>OZ012670.1:35284773-36484773 GCA_963942505.1 Lordithon lunulatus | reverse complement strand
ACCCACCCACGCGCTGCATATACAGGGCGTAGCGGAGCTCAGATCGACATATATAGACTCAAGAACTTCGCCTGTAGGTCCTATATGGGCATAGGTTGCACCTGGCTGGTATAGGTGCTGCCACAATGCTGCATATACGGTGCATAGCGGTGCTCAGATCGACATATATCGACTCAAGAACATCGCCTGTAGGTCCTATATGGGCATAGGTTGCACCTGGCTGGTGTCGGAGCTGCCACAATGCTGCATATACGGTGCATAGCGGTGCTCAGATCGACATATATCGACTCAAGAATATCTCCTGTAGGTCCTATATGGCCGTGGGTTGCATCTGGCTGATATCAGAGCCACCCACATGCCGTATATACGGGGCCCAGCTGTGCTCAGATTGACATATATCGACTCAAGAACATTGCCTGTAGGTCCTATATGGCCGTGGGTTGCATCTGGCTGGTATCAGAGCCACCCACATGCTGCATATATATATATATATATATATATATATATATATATATATATATATATATATATATATATGGTGCATAGCGGTGATCAGATCGACATATATCGACTCAAGAACATCGCATGTAGTTCCTATGTAGCCGTGGGTTGCATCTGGCTGGTATCAGAGCTACCCCCATGCTGTATATACGGCGCCCAGCTGTGCTCAGATCGACATATATCAACTCAAGAACATCGCCTGTAGGTCCTATATGGCCGTAGGTTGCAGCTGGCTGGTATCATATCAGAGCTTCCCCCATGCTGTATATACGTGGCCCAGCTGTGCTCAGATCGACATATATTGACTCAAGAACATCGCCTGTAGTTCCTATATGGCCGTGGGTTGCATCTGGCTGGTATCATAGCTACCCCCATGCTGTATATACGGCGCCCAGCTGTGCTCAGATCGAGATATATCGACTCAAGAACATCGCCTGTAGGTCCTATATGGCCGTAGTTTGCATCTGGCTGGTATCAGAGCCACCCACATGCCGTATATACGGGGCCCTGCTGTGCTCAGATCGACAAATATCGACTCAAGAACATCGCCTGTAGGTCCTATATGGCCGTGGGTTGCATCTGGCTGGTATCAGAGCCACCCACATGCCGTATATACAGGGCCCAGCTGTGCTCAGATCGACATATATCGACTCAAGAACATCACCTGTGGGTCCTATATGGCCGTGGGTTGCATCTAGCTGGTATCAGAGCTACCCACATGCTGTATATACGTGGCCCAGCTGTGCTCAGATCGACATATATCGACTCAAGAACATCGCCTGTAAGGTCTATATGGCCGTGGGTTGCATCTGGCTGGTATCAGAGCCACCCACATGCTGCATATACAGGGCATAGCGGAGCTCAGATCGACATATATCGACTCAAGAACATCGCCTGTAGGACCTATATGGCTGTGGGTTGCATCTGGCTGGTATCAGAGCCATCCACATGCCGTATATACGGGGCCCAGCTGTGCTCAGATCGACATATATCGACTGAAGAACATCGCCTGTAGGTCCTATATGGCCGTGGGTTGAATCTGGCTGGTATCAAAGCTACCCCCATGCTGTATATACGGGGCCCAGCTGTGCTCAGATCGACATATATCGACTCAAGAACATCGCCTGTAGGTCCTATATGGCCGTGGTTTGCATCTGGCTGGTATCAGAGCCACCAACATGCCGTATATACGGGGCCCAGCTGTGCTCAGATCGACATATATCGACTCAAGAACATCGCTTGTAGGTCCTATATGGCCGTGGTTTGCATCTGGCTGGTATCAGAGCCACCAACATGCCGTATATACGGGGCCCAGCTGTGCTCAGATCGACATATAATGACTCAAGAACATCGTCTGTAGGTCCTATATGGCCGTGGGTTGCATCTGGCTGGTATCAGAGCTACCCCCATGGTGTATATAAGGGGCCCAGCTGTGCTCAGATCGACATATATCGACTCAAGAACATCGCCTGTAGGTCCTATATGGCCGTAGGATGCATCTGGCTGGTATCAGAGCTACCCCCATGGTGTATATACGGCGCCCAGCTGTGCTCAGATCGACATATAACGACTCAAGAACATTGCCTGTAGGTCCTATATGGCCGTGGGTTGCATCTGGCTGGCATCAGAGCTACCCCCATGCTGTATATATGGGGCCCAGCTGTGCTCAGATCGACATATATCGACTCAAGAACATCGCCTGTAGGTCCTATATGGCCGTGTGTTGCATCTGGCTGGTATCAGAGCCACCCACGTGCTGAATATACAGGGCGTAGCGGAGCTCTGATCGACATATATCGACTCAAGAACATCGCCTGTAGGTCCTATATGGGCATAGGTTGCACCTGGCTGGTGTCGGAGCTGCCACAATGCTGCATATACGTTACATAGCGGTGCTCAGATCGACATATATCGACTCAAGAATATCTCCTGTAGGTCCCATATGGCCGTGGGTTGCATCTGGCTGATATCAGAGCCACCCATATGCCATATATACGGGGCCCAGCTGTGCTCAGATCGACATATATCGACTCAAGAACATCGCCTGTAGGTCCTATATGGCCGTAGGTTGCATCTGGCTGGTATCAGAGCTACCCCCATGGTGTATATACGGCGCCCAGCTGTGCTCAGATCGACTTATATCGACTCAAGGACATTGCCTGTAGGTCCTATATCGCCGTGGGTTGCATCTGGCAGGTATCAGAGCTACCCCCATGCTGTATATACGGCGCCCAGCTGTGCTCAGATCGACATATATCGACTCAAGAACATCGCCTGTAGATCCTATATGGCCGTGGGTTGCATCTGCCTGGTATCAGACCCACCCACGTGCTGCATATACAGGGCGTAGCGGAGCTCAGATCGACATATATCGACTCAAGAACATCGCCTGTAGGTCCTATATGGGCATAGGTTGTACCTGGCTGGTGTCGGAGCTGCCACAATGCTGCATATACGGTGCACAGCGGTGCTCAGATCGACATATATCGACTCGAGAATATCTCCTGTAGGTCCTATATGGCCGTGGGTTGCATCTGGCTGATATCAGAGCCACCCACATGCCGTATATACGGGGCCCAGCTGTGCTCAGATCGACATATATCGACTCAAGAACATTGCCTGTAGGTCCTATATGGCCGTGGGTTGCATCTGGCTGGTATCAGAGCTACCCCCATGCTATATATACGGCGTCCAGCTGTGTTCAGATCGACATATATCGACTCAAGAACATTGCCTGTAGGTCCTATATGGCCGTGGGTTGCATCTGTCTGGTATCAGAGCTACCCCCATGCTGTATATACTTGGCCCAGCTGTGCTCAGATCGACATATATCGACTCAAGAACATCGCCTGTAGGTCCTATATGGCCGTGGGTTGCAGCTGGCTGGTATCAGAGGTACCCTCATACTGTATATACGTGGCCCAGCTGTGCTCAGATCGACATATATCGACTCAAGAACATCGCCTGTAGGTCCTATATGGCCGTGGGTTGCATCTGGCTGGTATCAGAGCCACCCACATGCTGCATATACAGGGCATAGCGGAGCTCAGATCGACATATATCGACTCAAGAACATCGCCTGTAGGTCCTATATGGGCATAGGTTGCACTTGTCTGGTGTCGGAGCTGCCCCAATGCTGCATATACGGTGCATAGCGGTGCTCACATCGACATATAGGGACTCAAGAACATTGCCTGTAGGTCCAATATGGCCGTGGGTTGCATCTGGCTGATATCAAAGCCACCCACATGCTGCATATACAGGGCATAGCGTAGCTCAGATCGACATATATCGACTCAAGAACATGGCCTGTGGGTCCTATATGGGCATAGGTTGCACCTGGCTGGTGTCGGAGCTGCCCCAATGCTGCATATATGGTGCATAGCGGTGATCAGATCGACATATATCGACTCAAGAACATCGCATGTAGGTCCTATATGGCCGTGGGTTGCATCTGGGTGGTATCAGAGCCACCCACACGCTGCATATACAGGGCATAGCGGAGCTCAGATCGACTTATATCGACTCAAGAACATCGCCTGTAGGTCCTATATGGGCATAGGTTGCACCTGGCTGGTGTCGGAGCTGCCCCAATCCTGCATATACGGTGCTCAGATCGACATATATCGATTCAAGAAGATCGCCTGTAGGTCCTATATGGCCGTATACATGCCGTATATAGGGGGCCCAGCTGTGCTCAGATCGACATATATCGACTCAAGAACATCGCCTGTAGGTCCTATATGGCCGTGGGTTTCATCTGGCTGGTATCAGAGCCACCCACACGCTGCATATACAGATCATAGCGGAGCTCAGATCGACTTATATCGACTCAAGAACATCGCCTGTAGGTCCTATATGGGCATAGGTTGCACCTGGCTGGTGTCGGAGCTGCCCCAATGCTGCATATACGGTGCTCAGATCGACATATATCGACTGAAGAAGATCGCCTGTAGGTCCTATATGGCCGTATACATGCCGTATATAGGGGGCCCATTTGTGCTCAGATCGACATATATCGACTCAAGAACATCGCCTGTAGGTCCTATATGGCCGTGGGTTGCATCTGGCTGGTATCAGAGCCACCCACATGCCGTATATACGGGGCCCAATTGTGCTCAGATCGACATATATCGACTTAAGAAAATCGCCTGTAGGTCCTATATGGCCGCGGGTTGCATCTGGCTGGTATCAGAGCTACCCCCATGCTGTATATACGGCGCCCAGCTGTGCTCAGATCGACATATATCGACTCAAGAAAATCGCCTGTAGGTCCTATATGGCCGTGGGTTGCATCTGGCTGGTATCAGAGCTACCCCCATGGTGTATATACGGGCCCAGCTGTGCTCAGATCGACATATATCGACTCAAGTACATCGCCTGTAGGTCCTATATGGCCGTAGGTTGCATCTGGCTGGTATCAGAGCTACCCCCATGGTGTATATACGGCGCCCAGCTGTGCTCAGATCGACATATAACGACTCAAGAACATTGCCTGTAGGTCCTATATGGCCGTGCGTTGCATCGGGCTGGTATCAGAGCCACCCACGTGCTGCATATACAGGGCGTAGCGGAGCTCAGAGCGACATATATCGACTCAAGAACATCGCATGTAGGTCCTATATGGGCATAGGTTGCACCTGGCTTGTGTCGGAGCTGCCACAATGCTGCATATACGTTACATAGCGGTGCTCAGATCGACATATATCGACTCAAGAATATCTCCTGTAGGTCCCGTATGGCCGTGGGTTGCATCTGGCTGATATCAGAGCCACCCACAGGCCATATATACGGGGCCCAGCTGTGCTCAGATCGATATATATCGACTCAAGAACATCGCCTGTAGATCCTATATGGCCGTGGGTTGCATCTGGCTGGTATCAGACCCACCCACGCGCTGCATATACAGGGCGTAGCGGAGCTCAGATCGACATATATAGACTCAAGAACATCGCCTGTAGGTCCTATATGGGCATAGGTTGCACCTGGCTGGTATCGGAGCTGCCACAATGCTGCATATACGGTGCATAGCGGTGCTCAGATCGACATATATCGACTCAAGAACATCGCCTGTAGGTCCTATGTTGCACCTGGCTGGTGTCGGAGCTGCCACAATGCTGCATATACGGTGCATAGCGGTGCTCAGATCGACATATATCGACTCAAGAATATCTCCTGTAGGTCCTATATGGCCTTGGGTTGCATCTGGCTGATATCAGAGCCACCCACATGCCGTATATACGGGGCCCAGCTGTGCTCAGATCGACATATATCGACTCAAGAACATTGCCTGTAGGTCCTATATGGCCGTGGGTTGCATCTGGCTGGTATCAGAGCTACCCCCATGCTGTATATACGGCGCCCAGCTGTGCTCAGATCGACATATATCGACTCAAGAACATTGCCTGCAGGTCCTATATGGCCGTGGGTTACATCTGTCTGGCATCAGAGCTACCCCCATGCTGTATATACTTGGCCCAGCTGTGCTCAGATCGACATATATCGACTCAAGAACATCGCCTGTAGGTCCTATATGGCCGTGGGTTGCAGCTGGCTGGTATCAGAGGTACCCCCATACTGTATATACGTGGCCCAGCTGTGCTCAGATCGACATATATCGACTCAAGAACATCGCCTGTAGGTCCTATATGGCCGTGGGTTGCATCTGGCTGGTATCAGAGCCACCCACATGCTGCATATACAGGGCATAGCGGAGCTCAGATCGACATATATCGACTCAAGAACATCGCCTGTAGGTCCTATATGGGCATAGGTTGCACTTGTCTGGTGTCGGAGCTGCCCCAATGCTGCATATACGGTGCATAGCGGTGCTCACATCGACATATAGCGACTCAAGAACATTGCCTGTAGGTCCAATATGGCCGTGGGTTGCATCTGGCTGATATCAAAGCCACCCACATGCTGCATATACAGGTCATAGCGTAGCTCAGATCGACATATATCGACTCAAGAACATGGCCTGTGGGTCCTATATGGGCATAGGTTGCACCTGGCTGGTGTCGGAGCTGCCCCAATGCTGCATATATGGTGCATAGCGGTGATCAGATCGACATATATCGACTCAAGAACATCGCATGTAGGTCCTATATGGCCGTGGGTTGCATCTGGCTGGTATCAGAGCCACCCACACGCTGCATATACAGGGCATAGCGGAGCTCAGATCGACTTATATCGACTCAAGAACATCGCCTGTAGGTCCTATATGGGCATAGGTTGCACCTGGCTGGTGTCGGAGCTGCCCCAATGCTGCATATACGGTGCTCAGATCGACACATATCGACTGAAGAAGATCGCCTGTAGGTCCTATATGGCCGTATACATGCCGTATATAGGGGGCCCAGTTGTGCTCAGATCGACATATATCGACTCAAGAACATCGCCTGTAGGTCCTATATGGCCGTGGGTTGCATCTGGCTGGTATCAGAGCCACCCACACGCTGCATATACAGATCATAGCGGAGCTCAGATCGACTTATATCGACTCAAGAACATCGCCTGTAGGTCCTATATGGGCATAGGTTGCACCTGGCTGGTGTCGGAGCTGCCCCAATGCTGCATATACGGTGCTCAGATCGACATATATCGACTGAAGAAGATCGCCTGTAGGTCCTATATGGCCGTATACATGCCGTATATAGGGGGCCCAGCTGTGCTCAGATCGACATATATCGATTCAAGAACATCGCCTGTAGGTCCTATATGGCCGTGGGTTTCATCTGGCTGGTATCAGAGCCACCCACACGCTGCATATACACATCATAGCGGAGCTCAGATCGACTTATATCGACTCAAGAACATCGCCTGTAGGTCCTATATGGGCATAGGTTGCACCTGGCTGGTGTCGGAGCTGCTCCAATGCTGCATATACGGTGCTCAGATCGACATATATCGACTGAAGAAGATCGCCTGTAGGTCCTATATGGCCTTGGGTTGCATCTGGCTGATATCAGAGCCACCCACATGCCGTATATACGGGGCCCAGCTGTGCTCAGATCGACATATATCGACTCAAGAACATTGCCTGTAGGTCCTATATGGCCGTGGGTTGCATCTGGCTGGTATCAGAGCTACCCCCATGCTGTATATACGGCGCCCAGCTGTGCTCAGATCGACATATATCGACGCAAGAACATCGCTTGTAGGTCCTATATGGCCGTGGTTTGCATCTGGCTGGTATCAGAGCCACCCACATGCCGTATATACGGGGCCCAGCTGTGCTCAGATCTACATATAATGACTCAAGAACATCGCCTGTAGGTCCTATATGGCCGTGGGTTGCATCTGGCTGGTATCAGAGCTACCCCCATGGTGTATATACGGGCCCAGCTGTGCTCAGATCGACATATATCGACTCAAGTACATCGCCTGTAGGTCCTATATGGCCGTAGGTTGCATCTGGCTGGTATCAGAGCTACCCCCATGGTGTATATACGGCGCCCAGCTGTGCTCAGATCGACATATAACGACTCAAGAACATTGCCTGTAGGTCCTATATGGCCGTGCGTTGCATCGGGCTGGTATCAGAGCCACCCACGTGCTGCATATACAGGGCGTAGCGGAGCTCAGAGCGACATATATCGACTCAAGAACATCGCATGTAGGTCCTATATGGGCATAGGTTGCACCTGGCTTGTGTCGGAGCTGCCACAATGCTGCATATACGTTACATAGCGGTGCTCAGATCGACATATATCGACTCAAGAATATCTCCTGTAGGTCCCGTATGGCCGTGGGTTGCATCTGGCTGATATCAGAGCCACCCACAGGCCATATATACGGGGCCCAGCTGTGCTCAGATCGATATATATCGACTCAAGAACATCGCCTGTAGATCCTATATGGCCGTGGGTTGCATCTGGCTGGTATCAGACCCACCCACGCGCTGCATATACAGGGCGTAGCGGAGCTCAGATCGACATATATAGACTCAAGAACATCGCCTGTAGGTCCTATATGGGCATAGGTTGCACCTGGCTGGTATCGGAGCTGCCACAATGCTGCATATACGGTGCATAGCGGTGCTCAGATCGACATATATCGACTCAAGAACATCGCCTGTAGGTCCTATGTTGCACCTGGCTGGTGTCGGAGCTGCCACAATGCTGCATATACGGTGCATAGCGGTGCTCAGATCGACATATATCGACTCAAGAATATCTCCTGTAGGTCCTATATGGCCTTGGGTTGCATCTGGCTGATATCAGAGCCACCCACATGCCGTATATACGGGGCCCAGCTGTGCTCAGATCGACATATATCGACTCAAGAACATTGCCTGTAGGTCCTATATGGCCGTGGGTTGCATCTGGCTGGTATCAGAGCTACCCCCATGCTGTATATACGGCGCCCAGCTGTGCTCAGATCGACATATATCGACTCAAGAACATTGCCTGCAGGTCCTATATGGCCGTGGGTTACATCTGTCTGGCATCAGAGCTACCCCCATGCTGTATATACTTGGCCCAGCTGTGCTCAGATCGACATATATCGACTCAAGAACATCGCCTGTAGGTCCTATATGGCCGTGGGTTGCAGCTGGCTGGTATCAGAGGTACCCCCATACTGTATATACGTGGCCCAGCTGTGCTCAGATCGACATATATCGACTCAAGAACATCGCCTGTAGGTCCTATATGGCCGTGGGTTGCATCTGGCTGGTATCAGAGCCACCCACATGCTGCATATACAGGGCATAGCGGAGCTCAGATCGACATATATCGACTCAAGAACATCGCCTGTAGGTCCTATATGGGCATAGGTTGCACTTGTCTGGTGTCGGAGCTGCCCCAATGCTGCATATACGGTGCATAGCGGTGCTCACATCGACATATAGCGACTCAAGAACATTGCCTGTAGGTCCAATATGGCCGTGGGTTGCATCTGGCTGATATCAAAGCCACCCACATGCTGCATATACAGGTCATAGCGTAGCTCAGATCGACATATATCGACTCAAGAACATGGCCTGTGGGTCCTATATGGGCATAGGTTGCACCTGGCTGGTGTCGGAGCTGCCCCAATGCTGCATATATGGTGCATAGCGGTGATCAGATCGACATATATCGACTCAAGAACATCGCATGTAGGTCCTATATGGCCGTGGGTTGCATCTGGCTGGTATCAGAGCCACCCACACGCTGCATATACAGGGCATAGCGGAGCTCAGATCGACTTATATCGACTCAAGAACATCGCCTGTAGGTCCTATATGGGCATAGGTTGCACCTGGCTGGTGTCGGAGCTGCCCCAATGCTGCATATACGGTGCTCAGATCGACACATATCGACTGAAGAAGATCGCCTGTAGGTCCTATATGGCCGTATACATGCCGTATATAGGGGGCCCAGTTGTGCTCAGATCGACATATATCGACTCAAGAACATCGCCTGTAGGTCCTATATGGCCGTGGGTTGCATCTGGCTGGTATCAGAGCCACCCACACGCTGCATATACAGATCATAGCGGAGCTCAGATCGACTTATATCGACTCAAGAACATCGCCTGTAGGTCCTATATGGGCATAGGTTGCACCTGGCTGGTGTCGGAGCTGCCCCAATGCTGCATATACGGTGCTCAGATCGACATATATCGACTGAAGAAGATCGCCTGTAGGTCCTATATGGCCGTATACATGCCGTATATAGGGGGCCCAGCTGTGCTCAGATCGACATATATCGATTCAAGAACATCGCCTGTAGGTCCTATATGGCCGTGGGTTTCATCTGGCTGGTATCAGAGCCACCCACACGCTGCATATACACATCATAGCGGAGCTCAGATCGACTTATATCGACTCAAGAACATCGCCTGTAGGTCCTATATGGGCATAGGTTGCACCTGGCTGGTGTCGGAGCTGCTCCAATGCTGCATATACGGTGCTCAGATCGACATATATCGACTGAAGAAGATCGCCTGTAGGTCCTATATGGCCGTATACATGCCGTATATAGGGGGCCCAGTTGTGCTCAGATCGACATATATCGACTCAAGAACATCGCCTGTAGGTCCTATATGGCCGTGGGTTGCATCTGGCTGGTATCAGAGCCACCCACATGCCGTATATACGGGGCCCAATTGTGCTCAGATCGACATATATTGACTTAAGAAAATCGCCTGTACGTCCTATATGGCCGCGGGTTGCATCTGGCTGGTATCAGAGCTACCCCCATGCTGTATATACGGCGCCCAGCTGTGCTCAGATCGACATATATCGACTCAAGAAAACCGCCTGTAGGTCCTATATGGCCGCGGGTTGCATCTGGCTGGTATCAGAGCTACCCCCATGCTGTATATACGGCGCCCAGCTGTGCTCAGATCGACATATATCGACTCAAGAACATCGCTTGTAGGTCCTATATGGCCGTGGTTTGCATCTGGCTGGTATCAGAGCCACCCACATGCCGTATATACGGGGCCCAGCTGTGCTCAGATCTACATATAATGACTCAAGAACATCGCCTGTAGGTCCTATATGGCCGTGGGTTGCATCTGGCTGGTATCAGAGCTACCCCCATGGTGTATATACGGGCCCAGCTGTGCTCAGATCGACATATATCGACTCAAGTACGTCGCCTGTAGGTCCTATATGGCCGTAGGTTGCATCTGGCTGGTATCAGAGCTACCCCCATGGTGTATATACGGCGCCCAGCTGTGCTCAGATCGACATATAACGACTCAAGAACATTGCCTGTAGGTCCTATATGGCCGTGCGTTGCATCGGGCTGGTATCAGAGCCACCCACGTGCTGCATATACAGGGCGTAGCGGAGCTGAGAGCGACATATATCGACTCAAGAACATCGCATGTAGGTCCTATATGGGCATAGGTTGCACCTGGCTTGTGTCGGAGCTGCCACAATGCTGCATATACGTTACATAGCGGTGCTCAGATCGACATATATCGACTCAAGAATATCTCCTGTAGGTCCCGTATGGCCGTGGGTTGCATCTGGCTGATATCAGAGCCACCCACAGGCCATATATACGGGGCCCAGCTGTGCTCAGATCGATATATATCGACTCAAGAACATCGCCTTTAGATCCTATATGGCCGTGGGTTGCATCTGGCTGGTATCAGACCCACCCACGCGCTGCATATACAGGGCGTAGCGGAGCTCAGATCGACATATATAGACTCAAGAACATCGCCTGTAGGTCCTATATGGGCATAGGTTGCACCTGGCTGGTATCGGAGCTGCCACAATGCTGCATATACGGTGCATAGCGGTGCTCAGATCGACATATATCGACTCAAGAACATCGCCTGTAGGTCCTATGTTGCACCTGGCTTGTGTCGGAGCTGCCACAATGCTGCATATACGGTGCATAGCGGTGCTCAGATCGACATATATCGACTCAAGAATATCTCCTGTAGGTCCTATATGGCCTTGGGTTGCATCTGGCTGATATCAGAGCCACCCACATGCCGTATATACGGGGCCCAGCTGTGCTCAGATCGACATATATCGACTCAAGAACATTGCCTGTAGGTCCTATATGGCCGTGGGTTGCATCTGGCTGGTATCAGAGCTACCCCCATGCTGTATATACGGCGCCCAGCTGTGCTCAGATCGACATATATCGACGCAAGAACATCGCTTGTAGGTCCTATATGGCCGTGGTTTGCATCTGTCTGGCATAAGAGCTACCCCCATGCTGTATATACTTGGCCCAGCTGTGCTCAGATCGACATATATCGACTCAAGAACATCGCCTGTAGGTCCTATATGGCCGTGGGTTGCAGCTGGCTGGTATCAGAGGTACCCCCATACTGTATATACGTGGCCCAGCTGTGCTCAGATCGACATATATCGACTCAAGAACATCGCCTGTAGGTCCTATATGGCCGTGGGTTGCATCTGGCTGGTATCAGAGCCACCCACATGCTGCATATACAGGGCATAGCGGAGCTCAGATCGACATATATCGACTCAAGAACATCGCCTGTAGGTCCTATATGGCCATAGGTTGCACTTGTCTGGTGTCGGAGCTGCCTCAATGCTGCATATACGGTGCATAGCGGTGCTCACATCGACATATAGCGACTCAAGAACATTGCCTGTAGGTCCAATATGGCCGTGGGTTGCATCTGGCTGATATCAAAGCCACCCACATGCTGCATATACAGGTCATAGCGTAGCTCAGATCGACATATATCGACTCAAGAACATGGCCTGTGGGTCCTATATGGGCATAGGTTGCACCTGGCTGGTGTCGGAGCTGCCCCAATGCTGCATATATGGTGCATAGCGGTGATCAGATCGACATATATCGACTCAAGAACATCGCATGTAGGTCCTATATGGCCGTGGGTTGCATCTGGCTGGTATCAGAGCCACCCACACGCTGCATATACAGGGCATAGCGGAGCTCAGATCGACTTATATCGACTCAAGAACATCGCCTGTAGGTCCTATATGGGCATAGGTTGCACCTGGCTGGTGTCGGAGCTGCCCCAATGCTGCATATACGGTGCTCAGATCGACACATATCGACTGAAGAAGATCGCCTGTAGGTCCTATATGGCCGTATACATGCCGTATATAGGGGGCCCAGTTGTGCTCAGATCGACATATATCGACTCAAGAACATCGCCTGTAGGTCCTATATGGCCGTGGGTTGCATCTGGCTGGTATCAGAGCCACCCACACGCTGCATATACAGATCATAGCGGAGCTCAGATCGACTTATATCGACTCAAGAACATCGCCTGTAGGTCCTATATGGGCATAGGTTGCACCTGGCTGGTGTCGGAGCTGCCCCAATGCTGCATATACGGTGCTCAGATCGACATATATCGACTGAAGAAGATCGCCTGTAGGTCCTATATGGCCGTATACATGCCGTATATAGGGGGCCCAGCTGTGCTCAGATCGACATATATCGATTCAAGAACATCGCCTGTAGGTCCTATATGGCCGTGGGTTTCATCTGGCTGGTATCAGAGCCACCCACACGCTGCATATACAGATCATAGCGGAGCTCAGATCGACTTATATCGACCCAAGAACATCGCCTGTAGGTCCTATATGGGCATAGGTTGCACCTGGCGGGTGTCGGAGCTGCCCCAATGCTGCATATACGTTACATAGCGGTGCTCAGATCGACATATATCGACTCAAGAATATCTCCTGTAGGTCCCGTATGGCCGTGGGTTGCATCTGGCTGATATCAGAGCCACCCACAGGCCATATATACGGGGCCCAGCTGTGCTCAGATCGATATATATCGACTGAAGAACATCGCCTGTAGATCCTATATGGCCGTGGGTTGCATCTGGCTGGTATGAGACCCACCCACGCGCTGCATATACAGGGCGTAGCGGAGCTCAGATCGACATATATAGACTCAAGAACATCGCCTGTAGGTCCTATGTGGGCATAGGTTGCACCTGGCTGGTATCGGAGCTGCCACAATGCTGCATATACGGTGCATAGCCGTGCTCAGATCGACATATATCGACTCAAGAACATCGCCTGTAGGTCCTATGTTGCACCTGGCTTGTGTCGGAGCTGCCACAATGCTGCATATACGGTGCATAGCGGTGCTCAGATCGACATATATCGACTCAAGAATATCTCCTGTAGGTCCTATATGGCCTTGGGTTGCATCTGGCTGATATCAGAGCCACCCACATGCCGTATATACGGGGCCCAGCTGTGCTCAGATCGACATATATCGACTCAAGAACATTGCCTGTAGGTCCTATATGGCCGTGGGTTGCATCTGGCTGGTATCAGAGCTACCCCCATGCTGTATATACGGTGCCCAGCTGTGCTCAGATCGACATTTATCGACGCAAGAACATCGCTTGTAGGTCCTATATGGCCGTGGTTTGCATCTGGCTGGTATCAGAGCCACCCACATGCCGTATATACGGGGCCCAGCTGTGCTCAGATCTACATATAATGACTCAAGAACATCGCCTGTAGGTCCTATATGGCCGTGGGTTGCATCTGGCTGGTATCAGAGCTACCCCCATGGTGTATATACGGGCCCAGCTGTGCTCAGATCGACATATATCGACTCAAGTACATCGCCTGTAGGTCCTATATGGCCGTAGGTTGCATCTGGCTGGTATCAGAGCTACCCCCATGGTGTATATACGGCGCCCAGCTGTGCTCAGATCGACATATAACGACTCAAGAACATTGCCTGTAGGTCCTATATGGCCGTGCGTTGCATCGGGCTGGTATCAGAGCCACCCACGTGCTGCATATACAGGGCGTAGCGGAGCTCAGAGCGACATATATCGACTCAAGAACATCGCATGTAGGTCCTATATGGGCATAGGTTGCACCTGGCTTGTGTCGGAGCTGCCACAATGCTGCATATACGTTACATAGCGGTGCTCAGATCGACATATATCGACTCAAGAATATCTCCTGTAGGTCCCGTATGGCCGTGGGTTGCATCTGGCTGATATCAGAGCCACCCACAGGCCATATATACGGGGCCCAGCTGTGCTCAGATCGATATATATCGACTCAAGAACATCGCCTGTAGATCCTATATGGCCGTGGGTTGCATATGGCTGGTATCAGACCCACCCACGCGCTGCATATACAGGGCGTAGCGGAGCTCAGATCGACATATATAGACTCAAGAACATCGCCTGTAGGTCCTATATGGGCATAGGTTGCACCTGGCTGGTATCGGAGCTGCCACAATGCTGCATATACGGTGCATAGCGGTGCTCAGATCGACATATATCGACTCAAGAACATCGCCTGTAGGTCCTATGTTGCACCTGGCTGGTGTCGGAGCTGCCACAATGCTGCATATACGGTGCATAGCGGTGCTCAGATCGACATATATCGACTCAAGAATATCTCCTGTAGGTCCTATATGGCCTTGGGTTGCATCTGGCTGGTATCAGAGCTACCCCCATGGTGTATATACGGGCCCAGCTGTGCTCAGATCGACATATATCGACTCAAGAACATCGCCTGTAGGTCCTATATGGCCGTGGGTTGCATCTGGCTGGTATCAGAGCCACCCACATGCCGTATATACGGGGCCCAATTGTGCTCAGATCGACATATATTGACTTAAGAAAATCGCCTGTACGTCCTATATGGCCGCGGGTTGCATCTGGCTGGTATCAGAGCTACCCCCATGCTGTATATACGGCGCCCAGCTGTGCTCAGATCGACATATATCGACTCAAGAAAACCGCCTGTAGGTCCTATATGGCCGCGGGTTGCATCTGGCTGGTATCAGAGCTACCCCCATGCTGTATATACGGCGCCCAGCTGTGCTCAGATCGACATATATCGACTCAAGAACATCGCTTGTAGGTCCTATATGGCCGTGGTTTGCATCTGGCTGGTATCAGAGCCACCCACATGCCGTATATACGGGGCCCAGCTGTGCTCAGATCTACATATAATGACTCAAGAACATCGCCTGTAGGTCCTATATGGCCGTGGGTTGCATCTGGCTGGTATCAGAGCTACCCCCATGGTGTATATACGGGCCCAGCTGTGCTCAGATCGACATATATCGACTCAAGTACGTCGCCTGTAGGTCCTATATGGCCGTAGGTTGCATCTGGCTGGTATCAGAGCTACCCCCATGGTGTATATACGGCGCCCAGCTGTGCTCAGATCGACATATAACGACTCAAGAACATTGCCTGTAGGTCCTATATGGCCGTGCGTTGCATCGGGCTGGTATCAGAGCCACCCACGTGCTGCATATACAGGGCGTAGCGGAGCTCAGAGCGACATATATCGACTCAAGAACATCGCATGTAGGTCCTATATGGGCATAGGTTGCACCTGGCTTGTGTCGGAGCTGCCACAATGCTGCATATACGTTACATAGCGGTGCTCAGATCGACATATATCGACTCAAGAATATCTCCTGTAGGTCCCGTATGGCCGTGGGTTGCATCTGGCTGATATCAGAGCCACCCACAGGCCATATATACGGAGCCCAGCTGTGCTCAGATCGATATATATCGACTCAAGAACATCGCCTGTAGATCCTATATGGCCGTGGGTTGCATCTGGCTGGTATCAGACCCACCCACGCGCTGCATATACAGGGCGTAGCGGAGCTCAGATCGACATATATAGACTCAAGAACATCGCCTGTAGGTCCTATATGGGCATAGGTTGCACCTGGCTGGTATCGGAGCTGCCACAATGCTGCATATACGGTGCATAGCGGTGCTCAGATCGACATATATCGACTCAAGAACATCGCCTGTAGGTCCTATGTTGCACCTGGCTTGTGTCGGAGCTGCCACAATGCTGCATATACGGTGCATAGCGGTGCTCAGATCGACATATATCGACTCAAGAATATCTCCTGTAGGTCCTATATGGCCTTGGGTTGCATCTGGCTGATATCAGAGCCACCCACATGCCGTATATACGGGGCCCAGCTGTGCTCAGATCGACATATATCGACTCAAGAACATTGCCTGTAGGTCCTATATGGCCGTGGGTTGCATCTGGCTGGTATCAGAGCTACCCCCATGCTGTATATACGGCGCCCAGCTGTGCTCAGATCGACATATATCGACTCAAGAACATCGCCTGTAGGTCCTATATGGCCGTAGGTTGCAGCTGGCTGGTATCAGAGCTTCCCCCATGCTGTATATACGTGGCCCAGCTGTGCTCAGATCGACATATATCGACTCAAGAACATCGCCTGTAGGTCCTATATGGCCGTGGGTTGCATCTGGCTGGTATCAGAGCCACCCACATGCTGCATATATATATATATATATATATATATATATATATATATATATATATATATATATATATGGTGCATAGCGGTGATCAGATCGACATATATCGACTCAAGAACATCGTATGTAGGTCCTATGTAGCCGTGGGTTGCATCTGGCTGGTATCAGAGCTACCCCCATGCTGCATATACGGCGCCCAGCTGTGTTCAGATCGACATATATCAACTCAAGAACATCGCCTGTAGGTCCTATATGGCCGTAGGTTGCAGCTGGCTGGTATCATATCAGAGCTTCCCCCATGCTGTATATACGTGGCCCAGCTGTGCTCAGATGATATCAGCCAGATGCAACCCACGGCCATATAGGACCTACAGGAGATATTCTTGAGTCGATATATGTCGATCTGAGCAGCGCAATGCACCGTATATGCAGCATTGTGGCAGCTCCGACACCAGCCAGGTGCAACCTATGCCCATATAGGACCTACAGGCGATGTTCTTGAGTCGATATATGTCGATCTGAGCACCGCTATGCACCGTATATGCAGCATTGTGGCAGCTCCTATACCAGCCAGGTGCAACCTATGCCCATATAGGACCTACAGGCGATGTTCTTGAGTCTATATATGTCGATCTGAGCTCCGCTACGCCCTGTATATGCAGCGCGTGGGTGGGTCTGATACCAGCCAGATGCAACCCACGGCCATATAGGATCTACAGGCGATGTTCTTGAGTCGATATATGTCGATCTGAGCACAGCTGGGCCCCGTATATATGGCATGTGGGTGGCTCTGATATCAGCCAGATGCAACCCACGGCCATATGGGACCTACAGGAGATATTCTTGAGTCGATATATGTCGATCTGAGCACCGCTATGCAACGTATATGCAGCATTGTGGCAGCTCCGACACAAGCCAGGTGCAACCTATGCCCATATAGGACCTACAGGCGATGTTCTTGAGTCGATATATGTCGATCTGAGCTCCGCTACGCCCTGTATATGCAGCACGTGGGTGGCTCTGATACCAGCCCGATGCAACCCACGGCCATATAGGACCTACAGGCAATGTTCTTGAGTCGTTATATGTCGATCTGAGCACAGCTGGGCGCCGTATGTACACCATGGGGATAGCTCTGATACCAGCCAGATGCAACCTACGGCCATATCGACATATATCGACTCAAGAACATCGCCTGTAGGTCCTATATGGGCATAGGTTGCAGTTGGCTGGTGTCAGAGCTGCCCCAATGCTGCATATACGGTGCATAGCGGTGCTTAGATCGACATATATCGACTCAAGAACATTGCCTGTAGGTCCTATATGGCCGTGGGTTGCATCTGGCTGGTATCAGAGCTACCCCCATGCTGTATATACGGCGCCCAGCTGTGCTCAGATCGACATATATCGACTCAAGAACATCGCCTGTAGGTCCTATATGGCCGTAGGTTGCAGCTGGCTGGTATCAGAGCTTCCCCCATGCTGTATATACGTGGCCCAGCTGTGCTCAGATCGACATATATAGACTCAAGAACATCGCCTGTAGGTCCTATATGGCCGTGGGTTGCATCTGGCTGGTATCAGAGCCACCCACATGCTGCATATATATATATATATATATATATATATATATATATATATATATATATATATATATATATATATATATATATGGTGCATAGCGGTGATCAGATCGACATATATCGACTCAAAAACATCGTATGTAGGTCCTATGTAGCCGTG
This sequence comes from Lordithon lunulatus, assembly GCA_963942505.1. Taxonomy (NCBI): domain Eukaryota; kingdom Metazoa; phylum Arthropoda; class Insecta; order Coleoptera; family Staphylinidae; genus Lordithon; species Lordithon lunulatus. The sequence goes on along the minus strand of OZ012670.1, from coordinate 36,465,804 downwards.
GGTTGCATCTGGCTGGTATCGGAGCTACCCCCATGCTGCATATACGGCGCCCAGCTGTGCTCAGATCGACATATATCAACTCAAGAACATCGCCTGTAGGTCCTATATGGCCGTAGGTTGCAGCTGGCTGGTATCATATCAGAGCTTCCCCCATGCTGTATATACGTGGCCCAGCTGTGCTCAGTTCGACATATATTGACTCAAGAACATCGCCTGTAGGTCCTATATGGCCGTGGGTTGCATCTGGCTGGTATCATAGCTACCCCCATGCTGTATATACGGCGCCCAGCTGTGCTCAGATCGAGATATATCGACTCAAGAACATCGCCTGTAGGTCCTATATGGCCGTAGTTTGCATCTGGCTGGTATCAGAGCCACCCACATGCCGTATATACGGGGCCCTGCTGTGCTCAGATCGACAAATATCGACTCAAGAACATAGCCTGTAGGGTCTATATGGCCGTGGGTTGCATCTGGCTGGTATCAGAGCTACCCCCATGCTGTATATACGGCGCCCAGCTGTGCTCAGATCGACATATATCGACTCAAGAACATCGCCTGTAGGTCCTATATGGCCGTAGGTTGCAGCTGGCTGGTTTTAGAGCTTCCCCCATGCTGTATATACGTGGCCCAGCTGTGCTCAGATCGACATATATCGACTCAAGAACATCGCCTGTAGGTCCTATATGGCCGTGGGTTGCATCTGGCTGGTATCAGAGCCACCCACATGCTGCATATATATATATATATATATATATATATATATATATATATATATATATATGGTGCATAGCGGTAATCAGATCGACATATATCGACTCAAGAACATCGCATGTAGGTCCTATGTAGCCGTGGGTTGCATCTGGCTGGTATCAGAGCTACCCCCATGCTGTATATACGGCGCCCAGCTGTGCTCAGATCGACATATATCAACTCAAGAACATCGCCTGTAGGTCCTATATGGCCGTAGGTTGCAGCTGGCTGGTATCATATCAGAGCTTCCCCCATGCTGTATATACGTGGCCCAGCTGTGCTCAGATCGACATATATTGACTCAAGAACATCGCCTGTAGGTCCTATATGGCCGTGGGTTGCATCTGGCTGGTATCATAGCTACCCCCATGCTGTATATACGGCGCCCAGCTGTGCCACGGCCATATAGGACCTACATGCGATGTTCTTGAGTCGATATATGTCGATCTGATCACCGCTATGCACCGTATATGCAGCATTGGGGCAGCTACGACACCAGCCAGGTGCAACCTATGCCCATATAGGACCCACAGGCGATGTGCTTGAGTCGATATATGTCGATCTGAGCTCCGCTATGCCCTGTATATGCAGCATGTGGGTGGCTTTGATATCAGCCAGATGCAACCCACGGCCATATAAGACCTACAGCCAATGTTCTTGAGTCGATATATGTCGATCTGAGCACCGCTATGCACCGTATATGCAGCATTGGGGCAACTCCGACACCAGTCAGGTGCAACCTATGCCCATATAGGACCTACAGGCGATGTTCTTGAGTCGATATATGTCGATCTGAGCTCCGCTAACCCCTGTATATGCAGCATGTGGGTGGCTCTGATACCAGCCAGATGCAACCCACGGCCATATAGGACCTACATGCGATGTTCTTGAGTCGATATATGTCGATCTGAGCACAGCTGGGCCACGTATATACAGCATGGGGGTACCTCTGATACCAGCCAGCTGCAACCCACGGCCATATAGGACCTACAGGTGATGTTCTTGAGTCGATATATGTAGATCTGAGCACAGCTGGGCCAAGTATATACAGCATGGGGGTAGCTCTGATACCAGACAGATGCAACCCACGGCCATATAGGACCTACATGCGATGTTCTTGAGTCGATATATGTCGATCTGAGCACAGCTGGGCGCCGGATATACAGCATGGGGGTAGCTCTAATACCAGGCAGATGCAACCCACGGCCATATAGGACCTACAGGCGATGTTCTTGAGTCGATATATGTCGATCTGAGCACAGCTGGGCCCCGTATATAGGGCATGTGGCTGGCTCTGATACCAGCCAGATGCAACCCACGGCCATATAGGACCTACAGGCGATGTTCTTGAGTCGATATATGTCGATCTGAGCACAGCTGGGCCCCGTATATACGGCTGTGGGTGGCTCTGATATCAGCCAGATGCAACCCACGGCCATATAGGACCTACAGGAGATGTTCTTGAGTCGATATATGTCGATCTGAGCACCGCTGTGCACCGTATATGCAGCATTGTGGCAGCTCCGACACCAGCCAGGTGCAACCTATGCCCATAGAGGACCTACAGGCGATGTTCTTGAGTCGATATATGTCGATCTGAGCTCCGCTATGCCCTGTATATGCAGCACGTGGGTGGCTCTGATACGAGCCAGATGCAACCCATGGCCATATAGGACCTACAGGCGATGTTCTTGAGTCGATATATGTCGATCTGAGCACAGCTGTGCGCCGTATATACACCATGGAGGTAGCTCTGATACCAGCCAGATGCAACCCACGGCCATATAGGACCCTCAGGCGATGTTCTTGAGTCGATATTTGTCGATCTGAGAACAGCAGGGCCCCGTATATACGGCATGTGGGTGGCTCTGATACCAGCCAGATGCAACCCACGGCCATATAGGACTTACAGGCGATGTTCTTGAGTCGATATATGTCGATCTGAGCACAGCTGGGCCCCGTATATACGGCATGTAGGTGGCTCTGATACCAGCCAGTTGCAACCCACGGCCATATAGGACCTACAGGCGATGTTCTTGAGTAGATACATGTCGATCTGAGCACAGCTGGGCCCCGTATATACGGCATATGGGTGGCTCTGATACCAGCCAGATGCAACCCACGGCCAAATAGGACCTACAGGCGATGTTCTTGAGTCGATATATGTCGATCTGAGCACCGCTATGCACCGTATATGCAGCATTGGGGCAGCTCCGACACCAGCCAGCTGCAACCTATGCCCATATAGGACCTACAGGCGATGTTCTTGAGTCGATATATGTCGATCTGAGCTCCGCTATGCCCTGTATATGCAGCATGTGGGTGGCTCTGATACCAGCTAGATGCAACCCACGGCCATATAGAACCTACAGGCGATGTTCTTGAGTCGATATATGTCGATCTGAGTACGGCTGGGCCACGTATATACAGCACGGGGGTACCTCTGATACCAGCCAGCTGCAACCCACTGCCATATAGGACCTACAGGCGATGATCTTGAGTCGATATATGTCGATCTGAGCACAGCTGGGCCAAGTATATACAGCATGCGGGCAGCTCTGATACCAGACAGATGCAAACCGCGGCCATATAGGACCTACAGGCGATGTTCTTGAGTCGATATATGTCGATCTGAGCACAGCTGGGCGCCGTATATACAGCAGGGGGTAGCTCTGATACCAGCCAGATGCAACCCACGGCCATATAGGACCTACAGGCGATGTACTTGAGTCGATATATGTCGATCTGAGCACAGCTGGGCCCCGTATATACGGCATGTGGGAGGCTCTGATATCAGCCAGATACAACCAACGGCCATATAGGACCTACAGGAGATGTTCTTGAGTCGATATATGTCGATCTGAGCACCGCTATGCACCGTATATAGCTGGGCCCCATATATACAGCATGGGGTAGCTCTGATACCAGCCAGATGCAACCCACGTCCATATAGGACCTACAGGCAATGTTCTTGAGTCGATATATGTCGATCTGAGCACAGCTGGGCGCCGTATATACACCATGGGGGTAGCTCTGATACCAGCCAGATGCAACCCACGGCCATATAGGACCTACAGGCGATGTTCTTGAGTCGATATATGTCGATATGAGCACAACTGGGCCCCGTATATACAGCATGTGGGTGGCTCTGATACCAGCCAGATGCAACACACGGCCATATAGGACCTACAGGCAATGTTCTTGAGTCGATATATGTCGATCTGAGCACAGCTGGGCCCCGTATATACGGCATGGGGGTATCTCTGATACCAGACAGATGTAACCCACGGCCATATAGGACCTACAGGCGATGATCTTGTGTCATTATATGTCGATCTGAGCACAGCTGGGCCCAGTATATACGGCATGTGGGTGGCTCTGATACCAGCCAGATGCAAACCACGGCCATATAGGACCTACAAGCGATGTTCTTGAGTCGATATATGTCGATCTGAGCACAGCTGGGCGCCGTATATACAGCATGGGGGTAGCTCTGATACCAGCCAGATGCAACCCACGGCCATATAGGACCTACAGGCGATGTTCTTGAGTCGATATATGTCGATCTGAGCACAGTTGGGCCCCGTATATACGGCATGTGGGTGGCTCTGATACCAGCCAGATGCAACCCACGGCCATATAGGACCTACAGGCGATGTTCTTGAGTCGATATATATCGATCTGAGCACAGCTGGGCCCCCTATATACGGCATGTATACGGCCATATAGGACCTACAGGCGATCTTCTTGAGTCGATATATGTCGATCTGAGCACCGTATATGCAGCATTGGGGCAGCTCCGACACCAGCCAGGTGCAACCTATGCCCATATAGGACCTACAGGCGATGTTCTTGAGTCGATATAAGTCGATTTGAGCTCCGCTATGCCCTGTATATTCAGCGTGTGGGTGGCTCTGATACCAGCCAGATGCAACCCACGGCCATATAGGACCTACAGGCGATGTTCTTGAGTCGATATATGTCGATCTGAGCACAGCTGCGCCCCTTATATAAAGCATGGGGGTAGCTTTGATACCAGCCAGATTCAACCCACGGCCATATAGGACCTACAGGCGATGTTCTTATGTCGATATATGTCGATCTGAGCACAGCTGGGCCCCGTATATACGGCATGTGGGTGGCTCTGATACCGGCCAGATGCAACCCACGGCCATATAGGACCTACATGCGATGTTCTTGAGTCGATATATGTCGATCTGAGCTCAGCTATGCCCTGTATATGCAGCATGTGGGTGGCTCTGATACCAGCCAGCTGCAACCCACGGCCATATAAGACCCACAGGCGATGTTCTTGAGTCGATATATGTCGATCTGAGCACAGCTGGGCCCCGTATATACAGCATGTGGGTGGCTCTGATACCAGCCAGATGCAACACACGGCCATATAGGACCTACAGGCAATGTTCTTGAGTCGATATATGTCGATCTGAGCACAGCTGGGCCCCGTATATACGGCATGGGGGTATCTCTGATACCAGACAGATGTAACCCACGGCCATATAGGACCTACAGGCGATGATCTTGTGTCATTATATGTCGATCTGAGCACAGCTGGGCCCAGTATATACGGCATGTGGGTGGCTCTGATACCAGCCAGATGCAAACCACGGCCATATAGGACCTACAAGCGATGTTCTTGAGTCGATATATGTCGATCTGAGCACAGCTGGGCGCCGTATATACAGCATGGGGGTAGCTCTGATACCAGCCAGATGCAACCCACGGCCATATAGGACCTACAGGCGATGTTCTTGAGTCGATATATGTCGATCTGAGCACAGGTGGGCCCCGTATATACGGCATGTGGGTGGCTCTGATACCAGCCAGATGCAACCCACGGCCATATAGGACCTACAGGCGATGTTCTTGAGTCGATATATGTCGATCTGAGCACAGCTGGGCCCCCTATATACGGCATGTATACGGCCATATAGGACCTACAGGCGATCTACTTGAGTCGATATATGTCGATCTGAGCACCGTATATGCAGCATTGGGGCAGCTCCGACACCAGCCAGGTGCAACCTATGCCCATATAGGACCTACAGGCGATGTTCTTGAGTCGATATAAGTCGATCTGAGCTCCGCTATGCCCTGTATATTCAGCGTGTGGGTGGCTCTGATACCAGCCAGATGCAACCCACGGCCATATAGGACCTACAGGCGATGTTCTTGAGTCGATATATGTCGATCTGAGCACAGCTGCGCCCCGTATATAAAGCATGGGGGTAGCTTTGATACCAGCCAGATTCAACCCACGGCCATATAGGACCTACAGGCGATGTTATTATGTCGATATATGTCGATCTGAGCACAGCTGGGCCCCGTATATACGGCATGTGGGTGGCTCTGATACCAGCCAGATGCAACCCACGGCCATATAGGACCTACATGCGATGTTCTTGAGTCGATATATGTCGATCTGAGCACAGCTGGGCCCCCTATATACGGCATGTATACGGCCATATAGGACCTACAGGCGATCTTCTTGAGTCGATATATGTCGATCTGAGCACCGTATATGCAGCATTGGGGCAGCTCCGACACCAGCCAGGTGCAACCTATGCCCATATAGGACCTACAGGCGATGTTCTTGAGTCGATATAAGTCGATCTGAGCTCCGCTATGCCCTGTATATTCAGCGTGTGGGTGGCTCTGATACCAGCCAGATGCAACCCACGGCCATATAGGACCTACAGGCGATGTTCTTGAGTCGATATATGTCGATCTGAGCACAGCTGCGCCCCGTATATAAAGCATGGGGGTAGCTTTGATACCAGCCAGATTCAACCCACGGCCATATAGGACCTACAGGCGATGTTATTATGTCGATATATGTCGATCTGAGCACAGCTGGGCCCCGTATATACGGCATGTGGGTGGCTCTGATACCAGCCAGCTGCAACCCACGGCCATATAAGACCCACAGGCGATGTTCTTGAGTCGATATATGTCGATCTGAGGACAGCTGGGCTCCATATATACAGCATGGGGGTAGCTCTGATACCAGCCAGATGCAACCCACGGCTATATAGGACCTACAGGCGATGTTCTTGAGTCGATATAAGTCGATCTGAGCTCCGCTATGCCCTGTATATTCAGCGTGTGGGTGGCTCTGATACCAGCCAGATGCAACCCACGGCCATATAGGACCTACAGGCGATGTTCTTGAGTCGATATATGTCGATCTGAGCACAGCTGCGCCCCGTATATAAAGCATGGGGGTAGCTTTGATACCAGCCAGATTCAACCCACGGCCATATAGGACCTACAGGCGATGTTATTATGTCGATATATGTCGATCTGAGCACAGCTGGGCGCCGTATATACACCATGGGGGTAGCTCTGATACCAGCCAGATGCAACCCACGGCCATATAGGACCTACAGGCGATGTTCTTGAGTCGATATATGTCGATCTGAGCACAGCCGGGCAACGTATATCCGGCATGTGGGTTGCTCTGATACTAGCCAGATGCAACCCACGGCCATATAGGACCCACAGGCAATGTTCTTGAGTCGATATGTGTCGATCTGAGCACAGCTGGGCCCCGTATATACGGCATGGGGGTAGCTCTGATACCAGCCAGATGCAATTCACGGCCATATAGGACCTGCAGGCGATGTTCTTGAGTCATTATATGTCGATCTGAGCACAGCTGGGCCCCGTATATACGGCATGTGGGTGGATCTGATACCAGCCAGATGCAAACCACGGCCATATAGGACCTACAGGCGATGTTTTTGAGTCGATATATGTCGATCAGAGTACAGCTGGGCGCCGTATATACAGCATGTGGGAAGCTCTGATAACAGCCAGATGCAACCCACGGCCATATAGGACCTACAGGCGATGTTCTTGAGTCGATATATGTCGATCTGAGCACAGCTGGGCGCCGTATATACAGCATGGGGGTAGCTCTGATACCAGCCAGATGCAACCCACGGCCATATAGGACCTACTGGCAATGTTCTTGAGTCGATATATGTCGATCTGAGCACAGCTGGGCCCCGTATATACGGCATGTGGGTGGCTCTGATATCAGCCAGATGCAACCCACGGCCATACAGGACCTACAGGAGATGTTCTTGAGTCGATATATGTCGATCTGAGCACCGCTATGCACCGTATATGCAGCATTGTGGCAGCTCCGACACCAGCCAGGTGCAACCTATGCCCATATAGGACCTACAGGCGATGTTCTTGAGTCGATATATGTCGATCTGAGCTCCGCTATGCCCTGTATATGCAGCACGTGGGTGGCTCTGATACCAGCCAGATGCAACCCACGGCCTTATAGGACCTACAGGCGATGTTCTTGAGTCGATATATGTCGCTCTGAGCACAGCTGTGCTCCATATATACAGCATGGGGGTAGCTCTGATACACGCCAGATGCAACCCACGGCCATATAGGACCTACCGGCAATGTTCTTGAGTCGATATATGTCGATCTGAGCACAGCTGGGCGCCGTATATACACCATGGGGGTAGCTCTGATACCAGCCAGATGCACCCCACGGCCATAAAGGACCTACAGGCGATGTTCTTGAGTCGATATATGTCGATCTGAGCACAGCTGGGCCCAGTATATACGGCATGTGGGTGGCTCTGATACCAGCAAGATGCAACCCACGGCCATATAGGACCTACAGGCAATGTTCTTGAGTCGATATATGTCGATCTGAGCAAAGCTGGGCCCCGTATATACGGCATGGGGGTAGCTCTGATACCAGCCAGATGCAACCCACGGCCATATAGGACTTACAGGCAATGTTCTTGAGTCATTATATGTCGATCTGAGCACAGCTGGGCCCCGTATATACGGCATGTGGGTGGCTCTGATACCAACCAGATGCAAAGCACGGCCATATAGGACCTACAGGCGATGTTCTTGAGTCGATGTATGTCGATCTGATCACAGCTGGGCGCCGTATATACAGCATGGGGGTAGCTCTGATACCAGCCAGATGCAGCCCACGGCCATATAGGAACTACAGGCGATGTTCTTGAGTCGATATATGTCGATCTGAGCAAAGTTGGGCCCCGTATATACGGCATGTGGGTGGCTCTGATACCAGCCAGATGCAACCCACGGCCATATAGGACCTACAGGCGATGTTCTTGAGTCGATATATGTCGATCTGAGCACAGCTGGGCCCCCTATATACGGCATGTAGGTGGCTCTGATACCAGCCAGATGCAACCCACGGCCATATAGGACCTACAGGCGATGTTCTTGAGTCGATATATGTCGACCTAAGCACAGCTGGGCCCCGTATGTACGGCATATGGATGGCTCTGATACCAGCCAGATGTAACCCACAGCCATATAGGACCTACAGGCGATGTTCTTGAGTCGATATATGTCGATCTGAGCACAGCTGGGCCCCGTATATACGGCACGTGGGTGGCTCTAATATCAGCCAGATGCAACCCACGGCCATATAGGACCTACAGGCGATCTTCTTGAGTCGATATATGTCGATTGGAGCACCGTATATGCAGCATTGGTGCAGCTTCGACAGCAGCCAGGTGCAACCTATGCCCATATAGGACCTACAGGCGATGTTCTTGAGTAGATATATGTCGATCTGAGCTCCGCTATGCCCTGTATATGCAGCACGTGGGTGGCTCTGATACCAGCCAGATGCAACCCACGGCTATATAGGACCTACAGGCGATTTTCTTGAGTCGATATATGTCGATCTGAGTACAGCTGGGCCCCGTATATACGGCATGTGGGTAGCTCTGATACCAGCCAGATGCAACCCACGGCCATATAGGACCTACAGGCGATGTTCTTGAGTCGATATATGTCGATCTGAGCACAGCTGGACCCCGTATATACAGCATGTGGGTAGCTCTGATACCAGCCAGATGCAACCCACGGCCATATAGGACCTACAGGCGATGTTCTTGAGTCGACATATGTCGATCTGAGCACAGCTGGGCCCCGTATATACAGCTCGTGGGTGGCTCTGATACCTGCCAGATGCAACCCACGGCCATATAGGACCTACAGGCAATGTTCTTGAGTCAATATATGTCGATCTGAGCACAGCTAGGCCCTGTATATACGGCATGTGGGTGCCTCTGATACCAGCCAGATGCAACCCACGGCCATATAGGACCTACAGGCGATGTTCTTGAGTCGATATATGTCGATCTGAGCACAGCTGGGCCCCGTATATACGGCTGTGGGTGGCTCTGATATCAGACAGATGCAACCCACGGCCATATAGGACCTACAGGAGATGTTCTTGAGTCGATATATGTCGATCTGAGCACCGCTGTGCACCGTATATGCAGCATTGTGGCAGCTCCGACACCAGCCAGGTGCAACCTATGCCCATATAGGACCTACAGGCGATGTTCTTGAGTCGATATATGTCGATCTGAGCTCCGCTATGCCCTGTATATGCAGCACGTGGGTGGCTCTGATACGAGCCAGATGCAACCCATGGCCATATAGGACCTACAGGCGATGTTCTTGAGTCGATATATGTCGATCTGAGCACAGCTGGGCCCCGTATATACGGCTGTGGGTGGCTCTGATATCAGCCAGATGCAACCCACGGCCATATAGGACCTACAGGAGATGTTCTTGAGTCGATATATGTCGATCTGAGCACCGCTATACACCGTATATGCAGCATTGGGGCAACTCCGACACCAGTCAGGTGCAACCTATGCCCATATAGGACCTACAGGCGATGTTCTTGAGTCGATATATGTCTATCTGAGCTCCGCTAAGCCCTGTATATGCAGCATGTGGGTGGCTCTGATACCAGCCAGATGCAACCCACGGCCATATAGGACCTACAGGCGATGTTCTTGAATCGATATATGTCGATCTGAGCACAGCTGGGCCACGTATATACAGCATGGGGATACCTCTGATACCAGCCAGCTGCAACCCACGGCCATATAGGATCTACAGGTGATGTTCTTGAGTCGATATATGTCGATCTGAGCACAGCTGGGCCAAGTATATACAGCATGGGGGTAGCTCTGATACCAGACAGATGCAACCCACGGCCATATAGGACCTACAGGCGATGTTCTTGAGTCGATATATGTCGATCTGAGCACAGCTGGGCGCCCTATATACATCATGGGGGTAGCTCTGATACCAGCCAGATGCAACCCACGGCCATATAGGACCTACAGGCGATGTTCTTGAGTCGATATATGTCGATCTGAGCACAGCTGGGCCCCGTATATACGGCATGTGGGTGGCTCTGATACCAGCCAGATGCAACCCACGGCCATATAAGACCTACAGGCGATGTTCTTGAGTCGATATATGTCGATCTGAGCACAGCTGGGCCCCGTATATACGGCTGTGGGTGGCTCTGATATCAGCCAGATCCAACCCACGGCCATATAGGACCTACATGCGATGTTCTTGAGTCGATATATGTCGATCTGATCACCGCTATGCACCGTATATGCAGCATTGGGGCAGCTCCGACACCAGCCAGGTGCAACCTATGCCCATATAGGACCCACAGGCGATGTTCTTGAGTCGATATATGTCGATCTGTGCTCCGCTATGCCCTGTATATGCAGCATGTGAATGGCTTTGATATCAGCCAGATGCAACCCACGGCCATACAAGACCTACAGGCAATGTCCTTGAGTCGATATATGTCGATCTGAGCACCGCTATGCACCGTATATACAGCATTGGGGCAACTCCGACACCAGTCAGGTGCAACCTATGCCCATATAGGACCTACAGGCGATGTTCTTGAGTCGATATATGTCTATCTGAGCTCCGCTATGCCCTGTATATGCAGCATGTGGGTGGCTCTGATACCAGCCAGATGCAACCCACGGCCATATAGGACCTACAGGCGATGTTCTTGAATCGATATATGTCGATCTGAGCACAGCTGGGCCACGTATATACAGCATGGGGGTACCTCTGATACCAGCCAGCTGCAACCCACGGCCATATAGGATCTACAGGTGATGTTCTTGAGTCGATATATGTCGATCTGAGCACAGCTGGGCCAAGTATATACAGCATGGGGGTAGCTCTGATACCAGACAGATGCAACCCACGGCCATATAGGACCTACAGGCGATGTTCTTGAGTCGATATATGTCGATCTGAGCACAGCTGGGCGCCCTATATACATCATGGGGGTAGCTCTGATACCAGCCAGATGCAACCCACGGCCATATAGGACCTACAGGCGATCTTCTTGAGTCGATATATGTCGATCTGAGCACAGCTGGGCCCCGTATATACGGCATGTGGGTGGCTCTGATACCAGCCAGATGCAAACCACGGCCATATAAGACCTACAGGCGATGTTCTTGAGTCGATATATGTCGATCTGAGCACAGCTGGGCCCCGAATATACGGCTGTGGGTGGCTCTGATATCAGCCAGATGCAACCCACGGCCATATAGGACCTACAGGAGATGTTCTTGAGTCGATATATGTCGATCTGAGCACCGCTATGCACCGTGTATGCAGCATTGTGACAGCTCTGACACCAGCCAGGTGCAACCTATGCCCATATAGGATCTACAGGCGATGTTCTTGAATCGATATATGTCGATCTGAGCTCCGCTATGCCCTGTATATGCAGCACGTGGGTGGCTCTGATACGAGCCAGATGCAACCCATGGCTATATAGGACCTACAGGCGATGTTCTTGAGTCAATATATGTCGATCTGAACACAGCTGTGCGCCGTATATACACCATGGAGGTAGCTCTGATACCAGCCAGATGCAACCCACGGCCATATAGGACCTACAGGCGATGTTCTTGAGTCGATATATGTCGATCTGAGCACAGCTTGGCGCCGTATATACAGCATGGGGGTAGCTCTGCTACCAGCCAGATGCAACCCACTGCCATATAGGACCTACAGGCGATGTTCTTGAGTCGATATTTGTCGATCTGAGCACAGCAGGGCCCCGCATATACGGCATGTGGGTGGCTCTGATACCAGCCAGATGCAACCCACGGCCATATAGGACCTACAGGCGATGTTCTTGAGTCGATATATGTCGATCTGAGCACAGCTGGGCCCCGTATATACAGCATGGGGGTAGCTTTGATACCAGCCAGATGCAACCCACGGCCATATAGGAGCTACAGGCGATGTTCTTGAGTCGATATATGTCGATCTGAGCATAGCTGGGCCCCGTATATAAAGCATGGGGGTAGCTTTGATACCAGCCAGATTCAACCCACGGCCATATAGGACCTACAGGCGATGTTATTATGTCGATATATGTCGATCTGAGCACAGCTGGGCGCCGTATATACACCATGGGGGTAGCTCTGATACCAGCCAGATGCAACCCACGGCCATATAGGACCTACAGGCGATGTTCTTGAGTCGATATATGTCGATCTGAGCACAGCCGGGCAACGTATATCCGGCATGTGGGTTGCTCTGATACCAGCCAGATGCAACCCACGGCCATATAGGACCCACAGGCAATGTTCTTGAGTCGATATGTGTCGATCTGAGCACAGCTGGGCCCCGTATATACGGCATGGGGGTAGCTCTGATACCAGCCAGATGCAATTCACGGCCATATAGGACCTGCAGGCGATGTTCTTGAGTCATTATATGTCGATCTGAGCACAGCTGGGCCCCGTATATACGGCATGTGGGTGGATCTGATACCAGCCAGATGCAAACCACGGCCATATAGGACCTACAGGCGATGTTTTTGAGTCGATATATGTCGATCAGAGTACAGCTGGGCGCCGTATATACAGCATGTGGGAAGCTCTGATAACAGCCAGATGCAACCCACGGCCATATAGGACCTACAGGCGATGTTCTTGAGTCGATATATGTCGATCTGAGCACAGCTGGGCGCCGTATATACAGCATGGGGGTAGCTCTGATACCAGCCAGATGCAACCCACGGCCATATAGGACCTACTGGCAATGTTCTTGAGTCGATATATGTCGATCTGAGCACAGCTGGGCCCCGTATATACGGCATGTGCGTGGCTCTGATATCAGCCAGATGCAACCCACGGCCATACAGGACCTACAGGAGATGTTCTTGAGTCGATATATGTCGATCTGAGCACCGCTATGCACCGTATATGCAGCATTGTGGCAGCTCCGACACCAGCCAGGTGCAACCTATGCCCATATAGGACCTACAGGCGATGTTCTTGAGTCGATATATGTCGATCTGAGCTCCGCTATGCCCTGTATATGCAGCACGTGGGTGGCTCTGATACCAGCCAGATGCAACCCACGGCCTTATAGGACCTACAGGCGATGTTCTTGAGTCGATATATGTCGCTCTGAGCACAGCTGTGCTCCATATATACAGCATGGGGGTAGCTCTGATACACGCCAGATGCAACCCACGGCCATATAGGACCTACCGGCAATGTTCTTGAGTCGATATATGTCGATCTGAGCACAGCTGGGCGCCGTATATACACCATGGGGGTAGCTCTGATACCAGCCAGATGCAACCCACGGCCATAAAGGACCTACAGGCGATGTTCTTGAGTCGATATATGTCGATCTGAGCACAGCTGGGCCCAGTATATACGGCATGTGGGTGGCTCTGATACCAGCAAGATGCAACCCACGGCCATATAGGACCTACAGGCAATGTTCTTGAGTCGATATATGTCGATCTGAGCAAAGCTGGGCCCCGTATATACGGCATGGGGGTAGCTCTGATACCAGCCAGATGCAACCCACGGCCATATAGGACTTACAGGCAATGTTCTTGAGTCATTATATGTCGATCTGAGCACAGCTGGGCCCCGTATATACGGCATGTGGGTGGCTCTGATACCAACCAGATGCAAAGCACGGCCATATAGGACCTACAGGCGATGTTCTTGAGTCGATGTATGTCGATCTGATCACAGCTGGGCGCCGTATATACAGCATGGGGGTAGCTCTGATACCAGCCAGATGCAGCCCACGGCCATATAGGAACTACAGGCGATGTTCTTGAGTCGATATATGTCGATCTGAGCAAAGTTGGGCCCCGTATATACGGCATGTGGGTGGCTCTGATACCAGCCAGATGCAACCCACGGCCATATAGGACCTACAGGCGATGTTCTTGAGTCGATATATGTCGATCTGAGCACAGCTGGGCCCCCTATATACGGCATGTAGGTGGCTCTGATACCAGCCAGATGCAACCCACGGCCATATAGGACCTACAGGCGATGTTCTTGAGTCGATATATGTCGACCTAAGCACAGCTGGGCCCCGTATGTACGGCATATGGATGGCTCTGATACCAGCAAGATGTAACCCACAGCCATATAGGACCTACAGGCGATGTTCTTGAGTCGATATATGTCGATCTGAGCACAGCTGGGCCCCGTATATACGGCACGTGGGTGGCTCTAATATCAGCCAGATGCAACCCACGGCCATATAGGACCTACAGGCGATCTTCTTGAGTCGATATATGTCGATTGGAGCACCGTATATGCAGCATTGGTGCAGCTTCGACAGCAGCCAGGTGCAACCTATGCCCATATAGGACCTACAGGCGATGTTCTTGAGTAGATATATGTCGATCTGAGCTCCGCTATGCCCTGTATATGCAGCACGTGGGTGGCTCTGATACCAGCCAGATGCAACCCACGGCTATATAGGACCTACAGGCGATTTTCTTGAGTCGATATATGTCGATCTGAGTACAGCTGGGCCCCGTATATACGGCATGTGGGTAGCTCTGATACCAGCCAGATGCAACCCACGGCCATATAGGACCTACAGGCGATGTTCTTGAGTCGATATATGTCGATCTGAGCACAGCTGGACCCCGTATATACAGCATGTGGGTAGCTCTGATACCAGCCAGATGCAACCCACGGCCATATAGGACCTACAGGCGATGTTCTTGAGTCGACATATGTCGATCTGAGCACAGCTGGGCCCCGTATATACAGCTCGTGGGTGGCTCTGATACCTGCCAGATGCAACCCACGGCCATATAGGACCTACAGGCAATGTTCTTGAGTCAATATATGTCGATCTGAGCACAGCTAGGCCCTGTATATACGGCATGTGGGTGCCTCTGATACCAGCCAGATGCAACCCACGGCCATATAGGACCTACAGGCGATGTTCTTGAGTCGATATATGTCGATCTGAGCACAGCTGGGCCCCGTATATACGGCTGTGGGTGGCTCTGATATCAGACAGATGCAACCCACGGCCATATAGGACCTACAGGAGATGTTCTTGAGTCGATATATGTCGATCTGAGCACCGCTGTGCACCGTATATGCAGCATTGTGGCAGCTCCGACACCAGCCAGGTGCAACCTATGCCCATATAGGACCTACAGGCGATGTTCTTGAGTCGATATATGTCGATCTGAGCTCCGCTATACCCTGTATATGCAGCACGTGGGTGGCTCTGATACGAGCCAGATGCAACCCATGGCCATATAGGACCTACAGGCGATGTTCTTGAGTCGATATATGTCGATCTGAGCACAGCTGGGCCCCGTATATACGGCTGTGGGTGGCTCTGATATCAGCCAGATGCAACCCACGGCCATATAGGACCTACAGGAGATGTTCTTGAGTCGATATATGTCGATCTGAGCACCGCTATACACCGTATATGCAGCATTGGGGCAACTCCGACACCAGTCAGGTGCAACCTATGCCCATATAGGACCTACAGGCGATGTTCTTGAGTCGATATATGTCTATCTGAGCTCCGCTAAGCCCTGTATATGCAGCATGTGGGTGGCTCTGATACCAGCCAGATGCAACTCACGGCCATATAGGACCTACAGGCGATGTTCTTGAATCGATATATGTCGATCTGAGCACAGCTGGGCCACGTATATACAGCATGGGGATACCTCTGATACCAGCCAGCTGCAACCCACGGCCATATAGGATCTACAGGTGATGTTCTTGAGTCGATATATGTCGATCTGAGCACAGCTGGGCCAAGTATATACAGCATGGGGGTAGCTCTGATACCAGACAGATGCAACCCACGGCCATATAGGACCTACAGGCGATGTTCTTGAGTCGATATATGTCGATCTGAGCACAGCTGGGCGCCCTATATACATCATGGGGGTAGCTCTGATACCAGCCAGATGCAACCCACGGCCATATAGGACCTACAGGCGATGTTCTTGAGTCGATATATGTCGATCTGAGCACAGCTGGGCCCCGTATATACGGCATGTGGGTGGCTCTGATACCAGCCAGATGCAACCCACGGCCATATAAGACCTACAGGCGATGTTCTTGAGTCGATATATGTCGATCTGAGCACAGCTGGGCCCCGTATATACGGCTGTGGGTGGCTCTGATATCAGCCAGATCCAACCCACGGCCATATAGGACCTACATGCGATGTTCTTGAGTCGATATATGTCGATCTGATCACCGCTATGCACCGTATATGCAGCATTGGGGCAGCTCCGACACCAGCCAGGTGCAACCTATGCCCATATAGGACCCACAGGCGATGTTCTTGAGTCGATATATGTCGATCTGTGCTCCGCTATGCCCTGTATATGCAGCATGTGAATGGCTTTGATATCAGCCAGATGCAACCCACGGCCATACAAGACCTACAGGCAATGTCCTTGAGTCGATATATGTCGATCTGAGCACCGCTATGCACCGTATATACAGCATTGGGGCAACTCCGACACCAGTCAGGTGCAACCTATGCCCATATAGGACCTACAGGCGATGTTCTTGAGTCGATATATGTCTATCTGAGCTCCGCTATGCCCTGTATATGCAGCATGTGGGTGGCTCTGATACCAGCCAGATGCAACCCACGGCCATATAGGACCTACAGGCGATGTTCTTGAATCGATATATGTCGATCTGAGCACAGCTGGGCCACGTATATACAGCATGGGGGTACCTCTGATACCAGCCAGCTGCAACCCACGGCCATATAGGATCTACAGGTGATGTTCTTGAGTCGATATATGTCGATCTGAGCACAGCTGGGCCAAGTATATACAGCATGGGGGTAGCTCTGATACCAGACAGATGCAACCCACGGCCATATAGGACCTACAGGCGATGTTCTTGAGTCGATATATGTCGATCTGAGCACAGCTGGGCGCCCTATATACATCATGGGGGTAGCTCTGATACCAGCCAGATGCAACCCACGGCCATATAGGACCTACAGGCGATCTTCTTGAGTCGATATATGTCGATCTGAGCACAGCTGGGCCCCGTATATACGGCATGTGGGTGGCTCTGATACCAGCCAGATGCAAACCACGGCCATATAAGACCTACAGGCGATGTTCTTGAGTCGATATATGTCGATCTGAGCACAGCTGGGCCCCGAATATACGGCTGTGGGTGGCTCTGATATCAGCCAGATGCAACCCACGGCCATATAGGACCTACAGGAGATGTTCTTGAGTCGATATATGTCGATCTGAGCACCGCTATGCACCGTGTATGCAGCATTGTGACAGCTCTGACACCAGCCAGGTGCAACCTATGCCCATATAGGATCTACAGGCGATGTTCTTGAATCGATATATGTCGATCTGAGCTCCGCTATGCCCTGTATATGCAGCACGTGGGTGGCTCTGATACGAGCCAGATGCAACCCATGGCTATATAGGACCTACAGGCGATGTTCTTGAGTCAATATATGTCGATCTGAACACAGCTGTGCGCCGTATATACACCATGGAGGTAGCTCTGATACCAGCCAGATGCAACCCACGGCCATATAGGACCTACAGGCGATGTTCTTGAGTCGATATATGTCGATCTGAGCACAGCTTGGCGCCGTATATACAGCATGGGGGTAGCTCTGCTACCAGCCAGATGCAACCCACTGCCATATAGGACCTACAGGCGATGTTCTTGAGTCGATATTTGTCGATCTGAGCACAGCAGGGCCCCGCATATACGGCATGTGGGTGGCTCTGATACCAGCCAGATGCAACCCACGGCCATATAGGACCTACAGGCGATGTTCTTGAGTCGATATATGTCGATCTGAGCACAGCTGGGCCCCGTATATACAGCATGGGGGTAGCTTTGATACCAGCCAGATGCAACCCACGGCCATATAGGAGCTACAGGCGATGTTCTTGAGTCGATATATGTCGATCTGAGCATAGCTGGGCCCCGTATATACGGCATGTGTGTGGCTCTGATACCAGCCAGATGCAATCCACGGCCATATAGGACCTACAGGCGATGATCTTGAGTCGATATATGTCGATCTGAGCACAGCTGGGCCCCGTATATACGGCATGTGGGTAGCTCTGATACCAGCCAGATGCAACCCACGGCCATATAGGACCTACAGGCGATGTTCTTGAGTCGATATATGTCGATCCGAGCACAGCTGGGTCCCGTATATACAGCTTGTGGGTGGCTCTGATACCAGCCAGATGCAACACACGGCCATATAGGACCTACAGGCAATGTTCTTGAGTCGATATATGTCGATCTGAGCACAGCTGGGCCCCGTATATACGGCATGGGGGTATCTCTGATACCAGACAGATGTAACCCACGGCCATATAGGACCTACAGGCGATGATCTTGTGTCATTATATGTCGATCTGAGCACAGCTGGGCCCAGTATATACGGCATGTGGGTGGCTCTGATACCAGCCAGATGCAAACCAAGGGCCATATAGGACCTACAAGCGATGTTCTTGAGTCGATATATGTCGATCTGAGCACAGCTGGGCGCCGTATATACAGCATGGGGGTAGCTCTGATACCAGCCAGATGCAACCCACGGCCATATAGGACCTACAGGCGATGTTCTTGAGTCGATATATGTCGATCTGAGCACAGGTGGGCCCCGTATATACGGCATGTGGGTGGCTCTGATACCAGCCAGATGCAACCCACGGCCATATAGGACCTACAGGCGATGTTCTTGAGTCGATATATGTCGATCTGAGCACAGCTGGGCCCCCTATATACGGCATGTATACGGCCATATAGGACCTACAGGCGATCTACTTGAGTCGATATATGTCGATCTGAGCACCGTATATGCAGCATTGGGGCAGCTCCGACACCAGCCAGGTGCAACCTATGCCCATATAGGACCTACAGGCGATGTTCTTGAGTCGATATAAGTCGATCTGAGCTCCGCTATGCCCTGTATATTCAGCGTGTGGGTGGCTCTGATACCAGCCAGATGCAACCCACGGCCATATAGGACCTACAGGCGATGTTCTTGAGTCGATATATGTCGATCTGAGCACAGCTGCGCCCCGTATATAAAGCATGGGGGTAGCTTTGATACCAGCCAGATTCAACCCACGGCCATATAGGACCTACAGGCGATGTTATTATGTCGATATATGTCGATCTGAGCACAGCTGGGCCCCGTATATACGGCATGTGGGTGGCTCTGATACCAGCCAGATGCAACCCACGGCCATATAGGACCTACATGCGATGTTCTTGAGTCGATATATGTCGATCTGAGCACAGCTGGGCCCCCTATATACGGCATGTATACGGCCATATAGGACCTACAGGCGATCTTCTTGAGTCGATATATGTCGATCTGAGCACCGTATATGCAGCATTGGGGCAGCTCCGACACCAGCCAGGTGCAACCTATGCCCATATAGGACCTACAGGCGATGTTCTTGAGTCGATATAAGTCGATCTGAGCTCCGCTATGCCCTGTATATTCAGCGTGTGGGTGGCTCTGATACCAGCCAGATGCAACCCACGGCCATATAGGACCTACAGGCGATGTTCTTGAGTCGATATATGTCGATCTGAGCACAGCTGCGCCCCGTATATAAAGCATGGGGGTAGCTTTGATACCAGCCAGATTCAACCCACGGCCATATAGGACCTACAGGCGATGTTATTATGTCGATATATGTCGATCTGAGCACAGCTGGGCCCCGTATATACGGCATGTGGGTGGCTCTAATACCAGCCAGCTGCAACCCACGGCCATATAAGACCCACAGGCGATGTTCTTGAGTCGATATATGTCGATCTGAGGACAGCTGGGCTCCATATATACAGCATGGGGGTAGCTCTGATACCAGCCAGATGCAACCCACGGCTATATAGGACCTACAGGCGATGTTCTTGAGTCGATATAAGTCGATCTGAGCTCCGCTATGCCCTGTATATTCAGCGTGTGGGTGGCTCTGATACCAGCCAGATGCAACCCACGGCCATATAGGACCTACAGGCGATGTTCTTGAGTCGATATATGTCGATCTGAGCACAGCTGCGCCCCGTATATAAAGCATGGGGGTAGCTTTGATACCAGCCAGATTCAACCCACGGCCATATAGGACCTACAGGCGATGTTATTATGTCGATATATGTCGATCTGAGCACAGCTGGGCGCCGTATATACACCATGGGGGTAGCTCTGATACCAGCCAGATGCAACCCACGGCCATATAGGACCTACAGGCGATGTTCTTGAGTCGATATATGTCGATCTGAGCACAGCCGGGCAACGTATATCCGGCATGTGGGTTGCTCTGATACCAGCCAGATGCAACCCACGGCCATATAGGACCCACAGGCAATGTTCTTGAGTCGATATGTGTCGATCTGAGCACAGCTGGGCCCCGTATATACGGCATGGGGGTAGCTCTGATACCAGCCAGATGCAATTCACGGCCATATAGGACCTGCAGGCGATGTTCTTGAGTCATTATATGTCGATCTGAGCACAGCTGGGCCCCGTATATACGGCATGTGGGTGGATCTGATACCAGCCAGATGCAAACCACGGCCATATAGGACCTACAGGCGATGTTTTTGAGTCGATATATGTCGATCAGAGTACAGCTGGGCGCCGTATATACAGCATGTGGGAAGCTCTGATAACAGCCAGATGCAACCCACGGCCATATAGGACCTACAGGCGATGTTCTTGAGTCGATATATGTCGATCTGAGCACAGCTGGGCGCCGTATATACAGCATGGGGGTAGCTCTGATACCAGCCAGATGCAACCCACGGCCATATAGGACCTACTGGCAATGTTCTTGAGTCGATATATGTCGATCTGAGCACAGCTGGGCCCCGTATATACGGCATGTGGGTGGCTCTGATATCAGCCAGATGCAACCCACGGCCATACAGGACCTACAGGAGATGTTCTTGAGTCGATATATGTCGATCTGAGCACCGCTATGCACCGTATATGCAGCATTGTGGCAGCTCCGACACCAGCCAGGTGCAACCTATGCCCATATAGGACCTACAGGCGATGTTCTTGAGTCGATATATGTCGATCTGAGCTCCGCTATGCCCTGTATATGCAGCACGTGGGTGGCTCTGATACCAGCCAGATGCAACCCACGGCCTTATAGGACCTACAGGCGATGTTCTTGAGTCGATATATGTCGCTCTGAGCACAGCTGTGCTCCATATATACAGCATGGGGGTAGCTCTGATACACGCCAGATGCAACCCACGGCCATATAGGACCTACCGGCAATGTTCTTGAGTCGATATATGTCGATCTGAGCACAGCTGGGCGCCGTATATACACCATGGGGGTAGCTCTGATACCAGCCAGATGCAACCCACGGCCATAAAGGACCTACAGGCGATGTTCTTGAGTCGATATATGTCGATCTGAGCACAGCTGGGCCCAGTATATACGGCATGTGGGTGGCTCTGATACCAGCAAGATGCAACCCACGGCCATATAGGACCTACAGGCAATGTTCTTGAGTCGATATATGTCGATCTGAGCAAAGCTGGGCCCCGTATATACGGCATGGGGGTAGCTCTGATACCAGCCAGATGCAACCCACGGCCATATAGGACTTACAGGCAATGTTCTTGAGTCATTATATGTCGATCTGAGCACAGCTGGGCCCCGTATATACGGCATGTGGGTGGCTCTGATACCAACCAGATGCAAAGCACGGCCATATAGGACCTACAGGCGATGTTCTTGAGTCGATGTATGTCGATCTGATCACAGCTGGGCGCCGTATATACAGCATGGGGGTAGCTCTGATACCAGCCAGATGCAGCCCACGGCCATATAGGAACTACAGGCGATGTTCTTGAGTCGATATATGTCGATCTGAGCAAAGTTGGGCCCCGTATATACGGCATGTGGGTGGCTCTGATACCAGCCAGATGCAACCCACGGCCATATAGGACCTACAGGCGATGTTCTTGAGTCGATATATGTCGATCTGAGCACAGCTGGGCCCCCTATATACGGCATGTAGGTGGCTCTGATACCAGCCAGATGCAACCCACGGCCATATAGGACCTACAGGCGATGTTCTTGAGTCGATATATGTCGACCTAAGCACAGCTGGGCCCCGTATGTACGGCATATGGATGGCTCTGATACCAGCCAGATGTAACCCACAGCCATATAGGACCTACAGGCGATGTTCTTGAGTCGATATATGTCGATCTGAGCACAGCTGGGCCCCGTATATACGGCACGTGGGTGGCTCTAATATCAGCCAGATGCAACCCACGGCCATATAGGACCTACAGGCGATCTTCTTGAGTCGATATATGTCGATTGGAGCACCGTATATGCAGCATTGGTGCAGCTTCGACAGCAGCCAGGTGCAACCTATGCCCATATAGGACCTACAGGCGATGTTCTTGAGTAGATATATGTCGATCTGAGCTCCGCTATGCCCTGTATATGCAGCACGTGGGTGGCTCTGATACCAGCCAGATGCAACCCACGGCTATATAGGACCTACAGGCGATTTTCTTGAGTCGATATATGTCGATCTGAGTACAGCTGGGCCCCGTATATACGGCATGTGGGTAGCTCTGATACCAGCCAGATGCAACCCACGGCCATATAGGACCTACAGGCGATGTTCTTGAGTCGATATATGTCGATCTGAGCACAGCTGGACCCCGTATATACAGCATGTGGGTAGCTCTGATACCAGCCAGATGCAACCCACGGCCATATAGGACCTACAGGCGATGTTCTTGAGTCGACATATGTCGATCTGAGCACAGCTGGGCCCCGTATATACAGCTCGTGGGTGGCTCTGATACCTGCCAGATGCAACCCACGGCCATATAGGACCTACAGGCAATGTTCTTGAGTCAATATATGTCGATCTGAGCACAGCTAGGCCCTGTATATACGGCATGTGGGTGCCTCTGATACCAGCCAGATGCAACCCACGGCCATATAGGACCTACAGGCGATGTTCTTGAGTCGATATATGTCGATCTGAGCACAGCTGGGCCCCGTATATACGGCTGTGGGTGGCTCTGATATCAGACAGATGCAACCCACGGCCATATAGGACCTACAGGAGATGTTCTTGAGTCGATATATGTCGATCTGAGCACCGCTGTGCACCGTATATGCAGCATTGTGGCAGCTCCGACACCAGCCAGGTGCAACCTATGCCCATATAGGACCTACAGGCGATGTTCTTGAGTCGATATATGTCGATCTGAGCTCCGCTATGCCCTGTATATGCAGCACGTGGGTGGCTCTGATACGAGCCAGATGCAACCCATGGCCATATAGGACCTACAGGCGATGTTCTTGAGTCGATATATGTCGATCTGAGCACAGCTGGGCCCCGTATATACGGCTGTGGGTGGCTCTGATATCAGCCAGATGCAACCCACGGCCATATAGGACCTACAGGAGATGTTCTTGAGTCGATATATGTCGATCTGAGCACCGCTATACACCGTATATGCAGCATTGGGGCAACTCCGACACCAGTCAGGTGCAACCTATGCCCATATAGGACCTACAGGCGATGTTCTTGAGTCGATATATGTCTATCTGAGCTCCGCTAAGCCCTGTATATGCAGCATGTGGGTGGCTCTGATACCAGCCAGATGCAACCCACGGCCATATAGGACCTACAGGCGATGTTCTTGAATCGATATATGTCGATCTGAGCACAGCTGGGCCACGTATATACAGCATGGGGATACCTCTGATACCAGCCAGCTGCAACCCACGGCCATATAGGATCTACAGGTGATGTTCTTGAGTCGATATATGTCGATCTGAGCACAGCTGGGCCAAGTATATACAGCATGGGGGTAGCTCTGATACCAGACAGATGCAACCCACGGCCATATAGGACCTACAGGCGATGTTCTTGAGTCGATATATGTCGATCTGAGCACAGCTGGGCGCCCTATATACATCATGGGGGTAGCTCTGATACCAGCCAGATGCAACCCACGGCCATATAGGACCTACAGGCGATGTTCTTGAGTCGATATATGTCGATCTGAGCACAGCTGGGCCCCGTATATACGGCATGTGGGTGGCTCTGATACCAGCCAGATGCAACCCACGGCCATATAAGACCTACAGGCGATGTTCTTGAGTCGATATATGTCGATCTGAGCACAGCTGGGCCCCGTATATACGGCTGTGGGTGGCTCTGATATCAGCCAGATCCAACCCACGGCCATATAGGACCTACATGCGATGTTCTTGAGTCGATATATGTCGATCTGATCACCGCTATGCACCGTATATGCAGCATTGGGGCAGCTCCGACACCAGCCAGGTGCAACCTATGCCCATATAGGACCCACAGGCGATGTTCTTGAGTCGATATATGTCGATCTGTGCTCCGCTATGCCCTGTATATGCAGCATGTGAATGGCTTTGATATCAGCCAGATGCAACCCACGGCCATACAAGACCTACAGGCAATGTCCTTGAGTCGATATATGTCGATCTGAGCACCGCTATGCACCGTATATACAGCATTGGGGCAACTCCGACACCAGTCAGGTGCAACCTATGCCCATATAGGACCTACAGGCGATGTTCTTGAGTCGATATATGTCTATCTGAGCTCCGCTATGCCCTGTATATGCAGCATGTGGGTGGCTCTGATACCAGCCAGATGCAACCCACGGCCATATAGGACCTACAGGCGATGTTCTTGAATCGATATATGTCGATCTGAGCACAGCTGGGCCACGTATATACAGCATGGGGGTACCTCTGATACCAGCCAGCTGCAACCCACGGCCATATAGGATCTACAGGTGATGTTCTTGAGTCGATATATGTCGATCTGAGCACAGCTGGGCCAAGTATATACAGCATGGGGGTAGCTCTGATACCAGACAGATGCAACCCACGGCCATATAGGACCTACAGGCGATGTTCTTGAGTCGATATATGTCGATCTGAGCACAGCTGGGCGCCCTATATACATCATGGGGGTAGCTCTGATACCAGCCAGATGCAACCCACGGCCATATAGGACCTACAGGCGATCTTCTTGAGTCGATATATGTCGATCTGAGCACAGCTGGGCCCCGTATATACGGCATGTGGGTGGCTCTGATACCAGCCAGATGCAAACCACGGCCATATAAGACCTACAGGCGATGTTCTTGAGTCGATATATGTCGATCTGAGCACAGCTGGGCCCCGAATATACGGCTGTGGGTGGCTCTGATATCAGCCAGATGCAACCCACGGCCATATAGGACCTACAGGAGATGTTCTTGAGTCGATATATGTCGATCTGAGCACCGCTATGCACCGTGTATGCAGCATTGTGACAGCTCTGACACCAGCCAGGTGCAACCTATGCCCATATAGGATCTACAGGCGATGTTCTTGAATCGATATATGTCGATCTGAGCTCCGCTATGCCCTGTATATGCAGCACGTGGGTGGCTCTGATACGAGCCAGATGCAACCCATGGCTATATAGGACCTACAGGCGATGTTCTTGAGTCAATATATGTCGATCTGAACACAGCTGTGCGCCGTATATACACCATGGAGGTAGCTCTGATACCAGCCAGATGCAACCCACGGCCATATAGGACCTACAGGCGATGTTCTTGAGTCGATATATGTCGATCTGAGCACAGCTTGGCGCCGTATATACAGCATGGGGGTAGCTCTGCTACCAGCCAGATGCAACCCACTGCCATATAGGACCTACAGGCGATGTTCTTGAGTCGATATTTGTCGATCTGAGCACAGCAGGGCCCCGCATATACGGCATGTGGGTGGCTCTGATACCAGCCAGATGCAACCCACGGCCATATAGGACCTACAGGCGATGTTCTTGAGTCGATATATGTCGATCTGAGCACAGCTGGGCCCCGTATATACAGCATGGGGGTAGCTTTGATACCAGCCAGATGCAACCCACGGCCATATAGGAGCTACAGGCGATGTTCTTGAGTCGATATATGTCGATCTGAGCATAGCTGGGCCCCGTATATACGGCATGTGTGTGGCTCTGATACCAGCCAGATGCAATCCACGGCCATATAGGACCTACAGGCGATGATCTTGAGTCGATATATGTCGATCTGAGCACAGCTGGGCCCCGTATATACGGCATGTGGGTAGCTCTGATACCAGCCAGATGCAACCCACGGCCATATAGGACCTACAGGCGATGTTCTTGAGTCGATATATGTCGATCCGAGCACAGCTGGGTCCCGTATATACAGCTTGTGGGTGGCTCTGATACCAGCCAGATGCAACCCACGGCCATATAGGACCTACAGGCAATGTTCTTGAGTCAATATATGTCGATCTGAGCACAGCTGGGCTACGTATATACGGCATGTGGGTGGCTCTGATATCAGGCAGATGCAACCCACGGCCATATAGAACCTACAGGCGATGTTCTTGAGTCGATATATGTCGATCTGAGCACCGCTATGCACCGTATATGCAGCATTGGGGCAGCTCCGACACCAGCCAGGTGCAACCTATGCCCATATAGGACCTACAGGCGATGTTCTTGAGTCGATATATGTCGATCTGAGCACAGCTGGGCCCTGTATATACGGCATGTGTGTAGCTCTGATACCAGCCAGATGCAACCCACGGCCATATAGGACCTACAGGCGATGTTCTTGAGTCGATATATGTCGATCTGAGCACAGCTGGGCCACGTATATATAGCTCGTGGGTGGCTCTGATACCCGCCAGATGCAACCCACGGCCATATAGGACCTACAGGCAATGTTCTTGAGTCAATATATGTCGATCTGAGCACAGCTGGGCCCTGTATATACGGCTTGTGGGTGGCTCTGATATCAGCCAGATGCAACCCACGGCCATATAGAACCTACAGGCGATGTTCTTGAGTCGATATATATCGGTCCGAGCACAGCTGGGTCCCGTATATACAGCTTGTGGGTGGCTCTGATACCAGCCAGATGCAACCCACGGCCATATAGGACCTACAGGCAATGTTCTTGAGTCAATATATGTCGATCTGAGCACAGCTGGGCCCCGTATATATGGCATGTGGGTGGCTCTGATATCAGGCAGATGCAACCCACGGCCATATAGAACCTACAGGCGATGTTCTTGAGTCGATATATGTCGATCTGAGCACCGCTATGCACCGTATATGCAGCATTGGGGCAGCTCCGACACCAGCCAGGTGCAAACTATGCTCATATAGGACCTACAGGCGATGTTCTTGAGTCGATATATGTCGATCTGAGCACAGCTGGGCCCCGTATATACGGCATGTGGGTAGCACTGATACCAGCCAGATTCAACCCACGGCCATATAGGACCTACAGGCGATGTTCTTGAGTCGATATATGTCGATCTGAGCACAGCAGGGCCCCGCATATACAGCTCGTGGGTGGCTCTGATACCTGCCAGATGCAACCCACGGCCATATAGGACCTACAGGCAATGTTTTTGAGTCAATATATGTCGATCTGAGCACAGCTGGGCCCTGTATATACGGCATGTGGGTGGCTCTGATATCAGCCAGATGCAACCCAAGGCCATATAGAACCTACAGGCGATGTTCTTGAGTCGATATATGTCGATCCGAGCACAGCTGGGTCCCGTATATACAGCTTGTGGGTGGCTCTGATACCAGCCAGATGCAACCCACGGCGATATAGGACCTACAGGCAATGTTCTTGAGTCAATATATGTCGATCTGAGCACAGCTGGGCCCCGTATATACGGCATGTGGGTGGCTCTGATATCAGGCAGATGCAACCCACGGCCATATAGAACCTACAGGCGATGTTCTTGAGTCGATATATGTCGATCTGAGCACCGCTATGCACCGTATATGCAGCATTGGGGCAGCTCCGACACCAGCCAGGTGCAACCTATGCCCATATAGGACCTACAGGCGATGTTCTTGAGTCGATATATGTCGATCTGAGCACAGCTGGGCCCCGTATATACGGCATGTGGGTAGCTGTGATACCAGTCAGATGCAACCCACGGCCATATAGGACCTACAGGCGATGTTCTTGAGTCGATATATGTCGATCTGAGCACAGCTGGGCCCTGTATATAGGGCATGTGGGTGGCTCTGATATCAGCCAGATGCAACCCACGGCCATATAGAACCTACAGGCGATGTTCTTGAGTCGATATATGTCGATCTGCGCACCGCTATGCACCGTATATGCAGCATTGGGGCAGCTCCGACACCAGCCAGGTGCAACCTATGCCCATATAGGACCTACAGGCGATGTTCTTGAGTCGATATATGTCGATCTGAGCTCCGCTATGCCTTGTATATGCAGCATGTGGGTGGCTCTGATACCAGCCAGATGCAACCCACGGCCATATAGGACCTACAGACGATGTTCTTGAGTCGATATATGTCGATCTGAGCACCGCTATGCACCGTATATGCAGCATTGTGGCAGCTCCGACACCAGCCAGGTGCAATCTATGCCCATATAGGACCTACAGGCGATGTTCTTGAGTCGTTATATGTCGATCTGAGCTCCGCTATGCCCTGTATATGCAGCACGTGGGTGGCTCTGATACCAGTCAGATGCAACCCACGGCCATATAGGACCTACAGGCGCTGTTCTTGAGTCGATATATGTCGATCTGAGCACAGCTGGGCCCTGTATATACGGCATGTGGGTGGCTCTGATATCAGCCAGATGCAACCCACGGCCATATAGGACCTACAGGCGCTGTTCTTGAGTCGATATATGTCGATCTGAGCACAGCTGGGCCCTGTATATACGGCATGTGGGTGGCTCTGATATCAGCCAGATGCAACCCACGGCCATATAGGACCTACATGCGATGTTCTTGAGTCGATATATGTCGATCTGATCACCGCTATGCACCGTATATGCAGCATTGGGGCAGCTACGACACCAGCCAGGTGCAACGTATGCCCATATAGGACCCACAGGCGATGTGCTTGAGTCGATATATGTCGATCTGAGCTCCGCTATGCCCTGTATATGCAGCATGTGGGTGGCTTTGATATCAGCCAGATGCAACCCACGGCCATATAAGACCTACAGCCAATGTTCTTGAGTCGATATATGTCGATCTGAGCACCGCTATGCACCGTATATGCAGCATTGGGGCAACTCCGACACCAGTCAGGTGCAACATATGCCCATATAGGACCTACAGGCGATGTTCTTGAGTCGATATATGTCGATCTGAGCTCCGCTATCCCCTGTATATGCAGCATGTGGGTGGCTCTGATACCAGCCAGATGCAACCCACGGCCATATAGGACCTACAGGCGATGTTCTTGAGTCGATATATGTCGATCTGAGCACAGCTGGGGCCCGTATATACGGCTGTGGGTGGCTCTGATATCAGCCAGATGCAACCCACGGCCATATAGGACCTACAGGAGATGTTCTTGAGTCGATATATGTCGATCTGAGCACCGCTGTGCACCGTATATGCAGCATTGTGGCAGCTCCGACACCAGCCAGGTGCAACCTATGCCCATATAGGACCTACAGGCGATGTTCTTGAGTCGATATATGTCGATCTGAGCTCCGCTATGCCCTGTATATGCAGCACGTGGGTGGCTCTGATACGAGCCAGATGCAACCCATGGCCATATAGGACCTACAGGCGATGTTCTTGAGTCGATATATGTCGATCTGAGCACAATAGGACCTACAGGCGATGTTCTTGAGTCGATATACGTCGATCTGAGCACCGCTATGCACCGTATATGCAGCATTGGGTCAGCTCCGACACCAGCCAGGTGCAACCTATGCCCATATAGGACCTACAGGCGATGTTCTTGAGTCGATATATGTCGATCTGAGCTCCGCTATGCCCTGTATATGCAGCATGTGGGTGGCTCTGATACCAGCTAGATGCAACCCACGGCCATATAGAACCTACAGGCGATGTTCTTGAGTCGATATATGTCGATCTGAGTACAGCTGGGCCACGTATATACAGCACGGGGGTACCTCTGATACCAGCCAGCTGCAACCCACGGCCATATAGGACCTACAGGCGATGTTCTTGAGTCGATATATGTTGATCTGAGCACAGCTGGGCCAAGTATATACAGCATGCGGGCAGCTTTGATACCAGACAGATGCAAACCGCGGCCATATAGGACCTACAGGCGATGTTCTTGAGTCGATATATGTCGATCTGAGCACAGCTGGGCGCCGTATATACAGCAGGGGGTAGCTCTGATACCAGCCAGATGCAACCCACGGCCATATAGGACCTACAGGCGATGTTCTTGAGTCGATATATGTCGATCTGAGCACAGCTGGGCCCCGTATATGCGGCATGTGGGAGGCTCTGATATCAGCCAGATGCAACCAACGGCCATATAGGACCTACAGGAGATGTTCTTGAGTCGATATATGTCGATCTGAGCACCGCTATGCACCGTATATAGCTGGGCCCCATATATACAGCATGGGGTAGCTCTGATACCAGCCAGATGCAACCCACGTCCATATAGGACCTACAGGCAATGTTCTTGAGTCGATATATGTCGATCTGAGCACAGCTGGGCGCCGTATATACACCATGGGGGTAGCTCTGATACCAGCCAGATGCAACCCACGGCCATATAGGACCTACAGGCGATGTTCTTGAGTCGATATATGTCGATCTCAGCACAGCTGGGCCCCGTATATACAGCATGTGGGTTTCTCTGATACCAGCCAGATGCAACACACGGCCATATAGGACCTACAGGCAATGTTCTTGAGTCGATATATGTCGATCTGAGCACAGCTGGGCCCCGTATATACGGCATGGGGGTATCTCTGATACCAGACAGATGTAACCCACGGCCATATAGGACCTACAGGCGATGATCTTGTGTCATTATATGTCGATCTGAGCACAGCTGGGCCCAGTATATACGGCATGTGGGTGGCTCTGATACCAGCCAGATGCAAACCACGGCCATATAGGACCTACAAGCGATGTTCTTGAGTCGATATATGTCGATCTGAGCACAGCTGGGCGCCGTATATACAGCATGGGGGTAGCTCTGATACCAGCCAGATGCAACCCACGGCCATATAGGACCTACAGGCGATGTTCTTGAGTCGATATATGTCGATCTGAGCACAGCTGGGCCCCGTATATACGGGATGTGGGTGGCTCTGATACCAGCCAGATGCAACCCACGGCCATATAGGACCTACAGGCGCTGTTCTTGAGTCGATATATGTCGATCTGAGCACAGCTGGGCCCTGTATATACGGCATGTGGGTGGCTCTGATATCAGCCAGATGCAACCCACGGCCATATAGGACCTACATGCGATGTTCTTGAGTCGATATATGTCGATCTGATCACCGCTATGCACCGTATATGCAGCATTGGGGCAGCTACGACACCAGCCAGGTGCATCCTATGCCCATATAGGACCCACAGGCGATGTGCTTGAGTCGATATATGTCGATCTGAGCTCCGCTATGCCCTGTATATGCAGCATGTGGGTGGCTTTGATATCAGCCAGATGCAACCCACGGCCATATAAGACCTACAGCCAATGTTCTTGAGTCGATATATGTCGATCTGAGCACCGCTATGCACCGTATATGCAGCATTGGGGCAACTCCGACACCAGTCAGGTGCAACCTATGCCCATATAGGACCTACAGGCGATGTTCTTGAGTCGATATATGTCGATCTGAGCTCCGCTAACCCCTGTATATGCAGCATGTGGGTGGCTCTGATACCAGCCAGATGCAACCCACGGCCATATAGGACCTACAGGCGATGTTCTTGAGTCGATATATGTCGATCTGAGCACAGCTGGGCCACGTATATACAGCATGGGGGTACCTCTGATACCAGCCAGCTGCAACCCACGGCCATATAGGACCTACAGGTGATGTTCTTGAGTCGATATATGTAGATCTGAGCACAGCTGGGCCAAGTATATACAGCATGGGGGTAGCTCTGATACCAGACAGATGCAACCCACGGCCATATAGGACCTACATGCGATGTTCTTGAGTCGATATATGTCGATCTGAGCACAGCTGGGCGCCGGATATACAGCATGAAGGTAGCTCTAATACCAGGCAGATGCAACCCACGGCCATATAGGACCTACAGGCGATGTTCTTGAGTCGATATATGTCGATCTGAGCACAGCTGGGCCCCGTATATACGGCATGTGGGTGGCTCTGATACCAGCCAGATGCAACCCACGGCCATATAGGACCTACAGGCGATGTTCTTGAGTCGATATATGTCGATCTGAGCACAGCTGGGCCCCGTATATACGGCTGTGGGTGGCTCTGATATCAGCCAGATGCAACCCACGGCCATATAGGACCTACAGGAGATGTTCTTGAGTCGATATATGTCGATCTGAGCACCGCTGTGCACCGTATATGCAGCATTGTGGCAGCTCCGACACCAGCCAGGTGCAACCTATGCCCATATAGGACCTACAGGCGATGTTCTTGAGTCGATATATGTCGATCTGAGCACAGTTGGGCCCCGTATATACGGCATGTGGGTGGCTCTGATACCAGCCAGATGCAACCCACGGCCATATGGGACCTACAGGCGATGTTCTTGAGTCGATATATGTCGATCTGAGCACAGCTGGGCCCCCTATATACGGCATGTATACGGCCATATAGGACCTACAGGCGATCTTCTTGAGTCGATATATGTCGATCTGAGCACCGTATATGCAGCATTGGGGCAGCTCCGACACCAGCCAGGTGCGACCTATGCCCATATAGGACCTACAGGCGATGTTCTTGAGTCGATATAAGTCGATTTGAGCTCCGCTATGCCCTGTATATTCAGCGTGTGGGTGGCTCTGATACCAGCGAGATGCAACCCACGGCCATATAGGACCTACAGGCGATGTTCTTGAGTCGATATATGTCGATCTGAGCACAGCTGCGCCCCATATATAAAGCATGGGGGTAGCTTTGATACCAGCCAGATTCAACCCACGGCCATATAGGACCTACAGGCGATGTTCTTATGTCGATATATGTCGATCTGAGCACAGCTGGGCCCCGTATATACGGCATGTGGGTGGCTCTGATACCAGCCAGATGCAACCCACGGCCATATAGGACCTACATGCGATGTTCTTGAGTCGATATATGTCGATCTGAGCTCAGCTATGCCCTGTATATGCAGCATGTGGGTGGCTCTGATACCAGCCAGCTGCAACCCACGGCCATATAAGACCCACAGGCGATGTTCTTGAGTCGATATATGTCGATCTGAGCACAGCTGGGCCCCGTATATACAGCATGTGGGTGGCTCTGATACCAGCCAGATGCAACACACGGCCATATAGGACCTACAGGCAATGTTCTTGAGTCGATATATGTCGATCTGAGCACAGCTGGGCCCCGTATATACGGCATGGGGGTATCTCTGATACCAGACAGATGTAACCCACGGCCATATAGGACCTACAGGCGATGATCTTGTGTCATTATATGTCGATCTGAGCACAGCTGGGCCCAGTATATACGGCATGTGGGTGGCTCTGATACCAGCCAGATGCAAACCACGGCCATATAGGACCTACAAGCGATGTTCTTGAGTCGATATATGTCGATCTGAGCACAGCTGGGCGCCGTATATACAGCATGGGGGTAGCTCTAATACCAGCCAGATGCAACCCACGGCCATATAAGACCCACAGGCGATGTTCTTGAGTCGATATAAGTCGATCTGAGCTCCGCTATGCCCTGTATATTCAGCGTGTGGGTGGCTCTGATACCAGCCAGATGCAACCCACGGCCATATAGGACCTACAGGCGATGTTATTATGTCGATATATGTCGATCTGAGCACAGCTGGGCCCCGTATATACGGCATGTGGGTGGCTCTGATACCAGCCAGATGCAACCCACGGCCATATAGGACCTACATGCGATGTTCTTGAGTCGATATATGTCGATCTGAGCACAGCTGGGCCCCCTATATACGGCATGTATACGGCCATATAGGACCTACAGGCGATCTTCTTGAGTCGATATATGTCGATCTGAGCACCGTATATGCAGCATTGGGGCAGCTCCGACACCAGCCAGGTGCAACCTATGCCCATATAGGACCTACAGGCGATGTTCTTGAGTCGATATATGTCGATCTGAGCACAGCTGGGCGCCGTATATACAGCAGGGGGTAGCTCTGATACCAGCCAGATGCAACCCACGGCCATATAGGACCTACAGGCGATGTTCTTGAGTCGATATATGTCGATCTGAGCACAGCTGGGCCCCGTATATGCGGCTTGTGGGAGGCTCTGATATCAGCCAGATGCAACCAACGGCCATATAGGACCTACAGGAGATGTTCTTGAGTCGATATATGTCGATCTGAGCACCGCTATGCACCGTATATAGCTGGGCCCCATATATACAGCATGGGGTAGCTCTGATACCAGCCAGATGCAACCCACGTCCATATAGGACCTACAGGCAATGTTCTTGAGTCGATATATGTCGATCTGAGCACAGCTGGGCGCCGTATATACACCATGGGGGTAGCTCTGATACCAGCCAGATGCAACCCACGGCCATATAGGACCTACAGGCGATGTTCTTGAGTCGATATATGTCGATCTCAGCACAGCTGGGCCCCGTATATACAGCATGTGGGTTTCTCTGATACCAGCCAGATGCAACTCACGGCCATATAGGACCTACAGGCAATGTTCTTGAGTCGATATATGTCGATCTGAGCACAGCTGGGCCCCGTATATACGGCATGGGGGTATCTCTGATACCAGACAGATGTAACCCACGGCCATATAGGACCTACAGGCGATGATCTTGTGTCATTATATGTCGATCTGAGCACAGCTGGGCCCAGTATATACGGCATGTGGGTGGCTCTGATACCAGCCAGATGCAAACCACGGCCATATAGGACCTACAGGCGATGTTCTTGAGTCGATATATGTCGATCTGAGCACAGCTGGGCCCCGTATATACGGGATGTGGGTGGCTCTGATACCAGCCAGATGCAACCCACGGCCATATAGGACCTACAGGCGCTGTTCTTGAGTCGATATATGTCGATCTGAGCACAGCTGGGCGCCGTATATACACCATGGGGGTAGCTCTGATACCAGCCAGATGCAACCCACGGCCATATAGGACCTACAGGCGATGTTCTTGAGTCGATATATGTCGATCTCAGCACAGCTGGGCCCCGTATATACAGCATGTGGGTTTCTCTGATACCAGCCAGATGCAACACACGGCCATATAGGACCTACAGGCAATGTTCTTGAGTCGATATATGTCGATCTGAGCACAGCTGGGCGCCGTATATACAGCATGGGGGTAGCTCTGATACCAGCCAGATGCAACCCACGGCCATATAGGACCTACAGGCGATGTTCTTGAGTCGATATATGTCGATCTGAGCACAGCTGGGCCCCGTATATACGGGATGTGGGTGGCTCTGATACCAGCCAGATGCAACCCACGGCCATATAGGACCTACAGGCGCTGTTCTTGAGTCGATATATGTCGATCTGAGCACAGCTGGGCCCTGTATATACGGCATGTGGGTGGCTCTGATATCAGCCAGATGCAACCCACGGCCATATAGGACCTACATGCGATGTTCTTGAGTCGATATATGTCGATCTGATCACCGCTATGCACCGTATATGCAGCATTGGGGCAGCTACGACACCAGCCAGGTGCATCCTATGCCCATATAGGACCCACAGGCGATGTGCTTGAGTCGATATATGTCGATCTGAGCTCCGCTATGCCCTGTATATGCAGCATGTGGGTGGCTTTGATATCAGCCAGATGCAACCCACGGCCATATAAGACCTACAGCCAATGTTCTTGAGTCGATATATGTCGATCTGAGCACCGCTATGCACCGTATATGCAGCATTGGGGCAACTCCGACACCAGTCAGGTGCAACCTATGCCCATATAGGACCTACAGGCGATGTTCTTGAGTCGATATATGTCGATCTGAGCTCCGCTAACCCCTGTATATGCAGCATGTGGGTGGCTCTGATACCAGCCAGATGCAACCCACGGCCATATAGGACCTACAGGCGATGTTCTTGAGTCGATATATGTCGATCTGAGCACAGCTGGGCCACGTATATACAGCATGGGGGTACCTCTGATACCAGCCAGCTGCAACCCACGGCCATATAGGACCTACAGGTGATGTTCTTGAGTCGATATATGTAGATCTGAGCACAGCTGGGCCAAGTATATACAGCATGGGGGTAGCTCTGATACCAGACAGATGCAACCCACGGCCATATAGGACCTACATGCGATGTTCTTGAGTCGATATATGTCGATCTGAGCACAGCTGGGCGCCGGATATACAGCATGAAGGTAGCTCTAATACCAGGCAGATGCAACCCACGGCCATATAGGACATACAGGCGATGTTCTTGAGTCGATATATGTCGATCTGAGCACAGCTGGGCCCCGTATATACGGCATGTGGGTGGCTCTGATACCAGCCAGATGCAACCCACGGCCATATAGGACCTACAGGCGATGTTCTTGAGTCGATATATGTCGATCTGAGCACAGCTGGGCCCCGTATATACGGCTGTGGGTGGCTCTGATATCAGCCAGATGCAACCCACGGCCATATAGGACCTACAGGAGATGTTCTTGAGTCGATATATGTCGATCTGTGCACCGCTGTGCACCGTATATGCAGCATTGTGGCAGCTCCGACACCAGCCAGGTGCAACCTATGCCCATATAGGACCTACAGGCGATGTTCTTGAGTCGATATATGTCGATCTGAGCACAGTTGGGCCCCGTATATACGGCATGTGGGTGGCTCTGATACCAGCCAGATGCAACCCACGGCCATATGGGACCTACAGGCGATGTTCTTGAGTCGATATATGTCGATCTGAGCACAGCTGGGCCCCCTATATACGGCATGTATACGGCCATATAGGACCTACAGGCGATCTTCTTGAGTCGATATATGTCGATCTGAGCACCGTATATGCAGCATTGGGGCAGCTCCGACACCAGCCAGGTGCGACCTATGCCCATATAGGACCTACAGGCGATGTTCTTGAGTCGATATAAGTCGATTTGAGCTCCGCTATGCCCTGTATATTCAGCGTGTGGGTGGCTCTGATACCAGCCAGATGCAACCCACGGCCATATAGGACCTACAGGCGATGTTCTTGAGTCGATATATGTCGATCTGAGCACAGCTGCGCCCCTTATATAAAGCATGGGGGTAGCTTTGATACCAGCCAGATTCAACCCACGGCCATATAGGACCTACAGGCGATGTTCTTATGTCGATATATGTCGATCTGAGCACAGCTGGGCCCCGTATATACGGCATGTGGGTGGCTCTGATACCAGCCAGATGCAACCCACGGCCATATAGGACCTACATGCGATGTTCTTGAGTCGATATATGTCGATCTGAGCTCAGCTATGCCCTGTATATGCAGCATGTGGGTGGCTCTGATACCAGCCAGCTGCAACCCACGGCCATATAAGACCCACAGGCGATGTTCTTGAGTCGATATATGTCGATCTGAGCACAGCTGGGCCCCGTATATACAGCATGTGGGTGGCTCTGATACCAGCCAGATGCAACACACGGCCATATAGGACCTACAGGCAATGTTCTTGAGTCGATATATGTCGATCTGAGCACAGCTGGGCCCCGTATATACGGCATGGGGGTATCTCTGATACCAGACAGATGTAACCCACGGCCATATAGGACCTACAGGCGATGATCTTGTGTCATTATATGTCGATCTGAGCACAGCTGGGCCCAGTATATACGGCATGTGGGTGGCTCTGATACCAGCCAGATGCAAACCACGGCCATATAGGACCTACAAGCGATGTTCTTGAGTCGATATATGTCGATCTGAGCACAGCTGGACGCCGTATATACAGCATGGGGGTAGCTCTGATACCAGCCAGATGCAACCCACGGCCATATAGGACCTACAGGCGATGTTCTTGAGTCGATATATGTCGATCTGAGCACAGTTGGGCCCCGTATATACGGCATGTGGGTGGCTCTGATACCAGCCAGATGCAACCCACGGCCATATAGGACCTACAGGCGATGTTCTTGAGTCGATATATGTCGATCTGAGCACAGCTGGGCCCCCTGTATACGGCATGTATACGGCCATATAGGACCTACAGGCGATCTTCTTGAGTCGATATATGTCGATCTGAGCACCGTATATGCAGCATTGGGGCAGCTCCGACACCAGCCAGGTGCAACCTATGCCCATATAGGTCCTACAGGCGATGTTCTTGAGTCGATATAAGTCGATCTGAGCTCCGCTATGCCCTGTATATTCAGCGTGTGGGTGGCTCTGATACCAGCCAGATGCAACCCACGGCCATATAGGACCTACAGGCGATGTTCTTGAGTCGATATATGTCGATCTGAGCACAGCTGCGCCCCGTATATAAAGCATGGGGGTAGCTTTGATACTAGCCAGATTCAACCCACGGCCATATAGGACCTACAGGCGATGTTATTATGTCGATATATGTCGATCTGAGCACAGCTGGGCCCCGTATATACGGCATGTGGGTGGCTCTGATACCAGCCAGATGCAACCCACGGCCATATAGGACCTACATGCGATGTTCTTGAGTCGATATATGTCGATCTGAGCACAGCTGGGCCCCCTATATACGGCATGTATACGGCCATATAGGACCTACAGGCGATCTTCTTGAGTCGATATATGTCGATCTGAGCACCGTATATGCAGCATTGGGGCAGCTCCGACACCAGCCAGGTGCAACCTATGCCCATATAGGACCTACAGGCGATGTTCTTAAGTCGATATAAGTCGATCTGAGCTCCGCTATGCCCTGTATATTCAGCGTGTGGGTGGCTCTGATACCAGCCAGATGCAACCCACGGCCATATAGGACCTACAGGCGATGTTCTTGAGTCGATATATGTCGATCTGAGCATAGCTGCGCCCCGTATATAAAGCTTGGGGGTAGCTTTGATACCAGCCAGATTCAACCCACGGCCATATAGGATCTACAGGCGATGTTATTATGTCGATATATGTCGATCTGAGCACAGCTGGGCCCCGTATATACGGCATGTGGGTGGCTCTGATACCAGCCAGCTGCAACCCACGGCCATATAAGACCCACAGGCGATGTTCTTGAGTCGATATATGTCGATCTGAGCACAGCTGGGCGCCGTATATACACCATGGGGGTAGCTCTGATACCAGCCAGATGCAACCCACGGCCATATAGGACCTACAGGCGATGTTCTTGAGTCGATATATGTCGATCTGAGCACAGCCGGGCAACGTATATCCGGCATGTGGGTTGCTCTGATACCAGCCAGATGCAACCCACGGCCATATAGGACCCACAGGCAATGTTCTTGAGTCGATATGTGTCGATCTGAGCACAGCTGGGCCCCGTATATACGGCATGGGGGTAGCTCTGATACCAGCCAGATGCAATTCACGGCCATATAGGACCTACAGGCGCTGTTCTTGAGTCATTATATGTCGATCTGAGCACAGCTGGGCCCCGTATATACGGCATGTGGGTGGATCTGATACCAGCCAGATGCAAACCACGGCCATATAGGACCTACAGGCGATGTTTTTGAGTCGATATATGTCGATCAGAGTACAGCTGGGCGCCGTATATACAGCATGTGGGAAGCTCTGATAACAGCCAGATGCAACCCACGGCCATATAGGACCTAAAGGCGATGTTCTTGAGTCGATATATGTCGATCTGAGCACAGCTGGGCGCCGTATATACAGCATGGGGGTAGCTCTGATACCAGCCAGATGCAACCCACGGCCATATAGGACCTACTGGCAATGTTCTTGAGTCGATATATGTCGATCTGAGCACAGCTGGGCCCCGTATATACGGCATGTGGGTGGCTCTGATATCAGCCAGATGCAACCCACGGCCATATAGGACCTACAGGAGATGTTCTTGAGTCGATATATGTCGATCTGAGCACCGCTATGCACCGTATATGCAGCATTGTGGCAGCTCCGACACCAGCCAGGTGCAATCTATGCCCATATAGGACCTACAGGCGATGTTCTTGAGTCGATATATGTCGATCTGAGCTCCGCTATGCCCTGTATATGCAGCACGTGGGTGGCTCTGATACCAGCCAGATGCAACCCACGGCCTTATAGGATCTACAGGCGATGTTCTTGAGTCGATATATGTCGCTCTGAGCACAGCTGTGCTCCATATATACAGCATGGGGGTAGCTCTGATACACGCCAGATGCAACCCACGGCCATATAGGACCTACCGGCAATGTTCTTGAGTCGATATATGTCGATCTGAGCACAGCTGGGCGCCGTATATACACCATGGGGGTAGCTCTGATACCAGCCAGATGCAACTCACGGCCATAAAGGACCTACAGGCGATGTTCTTGAGTCGATATATGTCGATCTGAGCACAGCTGGGCCCAGTATATACGGCATGTGGGTGGCTCTGATACCAGCAAGATGCAACCCACGGCCATATAGGACCTACAGGCAATGTTCTTGAGTCGATATATGTCGATCTGAGCAAAGCTGGGCCCCGTATATACGGCATGGGGGTAGCTCTGATACCAGCCAGATGCAACCCACGGCCATATAGGACTTACAGGCGATGTTCTTGAGTCATTATATGTCGATCTGAGCACAGCTGGGCCCCGTATATACGGCATGGGGGTGGCTCTGATACCAACCAGATGCAAAGCACGGCCATATAAGACCTACAGGCGATGTTCTTGAGTCGATGTATGTCGATCTGATCACAGCTGGGCGCCGTATATACAGCATGGGGGTAGCTCTGATACCAGCCAGATGCAGCCCACGGCCATATAGGAACTACAGGCGATGTTCTTGAGTCGATATATGTCGATCTGAGCACAGTTGGGCCCCGTATATACGGCATGTGGGTGGCTCTGATACCAGCCAGATGCAACCCACGGCCATATAGGACCTACAGGCGATGTTCTTGAGTCGATATATGTCGATCTGAGCACAGCTGGGCCCCCTATATACGGCATGTAGGTGGCTCTGATACCAGCCAGATGCAACCCACGGCCATATAGGACCTACAGGCGATGTTCTTGAGTCGATATATGTCGATCTAAGCACAGCTGGGCCCCGTATGTACGGCATATGGATGGCTCTGATACCAGCCAGATGTAACCCACAGCCATATAGGACCTACAGGCGATGTTCTTGAGTCGATATATGTCGATCTGAGCACAGCTGGGCCCCGTATATACGGCATGTGGGTGGCTCTAATATCAGCCAGATGCAACCCACGGCCATATAGGACCTACAGGCGATCTTCTTGAGTCGATATATGTCGATTGGAGCACCGTATATGCAGCATTGGTGCAGCTTCGACAGCAGCCAGGTGCAACCTATGCCCATATAGGACCTACAGGCGATGTTCTTGAGTCGATATATGTCGATCTGAGCACAGCTGGACCCCGTATATACAGCATGTGGGTAGCTCTGATACCAGCCAGATGCAACCCACGGCCATATAGGACCTACAGGCGATGTTCTTGAGTCGACATATGTCGATCTGAGCACAGCTGGGCCCCGTATATACAGCTCGTGGGTGGCTCTGATACCTGCCAGATGCAACCCACGGCCATATAGGACCTACAGGCAATGTTCTTGAGTCAATATATGTCGATCTGAGCACAGCTAGGCCCTGTATATACGGCATGTGGGTGGCTCTGATACCAGCCAGATGCAACCCACGGCCATATAGGACCTACAGGCGATGTTCTTGAGTCGATATATGTCGATCTGAGCACAGCTGGGCCCCGTATATACGGGATGTGGGTGGCTCTGATACCAGCCAGATGCAACCCACGGCCATATAGGACCTACAGGCGCTGTTCTTGAGTCGATATATGTCGATCTGAGCACAGCTGGGCCCTGTATATACGGCATGTGGGTGGCTCTGATATCAGCCAGATGCAACCCACGGCCATATAGGACCTACATGCGATGTTCTTGAGTCGATATATGTCGATCTGAGCACCGCTATGCACCGTATATGCAGCATTGGGGCAACTCCGACACCAGTCAGGTGCAACCTATGCCCATATAGGACCTACAGGCGATGTTCTTGAGTCGATATATGTCGATCTGAGCACAGCTGGGCCACGTATATACAGGATGGGGGTACCTCTGATACCAGCCAGCTGCAACCCACGGCCATATAGGACCTACAGGTGATGTTCTTGAGTCGATATATGTAGATCTAAGCACAGCTGGGCCAAGTATATACAGCATGGGGGTAGCTCTGATACCAGACAGATGCAACCCACGGCCATATAGGACCTACATGCGATGTTCTTGAGTCGATATATGTCGATCTGAGCACAGCTGGGCGCCGGATATACAGCATGGGGGTAGCTCTAATACCAGGCAGATGCAACCCACGGCCATTAGGACCTACAGGCGATGTTCTTGAGTCGATATATGTCGATCTGAGCACAGCTGGGCCCCATATATACGGCATGTGGGTGGCTCTGATACCAGCCAGATGCAACCCACGGCCATATAGGACCTACAGGCGATGTTCTTGAGTCGATATATGTCGATCTGAGCACAGCTGGGCCCCGTATATACGGCTGTGGGTGGCTCTGATATCAGCCAGATGCAACCCACGGCCATATAGGACCTACAGGAGATGTTCTTGAGTCGATATATGTCGATCTGAGCACCGCTGTGCACCGTATATGCAGCATTGTGGCAGCTCCGACACCAGCCAGGTGCAACCTATGCCCATATAGGACCTACAGGCGATGTGCTTGAGTCGATATATGTCGATCTGAGCTCCGCTATGCCCTCTATATGCAGCACGTGGGTGGCTCTGATACGAGCCAGATGCAACCCATGGCCATATAGGACCTACAGGCGATGTTCTTGAGTCGATATATGTCGATCTGAGCACAGCTGTGCGCCGTATATACACCATGGAGGTAGCTCTGATACCAGCCAGATGCAACCCACGGCCATATAGGACCCTCAGGCGATGTTCTTGAGTCGATATTTGTCGATCTGAGCACAGCAAGGCCCCGTATATACGGCATGTGGGTGGCTCTGATACCAGCCAGATGCAACCCACGGCCATATAGGACTTACAGGCGATGTTCTTGAGACGATATATGTCGATCTGAGCACAGCTGGGCCCCGTATATACGGCATGTAGGTGGCTCTGATACCAGCCAGATGCAACCCACGGCCATATAGGACCTACAGGCGATGTTCTTGAGTCGATATATGTCGATCTGAGAACAGCTGGGCCCCGTATATACGGCATATGGGTGGCTCTGATACCAGCCAGATGCAACCCACGGCCAAATAGGACCTACAGGCGATGTTCTTGAGTCGATATATGTCGATCTGAGCACCGCTATGCACCGTATATGCAGCATTGGGGCAGCTCCGACACCAGCCAGGTGCAACCTATGCCCATATAGGACCTACAGGCGATGTTCTTGAGTCGATATATGTCGATCTGAGCTCCGCTATGCCCTGTATATGCAGCATGTGGGTGGCTCTGATACCAGCTAGATGCAACCCACGGCCATATAGAACCTATAGGCGATGTTCTTGAGTCGATATATGTCGATCTGAGTACAGCTGGGCCACGTATATACAGCACGGGGGTACCTCTGATACCAGCCAGCTGCAACCCACGGCCATATAGGACCTACAGGCGATGTTCTTGATTCGATATATGTTGATCTGAGCA
This sequence comes from Lordithon lunulatus, assembly GCA_963942505.1. Lineage (NCBI taxonomy): Eukaryota > Metazoa > Arthropoda > Insecta > Coleoptera > Staphylinidae > Lordithon > Lordithon lunulatus. The sequence continues at coordinate 36,421,018 of OZ012670.1, read as the reverse complement.
CAGCTGGGCCAAGTATATACAGCATGCCGGCAGCTCTGATACCAGACAGATGCAAACCGCGGCCATATAGGACCTACAGGCGATGTTCTTGAGTCGATATATGTCGATCTGAGCTCCACTATGCCCTGTATATGCAGCATGTGGGTGGCTCTGATACCAGCCAGATGCAACCCACGGCCATATAGGACCTACAGGCGATGTTCTTGAGTCGATATATGTCGATCTGAGCACAGCTGGGCCCCGTATATACAGCATGTGGGTGGCTCTGATACCAGCCAGATGCAACACACGGCCATATAGGACCTACAGGCAATGTTCTTGAGTCGATATATGTCGATCTGAGCACAGCTGGGCCCCGTATATACGGCATGGGGGTATCTCTGATACCAGACAGATGTAACCCACGGCCATATAGGACCTACAGGCGATGATCTTGTGTCATTATATGTCGATCTGAGCACAGATGGGCCCAGTATATACGGCATGTGGGTGGCTCTGATACCAGCCAGATGCAAACCACGGCCATATAGGACCTACAAGCGATGTTCTTGAGTCGATATATGTCGATCTGAGCACAGCTGGGCGCCGTATATACAGCATGGGGGTAGCTCTGATACCAGCCAGATGCAACCCACGGCCATATAGGACCTACAGGCGATGTTCTTGAGTCGATATATGTCGATCTGAGTACAGTTGGGCCCCGTATATACGGCATGTGGGTGGCTCTGATACCAGCCAGATGCAACCCACGGCCATATAGGACCTACAGGCGATGTTCTTGAGTCGATATATGTCGATCTGAGCACCGTATATGCAGCATTGGGGCAGCTCCGACACCAGCCAGGTGCAACCTATGCCCATATAGGACCTACAGGCGATGTTCTTGAGTCGATATAAGTCGATCTGAGCTCCGCTATGCCCTGTATATGCAGCATGTGGGTGGCTCTGATACCAGCTAGATGCAACCCACGGCCATATAGAACCTATAGGCGATGTTCTTGAGTCGATATATGTCGATCTGAGTACAGCTGGGCCCCGTATATACGGCATGTGGGTAGCTCTGATACCAGCCAGATGCAACCCACGGCCATATAGGACCTACAGGCGATGTTCTTGAGTCGATATATGTCGATCTGAGCACAGCTGGACCCCGTATATACAGCATGTGGGTAGCTCTGATACCAGCCAGATGCAACACACTGCCATATAGGACCTACAGGCGATGTTCTTGAGTCGATATATGTCGATCTGAGCACAGCTGGGCCCCGTATATACAGCTCGTGGGTGGCTCTGATACCTGCCAGATGCAACCCACGGCCATATAGGACCTACAGGCAATGTTCTTGAGTCAATATATGTCGATCTGAGCACAGCTAGGCCCTGTATATACGGCATGTGGGTGGCTCTGATACCAGCCAGATGCAACCCACGGCCATATAGGACCTACAGGCGATGTTCTTGAGTCGATATATGTCGATCTGAGCACAGCTGGGCCCCGTATATACGGCTGTGGGTGGCTCTGATATCAGCCAGATGCAACCCACGGCCATATAGGACCTACAGGAGACGTTCTTGAGTCGATATATGTCGATCTGAGCACCGCTGTGCACCGTATATGCAGCATTGTGGCAGCTCCGACACCAGCCAGGTGCAACCTATGCCCATATAGGACCTACAGGCGATGTTCTTGAGTCGATATATGTCGATCTGAGCACCGCTATGCACCGTATATGCAGCATTGGGTCAGCTCCGACACCAGCCAGGTGCAACCTATGCCCATATAGGACCTACAGGCGATGTTCTTGAGTCGATATATGTCGATCTGAGCTCCGCTATGCCCTGTATATGCAGCATGTGGGTGGCTCTGATACCAGCTAGATGCAACCCACGGCCATATAGAACCTACAGGCGATGTTCTTGAGTCGATATATGTCGATCTGAGTACAGCTGGGCCACGTATATACAGCACGGGGGTACCTCTGATACCAGCCAGCTGCAACCCACGGCCATATAGGACCTACAGGCGATGTTCTTGAGTCGATATATGTTGATCTGAGCACAGCTGGGCCAAGTATATACAGCATGCGGGCAGCTTTGATACCAGACAGATGCAAACCGCGGCCATATAGGACCTACAGGCGATGTTCTTGAGTCGATATATGTCGATCTGAGCACAGCTGGGCGCCGTATATACAGCAGGGGGTAGCTCTGATACCAGCCAGATGCAACCCACGGCCATATAGGACCCACAGGCGATGTTCTTGAGTCGATATATGTCGATCTGAGCACAGCTGGGCCCCGTATATACGGCATGTGGGAGGCTCTGATATCAGCCAGATGCAACCAACGGCCATATAGGACCTACAGGAGATGTTCTTGAGTCGATATATGTCGATCTGAGCACCGCTATGCACCGTATATAGCTGGGCCCCATATATACAGCATGGGGTAGCTCTGATACCAGCCAGATGCAACCCACGTCCATATAGGACCTACAGGCAATGTTCTTGAGTCGATATATGTCGATCTGAGCAAAGCTGGGCGCCGTATATACACCATGGGGGTAGCTCTGATACCAGCCAGATGCAACCCACGGCCATATAGGACCTACAGGCGATGTTCTTGAGTCGATATATGTCGATCTGAGCACAGCTGGGCCCCGTATATACAGAATGTGGGTGGCTCTGATACCAGCCAGATGCAACACACGGCCATATAGGACCTACAGGCAATGTTCTTGAGTCGATATATGTCGATCTGAGCACAGCTGGGCGCCGTATATACAGCACGGGGGTAGCTCTGATACCAGCCAGATGCAACCCACGGCCATATAGGACCTACAGGCGATGTTCTTGAGTCGATATATGTCGATCTGAGCACAGCTGGGCCCCGTATATACGGCATGGGGGTATCTCTGGTACCAGACAGATGTAACCCACGGCCATATAGGACCTACAGGCGATGATCTTGTGTCATTATATGTCGATCTGAGCACAGCTGGGCCCAGTATATACGGCATGTGGGTGGCTCTGATACCAGCCAGATGCAAACCACGGCCATATAGGACCTACAAGCGATGTTCTTGAGTCGATATATGTCGATCTGAGCACAGCTGGGCGCCGTATATACAGCATGGGGGTAGCTCTGATACCAGCCAGATGCAACCCACGGCCATATAGGACCTACAGGCGATGTTCTTGAGTCGATATATGTCGATCTGAGTACAGTTGGGCCCCGTATATACGGCATGTGGGTGGCTCTGATACCAGCCAGATGCAACCCACGGCCATATAGGACCTACAGGCGATGTTCTTGAGTCGATATATGTCGATCTGAGCACAGCTGGGCCCCCTATATACGGCATGTATACGGCCATATATGACCTACAGGCGATCTTCTTGAGTCGATATATGTCGATCTGAGCACCGTATATGCAGCATTGGGGCAGCTCCGACACCAGCCAGGTGCAACCTATGCCCATATAGGACCTACAGGCGATGTTCTTGAGTCGATATAAGTCGATCTGAGCTCCGCTATGCCCTGTATATGCAGCGTGTGGGTGGCTCTGATACCAGCCAGATGCAACCCACGGCCATATAGGACCTACAGGCGATGTTCTTGAATCGATATATGTCGATCTGAGCACAGCTGCGCCCCGTATATAAAGCATGGGGGTAGCTTTGATACCAGCCAGATTCCACCCACGGCCATATAGGACCTACAGGCGATGTTCTTATGTCGATATATGTCGATCTGAGCACAGCTGGGCCCCGTATATACGGCATGTGGGTGGCTCTGATACCAGCCAGATGCAACCCACGGCCATATAGGACCTACATGCGATGTTCTTGAGTCGATATATGTCGATCTGAGCTCCGCTATGCCCTGTATATGCAGCATGTGGGTGGCTCTGATACCAGCCAGCTGCAACCCACGGCCATATAAGACCCACAGGCGATGTTCTTGAGTCGATATATGTCGATCTGAGGACAGCTGGGCTCCATATATACAGCATAGGGGTAGCTCTGATACCAGCCAGATGCAACCCACGGCTATATAGGACCTACAGGCAATGTTCTTGAGTCGATATATGTCGATCTGAGCACAGCTGGGCGCCGTATATACACCATGGGGGTAGCTCTGATACCAGCCAGATGCAACCCACGGCCATATAGGACCTACAGGCGATGTTCTTGAGTCGATATATGTCGATCTGAGCACAGCCGGGCAACGTATATCCGGCATGTGGGTTGCTCTGATACCAGCCAGATGCAACCCACGGCCATATAGGACCCACAGGCAATGTTCTTGAGTCGATATGTGTCGATCTGAGCACAGCTGGGCCCCGTATATACGGCATGGGGGTAGCTCTGATACCAGCCAGATGCAATTCACGGCCAGATAGGACCTACAGGCGATGTTCTTGAGTCATTATATGTCGATCTGAGCACAGCTGGGCCCCGTATATACGGCATGTGGGTGGCTCTGATACCAGACAGATGCAAACCACGGCCATATAGGACCTACAGGCGATGTTTTTGAGTCGATATATGTCGATCAGAGTACAGCTGGGCGCCGTATATACAGCATGTGGGAAGCTCTGATAACAGCCAGATGCAACCCACGGCCATATAGGACCTACAGGCGATGTTCTTGAGTCGATATATGTCGATCTGAGCACAGCTGGGCGCCGTAAATACAGCATGTGGGTGGCTCTGATATCAGCCAGATGCAACCCACGGCCATATAGGACCTACAGGAGATGTTCTTGAGTCGATATATGTCGATCTGAGCACCGCTATGCACCGTATATGCAGCATTGTGGCAGCTCCGACACCAGCCAGGTGCAACCTATGCCCATATAGGACCTACAGGCGATGTTCTTGAGTTGATATATGTCGATCTGAGCTCCGCTATGCCCTGTATATGCAGCACGTGGGTGGCTCTGATACCAGCCAGATGCAACCCACGGCCTTATAGGACCTACAGGCGATGTTCTTGAGTCGATATATGTCGATCTGAGCACAGCTGTGCTCCATATATACAGCATGGGGGTAGCTCTGATACCAGCCAGATGCAACCCACGGCCATATAGGACCTACAGGCAATGTTCTTGAGTCGATATATGTCGATCTGAGCACAGCTGGGCGCCGTATATACACCATGGGGGTAGCTCTGATACCAACCAGATGCAACCCACGGCCATAAAGGACCTACAGGCGATGTTCTTGAGTCGATATATGTCGATCTGAGCACAGCTGGGCCCCGTATATACGGCATGTGGGTGGCTCTGATACCAGCAAGATGCAACCCACGGCCATATAGGACCTACAGGCAATGTTCTTGAGTCGATATATGTCGATCTGAGCACAGCTGGGCCCCGTATATACGGCATGGGGGTAGCTCTGATACCAGCCAGATGCAACCCACGGCCATATAGGACTTATATGCGATGTTCTTGAGTCATTATATGTCGATCTGAGCACAGCTGGGCCCCGTATATACGGCATGTGGGTAACTCTGATACCAACCAGATGCAAACCACGGCCATATAGGACCTACAGGGGATGTTCTTGAGTCGATGTATGTCGATCTGATCACAGCTGGGCGCCGTATATACAGCATGGGGGTAGCTCTGATACCAGCCAGATGCAGCCCACGGCCATATAGGAACTACAGGCGATGTTCTTGAGTCGATATATGTCGATCTGAGCACAGTTCGGCCCCGTATATACGGCATGTGGGTGGCTCTGATACCAGCCAGATGCAACCCACGGCCATATAGGACCTACAGGCGATGTTCTTGAGTCGATATATGTCGATCTGAGCACAGCTGGGCCCCCTATATACGGCATGTAGGTGGCTCTGATACCAGCCAGATGCAACCCACGGCCATATAGGACCTACAGGCGATGTTCTTGAGTCGATATATGTCGATCTAAGCACAGCTGGGCCCCGTATGTACGGCATATGGATGGCTCTGATACCAGCCAGATGTAACCCACAGCCATATAGGACCTACAGGCGATGTTCTTGAGTCGATATATGTCGATCTGAGCACAGCTGGGCCCCGTATATACGGCATGTGGGTGGCTCTAATATCAGCCAGATGCAACCCACGGCCATATAGGACCTACAGGCGATCTTCTTGAGTCGATATATGTCGATCTGAGCTCCGCTATGCCCTGTATATGCAGCACGTGGCTGGCTCTGATACCAGCCAGATGCAACCCACGGCTATATAGGACCTACAGGCGATTTTCTTGAGTCGATATATGTCGATCTGAGCACAGCTGGGCCCCGTATATACGGCATGTGAATAGCTCTGATACCAGCCAGATGCAACCCACGGCCATATAGGACCTACAGGCGATGTTCTTGAGTCGATATATGTCGATCTGAGCACAGCTGGACCCCGTATATACAGCATGTGGGTAGCTCTGATACCAGCCAGATGCAACCCACGGCCATATAGGACCTACAGGCGATGTTCTTGAGTCGACATATGTCGATCTGAGCACAGCTGGGCCCCGTATATACAGCTCGTGGGTGGCTCTGATACCTGCCAGATGCAACCCACGGCCATATAGGACCTACAAGCAATGTTCTTGAGTCAATATATGTCGATCTGAGCACAGCTAGGCCCTGTATATACGGCATGTGGGTGGCTCTGATATCAGCCAGATGCAACCCACGGCCATATAGAACCTACAGGCGATGTTCTTGAGTCGATATATGTCGATCTGAGCACTGCTATGCACCGTATATGCAGCATTGGGGCAGCTCCGACACCAGCCAGGTGCAACCTATGCCCATATAGGACCTACAGGCGATATTCTTGAGTCGATATATGTCGATCTGAGATCCGCTATGCCCTGTATATGCAGCATGTGGGTGGCTCTGATACCAGCCAGATGCAACCCACGGCCATATAGGACCTACAGGTGATGTTCTTGAGTCGATATATGTCGATCTGAGCACCGCTATTCACCGTATATGCAGCATTGTGGCAGCTCCGACACCAGCCAGGTGCAACCTATGCCAATATAGGACCTACAGGCGATGTTCTTGAGTCGTTAATGTTGATCTGAGCTCCGCTATGCCCTGTATATGCAGCACGTGGGTGGCTCTGATACCAGCCAGATGCAACCCACGGCCATATAGGACCTACAGGCGATGTTCTTGAGTCGATATATGTCGATCTGAGCACAGCTGGGCCCCATATATACAGCATGGGGGTAGCTCTGATACCAGCCAGATGCAACCCACGGCCATATATTACCTACAGGCGATGTTCTTGAGTCGATATATGTCGATCTGAGCACCGCTATGCACCGTATATGCAGCCTTGGGGCAGCTCCGTCACCAGCTAGGTGCAACCTATGCCCATATAGGACCTACAGGCGATGTTCTTGAGTCGATATATGTCGATCTGAGCACAGCTGTGCGCCGTATATACACCATGGGGGTAGCTCTGATACCAGCCAGATGCAACCCACGGCCATATGAGACCTACAGGCGATGTTCTTGAGTCGATATATGTCGATCTGAGCACAGCTGGGCCCCGCATATACGGGACGTGGGTGGCTCTGATACCAACCAGATGCAACCCACGGCCATATAGGACCTACAGGCGCTGTTCTTGAGTCGATATATGTCGATCTAAGCACAGCTGGGCCCTGTATATACGGCATGTGGGTGGCTCTGATATCAGCCAGATCCAACCCACGGCCATATAGGACCTACACGCGATGTTCTTGAGTCGATATATGTCGATCTGATCACCGCTATGCACCGTATATGCAGCATTGGGGCAGCTCCGACGGAAGCCAGGTGCAACCTATGCCCATATAGGACCCACAGGCGATGTTCTTGAGTCGATATATGTCGATCTGAGCTCCGCTATACCCTGTATATGCAGCATGTGAATGGCTTTGATATCAGCCAGATGCAACCCACGGCCATACAAGACCTACAGGCAATGTCCTTGAGTCGATATATGTCGATCTGAGCACCGCTATGCACCGTATATGCAGCATTGGGGCAACTCCGACACCAGTCAGGTGCAACCTATGCCCATATAGGACCTACAGGCGATGTTCTTGAGTCGATATATGTCTATCTGAGCTCCGCTATGCCCTGTATATGCAGCATGTGGGTAGCTCTGATACCAGCCAGATGCAACCCACGGCCATATAGGACCTACAGGCTATGTTCTTGAATCGATATAGGTCGATCTGAGCACAGCTGGGCCACGTATATACAGCATGGGGGTACCTCTGATACCAGCCAGCTGCAAGCCACGGCCATATAGGTTCTACAGGTGATGTTCTTGAGTCGATATATGTCGATCTGAGCACAGCTGCGCCAAGTATATACAGCATGAGGGTAGCTCTGATACCAGACAGATGCAACCCACGGCCATATAGGACCTACAGGCGATGTTCTTGACTCGATATATGTCGATCTGAGCACAGCTGGGCGCCCTATATACATCATGGGGGTAGCTCTGATACCAGCCAGATGCAACCCACGGCCATATAGGACCTACAGGCGATGTTCTTGAGTCGATATATGTCGATCTGAGCACAGCTGGGCCCCGTATATACGGCATGTGGGTGTCTCTGATACCAGCCAGATGCAACCCACGGCCATATAAGACCTACAGGCGATGTTCTTGAGTCAATATATGTCGATCTGAGTACAGCTGGGCCCCGTATATACGGCTGTGGGTGGCTCTGATATCAGCCAGATGCAACCCACGGCCATATAGGACCTACAGGAGATGTTCTTGAGTCGATATATGTCGATCTGAGCACCGCTATGCACCGTATATGCAGCATTGTGGCAGCTCTGACACCAGCCAGGTGCAACCTATGCCCATATAGGATCTACAGGCGATGTTCTTGAGTCGATATATGTCGATCTGAGCTCCGCTATGCCCTGTATATGCAGCACGTGGGTGGCTCTGATACGAGCCAGATGCAACCCATGGCTATATAGGACCTACAGGCGATGTTCTTGAGTCAATATATGTCGATCTGAGCACAGCTGTGCTCCGTATATACACCATGGAGGTAGCTCTGATACCAGCCAGATGCAACCCACGGCCATATAGGACCTACAGGCGATGTTCTTGAGTCGATATATGTCGATCTGAGCTCCGCTATGCCCTGTATATGCAGCACGTGGGTGGCTCTGATACGAGCCAGATGCAACCCATGGCTATATAGGACCTACAGGCGATGTTCTTGAGTCAATATATGTCGATCTGAGCACAGCTTGGCGCCGTATATACACCATGGAGGTAGCTCTGATACCAGCCAGATGCAACCCACGGCCATATAGGACCTACAGGCGATGTTGTTGAGTCGATATTTGTCGATCTGAGCACAGCAGGGCCCCGCATATACGGCATGTGGGTGGCTCTGATACCAGCCAGATGCAAACCACGGCCATATAGGACCTACAGGCGATGGTCTTGAGTCGATATATGTCGATCTGAGCACAGCTGGGCGCCGTATATACAGCATGGGGGTAGCTCTGATACCAGCCAGATGCAACCCACGGCCATATAGGACCTACAGGCGATGTTCTTGAGTCGATATATGTCGATCTGAGCACAGCTGGGCCACGTATATACAGCATGGTGGAAGCTCTGATACCAGCCAGCTGCAACCCACGGCCATATAGGACCTACAGGCGATGTTCTTGAGTCGATATATGTCGATCTGAGCACAGCTGGGCCCCGTATATACGGCATGTGGGTAGCTCTGATACCAGCCAGATGCAACCCACGGCCATATAGGACCTACAGGCGATGTTCTTGAGTCGATATATGTCGATCTGAGCACAGCTGGGCCACGTATATACAGCATGGTGGAAGCTCTGATACAAGCCAGCTGCAACCCACGGCCATATAGGACCTACAGGCGATGTTCTTGAGTCGATATATGTCGATCTGAGCACAGCTGGGCCCCGTATATACAGCATGGGGGTAGCTTTGATACCAGCCAGATGCAACCCACGGCCATATAGGAGCTACAGGCGATGTTCTTGAGTCGATATATGTCGATCTGAGCACAGCTGGGCCCCGTATATACGGCATGTGGGTAACTCTGATACCAGCCAGATGCAACCCACGGCCATATAGGACCTACAGGCGATGTTCTTGAGTCGATATATGTCGATCTGAGCACAGCTGGGCCCCGTATATACAGCATGGGGGTGGCTTTGATACCAGCCAGATGCAACCCACGGCCATATAGGAGCTACAGGCGATGTTCTTGAGTCGATATTTGTCGATCTGAGCATAGCTGGGCCCCGTATATACGGCATGTGTGTGGCTCTGATACCAGCCAGATGCAATCCACGGCCATATAGGACCTACAGGCGATGTTCTTGAGTCGATATATGTCGATCTGAGCACAGCTGGGCCCCGTATATAAGGCATGTGGGTAGCTCTGATACCAGCCAGATGCAACCCACGGCCATATAGGACCTACAGGCGATGTTCTTGAGTCGATATATGTCGATCCGAGCACAGCTGGGTCCCGTATATACAGCTTGTGGGTGGCTCTGATACCAGCCAGATGCAACCCACGGCCATATAGGACCTACAGGCAATGTTCTTGAGTCAATATATGTCGATCTGAGCACAGCTGGGCCCCGTATATACGGCATGTGGGTGGCTCTGATATCAGGCAGATGCAACCCACGGCCATATAGAACCTACAGGCGATGTTCTTGAGTCGATATATGTCGATCTGAGCACCGCTATGCACCGTATATGCAGCATTGGGGCAGCTCCGACACTAGCCAGGTGCAAACTATGCCCATATAGGACCTACAGGCGATGTTCTTGAGTCGATATATGTCGATCTGAGCACAGCTGGGCCCCGTATATACGGCATGTGGGTAGCTCTGATACCAGCCAGATGCAACCCACGGCCATATAGGACCTACAGGCGATGTTCTTGAGTCGATATATGTTGATCTGAGCACAGCTGGGCCCCTTATATACAGCTCGTGGGTGGCTCTGATACCTGCCAGATGCAACCCACGGCCATATAGGACCTACAGGCAATGTTCTTGAGTCGATATATGTCGATCTGAGCACAGCTGGGCGCCGTATATACAGCACGGGGGTAGCTCTGATACCAGCCAGATGCAACCCACGGCCATATAGGACCTACAGGCGATGTTCTTGAGTCGATATATGTCGATCTGAGCACAGCTGGGCCCCGTATATACGGGATGTGGGTGGCTCTGATACCAGCCAGATGCAACCCACGGCCATATAGGACCTACAGGCGCTGTTCTTGAGTCGATATATGTCGATCTGAGCACAGCTGGGCCCTGTATATACGGCATGTGGGTGGCTCTGATATCAGCCAGATGCAACCCACGGCCATATAGGACCTACATGCGATGTTCTTGAGTCGATATATGTCGATCTGATCACCGCTATGCACCGTATATGCAGCATTGGGGCAGCTAGGACACCAGCCAGGTGCAACCTATGCCCATATAGGACCCACAGGCGATGTGCTTGAGTCGATATATGTCGATCTGAGCTCCGCTATGCCCTGTATATGCAGCATGTGGGTGGCTTTGATATCAGCCAGATGCAACCCACGGCCATATAAGACCTACAGCCAATGTTCTTGAGTCGATATATGTCGATCTGAGCACCGCTATGCACCGTATATGCAGCATTGGGGCAACTCCGACACCAGTCAGGTGCAACCTATGCCCATATAGGACCTACAGGCGATGTTCTTGAGTCGATACATGTCGAACTGAGCTCCGCTATCCCCTGTATATGTAGCATGTGGGTGGCTCTGATACTAGCCAGATGCAACCCACGGCCATATAGGACCTACAGGCGATGTTCTTGAGTCGATATATGTCGATCTGAGCACAGCTGGGCCACGTATATACAGCATGGGGGTACCTCTGATACCAGCCAGCTGCAACCCACGGCCATATAGGACCTACAGGTGATGTTCTTGAGTCGATATATGTAGATCTGAGCACAGCTGGGCCAAGTATATACAGCATGGGGGTAGCTCTGATACCAGACAGATGCAACCCACGGCCATATAGGACCTACATGCGATGTTCTTGAGTCGATATATGTCGATCTGAGCACAGCTGGGCGCCGGATATACAGCATGGGGGTAGCTCTAATACCAGGCAGATGCAACCCACGGCCATATAGGACCTACAGGCGATGTTCTTGAGTCGATATTTGTCGATCTGAGCACAGCTGGGCCCCATATATACGGCATGTGTGTGGCTCTGATACCAGCCAGATGCAACCCACGGCCATATAGGACCTACAGGCGATGTTCTTGAGTCGATATATGTCGATCTGAGCACAGCTGGGCCCCGTATATACGGCTGTGGGTGGCTCTGATATCAGCCAGATGCAACCCACGGCCATATAGGACCTACAGGAGATGTTTTTGAGTCGATATATGTCGATCTGAGCACCGCTGTGCACCGTATATGCAGCATTGTGGCAGCTCCGACACCAGCCAGGTACAACCTGTGCCCATATAGGACCTACAGGCGATGTGCTTGAGTCGATATATGTCGATCTGAGCTCCGCTATGCCCTGTATATGCAGCACGTGGGTGGCTCTGATACGAGCCAGATGCAACCCATGGCCATATAGGACCTACAGGCGATGTTCTTGAGTCGATATATGTCGATCTGAGCACAGCTGTGCGCCGTATATACACCATGGAGGTAGCTCTGATACCAGCCAGATGCAACCCACGGCCATATAGGACCCTCAGGCGATGTTCTTGAGTCGATATTTGTCGATCTGAGCACAGCAGGGCCCCGTATATACGGCATGTGGGTGGCTCTGATACCAGCCAGATGCAACCCACGGCCATATAGGACTTACAGGCGATGTTCTTGAGACGATATATGTCGATCTGAGCACAGCTGGGCCCCGTATATACGGCATGTAGGTGGCTCTGATACCAGCCAGATGCAACCCACGGCCATATAGGACCTACAGGCGATGTTCTTGAGTCGATATATGTCGATCTGAGAACAGCTGGGCCCCGTATATACGGCATATGGGTGGCTCTGATACCAGCCAGATGCAACCCACGGCCAAATAGGACCTACAGGCGATGTTCTTGAGTCGATATATGTCGATCTGAGCACCGCTATGCACCGTATATGCAGCATTGGGGCAGCTCCGACACCAGCCAGGTGCAACCTATGCCCATATAGGACCTACAGGTGATGTTCTTGAGTCGATATATGTCGATCTGAGCAGAGCTGGGCCCCGTATATACGGCATGTGGGTAACTCTGATACCAGCCAGATGCAACCCACGGCCATATAGGACCTACAGGGGATGTTCTTGAGTCGATATATGTCGATCTGAGCACAGCTGGGCCCCGTATATACAGCATGGGGGTAGCTTTGATACCAGCCAGATGCAACCCACGGCCATATAGGAGCTACAGGCGATGTTCTTGAGTCGATATATGTCGATCTGAGCACAGCTATGCACCGTATATGCAGCATTGGGGCAGCTCCGACACCAGCCAGGTGCAACCTATGCCCATATAGGACCTACAGGCGATGTTCTTGAGTCGATATATGTCGATCTGAGCACAGCTGGGCCCCGTATATACGGCATGTGGGTAACTTTGATACCAGCCAGATGCAACCCACAGCCATATAGGAGCTACAGGCGATGTTCTTGAGTCGATATTTGTCGATCTGAGCATAGTTGGGCCCTGTATATACGGCATGTGTGTGGCTCTGATACCAGCCAGATGCAATCCACGGCCATATAGGACCTACAGGCGATGTTCTTGAGTCGATATATGTCGATCTGAGCACAGCTGGGCCATGTATATACGGCATGTGGGTAGCTCTGATACCAGCCAGATGCAACCCACGGCCATATAGGACCTACAGGCGATGTTCTTGAGTCGATATATGTCGATCTGAGCACAGCTGGGCCCCTTATATACAGCTCGTGGGTGGCTCTGATACCTGCCAGATGCAACCCACGGCCATATAGGACCTACAGGCAACGTTCTTGAGTCAATATATGTCGATCTGAGCACAGCTGGGCCATGTATATACGGCATGTGGGTGGCTCTGATATCAGCCAGATGCAACCCACGGCCATATAGAACCTACAGGCGATGTTCTTGAGTCGATATATGTCGATCCGAGCACAGCTGGGTCCCGTATATACAGCTTGTGGGTGGCTCTGATACCAGCCAGATGCAACCCACGGCCATATAGGACCTACAGGCAATGTTCTTGAGTCAATATATGTCGATCTGAGCACAGCTGGGCCCCGTATATACGGCATGTGGGTGGCTCTGATATCAGGCAGATGCAACCCACGCCCATATAGAACCTACAGGCGATGTTCTTGAGTCGATATATGTCGATCTGAGCACCGCTATGCACCGTATATGCAGCATTGGGGCAGCTCCGACACCAGCCAGGTGCAACCTATGCCCATATAGGACCTACAGGCGATGTTCTTGAGTCGATATATGTCGATCTGAGCACAGCTGGGCCCCGTATATACGGCATGTGGGTAGCTCTGATACCAGTCAGATGCAACCCACGGCCATATAGGACCTACAGGCGATGTTCTTGAGTCGATATATGTCGATCTGAGCACAGCTGGGCCCCGTATATACAGCTCGTGGGTGGCTCTGATACCTGCCAGCTACAACCCACGGCCATATAGGACCTACAGGCAATGTTCTTGAGTCAATATATGTCGATCTGAGCACAGCTGGGCCCTGTATATACGGCATGTGCGTGGCTCTGATATCAGCCAGATGCAACCCACGGCCATATAGAACCTACAGGCGATGTTCTTGAGTCGATATATGTCGATCTGCGCACCGCTATGCACCGTATATGCAGCATTGGGGCAGCTCCGACACCAGTCAGGTGCAACCTATGCCCATATAGGACCTACAGGCGATGTTCTTGAGTCGATATATGTCGATCTGAGCTCCGCTATGCCCTGTATATGCAGCACGTGGGTGGCTCTGATACCAGCCAGATGCAACCCACGGCCATATAGGACCTACAGGCGATGTTCTTGAGTCGATATATGTCGATCTGAGCACAGCTGGTCCCCATATATACAGCATTGGGGTAGCTCTGATACCAGCCAGATGCAACCCATGGCCATATAGGACCTACAGGCGATGTTCTTGAGTCGATATATGTCGATCTGAGCACCGCTATGTACCGTATATGCAGCCTTGGGGCAGCTCCGTCAACAGCCAGGTGCAACCTATGCCCATATAGGACCTACAGGCGATGTTCTTGAGTCGATATATGTCGATCTGAGCTCCGCTATGCCCTGTATATGCAGCATGTGGGTGGCTCTGATACCAGCTAGATGCAACCCACGGCCATATAGAACCTATAGGCGATGTTCTTGAGTCGATATATGTCGATCTGAGTACAGCTGGGCCACGTATATACAGCACGGGGGTACCTCTGATACCAGCCAGCTGCAACCCACGGCCATATAGGACCTACAGGCGATGTTCTTGATTCGATATATGTTGATCTGAGCACAGCTGGGCCAAGTATATACAGCATGCCGGCAGCTCTGATACCAGACAGATGCAAACCGCGGCCATATAGGACCTACAGGCGATGTTCTTGAGTCGATATATGTCGATCTGAGCTCCGCTATGCCCTGTATATGCAGCATGTGGGTGGCTCTGATACCAGCCAGATGCAACCCACGGCCATATAGGACCTACAGGCGATGTTCTTGAGTCGATATATGTCGATCTGAGCACAGCTGGGCCCCGTATATACGGCTGTGGGTGGCTCTGATATCAGCCAGATGCAACCCACGGCCATATAGGACCTACAGGAGATGTTCTTGAGTCGATATATGTCGATCTGAGCACCGCTGTGCACCGTATATGCAGCATTGTGGCAGCTCCGACACCAGCCAGGTGCAACCTATGCCCATATAGGACCTACAGGCGATGTGCTTGAGTCGATATATGTCGATCTGAGCTCCGCTATGCCCTCTATATGCAGCACGTGGGTGGCTCTGATACGAGCCAGATGCAACCCATGGCCATATAGGACCTACAGGCGATGTTCTTGAGTCGATATATGTCGATCTGAGCACAGCTGTGCGCCGTATATACACCATGGAGGTAGCTCTGATACCAGCCAGATGCAACCCACGGCCATATAGGACCCTCAGGCGATGTTCTTGAGTCGATATTTGTCGATCTGAGCACAGCAGGGCCCCGTATATACGGCATGTGGGTGGCTCTGATACCAGCCAGATGCAACCCACGGCCATATAGGACTTACAGGCGATGTTCTTGAGACGATATATGTCGATCTGAGCACAGCTGGGCCCCGTATATACGGCATGTAGGTGGCTCTGATACCAGCCAGATGCAACCCACGGCCATATAGGACCTACAGGCGATGTTCTTGAGTCGATATATGTCGATCTGAGAACAGCTGGGCCCCGTATATACGGCATATGGGTGGCTCTGATACCAGCCAGATGCAACCCACGGCCAAATAGGACCTACAGGCGATGTTCTTGAGTCGATATATGTCGATCTGAGCACCGCTATGCACCGTATATGCAGCATTGGGGCAGCTCCGACACCAGCCAGGTGCAACCTATGCCCATATAGGACCTACAGGCGATGTTCTTGAGTCGATATATGTCGATCTGAGCTCCGCTATGCCCTGTATATGCAGCATGTGGGTGGCTCTGATACCAGCTAGATGCAACCCACGGCCATATAGAACCTATAGGCGATGTTCTTGAGTCGATATATGTCGATCTGAGTACAGCTGGGCCACGTATATACAGCACGGGGGTACCTCTGATACCAGCCAGCTGCAACCCACGGCCATATAGGACCTACAGGCGATGTTCTTGATTCGATATATGTTGATCTGAGCACAGCTGGGCCAAGTATATACAGCATGCCGGCAGCTCTGATACCAGACAGATGCAAACCGCGGCCATATAGGACCTACAGGCGATGTTCTTGAGTCGATATATGTCGATCTGAGCTCCGCTATGCCCTGTATATGCAGCATGTGGGTGGCTCTGATACCAGCCAGATGCAACCCACGGCCATATAGGACCTACAGGCGATGTTCTTGAGTCGATATATGTCGATCTGAGCACAGCTGGGCCCCGTATATACAGCATGTGGGTGGCTCTGATACCAGCCAGATGCAACACACGGCCATATAGGACCTACAGGCAATGTTCTTGAGTCGATATATGTCGATCTGAGCACAGCTGGGCCCCGTATATACGGCATGGGGGTATCTCTGATACCAGACAGATGTAACCCACGGCCATATAGGACCTACAGGCGATGATCTTGTGTCATTATATGTCGATCTGAGCACAGATGGGCCCAGTATATACGGCATGTGGGTGGCTCTGATACCAGCCAGATGCAAACCACGGCCATATAGGACCTACAAGCGATGTTCTTGAGTCGATATATGTCGATCTGAGCACAGCTGGGCGCCGTATATACAGCATGGGGGTAGCTCTGATACCAGCCAGATGCAACCCACGGCCATATAGGACCTACAGGCGATGTTCTTGAGTCGATATATGTCGATCTGAGTACAGTTGGGCCCCGTATATACGGCATGTGGGTGGCTCTGATACCAGCCAGATGCAACCCACGGCCATATAGGACCTACAGGCGATGTTCTTGAGTCGATATATGTCGATCTGAGCACAGCTGGGCCCCGTATATACAGCATGTGGGTGGCTCTGATACCAGCCAGATGCAACACACGGCCATATAGGACCTACAGGCAATGTTCTTGAGTCGATATATGTCGATCTGAGCACAGCTGGGCGCCGTATATACAGCACGGGGGTAGCTCTGATACCAGCCAGATGCAACCCACGGCCATATAGGACCTACAGGCGATGTTCTTGAGTCGATATATGTCGATCTCAGCACAGCTGGGCCCCGTATATACAGCATGTGGGTTTCTCTGATACCAGCCAGATGCAACTCACGGCCATATAGGACCTACAGGCAATGTTCTTGAGTCGATATATGTCGATCTGAGCACAGCTGGGCCCCGTATATACGGCATGGGGGTATCTCTGATACCAGACAGATGTAACCCACGGCCATATAGGACCTACAGGCGATGATCTTGTGTCATTATATGTCGATCTGAGCACAGCTGGGCCCAGTATATACGGCATGTGGGTGGCTCTGATACCAGCCAGATGCAAACCACGGCCATATAGGACCTACAGGCGATGTTCTTGAGTCGATATATGTCGATCTGAGCACAGCTGGGCCCCGTATATACGGGATGTGGGTGGCTCTGATACCAGCCAGATGCAACCCACGGCCATATAGGACCTACAGGCGCTGTTCTTGAGTCGATATATGTCGATCTGAGCACAGCTGGGCGCCGTATATACACCATGGGGGTAGCTCTGATACCAGCCAGATGCAACCCACGGCCATATAGGACCTACAGGCGATGTTCTTGAGTCGATATATGTCGATCTCAGCACAGCTGGGCCCCGTATATACAGCATGTGGGTTTCTCTGATACCAGCCAGATGCAACACACGGCCATATAGGACCTACAGGCAATGTTCTTGAGTCGATATATGTCGATCTGAGCACAGCTGGGCGCCGTATATACAGCATGGGGGTAGCTCTGATACCAGCCAGATGCAACCCACGGCCATATAGGACCTACAGGCGATGTTCTTGAGTCGATATATGTCGATCTGAGCACAGCTGGGCCCCGTATATACGGGATGTGGGTGGCTCTGATACCAGCCAGATGCAACCCACGGCCATATAGGACCTACAGGCGCTGTTCTTGAGTCGATATATGTCGATCTGAGCACAGCTGGGCCCTGTATATACGGCATGTGGGTGGCTCTGATATCAGCCAGATGCAACCCACGGCCATATAGGACCTACATGCGATGTTCTTGAGTCGATATATGTCGATCTGATCACCGCTATGCACCGTATATGCAGCATTGGGGCAGCTACGACACCAGCCAGGTGCATCCTATGCCCATATAGGACCCACAGGCGATGTGCTTGAGTCGATATATGTCGATCTGAGCTCCGCTATGCCCTGTATATGCAGCATGTGGGTGGCTTTGATATCAGCCAGATGCAACCCACGGCCATATAAGACCTACAGCCAATGTTCTTGAGTCGATATATGTCGATCTGAGCACCGCTATGCACCGTATATGCAGCATTGGGGCAACTCCGACACCAGTCAGGTGCAACCTATGCCCATATAGGACCTACAGGCGATGTTCTTGAGTCGATATATGTCGATCTGAGCACAGCTGGGCCCCGTATATACGGCATGGGGGTATCTCTGATACCAGACAGATGTAACCCACGGCCATATAGGACCTACAGGCGATGATCTTGTGTCATTATATGTCGATCTGAGCACAGATGGGCCCAGTATATACGGCATGTGGGTGGCTCTGATACCAGCCAGATGCAAACCACGGCCATATAGGACCTACAAGCGATGTTCTTGAGTCGATATATGTCGATCTGAGCACAGCTGGGCGCCGTATATACAGCATGGGGGTAGCTCTGATACCAGCCAGATGCAACCCACGGCCATATAGGACCTACAGGCGATGTTCTTGAGTCGATATATGTCGATCTGAGTACAGTTGGGCCCCGTATATACGGCATGTGGGTGGCTCTGATACCAGCCAGATGCAACCCACGGCCATATAGGACCTACAGGCGATGTTCTTGAGTCGATATATGTCGATCTGAGCACAGCTGGGCCCCGTATATACAGCATGTGGGTGGCTCTGATACCAGCCAGATGCAACACACGGCCATATAGGACCTACAGGCAATGTTCTTGAGTCGATATATGTCGATCTGAGCACAGCTGGGCGCCGTATATACAGCACGGGGGTAGCTCTGATACCAGCCAGATGCAACCCACGGCCATATAGGACCTACAGGCGATGTTCTTGAGTCGATATATGTCGATCTCAGCACAGCTGGGCCCCGTATATACAGCATGTGGGTTTCTCTGATACCAGCCAGATGCAACTCACGGCCATATAGGACCTACAGGCAATGTTCTTGAGTCGATATATGTCGATCTGAGCACAGCTGGGCCCCGTATATACGGCATGGGGGTATCTCTGATACCAGACAGATGTAACCCACGGCCATATAGGACCTACAGGCGATGATCTTGTGTCATTATATGTCGATCTGAGCACAGCTGGGCCCAGTATATACGGCATGTGGGTGGCTCTGATACCAGCCAGATGCAAACCACGGCCATATAGGACCTACAGGCGATGTTCTTGAGTCGATATATGTCGATCTGAGCACAGCTGGGCCCCGTATATACGGGATGTGGGTGGCTCTGATACCAGCCAGATGCAACCCACGGCCATATAGGACCTACAGGCGCTGTTCTTGAGTCGATATATGTCGATCTGAGCACAGCTGGGCGCCGTATATACACCATGGGGGTAGCTCTGATACCAGCCAGATGCAACCCACGGCCATATAGGACCTACAGGCGATGTTCTTGAGTCGATATATGTCGATCTCAGCACAGCTGGGCCCCGTATATACAGCATGTGGGTTTCTCTGATACCAGCCAGATGCAACACACGGCCATATAGGACCTACAGGCAATGTTCTTGAGTCGATATATGTCGATCTGAGCACAGCTGGGCGCCGTATATACAGCATGGGGGTAGCTCTGATACCAGCCAGATGCAACCCACGGCCATATAGGACCTACAGGCGATGTTCTTGAGTCGATATATGTCGATCTGAGCACAGCTGGGCCCCGTATATACGGGATGTGGGTGGCTCTGATACCAGCCAGATGCAACCCACGGCCATATAGGACCTACAGGCGCTGTTCTTGAGTCGATATATGTCGATCTGAGCACAGCTGGGCCCTGTATATACGGCATGTGGGTGGCTCTGATATCAGCCAGATGCAACCCACGGCCATATAGGACCTACATGCGATGTTCTTGAGTCGATATATGTCGATCTGATCACCGCTATGCACCGTATATGCAGCATTGGGGCAGCTACGACACCAGCCAGGTGCATCCTATGCCCATATAGGACCCACAGGCGATGTGCTTGAGTCGATATATGTCGATCTGAGCTCCGCTATGCCCTGTATATGCAGCATGTGGGTGGCTTTGATATCAGCCAGATGCAACCCACGGCCATATAAGACCTACAGCCAATGTTCTTGAGTCGATATATGTCGATCTGAGCACCGCTATGCACCGTATATGCAGCATTGGGGCAACTCCGACACCAGTCAGGTGCAACCTATGCCCATATAGGACCTACAGGCGATGTTCTTGAGTCGATATATGTCGATCTGAGCTCCGCTAACCCCTGTATATGCAGCATGTGGGTGGCTCTGATACCAGCCAGATGCAACCCACGGCCATATAGGACCTACAGGCGATGTTCTTGAGTCGATATATGTCGATCTGAGCACAGCTGGGCCACGTATATACAGCATGGGGGTACCTCTGATACCAGCCAGCTGCAACCCACGGCCATATAGGACCTACAGGTGATGTTCTTGAGTCGATATATGTAGATCTGAGCACAGCTGGGCCAAGTATATACAGCATGGGGGTAGCTCTGATACCAGACAGATGCAACCCACGGCCATATAGGACCTACATGCGATGTTCTTGAGTCGATATATGTCGATCTGAGCACAGCTGGGCGCCGGATATACAGCATGAAGGTAGCTCTAATACCAGGCAGATGCAACCCACGGCCATATAGGACATACAGGCGATGTTCTTGAGTCGATATATGTCGATCTGAGCACAGCTGGGCCCCGTATATACGGCATGTGGGTGGCTCTGATACCAGCCAGATGCAACCCACGGCCATATAGGACCTACAGGCGATGTTCTTGAGTCGATATATGTCGATCTGAGCACAGCTGGGCCCCGTATATACGGCTGTGGGTGGCTCTGATATCAGCCAGATGCAACCCACGGCCATATAGGACCTACAGGAGATGTTCTTGAGTCGATATATGTCGATCTGTGCACCGCTGTGCACCGTATATGCAGCATTGTGGCAGCTCCGACACCAGCCAGGTGCAACCTATGCCCATATAGGACCTACAGGCGATGTTCTTGAGTCGATATATGTCGATCTGAGCACAGTTGGGCCCCGTATATACGGCATGTGGGTGGCTCTGATACCAGCCAGATGCAACCCACGGCCATATGGGACCTACAGGCGATGTTCTTGAGTCGATATATGTCGATCTGAGCACAGCTGGGCCCCCTATATACGGCATGTATACGGCCATATAGGACCTACAGGCGATCTTCTTGAGTCGATATATGTCGATCTGAGCACCGTATATGCAGCATTGGGGCAGCTCCGACACCAGCCAGGTGCGACCTATGCCCATATAGGACCTACAGGCGATGTTCTTGAGTCGATATAAGTCGATTTGAGCTCCGCTATGCCCTGTATATTCAGCGTGTGGGTGGCTCTGATACCAGCCAGATGCAACCCACGGCCATATAGGACCTACAGGCGATGTTCTTGAGTCGATATATGTCGATCTGAGCACAGCTGCGCCCCTTATATAAAGCATGGGGGTAGCTTTGATACCAGCCAGATTCAACCCACGGCCATATAGGACCTACAGGCGATGTTCTTATGTCGATATATGTCGATCTGAGCACAGCTGGGCCCCGTATATACGGCATGTGGGTGGCTCTGATACCAGCCAGATGCAACCCACGGCCATATAGGACCTACATGCGATGTTCTTGAGTCGATATATGTCGATCTGAGCTCAGCTATGCCCTGTATATGCAGCATGTGGGTGGCTCTGATACCAGCCAGCTGCAACCCACGGCCATATAAGACCCACAGGCGATGTTCTTGAGTCGATATATGTCGATCTGAGCACAGCTGGGCCCCGTATATACAGCATGTGGGTGGCTCTGATACCAGCCAGATGCAACACACGGCCATATAGGACCTACAGGCAATGTTCTTGAGTCGATATATGTCGATCTGAGCACAGCTGGGCCCCGTATATACGGCATGGGGGTATCTCTGATACCAGACAGATGTAACCCACGGCCATATAGGACCTACAGGCGATGATCTTGTGTCATTATATGTCGATCTGAGCACAGCTGGGCCCAGTATATACGGCATGTGGGTGGCTCTGATACCAGCCAGATGCAAACCACGGCCATATAGGACCTACAAGCGATGTTCTTGAGTCGATATATGTCGATCTGAGCACAGCTGGACGCCGTATATACAGCATGGGGGTAGCTCTGATACCAGCCAGATGCAACCCACGGCCATATAGGACCTACAGGCGATGTTCTTGAGTCGATATATGTCGATCTGAGCACAGTTGGGCCCCGTATATACGGCATGTGGGTGGCTCTGATACCAGCCAGATGCAACCCACGGCCATATAGGACCTACAGGCGATGTTCTTGAGTCGATATATGTCGATCTGAGCACAGCTGGGCCCCCTGTATACGGCATGTATACGGCCATATAGGACCTACAGGCGATCTTCTTGAGTCGATATATGTCGATCTGAGCACCGTATATGCAGCATTGGGGCAGCTCCGACACCAGCCAGGTGCAACCTATGCCCATATAGGTCCTACAGGCGATGTTCTTGAGTCGATATAAGTCGATCTGAGCTCCGCTATGCCCTGTATATTCAGCGTGTGGGTGGCTCTGATACCAGCCAGATGCAACCCACGGCCATATAGGACCTACAGGCGATGTTCTTGAGTCGATATATGTCGATCTGAGCACAGCTGCGCCCCGTATATAAAGCATGGGGCTAGCTTTGATACTAGCCAGATTCAACCCACGGCCATATAGGACCTACAGGCGATGTTATTATGTCGATATATGTCGATCTGAGCACAGCTGGGCCCCGTATATACGGCATGTGGGTGGCTCTGATACCAGCCAGATGCAACCCACGGCCATATAGGACCTACATGCGATGTTCTTGAGTCGATATATGTCGATCTGAGCACAGCTGGGCCCCCTATATACGGCATGTATACGGCCATATAGGACCTACAGGCGATCTTCTTGAGTCGATATATGTCGATCTGAGCACCGTATATGCAGCATTGGGGCAGCTCCGACACCAGCCAGGTGCAACCTATGCCCATATAGGACCTACAGGCGATGTTCTTAAGTCGATATAAGTCGATCTGAGCTCCGCTATGCCCTGTATATTCAGCGTGTGGGTGGCTCTGATACCAGCCAGATGCAACCCACGGCCATATAGGACCTACAGGCGATGTTCTTGAGTCGATATATGTCGATCTGAGCATAGCTGCGCCCCGTATATAAAGCTTGGGGGTAGCTTTGATACCAGCCAGATTCAACCCACGGCCATATAGGATCTACAGGCGATGTTATTATGTCGATATATGTCGATCTGAGCACAGCTGGGCCCCGTATATACGGCATGTGGGTGGCTCTGATACCAGCCAGCTGCAACCCACGGCCATATAAGACCCACAGGCGATGTTCTTGAGTCGATATATGTCGATCTGAGCACAGCTGGGCGCCGTATATACACCATGGGGGTAGCTCTGATACCAGCCAGATGCAACCCACGGCCATATAGGACCTACAGGCGATGTTCTTGAGTCGATATATGTCGATCTGAGCACAGCCGGGCAACGTATATCCGGCATGTGGGTTGCTCTGATACCAGCCAGATGCAACCCACGGCCATATAGGACCCACAGGCAATGTTCTTGAGTCGATATGTGTCGATCTGAGCACAGCTGGGCCCCGTATATACGGCATGGGGGTAGCTCTGATACCAGCCAGATGCAATTCACGGCCATATAGGACCTACAGGCGCTGTTCTTGAGTCATTATATGTCGATCTGAGCACAGCTGGGCCCCGTATATACGGCATGTGGGTGGATCTGATACCAGCCAGATGCAAACCACGGCCATATAGGACCTACAGGCGATGTTTTTGAGTCGATATATGTCGATCAGAGTACAGCTGGGCGCCGTATATACAGCATGTGGGAAGCTCTGATAACAGCCAGATGCAACCCACGGCCATATAGGACCTACAGGCGATGTTCTTGAGTCGATATATGTCGATCTGAGCACAGCTGGGCGCCGTATATACAGCATGGGGGTAGCTCTGATACCAGCCAGATGCAACCCACGGCCATATAGGACCTACTGGCAATGTTCTTGAGTCGATATATGTCGATCTGAGCACAGCTGGGCCCCGTATATACGGCATGTGGGTGGCTCTGATATCAGCCAGATGCAACCCACGGCCATATAGGACCTACAGGAGATGTTCTTGAGTCGATATATGTCGATCTGAGCACCGCTATGCACCGTATATGCAGCATTGTGGCAGCTCCGACACCAGCCAGGTGCAATCTATGCCCATATAGGACCTACAGGCGATGTTCTTGAGTCGATATATGTCGATCTGAGCTCCGCTATGCCCTGTATATGCAGCACGTGGGTGGCTCTGATACCAGCCAGATGCAACCCACGGCCTTATAGGATCTACAGGCGATGTTCTTGAGTCGATATATGTCGCTCTGAGCACAGCTGTGCTCCATATATACAGCATGGGGGTAGCTCTGATACACGCCAGATGCAACCCACGGCCATATAGGACCTACCGGCAATGTTCTTGAGTCGATATATGTCGATCTGAGCACAGCTGGGCGCCGTATATACACCATGGGGGTAGCTCTGATACCAGCCAGATGCAACTCACGGCCATAAAGGACCTACAGGCGATGTTCTTGAGTCGATATATGTCGATCTGAGCACAGCTGGGCCCAGTATATACGGCATGTGGGTGGCTCTGATACCAGCAAGATGCAACCCACGGCCATATAGGACCTACAGGCAATGTTCTTGAGTCGATATATGTCGATCTGAGCAAAGCTGGGCCCCGTATATACGGCATGGGGGTAGCTCTGATACCAGCCAGATGCAACCCACGGCCATATAGGACTTACAGGCGATGTTCTTGAGTCATTATATGTCGATCTGAGCACAGCTGGGCCCCGTATATACGGCATGGGGGTGGCTCTGATACCAACCAGATGCAAAGCACGGCCATATAGGACCTACAGGCGATGTTCTTGAGTCGATGTATGTCGATCTGATCACAGCTGGGCGCCGTATATACAGCATGGGGGTAGCTCTGATACCAGCCAGATGCAGCCCACGGCCATATAGGAACTACAGGCGATGTTCTTGAGTCGATATATGTCGATCTGAGCACAGTTGGGCCCCGTATATACGGCATGTGGGTGGCTCTGATACCAGCCAGATGCAACCCACGGCCATATAGGACCTACAGGCGATGTTCTTGAGTCGATATATGTCGATCTGAGCACAGCTGGGCCCCCTATATACGGCATGTAGGTGGCTCTGATACCAGCCAGATGCAACCCACGGCCATATAGGACCTACAGGCGATGTTCTTGAGTCGATATATGTCGATCTAAGCACAGCTGGGCCCCGTATGTACGGCATATGGATGGCTCTGATACCAGCCAGATGTAACCCACAGCCATATAGGACCTACAGGCGATGTTCTTGAGTCGATATATGTCGATCTGAGCACAGCTGGGCCCCGTATATACGGCATGTGGGTGGCTCTAATATCAGCCAGATGCAACCCACGGCCATATAGGACCTACAGGCGATCTTCTTGAGTCGATATATGTCGATTGGAGCACCGTATATGCAGCATTGGTGCAGCTTCGACAGCAGCCAGGTGCAACCTATGCCCATATAGGACCTACAGGCGATGTTCTTGAGTCGATATATGTCGATCTGAGCACAGCTGGACCCCGTATATACAGCATGTGGGTAGCTCTGATACCAGCCAGATGCAACCCACGGCCATATAGGACCTACAGGCGATGTTCTTGAGTCGACATATGTCGATCTGAGCACAGCTGGGCCCCGTATATACAGCTCGTGGGTGGCTCTGATACCTGCCAGATGCAACCCACGGCCATATAGGACCTACAGGCAATGTTCTTGAGTCAATATATGTCGATCTGAGCACAGCTAGGCCCTGTATATACGGCATGTGGGTGGCTCTGATACCAGCCAGATGCAACCCACGGCCATATAGGACCTACAGGCGATGTTCTTGAGTCGATATATGTCGATCTGAGCACAGCTGGGCCCCGTATATACGGGATGTGGGTGGCTCTGATACCAGCCAGATGCAACCCACGGCCATATAGGACCTACAGGCGCTGTTCTTGAGTCGATATATGTCGATCTGAGCACAGCTGGGCCCTGTATATACGGCATGTGGGTGGCTCTGATATCAGCCAGATGCAACCCACGGCCATATAGGACCTACATGCGATGTTCTTGAGTCGATATATGTCGATCTGAGCACCGCTATGCACCGTATATGCAGCATTGGGGCAACTCCGACACCAGTCAGGTGCAACCTATGCCCATATAGGACCTACAGGCGATGTTCTTGAGTCGATATATGTCGATCTGAGCACAGCTGGGCCACGTATATACAGGATGGGGGTACCTCTGATACCAGCCAGCTGCAACCCACGGCCATATAGGACCTACAGGTGATGTTCTTGAGTCGATATATGTAGATCTAAGCACAGCTGGGCCAAGTATATACAGCATGGGGGTAGCTCTGATACCAGACAGATGCAACCCACGGCCATATAGGACCTACATGCGATGTTCTTGAGTCGATATATGTCGATCTGAGCACAGCTGGGCGCCGGATATACAGCATGGGGGTAGCTCTAATACCAGGCAGATGCAACCCACGGCCATTAGGACCTACAGGCGATGTTCTTGAGTCGATATATGTCGATCTGAGCACAGCTGGGCCCCATATATACGGCATGTGGGTGGCTCTGATACCAGCCAGATGCAACCCACGGCCATATAGGACCTACAGGCGATGTTCTTGAGTCGATATATGTCGATCTGAGCACAGCTGGGCCCCGTATATACGGCTGTGGGTGGCTCTGATATCAGCCAGATGCAACCCACGGCCATATAGGACCTACAGGAGATGTTCTTGAGTCGATATATGTCGATCTGAGCACCGCTGTGCACCGTATATGCAGCATTGTGGCAGCTCCGACACCAGCCAGGTGCAACCTATGCCCATATAGGACCTACAGGCGATGTGCTTGAGTCGATATATGTCGATCTGAGCTCCGCTATGCCCTCTATATGCAGCACGTGGGTGGCTCTGATACGAGCCAGATGCAACCCATGGCCATATAGGACCTACAGGCGATGTTCTTGAGTCGATATATGTCGATCTGAGCACAGCTGTGCGCCGTATATACACCATGGAGGTAGCTCTGATACCAGCCAGATGCAACCCACGGCCATATAGGACCCTCAGGCGATGTTCTTGAGTCGATATTTGTCGATCTGAGCACAGCAGGGCCCCGTATATACGGCATGTGGGTGGCTCTGATACCAGCCAGATGCAACCCACGGCCATATAGGACTTACAGGCGATGTTCTTGAGACGATATATGTCGATCTGAGCACAGCTGGGCCCCGTATATACGGCATGTAGGTGGCTCTGATACCAGCCAGATGCAACCAACGGCCATATAGGACCTACAGGCGATGTTCTTGAGTCGATATATGTCGATCTGAGAACAGATGGGCCCCGTATATACGGCATATGGGTGGCTCTGATACCAGCCAGATGCAACCCACGGCCAAATAGGACCTACAGGCGATGTTCTTGAGTCGATATATGTCGATCTGAGCACCGCTATGCACCGTATATGCAGCATTGGGGCAGCTCCGACACCAGCCAGGTGCAACCTATGCCCATATAGGACCTACAGGCGATGTTCTTGAGTCGATATATGTCGATCTGAGCTCCGCTATGCCCTGTATATGCAGCATGTGGGTGGCTCTGATACCAGCTAGATGCAACCCACGGCCATATAGAACCTATAGGCGATGTTCTTGAGTCGATATATGTCGATCTGAGTACAGCTGGGCCACGTATATACAGCACGGGGGTACCTCTGATACCAGCCAGCTGCAACCCACGGCCATATAGGACCTACAGGCGATGTTCTTGATTCGATATATGTTGATCTGAGCACAGCTGGGCCAAGTATATACAGCATGCCGGCAGCTCTGATACCAGACAGATGCAAACCGCGGCCATATAGGACCTACAGGCGATGTTCTTGAGTCGATATATGTCGATCTGAGCTCCGCTATGCCCTGTATATGCAGCATGTGGGTGGCTCTGATACCAGCCAGATGCAACCCACGGCCATATAGGACCTACAGGCGATGTTCTTGAGTCGATATATGTCGATCTGAGCACAGCTGGGCCCCGTATATACAGCATGTGGGTGGCTCTGATACCAGCCAGATGCAACACACGGCCATATAGGACCTACAGGCAATGTTCTTGAGTCGATATATGTCGATCTGAGCACAGCTGGGCCCCGTATATACGGCATGGGGGTATCTCTGATACCAGACAGATGTAACCCACGGCCATATAGGACCTACAGGCGATGATCTTGTGTCATTATATGTCGATCTGAGCACAGATGGGCCCAGTATATACGGCATGTGGGTGGCTCTGATACCAGCCAGATGCAAACCACGGCCATATAGGACCTACAAGCGATGTTCTTGAGTCGATATATGTCGATCTGAGCACAGCTGGGCGCCGTATATACAGCATGGGGGTAGCTCTGATACCAGCCAGATGCAACCCACGGCCATATAGGACCTACAGGCGATGTTCTTGAGTCGATATATGTCGATCTGAGTACAGTTGGGCCCCGTATATACGGCATGTGGGTGGCTCTGATACCAGCCAGATGCAACCCACGGCCATATAGGACCTACAGGCGATGTTCTTGAGTCGATATATGTCGATCTGAGCACAGCTGGGCCCCCTATATACGGCATGTATACGGCCATATAGGACCTACAGGCGATCTTCTTGAGTCGATATATGTCGATCTGAGCACCGTATATGCAGCATTGGGGCAGCTCCGACACCAGCCAGGTGCAACCTATGCCCATATAGGACCTACAGGCGATGTTCTTGAGTCGATATAAGTCGATCTGAGCTCCGCTATGCCCTGTATATGCAGCATGTGGGTGGCTCTGATACCAGCTAGATGCAACCCACGGCCATATAGAACCTATAGGCGATGTTCTTGAGTCGATATATGTCGATCTGAGTACAGCTGGGCCCCGTATATACGGCATGTGGGTAGCTCTGATACCAGCCAGATGCAACCCACGGCCATATAGGACCTACAGGCGATGTTCTTGAGTCGATATATGTCGATCTGAGCACAGCTGGACCCCGTATATACAGCATGTGGGTAGCTCTGATACCAGCCAGATGCAACACACTGCCATATAGGACCTACAGGCGATGTTCTTGAGTCGATATATGTCGATCTGAGCACAGCTGGGCCCCGTATATACAGCTCGTGGGTGGCTCTGATACCTGCCAGATGCAACCCACGGCCATATAGGACCTACAGGCAATGTTCTTGAGTCAATATATGTCGATCTGAGCACAGCTAGGCCCTGTATATACGGCATGTGGGTGGCTCTGATACCAGCCAGATGCAACCCACGGCCATATAGGACCTACAGGCGATGTTCTTGAGTCGATATATGTCGATCTGAGCACAGCTGGGCCCCGTATATACGGCTGTGGGTGGCTCTGATATCAGCCAGATGCAACCCACGGCCATATAGGACCTACAGGAGACGTTCTTGAGTCGATATATGTCGATCTGAGCACCGCTGTGCACCGTATATGCAGCATTGTGGCAGCTCCGACACCAGCCAGGTGCAACCTATGCCCATATAGGACCTACAGGCGATGTTCTTGAGTCGATATATGTCGATCTGAGCACCGCTATGCACCGTATATGCAGCATTGGGTCAGCTCCGACACCAGCCAGGTGCAACCTATGCCCATATAGGACCTACAGGCGATGTTCTTGAGTCGATATATGTCGATCTGAGCTCCGCTATGCCCTGTATATGCAGCATGTGGGTGGCTCTGATACCAGCTAGATGCAACCCACGGCCATATAGAACCTACAGGCGATGTTCTTGAGTCGATATATGTCGATCTGAGTACAGCTGGGCCACGTATTTACAGCACGGGGGTACCTCTGATACCAGCCAGCTGCAACCCACGGCCATATAGGACCTACAGGCGATGTTCTTGAGTCGATATATGTTGATCTGAGCACAGCTGGGCCAAGTATATACAGCATGCGGGCAGCTTTGATACCAGACAGATGCAAACCGCGGCCATATAGGACCTACAGGCGATGTTCTTGAGTCGATATATGTCGATCTGAGCACAGCTGGGCGCCGTATATACAGCAGGGGGTAGCTCTGATACCAGCCAGATGCAACCCACGGCCATATAGGACCCACAGGCGATGTTCTTGAGTCGATATATGTCGATCTGAGCACAGCTGGGCCCCGTATATACGGCATGTGGGAGGCTCTGATATCAGCCAGATGCAACCAACGGCCATATAGGACCTACAGGAGATGTTCTTGAGTCGATATATGTCGATCTGAGCACCGCTATGCACCGTATATAGCTGGGCCCCATATATACAGCATGGGGTAGCTCTGATACCAGCCAGATGCAACCCACGTCCATATAGGACCTACAGGCAATGTTCTTGAGTCGATATATGTCGATCTGAGCAAAGCTGGGCGCCGTATATACACCATGGGGGTAGCTCTGATACCAGCCAGATGCAACCCACGGCCATATAGGACCTACAGGCGATGTTCTTGAGTCGATATATGTCGATCTGAGCACAGCTGGGCCCCGTATATACAGCATGTGGGTGGCTCTGATACCAGCCAGATGCAACACACGGCCATATAGGACCTACAGGCAATGTTCTTGAGTCGATATATGTCGATCTGAGCACAGCTGGGCGCCGTATATACAGCACGGGGGTAGCTCTGATACCAGCCAGATGCAACCCACGGCCATATAGGACCTACAGGCGATGTTCTTGAGTCGATATATGTCGATCTGAGCACAGCTGGGCCCCGTATATACGGCATGGGGGTATCTCTGGTACCAGACAGATGTAACCCACGGCCATATAGGACCTACAGGCGATGATCTTGTGTCATTATATGTCGATCTGAGCACAGCTGGGCCCAGTATATACGGCATGTGGGTGGCTCTGATACCAGCCAGATGCAAACCACGGCCATATAGGACCTACAAGCGATGTTCTTGAGTCGATATATGTCGATCTGAGCACAGCTGGGCGCCGTATATACAGCATGGGGGTAGCTCTGATACCAGCCAGATGCAACCCACGGCCATATAGGACCTACAGGCGATGTTCTTGAGTCGATATATGTCGATCTGAGTACAGTTGGGCCCCGTATATACGGCATGTGGGTGGCTCTGATACCAGCCAGATGCAACCCACGGCCATATAGGACCTACAGGCGATGTTCTTGAGTCGATATATGTCGATCTGAGCACAGCTGGGCCCCCTATATACGGCATGTATACGGCCATATATGACCTACAGGCGATCTTCTTGAGTCGATATATGTCGATCTGAGCACCGTATATGCAGCATTGGGGCAGCTCCGACACCAGCCAGGTGCAACCTATGCCCATATAGGACCTACAGGCGATGATCTTGAGTCGATATAAGTCGATCTGAGCTCCGCTATGCCCTGTATATGCAGCGTGTGGGTGGCTCTGATACCAGCCAGATGCAACCCACGGCCATATAGGACCTACAGGCGATGTTCTTGAATCGATATATGTCGATCTGAGCACAGCTGCGCCCCGTATATAAAGCATGGGGGTAGCTTTGATACCAGCCAGATTCCACCCACGGCCATATAGGACCTACAGGCGATGTTCTTATGTCGATATATGTCGATCTGAGCACAGCTGGGCCCCGTATATACGGCATGTGGGTGGCTCTGATACCAGCCAGATGCAACCCACGGCCATATAGGACCTACATGCGATGTTCTTGAGTCGATATATGTCGATCTGAGCTCCGCTATGCCCTGTATATGCAGCATGTGGGTGGCTCTGATACCAGCCAGCTGCAACCCACGGCCATATAAGACCCACAGGCGATGTTCTTGAGTCGATATATGTCGATCTGAGGACAGCTGGGCTCCATATATACAGCATAGGGGTAGCTCTGATACCAGCCAGATGCAACCCACGGCTATATAGGACCTACAGGCAATGTTCTTGAGTCGATATATGTCGATCTGAGCACAGCTGGGCGCCGTATATACACCATGGGGGTAGCTCTGATACCAGCCAGATGCAACCCACGGCCATATAGGACCTACAGGCGATGTTCTTGAGTCGATATATGTCGATCTGAGCACAGCCGGGCAACGTATATCCGGCATGTGGGTTGCTCTGATACCAGCCAGATGCAACCCACGGCCATATAGGACCCACAGGCAATGTTCTTGAGTCGATATGTGTCGATCTGAGCACAGCTGGGCCCCGTATATACGGCATGGGGGTAGCTCTGATACCAGCCAGATGCAATTCACGGCCAGATAGGACCTACAGGCGATGTTCTTGAGTCATTATATGTCGATCTGAGCACAGCTGGGCCCCGTATATACGGCATGTGGGTGGCTCTGATACCAGACAGATGCAAACCACGGCCATATAGGACCTACAGGCGATGTTTTTGAGTCGATATATGTCGATCAGAGTACAGCTGGGCGCCGTATATACAGCATGTGGGAAGCTCTGATAACAGCCAGATGCAACCCACGGCCATATAGGACCTACAGGCGATGTTCTTGAGTCGATATATGTCGATCTGAGCACAGCTGGGCGCCGTAAATACAGCATGTGGGTGGCTCTGATATCAGCCAGATGCAACCCACGGCCATATAGGACCTACAGGAGATGTTCTTGAGTCGATATATGTCGATCTGAGCACCGCTATGCACCGTATATGCAGCATTGTGGCAGCTCCGACACCAGCCAGGTGCAACCTATGCCCATATAGGACCTACAGGCGATGTTCTTGAGTTGATATATGTCGATCTGAGCTCCGCTATGCCCTGTATATGCAGCACGTGGGTGGCTCTGATACCAGCCAGATGCAACCCACGGCCTTATAGGACCTACAGGCGATGTTCTTGAGTCGATATATGTCGATCTGAGCACAGCTGTGCTCCATATATACAGCATGGGGGTAGCTCTGATACCAGCCAGATGCAACCCACGGCCATATAGGACCTACAGGCAATGTTCTTGAGTCGATATATGTCGATCTGAGCACAGCTGGGCGCCATATATACACCATGGGGGTAGCTCTGATACCAGCCAGATGCAACCCACGGCCATAAAGGACCTACAGGCGATGTTCTTGAGTCGATATATGTCGATCTGAGCACAGCTGGGCCCCGTATATACGGCATGTGGGTGGCTCTGATACCAGCAAGATGCAACCCACGGCCATATAGGACCTACAGGCAATGTTCTTGAGTCGATATATGTCGATCTGAGCACAGCTGGGCCCCGTATATACGGCATGGGGGTAGCTCTGATACCAGCCAGATGCAACCCACGGCCATATAGGACTTATATGCGATGTTCTTGAGTCATTATATGTCGATCTGAGCACAGCTGGGCCCCGTATATACGGCATGTGGGTAACTCTGATACCAACCAGATGCAAACCACGGCCATATAGGACCTACAGGGGATGTTCTTGAGTCGATGTATGTCGATCTGATCACAGCTGGGCGCCGTATATACAGCATGGGGGTAGCTCTGATACCAGCCAGATGCAGCCCACGGCCATATAGGAACTACAGGCGATGTTCTTGAGTCGATATATGTCGATCTGAGCACAGTTCGGCCCCGTATATACGGCATGTGGGTGGCTCTGATACCAGCCAGATGCAACCCACGGCCATATAGGACCTACAGGCGATGTTCTTGAGTCGATATATGTCGATCTGAGCACAGCTGGGCCCCCTATATACGGCATGTAGGTGGCTCTGATACCAGCCAGATGCAACCCACGGCCATATAGGACCTACAGGCGATGTTCTTGAGTCGATATATGTCGATCTAAGCACAGCTGGGCCCCGTATGTACGGCATATGGATGGCTCTGATACCAGCCAGATGTAACCCACAGCCATATAGGACCTACAGGCGATGTTCTTGAGTCGATATATGTCGATCTGAGCACAGCTGGGCCCCGTATATACGGCATGTGGGTGGCTCTAATATCAGCCAGATGCAACCCACGGCCATATAGGACCTACAGGCGATCTTCTTGAGTCGATATATGTCGATCTGAGCTCCGCTATGCCCTGTATATGCAGCACGTGGCTGGCTCTGATACCAGCCAGATGCAACCCACGGCTATATAGGACCTACAGGCGATTTTCTTGAGTCGATATATGTCGATCTGAGCACAGCTGGGCCCCGTATATACGGCATGTGAATAGCTCTGATACCAGCCAGATGCAACCCACGGCCATATAGGACCTACAGGCGATGTTCTTGAGTCGATATATGTCGATCTGAGCACAGCTGGACCCCGTATATACAGCATGTGGGTAGCTCTGATACCAGCCAGATGCAACCCACGGCCATATAGGACCTACAGGCGATGTTCTTGAGTCGACATATGTCGATCTGAGCACAGCTGGGCCCCGTATATACAGCTCGTGGGTGGCTCTGATACCTGCCAGATGCAACCCACGGCCATATAGGACCTACAAGCAATGTTCTTGAGTCAATATATGTCGATCTGAGCACAGCTAGGCCCTGTATATACGGCATGTGGGTGGCTCTGATATCAGCCAGATGCAACCCACGGCCATATAGAACCTACAGGCGATGTTCTTGAGTCGATATATGTCGATCTGAGCACTGCTATGCACCGTATATGCAGCATTGGGGCAGCTCCGACACCAGCCAGGTGCAACCTATGCCCATATAGGACCTACAGGCGATATTCTTGAGTCGATATATGTCGATCTGAGATCCGCTATGCCCTGTATATGCAGCATGTGGGTGGCTCTGATACCAGCCAGATGCAACCCACGGCCATATAGGACCTACAGGTGATGTTCTTGAGTCGATATATGTCGATCTGAGCACCGCTATTCACCGTATATGCAGCATTGTGGCAGCTCCGACACCAGCCAGGTGCAACCTATGCCAATATAGGACCTACAGGCGATGTTCTTGAGTCGTTAATGTTGATCTGAGCTCCGCTATGCCCTGTATATGCAGCACGTGGGTGGCTCTGATACCAGCCAGATGCAACCCACGGCCATATAGGACCTACAGGCGATGTTCTTGAGTCGATATATGTCGATCTGAGCACAGCTGGGCCCCATATATACAGCATGGGGGTAGCTCTGATACCAGCCAGATGCAACCCACGGCCATATATTACCTACAGGCGATGTTCTTGAGTCGATATATGTCGATCTGAGCACCGCTATGCACCGTATATGCAGCCTTGGGGCAGCTCCGTCACCAGCTAGGTGCAACCTATGCCCATATAGGACCTACAGGCGATGTTCTTGAGTCGATATATGTCGATCTGAGCACAGCTGTGCGCCGTATATACACCATGGGGGTAGCTCTGATACCAGCCAGATGCAACCCACGGCCATATGAGACCTACAGGCGATGTTCTTGAGTCGATATATGTCGATCTGAGCACAGCTGGGCCCCGCATATACGGGACGTGGGTGGCTCTGATACCAACCAGATGCAACCCACGGCCATATAGGACCTACAGGCGCTGTTCTTGAGTCGATATATGTCGATCTAAGCACAGCTGGGCCCTGTATATACGGCATGTGGGTGGCTCTGATATCAGCCAGATCCAACCCACGGCCATATAGGACCTACACGCGATGTTCTTGAGTCGATATATGTCGATCTGATCACCGCTATGCACCGTATATGCAGCATTGGGGCAGCTCCGACGGAAGCCAGGTGCAACCTATGCCCATATAGGACCCACAGGCGATGTTCTTGAGTCGATATATGTCGATCTGAGCTCCGCTATACCCTGTATATGCAGCATGTGAATGGCTTTGATATCAGCCAGATGCAACCCACGGCCATACAAGACCTACAGGCAATGTCCTTGAGTCGATATATGTCGATCTGAGCACCGCTATGCACCGTATATGCAGCATTGGGGCAACTCCGACACCAGTCAGGTGCAACCTATGCCCATATAGGACCTACAGGCGATGTTCTTGAGTCGATATATGTCTATCTGAGCTCCGCTATGCCCTGTATATGCAGCATGTGGGTAGCTCTGATACCAGCCAGATGCAACCCACGGCCATATAGGACCTACAGGCTATGTTCTTGAATCGATATAGGTCGATCTGAGCACAGCTGGGCCACGTATATACAGCATGGGGGTACCTCTGATACCAGCCAGCTGCAAGCCACGGCCATATAGGTTCTACAGGTGATGTTCTTGAGTCGATATATGTCGATCTGAGCACAGCTGCGCCAAGTATATACAGCATGAGGGTAGCTCTGATACCAGACAGATGCAACCCACGGCCATATAGGACCTACAGGCGATGTTCTTGACTCGATATATGTCGATCTGAGCACAGCTGGGCGCCCTATATACATCATGGGGGTAGCTCTGATACCAGCCAGATGCAACCCACGGCCATATAGGACCTACAGGCGATGTTCTTGAGTCGATATATGTCGATCTGAGCACAGCTGGGCCCCGTATATACGGCATGTGGGTGTCTCTGATACCAGCCAGATGCAACCCACGGCCATATAAGACCTACAGGCGATGTTCTTGAGTCAATATATGTCGATCTGAGTACAGCTGGGCCCCGTATATACGGCTGTGGGTGGCTCTGATATCAGCCAGATGCAACCCACGGCCATATAGGACCTACAGGAGATGTTCTTGAGTCGATATATGTCGATCTGAGCACCGCTATGCACCGTATATGCAGCATTGTGGCAGCTCTGACACCAGCCAGGTGCAACCTATGCCCATATAGGATCTACAGGCGATGTTCTTGAGTCGATATATGTCGATCTGAGCTCCGCTATGCCCTGTATATGCAGCACGTGGGTGGCTCTGATACGAGCCAGATGCACCCCATGGCTATATAGGACCTACAGGCGATGTTCTTGAGTCAATATATGTCGATCTGAGCACAGCTGTGCTCCGTATATACACCATGGAGGTAGCTCTGATACCAGCCAGATGCAACCCACGGCCATATAGGACCTACAGGCGATGTTCTTGAGTCGATATATGTCGATCTGAGCTCCGCTATGCCCTGTATATGCAGCACGTGGGTGGCTCTGATACGAGCCAGATGCAACCCATGGCTATATAGGACCTACAGGCGATGTTCTTGAGTCAATATATGTCGATCTGAGCACAGCTTGGCGCCGTATATACACCATGGAGGTAGCTCTGATACCAGCCAGATGCAACCCACGGCCATATAGGACCTACAGGCGATGTTGTTGAGTCGATATTTGTCGATCTGAGCACAGCAGGGCCCCGCATATACGGCATGTGGGTGGCTCTGATACCAGCCAGATGCAAACCACGGCCATATAGGACCTACAGGCGATGGTCTTGAGTCGATATATGTCGATCTGAGCACAGCTGGGCGCCGTATATACAGCATGGGGGTAGCTCTGATACCAGCCAGATGCAACCCACGGCCATATAGGACCTACAGGCGATGTTCTTGAGTCGATATATGTCGATCTGAGCACAGCTGGGCCACGTATATACAGCATGGTGGAAGCTCTGATACCAGCCAGCTGCAACCCACGGCCATATAGGACCTACAGGCGATGTTCTTGAGTCGATATATGTCGATCTGAGCACAGCTGGGCCCCGTATATACGGCATGTGGGTAGCTCTGATACCAGCCAGATGCAACCCACGGCCATATAGGACCTACAGGCGATGTTCTTGAGTCGATATATGTCGATCTGAGCACAGCTGGGCCACGTATATACAGCATGGTGGAAGCTCTGATACAAGCCAGCTGCAACCCACGGCCATATAGGACCTACAGGCGATGTTCTTGAGTCGATATATGTCGATCTGAGCACAGCTGGGCCCCGTATATACAGCATGGGGGTAGCTTTGATACCAGCCAGATGCAACCCACGGCCATATAGGAGCTACAGGCGATGTTCTTGAGTCGATATATGTCGATCTGAGCACAGCTGGGCCCCGTATATACGGCATGTGGGTAACTCTGATACCAGCCAGATGCAACCCACGGCCATATAGGACCTACAGGCGATGTTCTTGAGTCGATATATGTCGATCTGAGCACAGCTGGGCCCCGTATATACAGCATGGGGGTGGCTTTGATACCAGCCAGATGCAACCCACGGCCATATAGGAGCTACAGGCGATGTTCTTGAGTCGATATTTGTCGATCTGAGCATAGCTGGGCCCCGTATATACGGCATGTGTGTGGCTCTGATACCAGCCAGATGCAATCCACGGCCATATAGGACCTACAGGCGATGTTCTTGAGTCGATATATGTCGATCTGAGCACAGCTGGGCCCCGTATATAAGGCATGTGGGTAGCTCTGATACCAGCCAGATGCAACCCACGGCCATATAGGACCTACAGGCGATGTTCTTGAGTCGATATATGTCGATCCGAGCACAGCTGGGTCCCGTATATACAGCTTGTGGGTGGCTCTGATACCAGCCAGATGCAACCCACGGCCATATAGGACCTACAGGCAATGTTCTTGAGTCAATATATGTCGATCTGAGCACAGCTGGGCCCCGTATATACGGCATGTGGGTGGCTCTGATATCAGGCAGATGCAACCCACGGCCATATAGAACCTACAGGCGATGTTCTTGAGTCGATATATGTCGATCTGAGCACCGCTATGCACCGTATATGCAGCATTGGGGCAGCTCCGACACTAGCCAGGTGCAAACTATGCCCATATAGGACCTACAGGCGATGTTCTTGAGTCGATATATGTCGATCTGAGCACAGCTGGGCCCCGTATATACGGCATGTGGGTAGCTCTGATACCAGCCAGATGCAACCCACGGCCATATAGGACCTACAGGCGATGTTCTTGAGTCGATATATGTTGATCTGAGCACAGCTGGGCCCCTTATATACAGCTCGTGGGTGGCTCTGATACCTGCCAGATGCAACCCACGGCCATATAGGACCTACAGGCAATGTTCTTGAGTCGATATATGTCGATCTGAGCACAGCTGGGCGCCGTATATACAGCACGGGGGTAGCTCTGATACCAGCCAGATGCAACCCACGGCCATATAGGACCTACAGGCGATGTTCTTGCGTCGATATATGTCGATCTGAGCACAGCTGGGCCCCGTATATACGGGATGTGGGTGGCTCTGATACCAGCCAGATGCAACCCACGGCCATATAGGACCTACAGGCGCTGTTCTTGAGTCGATATATGTCGATCTGAGCACAGCTGGGCCCTGTATATACGGCATGTGGGTGGCTCTGATATCAGCCAGATGCAACCCACGGCCATATAGGACCTACATGCGATGTTCTTGAGTCGATATATGTCGATCTGATCACCGCTATGCACCGTATATGCAGCATTGGGGCAGCTAGGACACCAGCCAGGTGCAACCTATGCCCATATAGGACCCACAGGCGATGTGCTTGAGTCGATATATGTCGATCTGAGCTCCGCTATGCCCTGTATATGCAGCATGTGGGTGGCTTTGATATCAGCCAGATGCAACCCACGGCCATATAAGACCTACAGCCAATGTTCTTGAGTCGATATATGTCGATCTGAGCACCGCTATGCACCGTATATGCAGCATTGGGGCAACTCCGACACCAGTCAGGTGTAACCTATGCCCATATAGGACCTACAGGCGATGTTC
Source organism: Lordithon lunulatus (assembly GCA_963942505.1). Taxonomy (NCBI): domain Eukaryota; kingdom Metazoa; phylum Arthropoda; class Insecta; order Coleoptera; family Staphylinidae; genus Lordithon; species Lordithon lunulatus. The sequence goes on along the minus strand of OZ012670.1, from coordinate 36,379,880 downwards.
TTGAGTCGATACATGTCGAACTGAGCTCCGCTATCCCCTGTATATGTAGCATGTGGGTGGCTCTGATACTAGCCAGATGCAACCCACGGCCATATAGGACCTACAGGCGATGTTCTTGAGTCGATATATGTCGATCTGAGCACAGCTGGGCCACGTATATACAGCATGGGGGTACCTCTGATACCAGCCAGCTGCAACCCACGGCCATATAGGACCTACAGGTGATGTTCTTGAGTCGATATATGTAGATCTGAGCACAGCTGGGCCAAGTATATACAGCATGGGGGTAGCTCTGATACCAGACAGATGCAACCCACGGCCATATAGGACCTACATGCGATGTTCTTGAGTCGATATATGTCGATCTGAGCACAGCTGGGCGCCGGATATACAGCATGGGGGTAGCTCTAATACCAGGCAGATGCAACCCACGGCCATATAGGACCTACAGGCGATGTTCTTGAGTCGATATTTGTCGATCTGAGCACAGCTGGGCCCCATATATACGGCATGTGTGTGGCTCTGATACCAGCCAGATGCAACCCACGGCCATATAGGACCTACAGGCGATGTTCTTGAGTCGATATATGTCGATCTGAGCACAGCTGGGCCCCGTATATACGGCTGTGGGTGGCTCTGATATCAGCCAGATGCAACCCACGGCCATATAGGACCTACAGGAGATGTTTTTGAGTCGATATATGTCGATCTGAGCACCGCTGTGCACCGTATATGCAGCATTGTGGCAGCTCCGACACCAGCCAGGTACAACCTATGCCCATATAGGACCTACAGGCGATGTGCTTGAGTCGATATATGTCGATCTGAGCTCCGCTATGCCCTGTATATGCAGCACGTGGGTGGCTCTGATACGAGCCAGATGCAACCCATGGCCATATAGGACCTACAGGCGATGTTCTTGAGTCGATATATGTCGATCTGAGCACAGCTGTGCGCCGTATATACACCATGGAGGTAGCTCTGATACCAGCCAGATGCAACCCACGGCCATATAGGACCCTCAGGCGATGTTCTTGAGTCGATATTTGTCGATCTGAGCACAGCAGGGCCCCGTATATACGGCATGTGGGTGGCTCTGATACCAGCCAGATGCAACCCACGGCCATATAGGACTTACAGGCGATGTTCTTGAGACGATATATGTCGATCTGAGCACAGCTGGGCCCCGTATATACGGCATGTAGGTGGCTCTGATACCAGCCAGATGCAACCCACGGCCATATAGGACCTACAGGCGATGTTCTTGAGTCGATATATGTCGATCTGAGAACAGCTGGGCCCCGTATATACGGCATATGGGTGGCTCTGATACCAGCCAGATGCAACCCACGGCCAAATAGGACCTACAGGCGATGTTCTTGAGTCGATATATGTCGATCTGAGCACCGCTATGCACTGTATATGCAGCATTGGGGCAGCTCCGACACCAGCCAGGTGCAACCTATGCCCATATAGGACCTACAGGTGATGTTCTTGAGTCGATATATGTCGATCTGAGCAGAGCTGGGCCCCGTATATACGGCATGTGGGTAACTCTGATACCAGCCAGATGCAACCCACGGCCATATAGGACCTACAGGGGATGTTCTTGAGTCGATATATGTCGATCTGAGCACAGCTGGGCCCCGTATATACAGCATGGGGGTAGCTTTGATACCAGCCAGATGCAACCCACGGCCATATAGGAGCTACAGGCGATGTTCTTGAGTCGATATATGTCGATCTGAGCACAGCTATGCACCGTATATGCAGCATTGGGGCAGCTCCGACACCAGCCAGGTGCAACCTATGCCCATATAGGACCTACAGGCGATGTTCTTGAGTCGATATATGTCGATCTGAGCACAGCTGGGCCCCGTATATACGGCATGTGGGTAACTCTGATACCAGCCAGATGCAACCCACGGCCATATATGACCTACAGGCGATGTTCTTGAGTCGATATATGTCGATCTGAGCACAGCTGGGCCCCGTATATACAGCTCGTGGGTGGCTCTGATACCTGCCAGATGCAACCCACGGCCATATAGGACCTACAGGCAATGTTCTTGAGTCAATATATGTCGATCTGAGCACAGCTGGGACCTGTATATACGGCATGTGGGTGGCTCTGATATCAGCCAGATGCCACCCACGGCCATATAGAACCTACAGGCGATGTTCTTGAGTCGATATATATCGGTCCGAGCAAAGCTGTGTCCCGTATATACAGCTTGTGGGTGGCTCTGATACCAGCCAGATGCAACCCACGGCCATTTAGGACCTACAGGCAATGTTCTTGAGTCAATATATGTCGATCTGAGCACAGCTGGGCCCCGTATATACGGCATGTGGGTGGCTCTGATATCAGGCAGATGCAACCCACGGCCATATAGAACCTACAGGCGATGTTCTTGAGTCGATATATGTCGATCTGAGCACCGCTATGCACCGTATATGCAGCATTGGGGCAGCTCCGACACCAGCCAGGTGCAACCTATGCCCATATAGGACCTACAGGCGATGTTCTTGAGTCGATATATGTCGATCTGAGCACAGCTGGGCCCCGTATATACGGCATGTGGGTAGCTCTGATACCAGCCAGATGCAACCCACGGCCATATAGGACCTACAGGCGATGTTCTTGAGTCGATATATGTCGATCTGAGCACAGCAGGGCCCCGCATATACAGCTCGTGGGTGGCTCTGATACCTGCCAGATGCAACCCACGGCCATATAGGACCTACTGGCGATGGTCTTGAGTCGATATATGTCGATCTGAGCACAGCTGGGCGCCGTATATACAGCATGGGGGTAGCTCTGATACCAGCCAGATGCAACCCACGGCCATATAGGACCTACAGGCGATGTTCTTGAGTCGATATATGTCGATCTGAGCACAGCTGGGCCACGTATATACGGCATGGTGGAAGCTCTGATACCAGCCAGCTGCAACCCACGGCCATATAGGACCTACAGGCGATGTTCTTGAGTCGATATATGTCGATCTGAGCACAGCTGGGCCCCGTATATACAGCGGGGGGGGGGGGGGGGGTAGCTTTGATACCAGCCAGATGCAACCCACAGCCATATAGGAGCTACAGGCGATGTTCTTGAGTCGATATTTGTCGATCTGAGCATAGTTGGGCCCCGTATATACGGCATGTGTGTGGCTCTGATACCAGCCAGATGCAATCCACGGCCATATAGGACCTACAGGCGATGTTCTTGAGTCGATATATGTCGATCTGAGCACAGCTGGGCCCCGTATATAAGGCATGTGGGTAGCTCTGATACCAGCCAGATGCAACCCACGGCCATATAGGACCTACAGGCGATGTTCTTGAGTCGATATATGTCGATCCGAGCACAGCTGGGTCCCGTATATACAGCTTGTGGGTGGCTCTGATACCAGCCAGATGCAACCCACGGCCATATAGGACCTACAGGCAATGTTCTTGAGTCAATATATGTCGATCTGAGCACAGCTGGGCCCCGTATATACGGCATGTGGGTGGCTCTGATATCAGGCAGATGCAACCCACGGCCATATAGAACCTACAGGCGATGTTCTTGAGTCGATATATGTCGATCTGAGCACCGCTATGCACCGTATATGCAGCATTGGGGCAGCTCCGACACTAGCCAGGTGCAAACTATGCCCATATAGGACCTACAGGCGATGTTCTTGAGTCGATATATGTCGATCTGAGCACAGCTGGGCCCCGTATATACGGCATGTGGGTAGCTCTGATACCAGCCAGATGCAACCCACGGCCATATAGGACCTACAGGCGATGTTCTTGAGTCGATATATGTCGATCTGAGCACAGCTGGGCCCCTTATATACAGCTCGTGGGTGGCTATGATACCTGCCAGATGCAACCCACGGCCATATAGGACCTACAGGCAACGTTCTTGAGTCAATATATGTCGATCTGAGCACAGCTGGGCCATGTATATACGGCATGTGGGTAGCTCTGATACCAGCCAGATGCAACCCACGGCCATATAGGACCTACAGGCGATGTTCTTGAGTCGATATATGTCGATCTGAGCACAGCTGGGCCCCTTATATACAGCTCGTGGGTGGCTCTGATACCTGCCAGATGCAACCCACGGCCATATAGGACCTACAGGCAACGTTCTTGAGTCAATATATGTCGATCTGAGCACAGCTGGGCCATGTATATACGGCATGTGGGTGGCTCTGATATCAGCCAGATGCAACCCACGGCCATATAGAACCTACAGGCGATGTTCTTGAGTCGATATATGTCGATCCGAGCACAGCTGGGTCCCGTATATACAGCTTGTGGGTGGCTCTGATACCAGCCAGATGCAACCCACGGCCATATAGGACCTACAGGCAATGTTCTTGAGTCAATATATGTCGATCTGAGCACAGCTGGGCCCCGTATATACGGCATGTGGGTGGCTCTGATATCAGGCAGATGCAACCCACGGCCATATAGAACCTACAGGCGATGTTCTTGAGTCGATATATGTCGATCTGAGCACCGCTATGCACCGTATATGCAGCATTGGGGCAGCTCCGACACCAGCCAGGTGCAACCTATGCCCATATAGGACCTACAGGCGATGTTCTTGAGTCGATATATGTCGATCTGAGCACAGCTGGGCCCCGTATATACGGCATGTGGGTAGCTCTGATACCAGTCAGATGCAACCCACGGCCATATAGGACCTACAGGCGATGTTCTTGAGTCGATATATGTCGATCTGAGCACAGCTGGGCCCCGTATATACAGCTCGTGGGTGGCTCTGATACCTGCCAGCTACAACCCACGGCCATATAGGACCTACAGGCAATGTTCTTGAGTCAATATATGTCGATCTGAGCACAGCTGGGCCCTGTATATACGGCATGTGCGTGGCTCTGATATCAGCCAGATGCAACCCACGGCCATATAGAACCTACAGGCGATGTTCTTGAGTCGATATATGTCGATCTGCGCACCGCTATGCACCGTATATGCAGCATTGGGGCAGCTCCGACACCAGTCAGGTGCAACCTATGCCCATATAGGACCTACAGGCGATGTTCTTGAGTCGATATATGTCGATCTGAGCTCCGCTATGCCCTGTATATGCAGCACGTGGGTGGCTCTGATACCAGCCAGATGCAACCCACGGCCATATAGGACCTACAGGCGATGTTCTTGAGTCGATATATGTCGATCTGAGCACAGCTGGTCCCCATATATACAGCATTGGGGTAGCTCTGATACCAGCCAGATGCAACCCATGGCCATATAGGACCTACAGGCGATGTTCTTGAGTCGATATATGTCGATCTGAGCACCGCTATGTACCGTATATGCAGCCTTGGGGCAGCTCCGTCAACAGCCAGGTGCAACCTATGCCCATATAGGACCTACAGGCGATGTTCTTGAGTCGATATATGTCGATCTGAGCTCCGCTATGCCCTGTATATGCAGCATGTGGGTGGCTCTGATACCAGCTAGATGCAACCCACGGCCATATAGAACCTATAGGCGATGTTCTTGAGTCGATATATGTCGATCTGAGTACAGCTGGGCCACGTATATACAGCACGGGGGTACCTCTGATACCAGCCAGCTGCAACCCACGGCCATATAGGACCTACAGGCGATGTTCTTGATTCGATATATGTTGATCTGAGCACAGCTGGGCCAAGTATATACAGCATGCCGGCAGCTCTGATACCAGACAGATGCAAACCGCGGCCATATAGGACCTACAGGCGATGTTCTTGAGTCGATATATGTCGATCTGAGCTCCGCTATGCCCTGTATATGCAGCATGTGGGTGGCTCTGATACCAGCCAGATGCAACCCACGGCCATATAGGACCTACATGCGATGTTCTTGAGTCGATATATGTCGATCTGAGCACAGCTGGGCCCCGTATATACGGCTGTGGGTGGCTCTGATATCAGCCAGATGCAACCCACGGCCATATAGGACCTACAGGAGATGTTCTTGAGTCGATATATGTCGATCTGAGCACCGCTGTGCACCGTATATGCAGCATTGTGGCAGCTCCGACACCAGCCAGGTGCAACCTATGCCCATATAGGACCTACAGGCGATGTGCTTGAGTCGATATATGTCGATCTGAGCTCCGCTATGCCCTCTATATGCAGCACGTGGGTGGCTCTGATACGAGCCAGATGCAACCCATGGCCATATAGGACCTACAGGCGATGTTCTTGAGTCGATATATGTCGATCTGAGCACAGCTGTGCGCCGTATATACACCATGGAGGTAGCTCTGATACCAGCCAGATGCAACCCACGGCCATATAGGACCCTCAGGCGATGTTCTTGAGTCGATATTTGTCGATCTGAGCACAGCAGGGCCCCGTATATACGGCATGTGGGTGGCTCTGATACCAGCCAGATGCAACCCACGGCCATATAGGACTTACAGGCGATGTTCTTGAGACGATATATGTCGATCTGAGCACAGCTGGGCCCCGTATATACGGCATGTAGGTGGCTCTGATACCAGCCAGATGCAACCCACGGCCATATAGGACCTACAGGCGATGTTCTTGAGTCGATATATGTCGATCTGAGAACAGCTGGGCCCCGTATATACGGCATATGGGTGGCTCTGATACCAGCCAGATGCAACCCACGGCCAAATAGGACCTACAGGCGATGTTCTTGAGTCGATATATGTCGATCTGAGCACCGCTATGCACCGTATATGCAGCATTGGGGCAGCTCCGACACCAGCCAGGTGCAACCTATGCCCATATAGGACCTACAGGCGATGTTCTTGAGTCGATATATGTCGATCTGAGCTCCGCTATGCCCTGTATATGCAGCATGTGGGTGGCTCTGATACCAGCTAGATGCAACCCACGGCCATATAGAACCTATAGGCGATGTTCTTGAGTCGATATATGTCGATCTGAGTACAGCTGGGCCAGGTATATACAGCACGGGGGTACCTCTGATACCAGCCAGCTGCAACCCACGGCCATATAGGACCTACAGGCGATGTTCTTGATTCGATATATGTTGATCTGAGCACAGCTGGGCCAAGTATATACAGCATGCCGGCAGCTCTGATACCAGACAGATGCAAACCGCGGCCATATAGGACCTACAGGCGATGTTCTTGAGTCGATATATGTCGATCTGAGCTCCGCTATGCCCTGTATATGCAGCATGTGGGTGGCTCTGATACCAGCCAGATGCAACCCACGGCCATATAGGACCTACAGGCGATGTTCTTGAGTCGATATATGTCGATCTGAGCACAGCTGGGCCCCGTATATACAGCATGTGGGTGGCTCTGATACCAGCCAGATGCAACACACGGCCATATAGGACCTACAGGCAATGTTCTTGAGTCGATATATGTCGATCTGAGCACAGCTGGGCCCCGTATATACGGCATGGGGGTATCTCTGATACCAGACAGATGTAACCCACGGCCATATAGGACCTACAGGCGATGATCTTGTGTCATTATATGTCGATCTGAGCACAGATGGGCCCAGTATATACGGCATGTGGGTGGCTCTGATACCAGCCAGATGCAAACCACGGCCATATAGGACCTACAAGCGATGTTCTTGAGTCGATATATGTCGATCTGAGCACAGCTGGGCGCCGTATATACAGCATGGGGGTAGCTCTGATACCAGCCAGATGCAACCCACGGCCATATAGGACCTACAGGCGATGTTCTTGAGTCGATATATGTCGATCTGAGTACAGTTGGGCCCCGTATATACGGCATGTGGGTGGCTCTGATACCAGCCAGATGCAACCCACGGCCATATAGGACCTACAGGCGATGTTCTTGGGTCGATATATGTCGATCTGAGCACAGCTGGGCCCCCTATATACGGCATGTATACGGCCATATAGGACCTACAGGCGATCTTCTTGAGTCGATATATGTCGATCTGAGCACCGTATATGCAGCATTGGGGCAGCTCCGACACCAGCCAGGTGCAACCTATGCCCATATAGGACCTACAGGCGATGTTCTTGAGTCGATATAAGTCGATCTGAGCTCCGCTATGCCCTGTATATGCAGCATGTGGGTGGCTCTGATACCAGCTAGATGCAACCCACGGCCATATAGAACCTATAGGCGATGTTCTTGAGTCGATATATGTCGATCTGAGTACAGCTGGGCCCCGTATATACGGCATGTGGGTAGCTCTGATACCAGCCAGATGCAACCCACGGCCATATAGGACCTACAGGCGATGTTCTTGAGTCGATATATGTCGATCTGAGCACAGCTGGACCCCGTATATAAAGCATGTGGGTAGCTCTGATACCAGCCAGATGCAACACACTGCCATATAGGACCTACAGGCGATGTTCTTGAGTCGATATATGTCGATCTGAGCACAGCTGGGCCCCGTATATACAGCTCGTGGGTGGCTCTGATACCTGCCAGATGCAACCCACGGCCATATAGGACCTACAGGCAATGTTCTTGAGTCAATATATGTCGATCTGAGCACAGCTAGGCCCTGTATATACGGCATGTGGGTGGCTCTGATACCAGCCAGATGCAACCCACGGCCATATAGGACCTACAGGCGATGTTCTTGAGTCGATATATGTCGATCTGAGCACAGCTGGGCCCCGTATATACGGCTGTGGGTGGCTCTGATATCAGCCAGATGCAACCCACGGCCATATAGGACCTACAGGAGACGTTCTTGAGTCGATATATGTCGATCTGAGCACCGCTGTGCACCGTATATGCAGCATTGTGGCAGCTCCGACACCAGCCAGGTGCAACCTATGCCCATATAGGACCTACAGGCGATGTTCTTGAGTCGATATATGTCGATCTGAGCACCGCTATGCACCGTATATGCAGCATTGGGTCAGCTCCGACACCAGCCAGGTGCAACCTATGCCCATATAGGACCTACAGGCGATGTTCTTGAGTCGATATATGTCGATCTGAGCTCCGCTATGCCCTGTATATGCAGCATGTGGGTGGCTCTGATACCAGCTAGATGCAACCCACGGCCATATAGAACCTACAGGCGATGTTCTTGAGTCGATATATGTCGATCTGAGTACAGCTGGGCCACGTATATACAGCACGGGGGTACCTCTGATACCAGCCAGCTGCAACCCACGGCCATATAGGACCTACAGGCGATGTTCTTGAGTCGATATATGTTGATCTGAGCACAGCTGGGCCAAGTATATACAGCATGCGGGCAGCTTTGATACCAGACAGATGCAAACCGCGGCCATATAGGACCTACAGGCGATGTTCTTGAGTCGATATATGTCGATCTGAGCACAGCTGGGCGCCGTATATACAGCAGGGGGTAGCTCTGATACCAGCCAGATGCAACCCACGGCCATATAGGACCCACAGGCGATGTTCTTGAGTCGATATATGTCGATCTGAGCACAGCTGGGCCCCGTATATACGGCATGTGGGAGGCTCTGATATCAGCCAGATGCAACCAACGGCCATATAGGACCTACAGGAGATGTTCTTGAGTCGATATATGTCGATCTGAGCACCGCTATGCACCGTATATAGCTGGGCCCCATATATACAGCATGGGGTAGCTCTGATACCAGCCAGATGCAACCCACGTCCATATAGGACCTACAGGCAATGTTCTTGAGTCGATATATGTCGATCTGAGCAAAGCTGGGCGCCGTATATACACCATGGGGGTAGCTCTGATACCAGCCAGATGCAACCCACGGCCATATAGGACCTACAGGCGATGTTCTTGAGTCGATATATGTCGATCTGAGCACAGCTGGGCCCCGTATATACAGCATGTGGGTGGCTCTGATACCAACCAGATGCAACACACGGCCATATAGGACCTACAGGCAATGTTCTTGAGTCGATATATGTCGATCTGAGCACAGCTGGGCGCCGTATATACAGCACGGGGGTAGCTCTGATACCAGCCAGATGCAACCCACGGCCATATAGGACCTACAGGCGATGTTCTTGAGTCGATATATGTCGATCTGAGCACAGCTGGGCCCCGTATATACGGCATGGGGGTATCTCTGGTACCAGACAGATGTAACCCACGGCCATATAGGACCTACAGGCGATGATCTTGTGTCATTATATGTCGATCTGAGCACAGCTGGGCCCAGTATATACGGCATGTGGGTGGCTCTGATACCAGCCAGATGCAAACCACGGCCATATAGGACCTACAAGCGATGTTCTTGAGTCGATATATGTCGATCTGAGCACAGCTGGGCGCCGTATATACAGCATGGGGGTAGCTCTGATACCAGCCAGATGCAACCCACGGCCATATAGGACCTACAGGCGATGTTCTTGAGTCGATATATGTCGATCTGAGTACAGTTGGGCCCCGTATATACGGCATGTGGGTGGCTCTGATACCAGCCAGATGCAACCCACGGCCATATAGGACCTACAGGCGATGTTCTTGAGTCGATATATGTCGATCTGAGCACAGCTGGGCCCCCTATATACGGCATGTATACGGCCATATATGACCTACAGGCGATCTTCTTGAGTCGATATATGTCGATCTGAGCACCGTATATGCAGCATTGGGGCAGCTCCGACACCAGCCAGGTGCAACCTATGCCCATATAGGACCTACAGGCGATGTTCTTGAGTCGATATAAGTCGATCTGAGCTCCGCTATGCCCTGTATATGCAGCGTGTGGGTGGCTCTGATACCAGCCAGATGCAACCCACGGCCATATAGGACCTACAGGCGATGTTCTTGAATCGATATATGTCGATCTGAGCACAGCTGCGCCCCGTATATAAAGCATGGGGGTAGCTTTGATACCAGCCAGATTCCACCCACGGCCATATAGGACCTACAGGCGATGTTCTTATGTCGATATATGTCGATCTGAGCACAGCTGGGCCCCGTATATACGGCATGTGGGTGGCTCTGATACCAGCCAGATGCAACCCACGGCCATATAGGACCTACATGCGATGTTCTTGAGTCGATATATGTCGATCTGAGCTCCGCTATGCCCTGTATATGCAGCATGTGGGTGGCTCTGATACCAGCCAGCTGCAACCCACGGCCATATAAGACCCACAGGCGATGTTCTTGAGTCGATATATGTCGATCTGAGGACAGCTGGGCTCCATATATACAGCATAGGGGTAGCTCTGATACCAGCCAGATGCAACCCACGGCTATATAGGACCTACAGGCAATGTTCTTGAGTCGATATATGTCGATCTGAGCACAGCTGGGCGCCGTATATACACCATGGGGGTAGCTCTGATACCAGCCAGATGCAACCCACGGCCATATAGGACCTACAGGCGATGTTCTTGAGTCGATATATGTCGATCTGAGCACAGCCGGGCAACGTATATCCGGCATGTGGGTTGCTCTGATACCAGCCAGATGCAACCCACGGCCATATAGGACCCACAGGCAATGTTCTTGAGTCGATATGTGTCGATCTGAGCACAGCTGGGCCCCGTATATACGGCATGGGGGTAGCTCTGATACCAGCCAGATGCAATTCACGGCCAGATAGGACCTACAGGCGATGTTCTTGAGTCATTATATGTCGATCTGAGCACAGCTGGGCCCCGTATATACGGCATGTGGGTGGCTCTGATACCAGACAGATGCAAACCACGGCCATATAGGACCTACAGGCGATGTTTTTGAGTCGATATATGTCGATCAGAGTACAGCTGGGCGCCGTATATACAGCATGTGGGAAGCTCTGATAACAGCCAGATGCAACCCACGGCCATATAGGACCTACAGGCGATGTTCTTGAGTCGATATATGTCGATCTGAGCACAGCTGGGCGCCGTAAATACAGCATGTGGGTGGCTCTGATATCAGCCAGATGCAACCCACGGCCATATAGGACCTACAGGAGATGTTCTTGAGTCGATATATGTCGATCTGAGCACCGCTATGCACCGTATATGCAGCATTGTGGCAGCTCCGACACCAGCCAGGTGCAACCTATGCCCATATAGGACCTACAGGCGATGTTCTTGAGTTGATATATGTCGATCTGAGCTCCGCTATGCCCTGTATATGCAGCACGTGGGTGGCTCTGATACCAGCCAGATGCAACCCACGGCCTTATAGGACCTACAGGCGATGTTCTTGAGTCGATATATGTCGATCTGAGCACAGCTGTGCTCCATATATACAGCATGGGGGTAGCTCTGATACCAGCCAGATGCAACCCACGGCCATATAGGACCTACAGGCAATGTTCTTGAGTCGATATATGTCGATCTGAGCACAGCTGGGCGCCGTATATACACCATGGGGGTAGCTCTGATACCAGCCAGATGCAACCCACGGCCATAAAGGACCTACAGGCGATGTTCTTGAGTCGATATATGTCGATCTGAGCACAGCTGGGCCCCGTATATACGGCATGTGGGTGGCTCTGATACCAGCAAGATGCAACCCACGGCCATATAGGACCTACAGGCAATGTTCTTGAGTCGATATATGTCGATCTGAGCACAGCTGGGCCCCGTATATACGGCATGGGGGTAGCTCTGATACCAGCCAGATGCAACCCACGGCCATATAGGACTTATATGCGATGTTCTTGAGTCATTATATGTCGATCTGAGCACAGCTGGGCCCCGTATATACGGCATGTGGGTAACTCTGATACCAACCAGATGCAAACCACGGCCATATAGGACCTACAGGGGATGTTCTTGAGTCGATGTATGTCGATCTGATCACAGCTGGGCGCCGTATATACAGCATGGGGGTAGCTCTGATACCAGCCAGATGCAGCCCACGGCCATATAGGAACTACAGGCGATGTTCTTGAGTCGATATATGTCGATCTGAGCACAGTTCGGCCCCGTATATACGGCATGTGGGTGGCTCTGATACCAGCCAGATGCAACCCACGGCCATATAGGACCTACAGGCGATGTTCTTGAGTCGATATATGTCGATCTGAGCACAGCTGGGCCCCCTATATACGGCATGTAGGTGGCTCTGATACCAGCCAGATGCAACCCACGGCCATATAGGACCTACAGGCGATGTTCTTGAGTCGATATATGTCGATCTAAGCACAGCTGGGCCCCGTATGTACGGCATATGGATGGCTCTGATACCAGCCAGATGTAACCCACAGCCATATAGGACCTACAGGCGATGTTCTTGAGTCGATATATGTCGATCTGAGCACAGCTGGGCCCCGTATATACGGCATGTGGGTGGCTCTAATATCAGCCAGATGCAACCCACGGCCATATAGGACCTACAGGCGATCTTCTTGAGTCGATATATGTCGATCTGAGCTCCGCTATGCCCTGTATATGCAGCACGTGGCTGGCTCTGATACCAGCCAGATGCAACCCACGGCTATATAGGACCTACAGGCGATTTTCTTGAGTCGATATATGTCGATCTGAGCACAGCTGGGCCCCGTATATACGGCATGTGAATAGCTCTGATACCAGCCAGATGCAACCCACGGCCATATAGGACCTACAGGCGATGTTCTTGAGTCGATATATGTCGATCTGAGCACAGCTGGACCCCGTATATACAGCATGTGGGTAGCTCTGATACCAGCCAGATGCAACCCACGGCCATATAGGACCTACAGGCGATGTTCTTGAGTCGACATATGTCGATCTGAGCACAGCTGGGCCCCGTATATACAGCTCGTGGGTGGCTCTGATACCTGCCAGATGCAACCCACGGCCATATAGGACCTACAAGCAATGTTCTTGAGTCAATATATGTCGATCTGAGCACAGCTAGGCCCTGTATATACGGCATGTGGGTGGCTCTGATATCAGCCAGATGCAACCCACGGCCATATAGAACCTACAGGCGATGTTCTTGAGTCGATATATGTCGATCTGAGCACTGCTATGCACCGTATATGCAGCATTGGGGCAGCTCCGACACCAGCCAGGTGCAACCTATGCCCATATAGGACCTACAGGCGATATTCTTGAGTCGATATATGTCGATCTGAGATCCGCTATGCCCTGTATATGCAGCATGTGGGTGGCTCTGATACCAGCCAGATGCAACCCACGGCCATATAGGACCTACAGGTGATGTTCTTGAGTCGATATATGTCGATCTGAGCACCGCTATTCACCGTATATGCAGCATTGTGGCAGCTCCGACACCAGCCAGGTGCAACCTATGCCAATATAGGACCTACAGGCGATGTTCTTGAGTCGTTAATGTTGATCTGAGCTCCGCTATGCCCTGTATATGCAGCACGTGGGTGGCTCTGATACCAGCCAGATGCAACCCACGGCCATATAGGACCTACAGGCGATGTTCTTGAGTCGATATATGTCGATCTGAGCACAGCTGGGCCCCATATATACAGCATGGGGGTAGCTCTGATACCAGCCAGATGCAACCCACGGCCATATATTACCTACAGGCGATGTTCTTGAGTCGATATATGTCGATCTGAGCACCGCTATGCACCGTATATGCAGCCTTGGGGCAGCTCCGTCACCAGCTAGGTGCAACCTATGCCCATATAGGACCTACAGGCGATGTTCTTGAGTCGATATATGTCGATCTGAGCACAGCTGTGCGCCGTATATACACCATGGGGGTAGCTCTGATACCAGCCAGATGCAACCCACGGCCATATGAGACCTACAGGCGATGTTCTTGAGTCGATATATGTCGATCTGAGCACAGCTGGGCCCCGCATATACGGGACGTGGGTGGCTCTGATACCAACCAGATGCAACCCACGGCCATATAGGACCTACAGGCGCTGTTCTTGAGTCGATATATGTCGATCTAAGCACAGCTGGGCCCTGTATATACGGCATGTGGGTGGCTCTGATATCAGCCAGATCCAACCCACGGCCATATAGGACCTACACGCGATGTTCTTGAGTCGATATATGTCGATCTGATCACCGCTATGCACCGTATATGCAGCATTGGGGCAGCTCCGACGGAAGCCAGGTGCAACCTATGCCCATATAGGACCCACAGGCGATATTCTTGAGTCGATATATGTCGATCTGAGCTCCGCTATACCCTGTATATGCAGCATGTGAATGGCTTTGATATCAGCCAGATGCAACCCACGGCCATACAAGACCTACAGGCAATGTCCTTGAGTCGATATATGTCGATCTGAGCACCGCTATGCACCGTATATGCAGCATTGGGGCAACTCCGACACCAGTCAGGTGCAACCTATGCCCATATAGGACCTACAGGCGATGTTCTTGAGTCGATATATGTCTATCTGAGCTCCGCTATGCCCTGTATATGCAGCATGTGGGTAGCTCTGATACCAGCCAGATGCAACCCACGGCCATATAGGACCTACAGGCTATGTTCTTGAATCGATATAGGTCGATCTGAGCACAGCTGGGCCACGTATATACAGCATGGGGGTACCTCTGATACCAGCCAGCTGCAAGCCACGGCCATATAGGTTCTACAGGTGATGTTCTTGAGTCGATATATGTCGATCTGAGCACAGCTGCGCCAAGTATATACAGCATGAGGGTAGCTCTGATACCAGACAGATGCAACCCACGGCCATATAGGACCTACAGGCGATGTTCTTGACTCGATATATGTCGATCTGAGCACAGCTGGGCGCCCTATATACATCATGGGGGTAGCTCTGATACCAGCCAGATGCAACCCACGGCCATATAGGACCTACAGGCGATGTTCTTGAGTCGATATATGTCGATCTGAGCACAGCTGGGCCCCGTATATACGGCATGTGGGTGTCTCTGATACCAGCCAGATGCAACCCACGGCCATATAAGACCTACAGGCGATGTTCTTGAGTCAATATATGTCGATCTGAGTACAGCTGGGCCCCGTATATACGGCTGTGGGTGGCTCTGATATCAGCCAGATGCAACCCACGGCCATATAGGACCTACAGGAGATGTTCTTGAGTCGATATATGTCGATCTGAGCACCGCTATGCACCGTATATGCAGCATTGTGGCAGCTCTGACACCAGCCAGGTGCAACCTATGCCCATATAGGATCTACAGGCGATGTTCTTGAGTCGATATATGTCGATCTGAGCTCCGCTATGCCCTGTATATGCAGCACGTGGGTGGCTCTGATACGAGCCAGATGCAACCCATGGCTATATAGGACCTACAGGCGATGTTCTTGAGTCAATATATGTCGATCTGAGCACAGCTGTGCTCCGTATATACACCATGGAGGTAGCTCTGATACCAGCCAGATGCAACCGACGGCCATATAGGACCTACAGGCGATGTTCTTGAGTCGATATATGTCGATCTGAGCTCCGCTATGCCCTGTATATGCAGCACGTGGGTGGCTCTGATACGAGCCAGATGCAACCCATGGCTATATAGGACCTACAGGCGATGTTCTTGAGTCAATATATGTCGATCTGAGCACAGCTTGGCGCCGTATATACACCATGGAGGTAGCTCTGATACCAGCCAGATGCAACCCACGGCCATATAGGACCTACAGGCGATGTTGTTGAGTCGATATTTGTCGATCTGAGCACAGCAGGGCCCCGCATATACGGCATGTGGGTGGCTCTGATACCAGCCAGATGCAAACCACGGCCATATAGGACCTACAGGCGATGGTCTTGAGTCGATATATGTCGATCTGAGCACAGCTGGGCGCCGTATATACAGCATGGGGGTAGCTCTGATACCAGCCAGATGCAACCCACGGCCATATAGGACCTACAGGCGATGTTCTTGAGTCGATATATGTCGATCTGAGCACAGCTGGGCCACGTATATACAGCATGGTGGAAGCTCTGATACCAGCCAGCTGCAACCCACGGCCATATAGGACCTACAGGCGATGTTCTTGAGTCGATATATGTCGATCTGAGCACAGCTGGGCCCCGTATATACGGCATGTGGGTAGCTCTGATACCAGCCAGATGCAACCCACGGCCATATAGGACCTACAGGCGATGTTCTTGAGTCGATATATGTCGATCTGAGCACAGCTGGGCCACGTATATACAGCATGGTGGAAGCTCTGATACAAGCCAGCTGCAACCCACGGCCATATAGGACCTACAGGCGATGTTCTTGAGTCGATATATGTCGATCTGAGCACAGCTGGGCCCCGTATATACAGCATGGGGGTAGCTTTGATACCAGCCAGATGCAACCCACGGCCATATAGGAGCTACAGGCGATGTTCTTGAGTCGATATATGTCGATCTGAGCACAGCTGGGCCCCGTATATACGGCATGTGGGTAACTCTGATACCAGCCAGATGCAACCCACGGCCATATAGGACCTACAGGCGATGTTCTTGAGTCGATATATGTCGATCTGAGCACAGCTGGGCCCCGTATATACAGCATGGGGGTGGCTCTGATACCTGCCAGATGCAACCCACGGCCATATAGGACCTACAGGCAATGTTCTTGAGTCAATATATGTCGATCTGAGCACAGCTGGGCCCTGTATATACGGCATGTGGGTGGCTCTGATATCAGCCAGATGCCACCCACGGCCATATAGAACCTACAGGCGATGTTCTTGAGTCGATATATATCGGTCCGAGCAAAGCTGTGTCCCGTATATACAGCTTGTGGGTGGCTCTGATACCAGCCAGATGCAACCAACGGCCATTTAGGACCTACAGGCAATGTTCTTGAGTCAATATATGTCGATCTGAGCACAGCTGGGCCCCGTATATACGGCATGTGGGTGGCTCTGATATCAGGCAGATGCAACCCACGGCCATATCGAACCTACAGGCGATGTTCTTGAGTCGATATATGTCGATCTGAGCACCGCTATGCACCGTATATGCAGCATTGGGGCAGCTCCGACACCAGCCAGGTGCAACCTATGCCCATATAGGACCTACAGGCGATGTTCTTGAGTCGATATTTGTCGATCTGAGCACAGCAGGGCCCCGCATATACGGCATGTGGGTGGCTCTGATACCAGCCAGATGCAAACCACGGCCATATAGGACCTACAGGCGATGGTCTTGAGTCGATATATGTCGATCTGAGCACAGCTGGGCGCCGTATATACAGCATGGGGGTAGCTCTGATACCAGCCAGATGCAACCCACGGCCATATAGGACCTACAGGCGATGTTCTTGAGTCGATATATGTCGATCTGAGCACAGCTGGGCCACGTATATACAGCATGGTGGAAGCTCTGATACTAGCCAGCTGCAACCCACGGCCATATAGGACCTACAGGCGATGTTCTTGAGTCGATATATGTCGATCTGAGCACAGCTGGGCCCCGTATATACGGCATGTGGGTAGCTCTGATACCAGCCAGATGCAACCCACGGCCATATAGGACCTACAGGCGATGTTCTTGAGTCGATATATGTCGATCTGAGCACAGCTGGGCCACGTATATACAGCATGGTGGAAGCTCTGATACAAGCCAGCTGCAACCCACGGCCATATAGGACCTACAGGCGATGTTCTTGAGTCGATATATGTCGATCTGAGCACAGCTGGGCCCCGTATATACAGCATGGGGGTAGCTTTGATACCAGCCAGATGCAACCCACGGCCATATAGGAGCTACAGGCGATGTTCTTGAGTCGATATATGTCGATCTGAGCATAGCTGGGCCCCGTATATACGGCATGTGTGTGGCTCTGATACCAGCCAGATGCAATCCACGGCCATATAGGACCTACAGGCGATGTTCTTGAGTCGATATATGTCGATCTGAGCACAGCTGGGCCACGTATATACGGCATGTGGGTAACTCTGATACCAGCCAGATGCAACCCACGGCCATATAGGACCTACAGGCGATGTTCTTGAGTCGATATATGTCGATCTGAGCACAGCTGGGCCTCGTATATACAGCATGGGGGTAGCTTTGATACCAGCCAGATGCAACCCACGGCCATATAGGAGCTACAGGCGATGTTCTTGAGTCGATATATGTCGATCTGAGCACAGCTATGCACCGTATATGCAGCATTGGGGCAGCTCCGACACCAGCCAGGTGCAACCTATGCCCATATAGGACCTACAGGCGATGTTCTTGAGTCGATATATGTCGATCTGAGCACAGCTGGGCCCCGTATATACGGCATGTGGGTAACTCTGATACCAGCCAGATGCAACCCACGGCCATATAGGACCTACAGGCGATGTTCTTGAGTCGATATATGTCGATCTGAGCACAGCTGGGCCCCGTATATACAGCTCGTGGGTGGCTCTGATACCTGCCAGATGCAACCCACGGCCATATAGGACCTACAGGCAATGTTCTTGAGTCAATATATGTCGATCTGAGCACAGCTGGGCCCTGTATATACGGCATGTGGGTGGCTCTGATATCAGCCAGATGCCACCCACGGCCATATAGAACCTACAGGCGATGTTCTTGAGTCGATATATATCGGTCCGAGCAAAGCTGTGTCCCGTATATACAGCTTGTGGGTGGCTCTGATACCAGCCAGATGCAACCAACGGCCATTTAGGACCTACAGGCAATGTTCTTGAGTCAATATATGTCGATCTGAGCACAGCTGGGCCCCGTATATACGGCATGTGGGTGGCTCTGATATCAGGCAGATGCAACCCACGGCCATATAGAACCTACAGGCGATGTTCTTGAGTCGATATATGTCGATCTGAGCACCGCTATGCACCGTATATGCAGCATTGGGGCAGCTCCGACACCAGCCAGGTGCAACCTATGCCCATATAGGACCTACAGGCGATGTTCTTGAGTCGATATATGTCGATCTGAATACAGCTGGGCCCCGTATATACGGCATGTGGGTAGCTCTGATACCAGCCAGATGCAACCCACGGCCATATAGGACCTACAGGCGATGTTCTTGAGTCGATATATGTCGATCTGAGCACAGCAGGGCCCCGCATATACAGCTCGTGGGTGGCTCTGATACCTGCCAGATGCAACCCACGGCCATATAGGACCTACAGGCGATGGTCTTGAGTCGATATATGTCGATCTGAGCACAGCTGGGCGCCGTATATACAGCATGGGGGTAGCTCTGATACCAGCCAGATGCAACCCACGGCCATATAGGACCTACAGGCGATGTTCTTGAGTCGATATATGTCGATCTGAGCACAGCTGGGCCACGTATATACGGCATGGTGGAAGCTCTGATACCAGCCAGCTGCAACCCACGGCCATATAGGACCTACAGGCGATGTTCTTGAGTCGATATATGTCGATCTGAGCACAGCTGGGCCCCGTATATACAGCGGGCGGGGGGGGGGGGGGGGGGCGGTGTAGCTTTGATACCAGCCAGATGCAACCCACGGCCATATAGGAGCTACAGGCGATGTTCTTGAGTCGATATTTGTCGATCTGAGCATAGCTGGGCCCCGTATATACGGCATGTGTGTGGCTCTGATACCAGCCAGATGCAATCCACGGCCATATAGGACCTACAGGCGATGTTCTTGAGTCGATATATGTCGATCTGAGCACAGCTGGGCCCCGTATATAAGGCATGTGGGTAGCTCTGATACCAGCCAGATGCAACCCACGGCCATATAGGACCTACAGGCGATGTTCTTGAGTCGATATATGTCGATCCGAGCACAGCTGGGTCCCGTATATACAGCTTGTGGGTGGCTCTGATACCAGCCAGATGCAACCCACGGCCATATAGGACCTACAGGCAATGTTCTTGAGTCAATATATGTCGATCTGAGCACAGCTGGGCCCCGTATATACGGCATGTGGGTGGCTCTGATATCAGGCAGATGCAACCCACGGCCATATAGAACCTACAGGCGATGTTCTTGAGTCGATATATGTCGATCTGAGCACCGCTATGCACCGTATATGCAGCATTGGGGCAGCTCCGACACTAGCCAGGTGCAAACTATGCCCATATAGGACCTACAGGCGATGTTCTTGAGTCGATATATGTCGATCTGAGCACAGCTGGGCCCCGTATATACGGCATGTGGGTAGCTCTGATACCAGCCAGATGCAACCCACGGCCATATAGGACCTACAGGCGATGTTCTTGAGTCGATATATGTTGATCTGAGCACAGCTGGGCCCCTTATATACAGCTCGTGGGTGGCTCTGATACCTGCCAGATGCAACCCACGGCCATATAGGACCTACAGGCAATGTTCTTGAGTCGATATATGTCGATCTGAGCACAGCTGGGCGCCGTATATACAGCACGGGGGTAGCTCTGATACCAGCCAGATGCAACCCACGGCCATATAGGACCTACAGGCGATGTTCTTGAGTCGATATATGTCGATCTGAGCACAGCTGGGCCCCGTATATACGGGATGTGGGTGGCTCTGATACCAGCCAGATGCAACCCACGGCCATATAGGACCTACAGGCGCTGTTCTTGAGTCGATATATGTCGATCTGAGCACAGCTGGGCCCTGTATATACGGCATGTGGGTGGCTCTGATATCAGCCAGATGCAACCCACGGCCATATAGGACCTACATGCGATGTTCTTGAGTCGATATATGTCGATCTGATCACCGCTATGCACCGTATATGCAGCATTGGGGCAGCTAGGACACCAGCCAGGTGCAACCTATGCCCATATAGGACCCACAGGCGATGTGCTTGAGTCGATATATGTCGATCTGAGCTCCGCTATGCCCTGTATATGCATCATGTGGGTGGCTTTGATATCAGCCAGATGCAACCCACGGCCATATAAGACCTACAGCCAATGTTCTTGAGTCGATATATGTCGATCTGAGCACCGCTATGCACCGTATATGCAGCATTGGGGCAACTCCGACACCAGTCAGGTGCAACCTATGCCCATATAGGACCTACAGGCGATGTTCTTGAGTCGATACATGTCGAACTGAGCTCCGCTATCCCCTGTATATGTAGCATGTGGGTGGCTCTGATACTAGCCAGATGCAACCCACGGCCATATAGGACCTACAGGCGATGTTCTTGAGTCGATATATGTCGATCTGAGCACAGCTGGGCCACGTATATACAGCATGGGGGTACCTCTGATACCAGCCAGCTGCAACCCACGGCCATATAGGACCTACAGGTGATGTTCTTGAGTCGATATATGTAGATCTGAGCACAGCTGGGCCAAGTATATACAGCATGGGGGTAGCTCTGATACCAGACAGATGCAACCCACGGCCATATAGGACCTACATGCGATGTTCTTGAGTCGATATATGTCGATCTGAGCACAGCTGGGCGCCGGATATACAGCATGGGGGTAGCTCTAATACCAGGCAGATGCAACCCACGGCCATATAGGACCTACAGGCGATGTTCTTGAGTCGATATTTGTCGATCTGAGCACAGCTGGGCCCCATATATACGGCATGTGTGTGGCTCTGATACCAGCCAGATGCAACCCACGGCCATATAGGACCTACAGGCGATGTTCTTGAGTCGATATATGTCGATCTGAGCACAGATGGGCCCCGTATATACGGCTGTGGGTGGCTCTGATATCAGCCAGATGCAACCCACGGCCATATAGGACCTACAGGAGATGTTTTTGAGTCGATATATGTCGATCTGAGCACCGCTGTGCACCGTATATGCAGCATTGTGGCAGCTCCGACACCAGCCAGGTGCAACCTATGCCCATATAGGACCTACAGGCGATGTGCTTGAGTCGATATATGTCGATCTGAGCTCCGCTATGCCCTGTATATGCAGCACGTGGGTGGCTCTGATACGAGCCAGATGCAACCCATGGCCATATAGGACCTACAGGCGAGGTTCTTGAGTCGATATATGTCGATCTGAGCACAGCTGTGCGCCGTATATACACCATGGAGGTAGCTCTGATACCAGCCAGATGCAACCCACGGCCATATAGGACCCTCAGGCGATGTTCTTGAGTCGATATTTGTCGATCTGAGCACAGCAGGGCCCCGTATATACGGCATGTGGGTGGCTCTGATACCAGCCAGATGCAACCCACGGCCATATAGGACTTACAGGCGATGTTCTTGAGACGATATATGTCGATCTGAGCACAGCTGGGCCCCGTATATACGGCATGTAGGTGGCTCTGATACCAGCCAGATGCAACCCACGGCCATATAGGACCTACAGGCGATGTTCTTGAGTCGATATATGTCGATCTGAGAACAGCTGGGCCCCGTATATACGGCATATGGGTGGCTCTGATACCAGCCAGATGCAACCCACGGCCAAATAGGACCTACAGGCGATGTTCTTGAGTCGATATATGTCGATCTGAGCACCGCTATGCACCGTATATGCAGCATTGGGGCAGCTCCGACACCAGCCAGGTGCAACCTATGCCCATATAGGACCTACAGGTGATGTTCTTGAGTCGATATATGTCGATCTGAGCAGAGCTGGGCCCCGTATATACGGCATGTGGGTAACTCTGATACCAGCCAGATGCAACCCACGGCCATATAGGACCTACAGGGGATGTTCTTGAGTCGATATATGTCGATCTGAGCACAGCTGGGCCCCGTATATACAGCATGGGGGTAGCTTTGATACCAGCCAGATGCAACCCACGGCCATATAGGAGCTACAGGCGATGTTCTTGAGTCGATATATGTCGATCTGAGCACAGCTATGCACCGTATATGCAGCATTGGGGCAGCTCCGACACCAGCCAGGTGCAACCTATGCCCATATAGGACCTACAGGCGATGTTCTTGAGTCGATATATGTCGATCTGAGCACAGCTGGGCCCCGTATATACGGCATGTGGGTAACTCTGATACCAGCCAGATGCAACCCACGGCCATATAGGACCTACAGGCGATGTTCTTGAGTCGATATATGTCGATCTGAGCACAGCTGGGCCCCGTATATACAGCTCGTGGGTGGCTCTGATACCTGCCAGATGCAACCCACGGCCATATAGGACCTACAGGCAATGTTCTTGAGTCAATATATGTCGATCTGAGCACAGCTGGGACCTGTATATACGGCATGTGGGTGGCTCTGATATCAGCCAGATGCCACCCACGGCCATATAGAACCTACAGGCGATGTTCTTGAGTCGATATATATCGGTCCGAGCAAAGCTGTGTCCCGTATATACAGCTTGTGGGTGGCTCTGATACCAGCCAGATGCAACCCACGGCCATTTAGGACCTACAGGCAATGTTCTTGAGTCAATATATGTCGATCTGAGCACAGCTGGGCCCCGTATATACGGCATGTGGGTGGCTCTGATATCAGGCAGATGCAACCCACGGCCATATAGAACCTACAGGCGATGTTCTTGAGTCGATATATGTCGATCTGAGCACCGCTATGCACCGTATATGCAGCATTGGGGCAGCTCCGACACCAGCCAGGTGCAACCTATGCCCATATAGGACCTACAGGCGATGTTCTTGAGTCGATATATGTCGATCTGAGCACAGCTGGGCCCCGTATATACGGCATGTGGGTAGCTCTGATACCAGCCAGATGCAACCCACGGCCATATAGGACCTACAGGCGATGTTCTTGAGTCGATATATGTCGATCTGAGCACAGCAGGGCCCCGCATATACAGCTCGTGGGTGGCTCTGATACCTGCCAGATGCAACCCACGGCCATATAGGACCTACTGGCGATGGTCTTGAGTCGATATATGTCGATCTGAGCACAGCTGGGCGCCGTATATACAGCATGGGGGTAGCTCTGATACCAGCCAGATGCAACCCACGGCCATATAGGACCTACAGGCGATGTTCTTGAGTCGATATATGTCGATCTGAGCACAGCTGGGCCACGTATATACGGCATGGTGGAAGCTCTGATACCAGCCAGCTGCAACCCACGGCCATATAGGACCTACAGGCGATGTTCTTGAGTCGATATATGTCGATCTGAGCACAGCTGGGCCCCGTATATACAGCGGGGGGGGGGGGGGGGGGGTAGCTTTGATACCAGCCAGATGCAACCCACAGCCATATAGGAGCTACAGGCGATGTTCTTGAGTCGATATTTGTCGATCTGAGCATAGCTGGGCCCCGTATATACGGCATGTGTGTGGCTCTGATACCAGCCAGATGCAATCCACGGCCATATAGGACCTACAGTCGATGTTCTTGAGTCGATATATGTCGATCTGAGCACAGCTGGGCCCCGTATATAAGGCATGTGGGTAGCTCTGATACCAGCCAGATGCAACCCACGGCCATATAGGACCTACAGGCGATGTTCTTGAGTCGATATATGTCGATCCGAGCACAGCTGGGTCCCGTATATACAGCTTGTGGGTGGCTCTGATACCAGCCAGATGCAACCCACGGCCATATAGGACCTACAGGCAATGTTCTTGAGTCAATATATGTCGATCTGAGCACAGCTGGGCCCCGTATATACGGCATGTGGGTGGCTCTGATATCAGGCAGATGCAACCCACGGCCATATAGAACCTACAGGCGATGTTCTTGAGTCGATATATGTCGATCTGAGCACCGCTATGCACCGTATATGCAGCATTGGGGCAGCTCCGACACTAGCCAGGTGCAAACTATGCCCATATAGGACCTACAGGCGATGTTCTTGAGTCGATATATGTCGATCTGAGCACAGCTGGGCCCCGTATATACGGCATGTGGGTAGCTCTGATACCAGCCAAATGCAACCCACGGCCATATAGGACCTACAGGCGATGTTCTTGAGTCGATATATGTCGATCTGAGCACAGCTGGGCCCCTTATATACAGCTCGTGGGTGGCTATGATACCTGCCAGATGCAACCCACGGCCATATAGGACCTACAGGCAACGTTCTTGAGTCAATATATGTCGATCTGAGCACAGCTGGGCCATGTATATACGGCATGTGGGTAGCTCTGATACCAGCCAGATGCAACCCACGGCCATATAGGACCTACAGGCGATGTTCTTGAGTCGATATATGTCGATCTGAGCACAGCTGGGCCCCTTATATACAGCTCGTGGGTGGCTCTGATACCTGCCAGATGCAACCCACGGCCATATAGGACCTACAGGCAACGTTCTTGAGTCAATATATGTCGATCTGAGCACAGCTGGGCCATGTATATACGGCATGTGGGTGGCTCTGATATCAGCCAGATGCAACCCACGGCCATATAGAACCTACAGGCGATGTTCTTGAGTCGATATATGTCGATCCGAGCACAGCTGGGTCCCGTATATACAGCTTGTGGGTGGCTCTGATACCAGCCAGATGCAACCCACGGCCATATAGGACCTACAGGCAATGTTCTTGAGTCAATATATGTCGATCTGAGCACAGCTGGGCCCCGTATATACGGCATGTGGGTGGCTCTGATATCAGGCAGATGCAACCCACGGCCATATAGAACCTACAGGCGATGTTCTTGAGTCGATATATGTCGATCTGAGCACCGCTATGCACCGTATATGCAGCATTGGGGCAGCTCCGACACCAGCCAGGTGCAACCTATGCCCATATAGGACCTACAGGCGATGTTCTTGAGTCGATATATGTCGATCTGAGCACAGCTGGGCCCCGTATATACGGCATGTGTGTAGCTCTGATACCAGTCAGATGCAACCCACGGCCATATAGGACCTACAGGCGATGTTCTTGAGTCGATATATGTCGATCTGAGCACAGCTGGGCCCCGTATATACAGCTCGTGGGTGGCTCTGATACCTGCCAGCTACAACCCACGGCCATATAGGACCTACAGGCAATGTTCTTGAGTCAATATATGTCGATCTGAGCACAGCTGGGCCCTGTATATACGGCATGTGCGTGGCTCTGATATCAGCCAGATGCAACCCACGGCCATATAGAACCTACAGGCGATGTTCTTGAGTCGATATATGTCGATCTGCGCACCGCTATGCACCGTATATGCAGCATTGGGGCAGCTCCGACACCAGTCAGGTGCAACCTATGCCCATATAGGACCTACAGGCGATGTTCTTGAGTCGATATATGTCGATCTGAGCTCCGCTATGCCCTGTATATGCAGCACGTGGGTGGCTCTGATACCAGCCAGATGCAACCCACGGCCATATAGGACCTACAGGCGATGTTCTTGAGTCGATATATGTCGATCTGAGCACAGCTGGTCCCCATATATACAGCATTGGGGTAGCTCTGATACCAGCCAGATGCAACCCATGGCCATATAGGACCTACAGGCGATGTTCTTGAGTCGATATATGTCGATCTGAGCACCGCTATGTACCGTATATGCAGCCCTGGGGCAGCTCCGTCAACAGCCAGGTGCAACCTATGCCCATATAGGACCTACAGGCGATGTTCTTGAGTCGATATATGTCGATCTGAGCACAGCTGTGCGCCGTATATACACCATGGGGGTAGCTCTGATACCTGCCAGATGCAACCCATGGCCATATAGGACCTACAGGCGATGTTCTTGAGTCGATATATGTCGATCTGAGCACAGCTGGGCCCCGTATATACGGGATGTGGGTGGCTCTGATACCAGCCAGATGCAACCCACGGCCATATAGGACCTACAGACGCTGTTCTTGAGTCGATATATGTCGATCTGAGCACAGCTGGGCCCTGTATATACGGCATGTGGGTGGCTCTGATATCAGCCAGATGCAACCCACGGCCATATAGGACCTACATGCGATGTTCTTGAGTCGATATATGTCGATCTGATCACCGCTATGCACCGTATATGCATCATTGGGGCAGCTACGACACCAGCCAGGTGCAACCTATGCCCATATAGGACCCACAGGCGATGTGCTTGAGTCGATATATGTCGATCTGAGCTCCGCTATGCCCTGTATATGCAGCATGTGGGTGGCTTTGATATCAGCCAGATGCAACCGGGGGAACCTGTAACCCCTAGAGGACGCGTCCCCAGGTGGCGGATAGGGGAATGCCCCTCAGATATGAGGGGTAGGAGGGAAATAAAATACCTCCCGCGGACCAACAGGTACACCGCAGCGTCTGACCCAGAAGGGGCGGCTGCAAACAGCGTCTGTACCCAGAATGGGCGGCTGCAGATAAAACTCACCAACCCGTTCGGCAAGCGTGGTGTTTTAATGCCAACAACCCCCCATTAAATGTAAATGTCAAATTCTAAAACACAATTACCCCAGGTAGGTAGAGCTAATAGCTCTCAATCCTACATCGGTTTACCGATCTGCCTCACGGATTCTGGGGGAGGCAATACAAATTTGATAAATACCAGAAGAAATCGGACTAAACTTAATATCGCAACCTACAATGTTAGAACTCTGTCTACCGAAGACCGCTTACCAGAACTGGAACACGAGCTCTCCAAAATAAAGTGGGATATCGTGGGACTTGCAGAGGTTCGCAGAAGAGATGAAGGACTGCTGCACCTTAAGTCAGGGAATACGCTCTATTACAACGGCGAACTGGAGGGTACCCAACATGGAGTGGGCTTTATGGTACATAAGAACATTGCACAAAATGTCTTTGCTTTTGGATCAATTTCTGCAAGAGTGATATACTTAAACATCTATATAACTCAAAGATATACCTTAAAAGTAATACAAGTATACGCGCCCACTTCAACGTACCCAGATGAAGATATAGAGGAATTGTATGAAGACATCGCAAAAGCAAAAGAGGAAAATAAAGCATTCTATACTCTTGTCGTTGGGGACCTTAATGCAAAAGTTGGACATAAAACGAATGAAGACAATCCGTGGATAGGACCATATAGTGCAGATAACAGAAACGCACGTGGAGAAATGTTACTGAACTTCCTAGAAGAACACCAATGCTACCAAATGAATTCATTCTTTTAAAAAGCAACTCATAGAAGATGGACATGGCATAGTCCCGATCAAAATACTAGAAACGAAATAGATTACATAATCAGTTCGCATAAAAGCATAGTAGAAGATGTAACTGTGTTAAATTCATTTTATACTGGAAGTGACCATCGTATCGTGAGAGCAAAAATAAACATTCCTACCAAATTAGAGCGTATTAAGTTAATAAAACCAAGAGAAGGGACCCTCAACATATCTTCACTACATACAAAGGGCCAACTCTTTGATGCAGAAGTCACAAAGCTCCTCCTACGGAATCCCGGCAATGAAAACCTTGACAAAGCACTTGATAACGTTGAACAGGCAGTATCAAAAGCTGCCAAAACTGTACTGGGCATATCTAAGCAGAAACAACAGAAACTTACTGATGAGACATATGCTTTGATCAAACGCAGGAAAGAACTGCTACTTCTAAACAACGATGATCACCAACAACTGAAGATATATAATAAACAAGTACGCAGAAGTGTCAGAAATGATATATACAACTATAACAAAAATATAGTACAAAGCGCACTCGAGCAGAATAGCGGAATCAAATTCACAAAGAGCAAAATATCAGAAGGCAGAAAACAAATCAGCAAGCTAACAGACAAAGATGGAAAAATACTAACAACTAGAGAAGAAATACACTCACAGGTGGAAGAATTTTACACAGATCTCTATGCCCACAAAATAGAACAGAGAACACCTACAAAAAATGATAG
Organism: Lordithon lunulatus; assembly: GCA_963942505.1. NCBI lineage: Eukaryota > Metazoa > Arthropoda > Insecta > Coleoptera > Staphylinidae > Lordithon > Lordithon lunulatus. The sequence goes on along the minus strand of OZ012670.1, from coordinate 36,350,422 downwards.
AAGGGCCAAACTGACACGACATTATACAGAGGATCTGCCAGAGGTAAGCGTTTACGAAATTAAAAAAGCAATGAAGGCAATGAAGAATAATAAAACAACAGGTTCTGATGGCATTCCTATCGAACTTATCAAATTTGGTGGTCATACTTTATTAAAAACTCTCCAACAACTCTTTAACGAATGTATCGACACAGGCGAAACTCCTCGGAACTGGAAGAATGCTATAGTGATCCTGCTGCACAAGAAAGGCAGTAAACATGAACTAAAAAACTACAGACCTATTTCACTACTTAGCCACATATACAAACTATTTATGAAGGTAATAACAAATAGACTATCACATAGATTAGACCAGTTCCAACCTGTAGAGCAAGCTGGATTCCGTAGCGGATACAGTACAGTCGACCATGTACACACAGTTCGACAGACAATTCAAAAATGCAACGAATACCAAAAACCAATATACCTTGCTTTCATTGACTTTGAGAAGGCTTTTGACACGGTGGAATCCTGGGCCACTATTAACGCGCTCCAGAGATGTCATATAGACTATCGGTACATAAATATTTTAAAAAGTATATATCGAGATGCTTCAATGGTTGTAGAGGTGGCAGGAGGAACAAACCATATTCCTATTCGACGCGGTATCCGGCAAGGTGACACTATCTCACCGAAGTTATTTACAAATGTACTTGAGGATGTATTCAAGACTCTTAATTGGAGTAAGGTTGGTCTTAATATCAATGGTACATTCCTATCACACCTTCGCTTTGCAGACGATATAGTGGTGTTTGCAGAAAGTCCCGAAACACTTCAACGAATGGTAGCTGAGTTAAATACTGGAAGTGAGAGTATTGGCTTAAAAATCAATATTTCAAAAACAAAAGTGATGACCAACCAACCCATACTACCTCCAATTAAAATACATAACAAAGACCTTGAACTAGTTGCTGAATATATATACCTCGGACAAATAATAACCTGTCAGAAAAACATGCAAATGGCAGAAGTCAAGCGGCGTGTAAATATGGGTTGGGCTGCATTTAGCAATCTAAAGCATATTTTAAAATCCGACATGCCTCAACATCTCAAAACAAGAACTTACGACCAATGTATTCTACCAACTATGACTTATGGTTGCGAAACATGGACTCTCACAAAGGCGGCAATGCAGAAACTAAAAGTTGCCCAACGATCCATGGAAAGGCAAATGCTTGGGATTACACTTCGGGACAAAATGTTGAATACCTGGATACGAGAACGTACCAAGGTTACAGATATTGTCCTTAGAGTAACTAAACTCAAATGGCAGTGGGCTGGACACGTCATAAGACGGGAAGATAACCGCTGGAGCAGACAGATCATTGAATGGAGGCCGCGTACCGGGAGAAGAAACATAGGAAGACCACCAGCACGTTGGGCCGATGATATTAAAACGGTGGCAGGCAAACAGTGGACTAGACAAACACTATGTAGAGAAAATTGGAAGTCCTTGGGGGAGGCCTACGTTCAATATTGGACTAGAGATGGCTGATATTGATGATGATGATGAGATGCAACCCACGGCCATATAAGACCTACAGGCAATGTTCTTGAGTCGATATATGTCGATCTGAGCACCGCTATGCACCGTATATGCAGCATTGGGGCAACTCCGACACCAGTCAGGTGCAACCTATGCCCATATAGGACCTACCGGCGATGTTCTTGAGTCGATATATGTCGATCTGAGCTCCGCTATCCCCTGTATATGCAGCATGTGGGTGGCTCTGATACCAGCCAGATGCAACCCACGGCCATATAGGACCTACAGGCGATGTTCTTGAGTCGATATATGTCGATCTGAGCACAGCTGGGCCACGTATATACAGCATGGGGGTACCTCTGATACCAGCCAGCTGCAACCCACGGCCATATAGGACCTACAGGTGATGTTCTTGAGTCGATATATGTAGATCTGAGCACAGCTGGGCCAAGTATATACAGCATGGGGGTAGCTCTGATACCAGACAGATGCAACCCACGGCCATATAGGACCTTCATGCGATGTTCTTGAGTCGATATATGTCGATCTGAGCACAGCTGGGCGCCGGATATACAGCATGGGGGTAGCTCTAATACCAGCCAGATGCAACCCACGGCCATATAGGACCTACAGGCGATGTTCTTGAGTCGATATATGTCGATCCGAGCACAGCTGGGTCCCGTATATACAGCTTGTGGGTGGCTCTGATACCAGCCAGATGCAACCCACGGCCATATAGGACCTACAGGCAATGTTCTTGAGTCAATATATGTCGATATGAGCACAGCTGGGCCCCGTATATACGGCATGTGGGTGGCTCTGATATCAGCCAGATGCAACCCACGGCCATATAGAACCCACAGGCGATGTTCTTGAGTCGATATATGTCGATCTGAGCACCGCTATGCACCGTATATGCAGCATTGGGGCAGCTCCGACACCAGCCAGGTGCAACCTATGCCCATATAGGACCTACAGGCGATGTTCTTGAGTCGATATATGTCGATCTGAGCACAGCTGGGCCACGTATATAAAGCATGGGGTAGCTGTGATACCAGCCAGCTGCAACCCACGGCCATATAGGACCTACAGGCGATGTTCTTGAGTCGATATATGTCGATCTGAGCACAGCTGGGCCCCGTATATACAGCATGGGGGTAGCTCTGATACCAGCCAGATGCAACCCACGGCCATATAGGACCTACAGGCGATATTCTTGAGTCGATATATGTCGATCTTAGCACAGCTGGTATTTACGGCATGCGGGTTGCTCTGATACCAGCCAGATGCAACCCACGGCCATATAGGACCTACAGGCGTTGTTCTTGAGTCCATATATGTCGATCTGAGCACAGCTGGGCTCCGTATATACGGCATGTGGGTGGCTCTAATCTCAGCCAGATGCAACCCACAGCCATATAGGACCTACAGGCGATGTTCTTGAGTCGATATATATATATATATCGATATGAGCACCGCTATGCACCGTATATGCAGCCTTGGGGCAGCTCCGTCACCAGACAGGTGCAACCTGTGCCCATATAGGACCTACAGGCGATCTTCTTGAGTCGATATATGTCGATCTGAGCACAGCTGGGCGCCGTATATACACCATGGGGGTAGCTCTGATACCAGCCAGATGCAACACACGGCCATATAGGACCTACAGGCGATGTTCTTGAGTCGATATATGTCGATCTGAGCACAGCTGGGCGCCGTATATACACCATGGGGGTAGCTCTGATACCAGCCAGATGCAACCCACGGCCATATAGGACCTACAGGCGATGTTCTTGAGTCGATATATGTCGATCTGAGCACAGCTGGGCCCCGTATATACAGCTCGTGGGTGGCTCTGATACCTGCCAGCTACAACCCACGGCCATATAGGACCTACAGGCAATGTTCTTGAGTCAATATATGTCGATCTGAGCACAGCTGGGCCCTGTATATACGGCATGTGGGTGGCTCTGATATCAGCCAGATGCAACCCACGGCCATATAGAACCTACAGGCGATGTTCTTGAGTCGATATATCTCGATCTGCGCACCGCTATGCACCGTATATGCAGCATTGGGGCAGCTCCGACACCAGTCAGGTGCAACCTATGCCCATATAGGACCTACAGGCGATGTTCTTGAGTCGATATATGTCGATCTGAGCTCCGCTATGCCCTGTATATGCAGCACGTGGGTGGCTCTGATACCAGCCAGATGCAACCCACGGCCATATAGGACCTACAGGCGATGTTCTTGAGTCGATATATGTCGATCTGAGCACAGCTGGTCCCCATATATACAGCATTGGGGTAGCTCTGATACCAGCCAGATGCAACCCATGGCCATATAGGACCTACAGGCGATGTTCTTGAGTCGATATATGTCGATCTGAGCACCGCTATGCCCTGTATATGCAGCACGTGGGTGGCTCTGATACCAGCCAGATGCAACCCACGGCTATATAGGACCTACAGGCGATTTTCTTAAGTCGATATATGTCGATCTGAGTACAGCTGGGCCCCGTATATACGGCATGTGGGTAGCTCTGATACCAGCCAGATGCAACCCACGGCCATATAGGACCTACAGGCGATGTTCTTGAGTCGATATATGTCGATCTGAGCACAGCTGGACCCCGTATATACAGCATGTGGGTAGCTCTGATACCAGCCAGATGCAACACACTGCCATATAGGACCTACAGGTGATGTTCTTGAGTCGATATATGTCGATCTGAGCACAGCTGGGCCCCGTATATACAGCTCGTGGGTGGCTCTGATACCTGCCAGATGCAACCCACGGCCATATAGGACCTACAGGCAATGTTCTTGAGTCAATATATGTCGATCTGAGCACAGCTAGGCCCTGTATATACGGCATGTGGGTGGCTCTGATACCAGCCAGATGCAATCCACGGCCATATAGGACCTACAGGCGATGTTCTTGAGTCGATATATGTCGATCTGAGCACAGCTGGGCCCCGTATATACGGCTGTGGGTGGCTCTGATATCAGCCAAATGCAACCCACGGCCATATAGGACCTACAGGAGACGTTCTTGCGTCGATATATGTCGATCTGAGCACCGCTGTGCACCGTATATGCAGCATTGTGGCAGCTCCGACACCAGCCAGGTGCAACCTATGCCCATATAGGACCTACAGGCGATGTTCTTGAGTCGATATATGTCGATCTGAGCTCCGCTATGCCCTGTATATGCAGCACGTGGGTGGCTCTGATACCTGCCAGCTACAACCCACGGCCATATAGGACCTACAGGCAATGTTCTTGAGTCAATATATGTCGATCTGAGCACAGCTGGGCCCTGTATATACGGCATGTGGGTGGCTCTGATATCAGCCAGATGCAACCCACGGCCATATAGAACCTACAGGCGATGTTCTTGAGTCGATATATCTCGATCTGCGCACCGCTATGCACCGTATATGCAGCATTGGGGCAGCTCCGACACCAGTCGGGTGCAACCTATGCCCATATAGGACCTACAGGCGATGTTCTTGAGTCGATATATGTCGATCTGAGCACCGCTATGTACCGTATATGCAGCATTGGGGCAGCTCCGTCAACAGCCAGGTGCAACCTATGCCCATATAGGACCTACAGGCGATGTTCTTGAGTCGATATATGTCGATCTGAGCACAGCTGTGCGCCGTATATACACCATGGGGGTAGCTCTGATACCTGCCAGATGCAACCCACGGCCATATAGGACCTACAGGCGATGTTCTTGAGTCGATATATGTCGATCTGAGCACAGCTGGGCCCCGTATATACGGGATGTGGGTGGCTCTGGTACCAGCCAGATGCAACCCACGGCCATATAGGACCTACAGACGCTGTTCTTGAGTCGATATATGTCGATCTGAGCACAGCTGGGCCCTGTATATACGGCATGTGGGTGGCTCTGACATCAGCCAGATTCAACCCACGGCCATATAGGACCTACATGCGATGTTCTTGAGTCGATATATGTCGATCTGATCACCGCTATGCACCGTATATGCAGCATTGGGGCAGCTACGACACCAGCCAGGTGCAACCTATGCCCATATAGGACCCACAGGCGATGTGCTTGAGTCGATATATGTCGATCTGAGCTCCGCTATGCCCTGTATATGCAGCATGTGGGTGGCTTTGATATCAGCCAGATGCAACCCACGGCCATATAAGACCTACAGGCAATGTTCTTGAGTCGATATATGTCGATCTGAGCACCGCTATGCACCGTATATGCAGCATTGGGGCAACTCCGACACCAGTCAGGTGCAACCTATGCCCATATAGGACCTACCGGCGATGTTCTTGAGTCGATATATGTCGATCTGAGCTCCGCTATCCCCTGTATATGCAGCATGTGGGTGGCTCTGATACCAGCCAGATGCAACCCACGGCCATATAGGACCTACAGGCGATGTTCTTGAGTCGATATATGTCGATCTGAGCACAGCTGGGCCACGTATATACAGCATGGGGGTACCTCTGATACCAGCCAGCTGCAACCCACGGCCATATAGGACCTACAGGTGATGCTCTTGAGTCGATATATGTAGATCTGAGCACAGCTGTGCGCCGTATATACACCATGGAGGTAGCTCTGATACCAGCCAGATGCAACCCACGGCCATATAGGACCCTCAGGCGATGTTCTTGAGTCGATATTTGTCGATCTGAGCACAGCAGGGCCCCGTATATACGGCATGTGGGTGGCTCTGATACCAGCCAGATGCAACCCACGGCCATATAGGACCTACAGGCGATGTTCTTGAGTCGATATATGTCGATCTGAGCACAGCTGGGCCCCGTATATACGGCATGTAGGTGGCTCTGATACCAGCCAGATGCAACCCACGGCCATATAGGACCTACAGGCGATGTTCTTGAGTCGATATATGTCGATCTGAGCACAGCTGGGCCCCGTATATACGGCATATGGGTGGCTCTGATACCAGCCAGATGCAACCCACGGCCAAATAGGACCTACAGGCGATGTTCTTGAGTCGATATATGTCGATCTGAGCACCGCTATGCACCGTATATGCAGCATTGGGGCAGCTCCGACACCAGCCAGCTGCAACCTATGCCCATATAGGACCTACAGGCGATGTTCTTGAGTCGATATATGTCGATCTGAGCTCCGCTATGCCCTGTATATGCAGCATGTGGGTGGCTCTGATACCAGCTAGATGCAACCCACGGCCATATAGAACCTACAGGCGATGTTCTTGACTCGATATATGTCGATCTGAGTACAGCTGGGCCACGTATATACAGCACGGGGGTACCTCTGATACCAGCCAGCTGCAACCCACGGCCATATAGGACCTACAGGCGATGTTCTTGAGTCGATATATGTTGATCTGAGCACAGCTGGGCCAAGTATATACAGCATGCGGGCAGCTCTGATACCAGACAGATGCAAACCGCGGCCATATAGGACCTACAGGCGATGTTCTTGAGTCGATATATGTCGATCTGAGCACAGCTGGGCGCCGTATATACAGCAGGGGGTAGCTCTGATACCAGCCAGATGCAACCCACGGCCATATAGGACCTACAGGCGATGTACTTGAGTCGATATATGTCGATCTGAGCACAGCTGGGCCCCGTATATACGGCATGTGGGTAGCTCTGATACCAGCCAGATGCAACCCACGTCCATATAGGACCTACAGGCAATGTTCTTGAGTCGATATATGTCGATCTGAGCACAGCTGGGCGCCGTATATACACTATGGGGGTAGCTCTGATACCAGCCAGATGCAACCCACGGCCATATAGGACCTACAGGCGATGTTCTTGAGTCGATATATGTCGATCTGAGCACAGCTGGGCCCCGTATATACAGCATGTGGGTGGCTCTGATACCAGCCAGATGCAACACACGGCCATATAGGACCTACAGGCAATGTTCTTGAGTCGATATATGTCGATCTGAGCACAGCTGGGCCCCGTATATACGGCATGGGGGTATCTCTGATACCAGACAGATGTAACCCACGGCCATATAGGACCTACAGGCGATGATCTTGTGTCATTATATGTCGATCTGAGCACAGCTGGGCCCAGTATATACGGCATGTGGGTGGCTCTGATACCAGCCAGATGCAAACCACGGCCATATAGGACCTACAAGCGATGTTCTTGAGTCGATATATGTCGATCTGAGCACAGCTGGGCGCCGTATATACAGCATGGGGGTAGCTCTGATACCAGCCAGATGCAACCCACGGCCATATAGGACCTACAGGCGATGTTCTTGAGTCGATATATGTCGATCTGAGCACAGCTGGGCCCCCTATATACGGCATGTATACGGCCATATAGGACCTACAGGCGATCTTCTTGAGTCGATATATGTCGATCTGAGCACCGTATATGCAGCATTGGGGCAGCTCCGACACCAGCCAGGTGCAATCTATGCCCATATAGGACCTACAGGCGATGTTCTTGAGTCGATATAAGTCGATCTGAGCTCCGCTATGCCCTGTATATTCAGCGTGTGGGTGGCTCTGATACCAGCCAGATGCAACCCACGGCCATATAGGACCTACAGGCGATGTTCTTGAGTCGATATATGTCGATCTGAGCTCCGCTATGCCCTGTATATGCAGCACGTGGGTGGCTCTGATACCAGCCAGATGCAACCCACGGCTATATAGGACCTACAGGCGATTTTCTTAAGTCGATATATGTCGATCTGAGTACAGCTGGGCCCCGTATATACGGCATCTGGGTAGCTCTGATACCAGCCAGATGCAACCCACGGCCATATAGGACCTACAGGCGATGTTCTTGAGTCGATATATGTCGATCTGAGCACAGCTGGACCCCGTATATACAGCATGTGGGTAGCTCTGATACCAGCCAGATGCAACACACTGCCATATAGGACCTACAGGCGATGTTCTTGAGTCGATATATGTCGATCTGAGCACAGCTGGGCCCCGTATATACAGCTCGTGGGTGGCTCTGATACCTGCCAGATGCAACCCACGGCCATATAGGACCTACAGGCAATGTTCTTGAGTCAATATATGTCGATCTGAGCACAGCTAGGCCCTGTATATACGGCATGTGGGTGGCTCTGATACCAGCCAGATACAACCCACGGCCATATAGGACCTACAGGCGATGTTCTTGAGTCGATATATGTCGATCTGAGCACAGCTGGGCCCCGTATATACGGCTGTGTGTGGCTCTGATATCAGCCAGATGCAACCCACGGCCATATAGGACCTACAGGAGACGTTCTTGCGTCGATATATGTCGATCTGGGCACCGCTGTGCACCGTATATGCAGCATTGTGGCAGCTCCGACACCAGCCAGGTGCAACCTATGCCCATATAGGACCTACAGGCGATGTTCTTGAGTCGATATATGTCGATCTGAGCTCCGCTATGCCCTGTATATGCAGCACGTGGGTGGCTCTGATACGAGCCAGATGCAACCCATGGCCATATAGGACCTACAGGCGATGTTCTTGAGTCGATATATGTCGATCTGAGCTCCGCTATGCCCTGTATATGCAGCATGTGGGTGGCTCTGATACCAGCTAGATGCAACCCACGGCCATATAGAACCTACAGGCGATGTTCTTGAGTCGATATATGTCGATCTGAGCACAGCTGGGCGCCGTATATACAGCAGGGGGTAGCTCTGATACCAGCCAGATGCAACCCACGGCCATATAGGACCTACAGGCGATGTTCTTGAGTCGATATATGTCGATCTGAGCACAGCTGGGCCCCGTATATACGGCATGTGGGAGGCTCTGATATCAGCCAGATGCAACCAACGGCCATATAGGACCTACAGGAGATGTTCTTGAGTCGACATATGTCGATCTGAGCACCGCTATGCACCGTATATAGCTGGGCCCCATATATACAGCATGGGGTAGCTCTGATACCAGCCAGATGCAACCCACGTCCATATAGGACCTACAGGCAATGTTCTTGAGTCGATATATGTCGATCTGAGCACAGCTGGGCGCCGTATATACACCATGGGGGTAGCTCTGATACCAGCCAGATGCAACCCACGGCCATATAGGACCTACAGGCGATGTTCTTGAGTCGATATATGTCGATCTGAGCACAGCTGGGCCCCGTATATACAGCATGTGGGTGGCTCTGATACCAGCCAGATGCAACACACGGCCATATAGGACCTACAGGCAATGTTCTTGAGTCGATATATGTCGATCTGAGCACAGCTGGGCGCCGTATATACAGCACGGGGGTAGCTCTGATACCAGCCAGATGCAACCCACGGCCATATAGGACCTACAGGCGATGTTCTTGAGTCGATATATGTCGATCTGAGCACAGCTGGGCCCCGTATATACGGGATGTGGGTGGCTCTGATACCAGCCAGATGCAACCCACGGCCATATAGGACCTACAGGCGCTGTTCTTGAGTCGATATATGTCGATCTGAGCACAGCTGGGCCCTGTATATACGGCATGTGGGTGGCTCTGATATCAGCCAGATGCAACCCACGGCCATATAGGAACTACATGCGATGTTCTTGAGTGGATATATGTCGATCTGATCACCGCTATGCACCGTATATGCAGCATTGGGGCAGCTACGACACCAGCCAGGTGCAACCTATGCCCATATAGGACCCACAGGCGATGTGCTTGAGTCGATATATGTCGATCTGAGCTCCGCTATGCCCTGTATATGCAGCATGTGGGTGGCTTTGATATCAGCCAGATGCAACCCACGGCCATATAAGACCTACAGCCAATGTTCTTGAGTCGATATATGTCGATCTGAGCACCGCTATGCACCGTATATGCAGCATTGGGGCAACTCCGACACCAGTCAGGTGCAACCTATGCCCATATAGGACCTACAGGCGATGTTCTTGAGTCGATACATGTCGAACTGAGCTCCGCTATCCCCTGTATATGCAGCATGTGGGTGGCTCTGATACTAGCCAGATGCAACCCACGTCCATATAGGACCTACAGGCGATGTTCTTGAGTCGATATATGTCGATCTGAGCACAGCTGGGCCACGTATATACAGCATGGGGGTACCTCTGATACCAGCCAGCTGCAACCCACGGCCATATAGGACGTACAGGTGATGTTCTTGAGTCGATATATGTAGATCTGAGCACAGCTGGGCCAAGTATATACAGCATGGGGGTAGCTCTGATACCAGACAGATGCAACCCACGGCCATATAGGACCTACATGCGATGTTCTTGAGTCGATATATGTCGATCTGAGCACAGCTGGGCGCCGGATATACAGCATGGGGGTAGCTCTAATACCAGGCAGATGCAACCCACGGCCATATAGGACCTACAGGCGATGTTCTTGAGTCGATATATGTCGATCTGAGCACAGCTGGGCCCCATATATACGGCATGTGGGTGGCTCTGATACCAGCCAGATGCAACCCACGGCCATATAGGACCTACAGGCGATGTTCTTGAGTTGATATATGTCGATCTGAGCACAGCTGGGCCCCGTATATACGGCTGTGGGTGGCTCTGATATCAGCCAGATGCAACCCACAGCCATATAGGACCTACAGGAGATGTTCTTGAGTCGATATATGTCGATCTGAGCACCGCTGTGCACCGTATATGCAGCATTGTGGCAGCTCCGACACCAGCCAGGTGCAACCAAGCCCATATAGGACCTACAGGCGATGTGCTTGAGTCGATATATGTCGATCTGAGCTCCGCTATGCCCTGTATATGCAGCACGTGGGTGGCTCTGATACGAGCCAGATGCAACCCATGGCCATATAGGACCTACAGGCGATGTTCTTGAGTCGATATATGTCGATCTGAGCACAGCTGTGCGCCGTATATACACCATGGAGGTAGATCTGATACCAGCCAGATGCAACCCACGGCCATATAGGACCCTCAGGCGATGTTCTTGAGTCGATATTTGTCGATCTGAGCACAGCAGGGCCCCGTATATACGGCATGTGGGTGGCTCTGATACCAGCCAGATGCAACCCACGGCCATATAGGACTTACAGGCGATGTTCTTGAGACGATATATGTCGATCTGAGCACAGCTGGGCCCCGTATATACGGCATGTAGGTGGCTCTGATACCAGCCAGATGCAACCCACGGCCATATAGGACCTACAGGCGATGTTCTTGAGTCGATATATGTCGATCTGAGAACAGCTGGGCCCCGTATATACGGCATATGGGTGGCTCTGATACCAGCCAGATGCAACCCACGGCCAAATAGGACCTACAGGCGATGTTCTTGAGTCGATATATGTCGATCTGAGCACCGCTATGCACCGTATATGCAGCATTGGGGCAGCTCCGACACCAGCCAGGTGCAACCTATGCCCATATAGGACCTACAGGCGATGTTCTTGAGTCGATATATGTCGATCTGAGCTCCGCTATGCCCTGTATATGCAGCATGTGGGTGGCTCTGATACCAGCTAGATGCAACCCACGGCCATATAGAACCTATAGGCGATGTTCTTGAGTCGATATATGTCGATCTGAGTACAGCTGGGCCACGTATATACAGCACGGGGGTACCTCTGATACCAGCCAGCTGCAACCCACGGCCATATAGGACCTACAGTCGATGGTCTTGAGTCGATATATGTTGATCTGAGCACAGCTGGGCCAAGTATATACAGCATGCCGGCAGCTCTGATACCAGACAGATGCAAACCGCGGCCATATAGGACCTACAGGCGATGTTCTTGAGTCGATATATGTCGATCTGAGCACAGCTGGGCGCCGTATATACAGCAGGGGGTAGCTCTGATACCAGCCAGATGCAACCCACGGCCATATAGGACCTACAGGCGATGTACTTGAGTCGATATATGTCGATCTGAGCACAGTTGGGCCCCGTATATACGGCATGTGGGAGGCTCTGATATCAGCCAGATGCAACCAACGGCCATATAGGACCTACAGGAGATGTTCTTGAGTCGATATGTGTCGATCTGAGCACCGCTATGCACCGTATATAGCTGGGCCCCATATATACAGCATGGGGTAGCTCTGATACCAGCCAGATGCAACCCACGTCCATATAGGACCTACAGGCAATGTTCTTGAGTCGATATATGTCGATCTGAGCACAGCTGGGCGCCGTATATACACCATGGGGGTAGCTCTGATACCAGCCAGATGCAACCCACGGCCATATAGGACCTACAGGCGATGTTCTTGAGTCGATATATTTCGATCTGAGCACAGCTGGGCCCCGTATATACAGCATGTGGGTGGCTCTGATACCAGCCAGATGCAACACACGGCCATATAGGACCTACAGGCAATGTTCTTGAGTCGATATATGTCGATCTGAGCACAGCTGGGCCCCGTATATACGGCATGGGGGTATCTCTGATACCAGACAGATGTAACCCACGGCCATATAGGACCTACAGGCGATGATCTTGTGTCATTATATGTCGATCTGAGCACAGCTGGGCCCAGTATATACGGCATGTGGGTGGCTCTGATACCAGCCAGATGCAAACCACGGCCATATAGGACCTACAAGCGATGTTCTTGAGTCGATATATGTCGATCTGAGCACAGCTGGGCGCCGTATATACAGCATGGGGGTAGCTCTGATACCAGCCAGATGCAACCCACGGCCATATAGGACCTACAGGCGATGTTCTTGAGTCGATATATGTCGATCTGAGTACAGTTGGGCCCCGTATATACGGCATGTGGGTGGCTCTGATACCAGCCAGATGCAACCCACGGCCATATAGGACCTACAGACGCTGTTCTTGAGTCGATATATGTCGATCTGAGCACAGCTGGGCCCTGTATATACGGCATGTGGGTGGCTCTGACATCAGCCAGATTCAACCCACGGCCATATAGGACCTACATGCGATGTTCTTGAGTCGATATATGTCGATCTGATCACCGCTATGCACCGTATATGCAGCATTGGGGCAGCTACGACACCAGCCAGGTGCAACCTATGCCCATATAGGACCCACAGGCGATGTGCTTGAGTCGATATATGTCGATCTGAGCTCCGCTATGCCCTGTATATGCAGCATGTGGGTGGCTTTGATATCAGCCAGATGCAACCCACGGCAATATAAGACCTACAGGCAATGTTCTTGAGTCGATATATGTCGATCTGAGCACCGCTATGCACCGTATATGCAGCATTGGGGCAACTCCGACACCAGTCAGGTGCAACCTATGCCCATATAGGACCTACCGGCGATGTTCTTGAGTCGATATATGTCGATCTGAGCTCCGCTATCCCCTGTATATGCAGCATGTGGGTGGCTCTGATACCAGCCAGATGCAACGCACGGCCATATAGGACCTACAGGCGATGTTCTTGAGTCGATATATGTCGATCTGAGCACAGCTGGGCCACGTATATACAGCATGGGGGTACCTCTGATACCAGCCAGCTGCAACCCACGGCCATATAGGACCTACAGGTGATGCTCTTGAGTCGATATATGTAGATCTGAGCACAGCTGTGCGCCGTATATACACCATGGAGGTAGCTCTGATACCAGCCAGATGCAACCCACGGCCATATAGGACCCTCAGGCGATGTTCTTGAGTCGATATTTGTCGATCTGAGCACAGCAGGGCCCCGTATATACGGCATGTGGGTGGCTCTGATACCAGCCAGATGCAACCCACGGCCATATAGGACCTACAGGCGATGTTCTTGAGTCGATATATGTCGATCTGAGCACAGCTGGGCCCCGTATATACGGCATGTAGGTGGCTCTGATACCAGCCAGATGCAACCCACGGCCATATAGGACCTACAGGCGATGTTCTTGAGTCGATATATGTCGATCTGAGCACAGCTGGGCCCCATATATACGGCATGTGGGTGGCTCTGATACCAGCCAGATGCAACCCACGGCCATATAGGACCTACAGGCGATGTTCTTGAGTTGATATATGTCGATCTGAGCACAGCTGGGCCCCGTATATACGGCTGTGGGTGGCTCTGATATCAGCCAGATGCAACCCACGGCCATATAGGACCTACAGGAGATGTTCTTGAGTCGATATATGTCGATCTGAGCACCGCTGTGCACCGTATATGCAGCATTGTGGCAGCTCCGACACCAGCCAGGTGCAACCAAGCCCATATAGGACCTACAGGCGATGTGCTTGAGTCGATATATGTCGATCTGAGCTCCGCTATGCCCTGTATATGCAGCACGTGGGTGGCTCTGATACGAGCCAGATGCAACCCATGGCCATATAGGACCTACAGGCGATGTTCTTGAGTCGATATATGTCGATCTGAGCACAGCTGTGCGCCGTATATACACCATGGAGGTAGATCTGATACCAGCCAGATGCAACCCACGGCCATATAGGACCCTCAGGCGATGTTCTTGAGTCGATATTTGTCGATCTGAGCACAGCAGGGCCCCGTATATACGGCATGTGGGTGGCTCTGATACCAGCCAGATGCAACCCACGGCCATATAGGACTTACAGGCGATGTTCTTGAGACGATATATGTCGATCTGAGCACAGCTGGGCCCCGTATATACGGCATGTAGGTGGCTCTGATACCAGCCAGATGCAACCCACGGCCATATAGGACCTACAGGCGATGTTCTTGAGTCGATATATGTCGATCTGAGAACAGCTGGGCCCCGTATATACGGCATATGGGTGGCTCTGATACCAGCCAGATGCAACCCACGGCCAAATAGGACCTACAGGCGATGTTCTTGAGTCGATATATGTCGATCTGAGCACCGCTATGCACCGTATATGCAGCATTGGGGCAGCTCCGACACCAGCCAGGTGCAACCTATGCCCATATAGGACCTACAGGCGATGTTCTTGAGTCGATATATGTCGATCTGAGCTCCGCTATGCCCTGTATATGCAGCATGTGGGTGGCTCTGATACCAGCTAGATGCAACCCACGGCCATATAGAACCTATAGGCGATGTTCTTGAGTCGATATATGTCGATCTGAGTACAGCTGGGCCACGTATATACAGCACGGGGGTACCTCTGATACCAGCCAGCTGCAACCCACGGCCATATAGGACCTACAGTCGATGGTCTTGAGTCGATATATGTTGATCTGAGCACAGCTGGGCCAAGTATATACAGCATGCCGGCAGCTCTGATACCAGACAGATGCAAACCGCGGCCATATAGGACCTACAGGCGATGTTCTTGAGTCGATATATGTCGATCTGAGCACAGCTGGGCGCCGTATATACAGCAGGGGGTAGCTCTGATACCAGCCAGATGCAACCCACGGCCATATAGGACCTACAGGCGATGTACTTGAGTCGATATATGTCGATCTGAGCACAGTTGGGCCCCGTATATACGGCATGTGGGAGGCTCTGATATCAGCCAGATGCAACCAACGGCCATATAGGACCTACAGGAGATGTTCTTGAGTCGATATATGTCGATCTGAGCACCGCTATGCACCGTATATAGCTGGGCCCCATATATACAGCATGGGGTAGCTCTGATACCAGCCAGATGCAACCCACGTCCATATAGGACCTACAGGCAATGTTCTTGAGTCGATATATGTCGATCTGAGCACAGCTGGGCGCCGTATATACACCATGGGGGTAGCTCTGATACCAGCCAGATGCAACCCACGGCCATATAGGACCTACAGGCGATGTTCTTGAGTCGATATATGTCGATCTGAGCACAGCTGGGCCCCGTATATACAGCATGTGGGTGGCTCTGATACCAGCCAGATGCAACACACGGCCATATAGGACCTACAGGCAATGTTCTTGAGTCGATATATGTCGATCTGAGCACAGCTGGGCCCCGTATATACGGCATGGGGGTATCTCTGATACCAGACAGATGTAACCCACGGCCATATAGGACCTACAGGCGATGATCTTGTGTCATTATATGTCGATCTGAGCACAGCTGGGCCCAGTATATACGGCATGTGGGTGGCTCTGATACCAGCCAGATGCAAACCACGGCCATATAGGACCTACAAGCGATGTTCTTGAGTCGATATATGTCGATCTGAGCACAGCTGGGCGCCGTATATACAGCATGGGGGTAGCTCTGATACCAGCCAGATGCAACCCACGGCCATATAGGACCTACAGGCGATGTTCTTGAGTCGATATATGTCGATCTGAGTACAGTTGGGCCCCGTATATACGGCATGTGGGTGGCTCTGATACCAGCCAGATGCAACCCACGGCCATATAGGACCTACAGACGCTGTTCTTGAGTCGATATATGTCGATCTGAGCACAGCTGGGCCCTGTATATACGGCATGTGGGTGGCTCTGACATCAGCCAGATTCAACCCACGGCCATATAGGACCTACATGCGATGTTCTTGAGTCGATATATGTCGATCTGATCACCGCTATGCACCGTATATGCAGCATTGGGGCAGCTACGACACCAGCCAGGTGCAACCTATGCCCATATAGGACCCACAGGCGATGTGCTTGAGTCGATATATGTCGATCTGAGCTCCGCTATGCCCTGTATATGCAGCATGTGGGTGGCTTTGATATCAGCCAGATGCAACCCACGGCAATATAAGACCTACAGGCAATGTTCTTGAGTCGATATATGTCGATCTGAGCACCGCTATGCACCGTATATGCAGCATTGGGGCAACTCCGACACCAGTCAGGTGCAACCTATGCCCATATAGGACCTACCGGCGATGTTCTTGAGTCGATATATGTCGATCTGAGCTCCGCTATCCCCTGTATATGCAGCATGTGGGTGGCTCTGATACCAGCCAGATGCAACGCACGGCCATATAGGACCTACAGGCGATGTTCTTGAGTCGATATATGTCGATCTGAGCACAGCTGGGCCACGTATATACAGCATGGGGGTACCTCTGATACCAGCCAGCTGCAACCCACGGCCATATAGGACCTACAGGTGATGCTCTTGAGTCGATATATGTAGATCTGAGCACAGCTGTGCGCCGTATATACACCATGGAGGTAGCTCTGATACCAGCCAGATGCAACCCACGGCCATATAGGACCCTCAGGCGATGTTCTTGAGTCGATATTTGTCGATCTGAGCACAGCAGGGCCCCGTATATACGGCATGTGGGTGGCTCTGATACCAGCCAGATGCAACCCACGGCCATATAGGACCTACAGGCGATGTTCTTGAGTCGATATATGTCGATCTGAGCACAGCTGGGCCCCGTATATACGGCATGTAGGTGGCTCTGATACCAGCCAGATGCAACCCACGGCCATATAGGACCTACAGGCGATGTTCTTGAGTCGATATATGTCGATCTGAGCACAGCTGGGCCCCGTATATACGGCATATGGGTGGCTCTGATACCAGCCAGATGCAACCCACGGCCAAATAGGACCTACAGGCGATGTTCTTGAGTCGATATATGTCGATCTGAGCACCGCTATGCACCGTATATGCAGCATTGGGGCAGCTCCGACACCAGCCAGCTGCAACCTATGCCCATATAGGACCTACAGGCGATGTTCTTGAGTCGATATATGTCGATCTGAGCTCCGCTATGCCCTGTATATGCAGCATGTGGGTGGCTCTGATACCAGCTAGATGCAACCCACGGCCATATAGAACCTACAGGCGATGTTCTTGACTCGATATATGTCGATCTGAGTACAGCTGGGCCACGTATATACAGCACGGGGGTACCTCTGATACCAGCCAGCTGCAACCCACGGCCATATAGGACCTACAGGCGATGTTCTTGATTCGATATATGTTGATCTGAGCACAGCTGGGCCAAGTATATACAGCATGCGGGCAGCTCTGATACCAGACAGATGCAAACCGCGGCCATATAGGACCTACAGGCGATGTTCTTGAGTCGATATATGTCGATCTGAGCACAGCTGGGCGCCGTATATACAGCAGGGGGTAGCTCTGATACCAGCCAGATGCAACCCACGGCCATATAGGACCTACAGGCGATGTACTTGAGTCGATATATGTCGATCTGAGCACAGCTGGGCCCCGTATATACGGCATGTGGGTAGCTCTGATACCAGCCAGATGCAACCCACGTCCATATAGGACCTACAGGCAATGTTCTTGAGTCGATATATGTCGATCTGAGCACAGCTGGGCGCCGTATATACACTATGGGGGTAGCTCTGATACCAGCCAGATGCAACCCACGGCCATATAGGACCTACAGGCGATGTTCTTGAGTCGATATATGTCGATCTGAGCACAGCTGGGCCCCGTATATACAGCATGTGGGTGGCTCTGATACCAGCCAGATGCAACACACGGCCATATAGGACCTACAGGCAATGTTCTTGAGTCGATATATGTCGATCTGAGCACAGCTGGGCCCCGTATATACGGCATGGGGGTATCTCTGATACCAGACAGATGTAACCCACGGCCATATAGGACCTACAAGCGATGTTCTTGAGTCGATATATGTCGATCTGAGCACAGCTGGGCGCCGTATATACAGCATGGGGGTAGCTCTGATACCAGCCAGATGCAACCCACGGCCATATAGGACCTACAGGCGATGTTCTTGAGTCGATATATGTCGATCTGAGCACAGTTGGGCCCCGTATATACGGCATGTGGGTGGCTCTGATACCAGCCAGATGCAACCCACGGCCATATAGGACCTACAGGCGATGTTCTTGAGTCGATATATGTCGATCTGAGCACAGCTGGGCCCCCTATATACGGCATGTATACGGCCATATAGGACCTACAGGCGATCTTCTTGAGTCGATATATGTCGATCTGAGCACCGTATATGCAGCATTGGGGCAGCTCCGACACCAGCCAGGTGCAATCTATGCCCATATAGGACCTACAGGCGATGTTCTTGAGTCGATATAAGTCGATCTGAGCTCCGCTATGCCCTGTATATTCAGCGTGTGGGTGGCTCTGATACCAGCCAGATGCAACCCACGGCCATATAGGACCTACAGGCGATGTTCTTGAGTCGATATATGTCGATCTGAGCTCCGCTATGCCCTGTATATGCAGCACGTGGGTGGCTCTGATACCAGCCAGATGCAACCCACGGCTATATAGGACCTACAGGCGATTTTCTTAAGTCGATATATGTCGATCTGAGTACAGCTGGGCCCCGTATATACGGCATGTGGGTAGCTCTGATACCAGCTAGATGCAACCCACGGCCATATAGGACCTACAGGCGATGTTCTTGAGTCGATATATGTCGATCTGAGCACAGCTGGACCCCGTATATACAGCATGTGGGTAGCTCTGATACCAGCCAGATGCAACACACTGCCATATAGGACCTACAGGCGATGTTCTTGAGTCGATATATGTCGATCTGAGCACAGCTGGGCCCCGTATATACAGCTCGTGGGTGGCTCTGATACCTGCCAGATGCAACCCACGGCGATATAGGACCTACAGGCAATGTTCTTGAGTCAATATATGTCGATCTGAGCACAGCTAGGCCCTGTATATACGGCATGTGGGTGGCTCTGATACCAGCCAGATGCAACCCACGGCCATATAGGACCTACAGGCGATGTTCTTGAGTCGATATATGTCGATCTGAGCACAGCTGGGCCCCGTATATACGGCTGTGGGTGGCTCTGATATCAGCCAAATGCAACCCACGGCCATATAGGACCTACAGGAGACGTTCTTGCGTCGATATATGTCGATCTGAGCACCGCTGTGCACCGTATATGCAGCATTGTGGCAGCTCCGACACCAGCCAGGTGCAACCTATGCCCATATAGGACCTACAGGCGATGTTCTTGAGTCGATATATGTCGATCTGAGCTCCGCTATGCCCTGTATATGCAGCACGTGGGTGGCTCTGATACCTGCCAGCTACAACCCACGGCCATATAGGACCTACAGGCAATGTTCTTGAGTCAATATATGTCGATCTGAGCACAGCTGGGCCCTGTATATACGGCATGTGGGTGGCTCTGATATCAGCCAGATGCAACCCACGGCCATATAGAACCTACAGGCGATGTTCTTGAGTCGATATATCTCGATCTGCGCACCGCTATGCACCGTATATGCAGCATTGGGGCAGCTCCGACACCAGTCAGGTGCAACCTATGCCCATATAGGACCTACAGGCGATGTTCTTGAGTCGATATATGTTGATCTGAGCTCCGCTATGCCCTGTATATGCAGCACGTGGGTGGCTCTGATACCAGCCAGATGCAACCCACGGCCATATAGGACCTACAGGCGATGTTCTTGAGTCGATATATGTCGATCTGAGCACAGCTGGTCCCCATATATACAGCATTGGGGTAGCTCTGATACCAGCCAGATGCAACCCATGGCCATATAGGACCTACAGGCGATGTTCTTGAGTCGATATATGTCGATCTGAGCACCGCTATGTACCGTATATGCAGCCTTGGGGCAGCTCCGTCAACAGCCAGGTGCAACCTATGCCCATATAGGACCTACAGGCGATGTTCTTGAGTCGATATATGTCGATCTGAGCACAGCTGTGCGCCGTATATACACCATGGGGGTAGCTCTGATACCTGCCAGATGCAACCCACGGCCATATAGGACCTACAGGCGATGTTCTTGAGTCGATATATGTCGATCTGAGCACAGCTGGGCCCCGTATATACGGGATGTGGGTGGCTCTGATACCAGCCAGATGCAACCCACGGCCATATAGGACCTACAGACGCTGTTCTTGAGTCGATATATGTCGATCTGAGCACAGCTGGGCCCTGTATATACGGCATGTGGGTGGCTCTGACATCAGCCAGATTCAACCCACGGCCATATAGGACCTACATGCGATGTTCTTGAGTCGATATATGTCGATCTGATCACCGATATGCACCGTATATGCAGCATTGGGGCAGCTACGACACCAGCCAGGTGCAACCTATGCCCATATAGGACCCACAGGCGATGTGCTTGAGTCGATATATGTCGATCTGAGCTCCGCTATGCCCTGTATATGCAGCATGTGGGTGGCTTTGATATCAGCCAGATGCAACCCACGGCCATATAAGACCTACAGGCAATGTTCTTGAGTCGATATATGTCGATCTGAGCACCGCTATGCACCGTATATGCAGCATTGGGGCAACTCCGACACCAGTCAGGTGCAACCTATGCCCATATAGGACCTACCGGCGATGTTCTTGAGTCGATATATGTCGATCTGAGCTCCGCTATCCCCTGTATATGCAGCATGTGGGTGGCTCTGATACCAGCCAGATGCAACCCACGGCCATATAGGACCTACAGGCGATGTTCTTGAGTCGATATATGTCGATCTGAGCACAGCTGGGCCACGTATATACAGCATGGGGGTACCTCTGATACCAGCCAGCTGCAACCCACGGCCATATAGGACCTACAGGTGATGTTCTTGAGTCGATATATGTAGATCTGAGCACAGCTGTGCGCCGTATATACACCATGGAGGTAGCTCTGATACCAGCCAGATGCAACCCACGGCCATATAGGACCCTCAGGCGATGTTCTTGAGTCGATATTTGTCGATCTGAGCACAGCAGGGCCCCGTATATACGGCATGTGGGTGGCTCTGATACCAGCCAGATGCAACCCACGGCCATATAGGACCTACAGGCGATGTTCTTGAGTCGATATATGTCGATCTGAGCACAGCTGGGCCCCGTATATACGGCATGTAGGTGGCTCTGATACCAGCCAGATGCAACCCACGGCCATATAGGACCTACAGGCGATGTTCTTGAGTCGATATATGTCGATCTGAGCACAGCTGGGCCCCGTATATACGGCATATGGGTGGCTCTGATACCAGCCAGATGCAACCCACGGCCAAATAGGACCTACAGGCGATGTTCTTGAGTCGATATATGTCGATCTGAGCACCGCTATGCACCGTATATGCAGCATTGGGGCAGCTCCGACACCAGCCAGCTGCAACCTATGCCCATATAGGACCTACAGGCGATGTTCTTGAGTCGATATATGTCGATCTGAGCTCCGCTATGCCCTGTATATGCAGCATGTGGGTGGCTCTGATACCAGCTAGATGCAACCCACGGCCATATAGAACCTACAGGCGATGTTCTTGACTCGATATATGTCGATCTGAGTACAGCTGGGCCACGTATATACAGCACGGGGGTACCTCTGATACCAGCCAGCTGCAACCCACGGCCATATAGGACCTACAGGCGATGTTCTTGAGTCGATATATGTTGATCTGAGCACAGCTGGGCCAAGTATATACAGCATGCGGGCAGCTCTGATACCAGACAGATGCAAACCGCGGCCATATAGGACCTACAGGCGATGTTCTTGAGTCGATATATGTCGATCTGAGCACAGCTGGGCGCCGTATATACAGCAGGGGGTAGCTCTGATACCAGCCAGATGCAACCCACGGCCATATAGGACCTACAGGCGATGTTCTTGAGTCGATATATGTCGATCTGAGCACAGCTGGGCCCCGTATATACGGCATGTGGGTAGCTCTGATACCAGCCAGATGCAACCCACGTCCATATAGGACCTACAGGCAATGTTCTTGAGTCGATATATGTCGATCTGAGCACAGCTGGGCGCCGTATATACACTATGGGGGTAGCTCTGATACCAGCCAGATGCAACCCACGGCCATATAGGACCTACAGGCGATGTTCTTGAGTCGATACATGTCGAACTGAGCTCCGCTATCCCCTGTATATGCAGCATGTGGGTGGCTCTGATACTAGCCAGATGCAACCCACGGCCATATAGGACCTACAGGCGATGTTCTTGAGTCGATATATGTCGATCTGAGCACAGCTGGGCCACGTATATACAGCATGGGGGTACCTCTGATACCAGCCAGCTGCAACCCACGGCCATATAGGACGTACAGGTGATGTTCTTGAGTCGATATATGTAGATCTGAGCACAGCTGGGCCAAGTATATACAGCATGGGGGTAGCTCTGATACCAGACAGATGCAACCCACGGCCATATAGGACCTACATGCGATGTTCTTGAGTCGATATATGTCGATCTGAGCACAGCTGGGCGCCGGATATACAGCATGGGGGTAGCTCTAATACCAGGCAGATGCAACCCACGGCCATATAGGACCTACAGGCGATGTTCTTGAGTCGATATATGTCGATCTGAGCACAGCTGGGCCCCATATATACGGCATGTGGGTGGCTCTGATACCAGCCAGATGCAACCCACGGCCATATAGGACCTACAGGCGATGTTCTTGAGTTGATATATGTCGATCTGAGCACAGCTGGGCCCCGTATATACGGCTGTGGGTGGCTCTGATATCAGCCAGATGCAACCCACGGCCATATAGGACCTACAGGAGATGTTCTTGAGTCGATATATGTCGATCTGAGCACCGCTGTGCACCGTATATGCAGCATTGTGGCAGCTCCGACACCAGCCAGGTGCAACCAAGCCCATATAGGACCTACAGGCGATGTGCTTGTGTCGATATATGTCGATCTGAGCTCCGCTATGCCCTGTATATGCAGCACGTGGGTGGCTCTGATACGAGCCAGATGCAACCCATGGCCATATAGGACCTACAGGCGATGTTCTTGAGTCGATATATGTCGATCTGAGCACAGTTGTGCGCCGTATATACACCATGGAGGTAGCTCTGATACCAGCCAGATGCAACCCACGGCCATATAGGACCCTCAGGCGATGTTCTTGAGTCGATATTTGTCGATCTGAGCACAGCAGGGCCCCGCATATACGGCATGTGGGTGGCTCTGATACCAGCCAGATGCAACCCACGGCCATATAGGACTTACAGGCGATGTTCTTGAGACGATATATGTCGATCTGAGCACAGCTGGGCCCCGTATATACGGCATGTAGGTGGCTCTGATACCAGCCAGATGCAACCCACGGCCATATAGGACCTACAGGCGATGTTCTTGAGTCGATATATGTCGATCTGAGAACAGCTGGGCCCCGTATATACGGCATATGGGTGGCTCTGATACCAGCCAGATGCAACCCACGGCCAAATAGGACCTACAGGCGATGTTCTTGAGTCGATATATGTCGATCTGAGCACCGCTATGCACCGTATATGCAGCATTGGGGCAACTCCGACACCAGCCAGGTGCATCCTATGCCCATATAGGACCTACAGGCGATGTTCTTGAGTCGATATATGTCGATCTGAGCTCCGCTATGCCCTGTATATGCAGCATGTGGGTGGCTCTGATACCAGCTAGATGCAACCCACGGCCATATAGAACCTATAGGCGATGTTCTTGAGTCGATATATGTCGATCTGAGTACAGCTGGGCCACGTATATACAGCACGGGGGTACCTCTGATACCAGCCAGCTGCAACCCACGGCCATATAGGACCTACAGTCGATGGTCTTGAGTCGATATATGTTGATCTGAGCACAGCTGGGCCAAGTATATACAGCATGCCGGCAGCTCTGATACCAGACAGATGCAAACCGCGGCCATATAGGACCTACAGGCGATGTTCTTGAGTCGATATATGTCGATCTGAGCACAGCTGGGCGCCGTATATACAGCAGGGGGTAGCTCTGATACCAGCCAGATGCAACCCACGGCCATATAGGACCTACAGGCGATGTACTTGAGTCGATATATGTCGATCTGAGCACAGTTGGGCCCCGTATATACGGCATGTGGGAGGCTCTGATATCAGCCAGATGCAACCAACGGCCATATAGGACCTACAGGAGATGTTCTTGAGTCGATATATGTCGATCTGAGCACCGCTATGCACCGTATATAGCTGGGCCCCATATATACAGCATGGGGTAGCTCTGATACCAGCCAGATGCAACCCACGTCCATATAGGACCTACAGGCAATGTTCTTGAGTCGATATATGTCGATCTGAGCACAGCTGGGCGCCGTATATACACCATGGGGGTAGCTCTGATACCAGCCAGATGCAACCCACGGCCATATAGGACCTACAGGCGATGTTCTTGAGTCGATATATGTCGATCTGAGCACAGCTGGGCCCCGTATATACAGCATGTGGGTGGCTCTGATACCAGCCAGATGCAACACACGGCCATATAGGACCTACAGGCAATGTTCTTGAGTCGATATATGTTGATCTGAGCACAGCTGGGCCAAGTATATACAGCATGCGGGCAGCTCTGATACCAGACAGATGCAAACCGCGGCCATATAGGACCTACAGGCGATGTTCTTGAGTCGATATATGTCGATCTGAGCACAGCTGGGCGCCGTATATACAGCAGGGGGTAGCTCTGATACCAGCCAGATGCAACCCACGGCCATATAGGACCTACAGGCGATGTACTTGAGTCGATATATGTCGATCTGAGCACAGCTGGGCCCCGTATATACGGCATGTGGGTAGCTCTGATACCAGCCAGATGCAACCCACGTCCATATAGGACCTACAGGCAATGTTCTTGAGTCGATATATGTCGATCTGAGCACAGCTGGGCGCCGTATATACACTATGGGGGTAGCTCTGATACCAGCCAGATGCAACCCACGGCCATATAGGACCTACAGGCGATGTTCTTGAGTCGATATATGTCGATCTGAGCACAGCTGGGCCCCGTATATACAGCATGTGGGTGGCTCTGATACCAGCCAGATGCAACACACGGCCATATAGGACCTACAGGCAATGTTCTTGAGTCGATATATGTCGATCTGAGCACAGCTGGGCCCCGTATATACGGCATGGGGGTATCTCTGATACCAGACAGATGTAACCCACGGCCATATAGGACCTACAGGCGATGATCTTGTGTCATTATATGTCGATCTGAGCACAGCTGGGCCCAGTATATACGGCATGTGGGTGGCTCTGATACCAGCCAGATGCAAACCACGGCCATATAGGACCTACAAGCGATGTTCTTGAGTCGATATATGTCGATCTGAGCACAGCTGGGCGCCGTATATACAGCATGGGGGTAGCTCTGATACCAGCCAGATGCAACCCACGGCCATATAGGACCTACAGGCGATGTTCTTGAGTCGATATATGTCGATCTGAGCACAGTTGGGCCCCGTATATACGGCATGTGGGTGGCTCTGATACCAGCCAGATGCAACCCACGGCCATATAGGACCTACAGGCGATGTTCTTGAGTCGATATATGTCGATCTGAGCACAGCTGGGCCCCCTATATACGGCATGTATACGGCCATATAGGACCTACAGGCGATCTTCTTGAGTCGATATATGTCGATCTGAGCACCGTATATGCAGCATTGGGGCAGCTCCGACACCAGCCAGGTGCAATCTATGCCCATATAGGACCTACAGGCGATGTTCTTGAGTCGATATAAGTCGATCTGAGCTCCGCTATGCCCTGTATATTCAGCGTGTGGGTGGCTCTGATACCAGCCAGATGCAACCCACGGCCATATAGGACCTACAGGCGATGTTCTTGAGTCGATATATGTCGATCTGAGCTCCGCTATGCCCTGTATATGCAGCACGTGGGTGGCTCTGATACCAGCCAGATGCAACCCACGGCTATATAGGACCTACAGGCGATTTTCTTAAGTCGATATATGTCGATCTGAGTACAGCTGGGCCCCGTATATACGGCATGTGGGTCGCTCTGATACCAGCCAGATGCAACCCACGGCCATATAGGACCTACAGGCGATGTTCTTGAGTCGATATATGTCGATCTGAGCACAGCTGGACCCCGTATATACAGCATGTGGGTAGCTCTGATACCAGCCAGATGCAACACACTGCCATATAGGACCTACAGGCGATGTTCTTGAGTCGATATATGTCGATCTGAGCACAGCTGGGCCCCGTATATACAGCTCGTGGGTGGCTCTGATACCTGCCAGATGCAACCCACGGCCATATAGGACCTACAGGCAATGTTCTTGAGTCAATATATGTCGATCTGAGCACAGCTAGGCCCTGTATATACGGCATGTGGGTGGCTCTGATACCAGCCAGATGCAACCCACGGCCATATAGGACCTACAGGCGATGTTCTTGAGTCGATATATGTCGATCTGAGCACAGCTGGGCCCCGTATATACGGCTGTGGGTGGCTCTGATATCAGCCAGATGCAACCCACGGCCATATAGGACCTACAGGAGACGTTCTTGCGTCGATATATGTCGATCTGAGCACCGCTGTGCACCGTATATGCAGCATTGTGGCAGCTCCGACACCAGCCAGGTGCAACCTATGCCCATATAGGACCTACAGGCGATGTTCTTGAGTCGATATATGTCGATCTGAGCTCCGCTATGCCCTGTATATGCAGCACGTGGGTGGCTCTGATACGAGCCAGATGCAACCCATGGCCATATAGGACCTACAGGCGATGTTCTTGAGTCGATATATGTCGATCTGAGCTCCGCTATGCCCTGTATATGCAGCATGTGGGTGGCTCTGATACCAGCTAGATGCAACCCACGGCCATATAGAACCTACAGGCGATGTTCTTGAGTCGATATATGTCGATCTGAGCACAGCTGGGCGCCGTATATACAGCAGGGGGTAGCTCTGATACCAGCCAGATGCAACCCACGGCCATATAGGACCTACAGGCGATGTTCTTGAGTCGATATATGTCGATCTGAGCACAGCTGGGCCCCGTATATACGGCATGTGGGAGGCTCTGATATCAGCCAGATGCAACCAACGGCCATATAGGACCTACAGGAGATGTTCTTGAGTCGACATATGTCGATCTGAGCACCGCTATGCACCGTATATAGCTGGGCCCCATATATACAGCATGGGGTAGCTCTGATACCAGCCAGATGCAACCCACGTCCATATAGGACCTACAGGCAATGTTCTTGAGTCGATATATGTCGATCTGAGCACAGCTGGGCGCCGTATATACACCATGGGGGTAGCTCTGATACCAGCCAGATGCAACCCACGGCCATATAGGACCTACAGGCGATGTTCTTGAGTCGATATATGTCGATCTGAGCACAGCTGGGCCCCGTATATACAGCATGTGGGTGGCTCTGATACCAGCCAGATGCAACACACGGCCATATAGGACCTACAGGCAATGTTCTTGAGTCGATATATGTCGATCTGAGCACAGCTGGGCGCCGTATATACAGCACGGGGGTAGCTCTGATACCAGCCAGATGCAACCCACGGCCATATAGGACCTACAGGCGATGTTCTTGAGTCGATATATGTCGATCTGAGCACAGCTGGGCCCCGTATATACGGGATGTGGGTGGCTCTGATACCAGCCAGATGCAACCCACGGCCATATAGGACCTACAGGCGCTGTTCTTGAGTCGATATATGTCGATCTGAGCACAGCTGGGCCCTGTATATACGGCATGTGGGTGGCTCTGATATCAGCCAGATGCAACCCACGGCCATATAGGAACTACATGCGATGTTCTTGAGTGGATATATGTCGATCTGATCACCGCTATGCACCGTATATGCAGCATTGGGGCAGCTACGACACCAGCCAGGTGCAACCTATGCCCATATAGGACCCACAGGCGATGTGCTTGAGTCGATATATGTCGATCTGAGCTCCGCTATGCCCTGTATATGCAGCATGTGGGTGGCTTTGATATCAGCCAGATGCAACCCACGGCCATATAAGACCTACAGCCAATGTTCTTGAGTCGATATATGTCGATCTGAGCACCGCTATGCACCGTATATGCAGCATTGGGGCAACTCCGACACCAGTCAGGTGCAACCTATGCCCATATAGGACCTACAGGCGATGTTCTTGAGTCGATACATGTCGAACTGAGCTCCGCTATCCCCTGTATATGCAGCATGTGGGTGGCTCTGATACTAGCCAGATGCAACCCACGTCCATATAGGACCTACAGGCGATGTTCTTGAGTCGATATATGTCGATCTGAGCACAGCTGGGCCACGTATATACAGCATGGGGGTACCTCTGATACCAGCCAGCTGCAACCCACGGCCATATAGGACGTACAGGTGATGTTCTTGAGTCGATATATGTAGATCTGAGCACAGCTGGGCCAAGTATATACAGCAGGGGGGTAGCTCTGATACCAGACAGATGCAACCCACGGCCATATAGGACCTACATGCGATGTTCTTGAGTCGATATATGTCGATCTGAGCACAGCTGGGCGCCGGATATACAGCATGGGGGTAGCTCTAATACCAGGCAGATGCAACCCACGGCCATATAGGACCTACAGGCGATGTTCTTGAGTAGATATATGTCGATCTGAGCACAGCTGGGCCCCATATATACGGCATGTGGGTGGCTCTGATACCAGCCAGATGCAACCCACGGCCATATAGGACCTACAGGCGATGTTCTTGAGTTGATATATGTCGATCTGAGCACAGCTGGGCCCCGTATATACGGCTGTGGGTGGCTCTGATATCAGCCAGATGCAACCCACGGCCATATAGGACCTACAGGAGATGTTCTTGAGTCGATATATGTCGATCTGAGCACCGCTGTGCACCGTATATGCAGCATTGTGGCAGCTCCGACACCAGCCAGGTGCAACCAAGCCCATATAGGACCTACAGGCGATGTGCTTGAGTCGATATATGTCGATCTGAGCTCCGCTATGCCCTGTATATGCAGCACGTGGGTGGCTCTGATACGAGCCAGATGCAACCCATGGCCATATAGGACCTACAGGCGATGTTCTTGAGTCGATATATGTCGATCTGAGCACAGCTGTGCGCCGTATATACACCATGGAGGTAGATCTGATACCAGCCAGATGCAACCCACGGCCATATAGGACCCTCAGGCGATGTTCTTGAGTCGATATTTGTCGATCTGAGCACAGCAGGGCCCCGTATATACGGCATGTGGGTGGCTCTGATACCAGCCAGATGCAACCCACGGCCATATAGGACTTACAGGCGATGTTCTTGAGACGATATATGTCGATCTGAGCACAGCTGGGCCCCGTATATACGGCATGTAGGTGGCTCTGATACCAGCCAGATGCAACCCACGGCCATATAGGACCTACAGGCGATGTTCTTGAGTCGATATATGTCGATCTGAGAACAGCTGGGCCCCGTATATACGGCATATGGGTGGCTCTGATACCAGCCAGATGCAACCCACGGCCAAATAGGACCTACAGGCGATGTTCTTGAGTCGATATATGTCGATCTGAGCACCGCTATGCACCGTATATGCAGCATTGGGGCAGCTCCGACACCAGCCAGGTGCAACCTATGCCCATATAGGACCTACAGGCGATGTTCTTGAGTCGATATATGTCGATCTGAGCTCCGCTATGCCCTGTATATGCAGCATGTGGGTGGCTCTGATACCAGCTAGATGCAACCCACGGCCATATAGAACCTATAGGCGATGTTCTTGAGTCGATATATGTCGATCTGAGTACAGCTGGGCCACGTATATACAGCACGGGGGTACCTCTGATACCAGCCAGCTGCAACCCACGGCCATATAGGACCTACAGTCGATGGTCTTGAGTCGATATATGTTGATCTGAGCACAGCTGGGCCAAGTATATACAGCATGCCGGCAGCTCTGATACCAGACAGATGCAAACCGCGGCCATATAGGACCTACAGGCGATGTTCTTGAGTCGATATATGTCGATCTGAGCACAGCTGGGCGCCGTATATACAGCAGGGGGTAGCTCTGATACCAGCCAGATGCAACCCACGGCCATATAGGACCTACAGGCGATGTACTTGAGTCGATATATGTCGATCTGAGCACAGTTGGGCCCCGTATATACGGCATGTGGGAGGCTCTGATATCAGCCAGATGCAACCAACGGCCATATAGGACCTACAGGAGATGTTCTTGAGTCGATATATGTCGATCTGAGCACCGCTATGCACCGTATATAGCTGGGCCCCATATATACAGCATGGGGTAGCTCTGATACCAGCCAGATGCAACCCACGTCCATATAGGACCTACAGGCAATGTTCTTGAGTCGATATATGTCGATCTGAGCACAGCTGGGCGCCGTATATACACCATGGGGGTAGCTCTGATACCAGCCAGATGCAACCCACGGCCATATAGGACCTACAGGCGATGTTCTTGAGTCGATATATGTCGATCTGAGCACAGCTGGGCCCCGTATATACAGCATGTGGGTGGCTCTGATACCAGCCAGATGCAACACACGGCCATATAGGACCTACAGGCAATGTTCTTGAGTCGATATATGTCGATCTGAGCACAGCTGGGCCCCGTATATACGGCATGGGGGTATCTCTGATACCAGACAGATGTAACCCACGGCCATATAGGACCTACAGGCGATGATCTTGTGTCATTATATGTCGATCTGAGCACAGCTGGGCCCAGTATATACGGCATGTGGGTGGCTCTGATACCAGCCAGATGCAAACCACGGCCATATAGGACCTACAAGCGATGTTCTTGAGTCGATATATGTCGATCTGAGCACAGCTGGGCGCCGTATATACAGCATGGGGGTAGCTCTGATACCAGCCAGATGCAACCCACGGCCATATAGGACCTACAGGCGATGTTCTTGAGTCGATATATGTCGATCTGAGTACAGTTGGGCCCCGTATATACGGCATGTGGGTGGCTCTGATACCAGCCAGATGCAACCCACGGCCATATAGGACCTACAGACGCTGTTCTTGAGTCGATATATGTCGATCTGAGCACAGCTGGGCCCTGTATATACGGCATGTGGGTGGCTCTGACATCAGCCAGATTCAACCCACGGCCATATAGGACCTACATGCGATGTTCTTGAGTCGATATATGTCGATCTGATCACCGCTATGCACCGTATATGCAGCATTGGGGCAGCTACGACACCAGCCAGGTGCAACCTATGCCCATATAGGACCCACAGGCGATGTGCTTGAGTCGATATATGTCGATCTGAGCTCCGCTATGCCCTGTATATGCAGCATGTGGGTGGCTTTGATATCAGCCAGATGCAACCCACGGCAATATAAGACCTACAGGCAATGTTCTTGAGTCGATATATGTCGATCTGAGCACCGCTATGCACCGTATATGCAGCATTGGGGCAACTCCGACACCAGTCAGGTGCAACCTATGCCCATATAGGACCTACCGGCGATGTTCTTGAGTCGATATATGTCGATCTGAGCTCCGCTATCCCCTGTATATGCAGCATGTGGGTGGCTCTGATACCAGCCAGATGCAACGCACGGCCATATAGGACCTACAGGCGATGTTCTTGAGTCGATATATGTCGATCTGAGCACAGCTGGGCCACGTATATACAGCATGGGGGTACCTCTGATACCAGCCAGCTGCAACCCACGGCCATATAGGACCTACAGGTGATGCTCTTGAGTCGATATATGTAGATCTGAGCACAGCTGTGCGCCGTATATACACCATGGAGGTAGCTCTGATACCAGCCAGATGCAACCCACGGCCATATAGGACCCTCAGGCGATGTTCTTGAGTCGATATTTGTCGATCTGAGCACAGCAGGGCCCCGTATATACGGCATGTGGGTGGCTCTGATACCAGCCAGATGCAACCCACGGCCATATAGGACCTACAGGCGATGTTCTTGAGTCGATATATGTCGATCTGAGCACAGCTGGGCCCCGTATATACGGCATGTAGGTGGCTCTGATACCAGCCAGATGCAACCCACGGCCATATAGGACCTACAGGCGATGTTCTTGAGTCGATATATGTCGATCTGAGCACAGCTGGGCCCCATATATACGGCATGTGGGTGGCTCTGATACCAGCCAGATGCAACCCACGGCCATATAGGACCTACAGGCGATGTTCTTGAGTTGATATATGTCGATCTGAGCACAGCTGGGCCCCGTATATACGGCTGTGGGTGGCTCTGATATCAGCCAGATGCAACCCACGGCCATATAGGACCTACAGGAGATGTTCTTGAGTCGATATATGTCGATCTGAGCACCGCTGTGCACCGTATATGCAGCATTGTGGCAGCCCATATAGGACCCACAGGCGATGTGCTTGAGTCGATATATGTCGATCTGAGCTCCGCTATGCCCTGTATATGCAGCATGTGGGTGGCTTTGATATCAGCCAGATGCAACCCACGGCAATATAAGACCTACAGGCAATGTTCTTGAGTCGATATATGTCGATCTGAGCACCGCTATGCACCGTATATGCAGCATTGGGGCAACTCCGACACCAGTCAGGTGCAACCTATGCCCATATAGGACCTACCGGCGATGTTCTTGAGTCGATATATGTCGATCTGAGCTCCGCTATCCCCTGTATATGCAGCATGTGGGTGGCTCTGATACCAGCCAGATGCAACGCACGGCCATATAGGACCTACAGGCGATGTTCTTGAGTCGATATATGTCGATCTGAGCACAGCTGGGCCACGTATATACAGCATGGGGGTACCTCTGATACCAGCCAGCTGCAACCCACGGCCATATAGGACCTACAGGTGATGCTCTTGAGTCGATATATGTAGATCTGAGCACAGCTGTGCGCCGTATATACACCATGGAGGTAGCTCTGATACCAGCCAGATGCAACCCACGGCCATATAGGACCCTCAGGCGATGTTCTTGAGTCGATATTTGTCGATCTGAGCACAGCAGGGCCCCGTATATACGGCATGTGGGTGGCTCTGATACCAGCCAGATGCAACCCACGGCCATATAGGACCTACAGGCGATGTTCTTGAGTCGATATATGTCGATCTGAGCACAGCTGGGCCCCGTATATACGGCATGTAGGTGGCTCTGATACCAGCCAGATGCAACCCACGGCCATATAGGACCTACAGGCGATGTTCTTGAGTCGATATATGTCGATCTGAGCACAGCTGGGCCCCATATATACGGCATGTGGGTGGCTCTGATACCAGCCAGATGCAACCCACGGCCATATAGGACCTACAGGCGATGTTCTTGAGTTGATATATGTCGATCTGAGCACAGCTGGGCCCCGTATATACGGCTGTGGGTGGCTCTGATATCAGCCAGATGCAACCCACGGCCATATAGGACCTACAGGAGATGTTCTTGAGTCGATATATGTCGATCTGAGCACCGCTGTGCACCGTATATGCAGCATTGTGGCAGCTCCGACACCAGCCAGGTGCAACCAAGCCCATATAGGACCTACAGGCGATGTGCTTGAGTCGATACATGTCGATCTGAGCTCCGCTATGCCCTGTATATGCAGCACGTGGGTGGCTCTGATACGAGCCAGATGCAACCCATGGCCATATAGGACCTACAGGCGATGTTCTTGAGTCGATATATGTCGATCTGAGCACAGCTGTGCGCCGTATATACACCATGGAGGTAGATCTGATACCAGCCAGATGCAACCCACGGCCATATAGGACCCTCAGGCGATGTTCTTGAGTCGATATTTGTCGATCTGAGCACAGCAGGGCCCCGTATATACGGCATGTGGGTGGCTCTGATACCAGCCAGATGCAACCCACGGCCATATAGGACTTACAGGCGATGTTCTTGAGACGATATATGTCGATCTGAGCACAGCTGGGCCCCGTATATACGGCATGTAGGTGGCTCTGATACCAGCCAGATGCAACCCACGGCCATATAGGACCTACAGGCGATGTTCTTGAGTCGATATATGTCGATCTGAGAACAGCTGGGCCCCGTATATACGGCATATGGGTGGCTCTGATACCAGCCAGATGCAACCCACGGCCAAATAGGACCTACAGGCGATGTTCTTGAGTCGATATATGTCGATCTGAGCACCGCTATGCACCGTATATGCAGCATTGGGGCAGCTCCGACACCAGCCAGGTGCAACCTATGCCCATATAGGACCTACAGGCGATGTTCTTGAGTCGATATATGTCGATCTGAGCTCCGCTATGCCCTGTATATGCAGCATGTGGGTGGCTCTGATACCAGCTAGATGCAACCCACGGCCATATAGAACCTATAGGCGATGTTCTTGAGTCGATATATGTCGATCTGAGTACAGCTGGGCCACGTATATACAGCACGGGGGTACCTCTGATACCAGCCAGCTGCAACCCACGGCCATATAGGACCTACAGTCGATGGTCTTGAGTCGATATATGTTGATCTGAGCACAGCTGGGCCAAGTATATACAGCATGCCGGCAGCTCTGATACCAGACAGATGCAAACCGCGGCCATATAGGACCTACAGGCGATGTTCTTGAGTCGATATATGTCGATCTGAGCACAGCTGGGCGCCGTATATACAGCAGGGGGTAGCTCTGATACCAGCCAGATGCAACCCACGGCCATATAGGACCTACAGGCGATGTACTTGAGTCGATATATGTCGATCTGAGCACAGTTGGGCCCCGTATATACGGCATGTGGGAGGCTCTGATATCAGCCAGATGCAACCAACGGCCATATAGGACCTACAGGAGATGTTCTTGAGTCGATATATGTCGATCTGAGCACCGCTATGCACCGTATATAGCTGGGCCCCATATATACAGCATGGGGTAGCTCTGATACCAGCCAGATGCAACCCACGTCCATATAGGACCTACAGGCAATGTTCTTGAGTCGATATATGTCGATCTGAGCACAGCTGGGCGCCGTATATACACCATGGGGGTAGCTCTGATACCAGCCAGATGCAACCCACGGCCATATAGGACCTACAGGCGATGTTCTTGAGTCGATATATGTCGATCTGAGCACAGCTGGGCCCCGTATATACAGCATGTGGGTGGCTCTGATACCAGCCAGATGCAACACACGGCCATATAGGACCTACAGGCAATGTTCTTGAGTCGATATATGTTGATCTGAGCACAGCTGGGCCAAGTATATACAGCATGCGGGCAGCTCTGATACCAGACAGATGCAAACCGCGGCCATATAGGACCTACAGGCGATGTTCTTGAGTCGATATATGTCGATCTGAGCACAGCTGGGCGCCGTATATACAGCAGGGGGTAGCTCTGATACCAGCCAGATGCAACCCACGGCCATATAGGACCTACAGGCGATGTACTTGAGTCGATATATGTCGATCTGAGCACAGCTGGGCCCCGTATATACGGCATGTGGGTAGCTCTGATACCAGCCAGATGCAACCCACGTCCATATAGGACCTACAGGCAATGTTCTTGAGTCGATATATGTCGATCTGAGCACAGCTGGGCGCCGTATATACACTATGGGGGTAGCTCTGATACCAGCCAGATGCAACCCACGGCCATATAGGACCTACAGGCGATGTTCTTGAGTCGATATATGTCGATCTGAGCACAGCTGGGCCCCGTATATACAGCATGTGGGTGGCTCTGATACCAGCCAGATGCAACACACGGCCATATAGGACCTACAGGCAATGTTCTTGAGTCGATATATGTCGATCTGAGCACAGCTGGGCCCCGTATATACGGCATGGGGGTATCTCTGATACCAGACAGATGTAACCCACGGCCATATAGGACCTACAGGCGATGATCTTGTGTCATTATATGTCGATCTGAGCACAGCTGGGCCCAGTATATACGGCATGTGGGTGGCTCTGATACCAGCCAGATGCAAACCACGGCCATATAGGACCTACAAGCGATGTTCTTGAGTCGATATATGTCGATCTGAGCACAGCTGGGCGCCGTATATACAGCATGGGGGTAGCTCTGATACCAGCCAGATGCAACCCACGGCCATATAGGACCTACAGGCGATGTTCTTGAGTCGATATATGTCGATCTGAGCACAGTTGGGCCCCGTATATACGGCATGTGGGTGGCTCTGATACCAGCCAGATGCAACCCACGGCCATATAGGACCTACAGGCGATGTTCTTGAGTCGATATATGTCGATCTGAGCACAGCTGGGCCCCCTATATACGGCATGTATACGGCCATATAGGACCTACAGGCGATCTTCTTGAGTCGATATATGTCGATCTGAGCACCGTATATGCAGCATTGGGGCAGCTCCGACACCAGCCAGGTGCAATCTATGCCCATATAGGACCTACAGGCGATGTTCTTGAGTCGATATAAGTCGATCTGAGCTCCGCTATGCCCTGTATATTCAGCGTGTGGGTGGCTCTGATACCAGCCAGATGCAACCCACGGCCATATAGGACCTACAGGCGATGTTCTTGAGTCGATATATGTCGATCTGAGCTCCGCTATGCCCTGTATATGCAGCACGTGGGTGGCTCTGATACCAGCCAGATGCAACCCACGGCTATATAGGACCTACAGGCGATTTTCTTAAGTCGATATATGTCGATCTGAGTACAGCTGGGCCCCGTATATACGGCATGTGGGTCGCTCTGATACCAGCCAGATGCAACCCACGGCCATATAGGACCTACAGGCGATGTTCTTGAGTCGATATATGTCGATCTGAGCACAGCTGGACCCCGTATATACAGCATGTGGGTAGCTCTGATACCAGCCAGATGCAACACACTGCCATATAGGACCTACAGGCGATGTTCTTGAGTCGATATATGTCGATCTGAGCACAGCTGGGCCCCGTATATACAGCTCGTGGGTGGCTCTGATACCTGCCAGATGCAACCCACGGCCATATAGGACCTACAGGCAATGTTCTTGAGTCAATATATGTCGATCTGAGCACAGCTAGGCCCTGTATATACGGCATGTGGGTGGCTCTGATACCAGCCAGATGCAACCCACGGCCATATAGGACCTACAGGCGATGTTCTTGAGTCGATATATGTCGATCTGAGCACAGCTGGGCCCCGTATATACGGCTGTGGGTGGCTCTGATATCAGCCAGATGCAACCCACGGCCATATAGGACCTACAGGAGACGTTCTTGCGTCGATATATGTCGATCTGAGCACCGCTGTGCACCGTATATGCAGCATTGTGGCAGCTCCGACACCAGCCAGGTGCAACCTATGCCCATATAGGACCTACAGGCGATGTTCTTGAGTCGATATATGTCGATCTGAGCTCCGCTATGCCCTGTATATGCAGCACGTGGGTGGCTCTGATACGAGCCAGATGCAACCCATGGCCATATAGGACCTACAGGCGATGTTCTTGAGTCGATATATGTCGATCTGAGCTCCGCTATGCCCTGTATATGCAGCATGTGGGTGGCTCTGATACCAGCTAGATGCAACCCACGGCCATATAGAACCTACAGGCGATGTTCTTGAGTCGATATATGTCGATCTGAGCACAGCTGGGCGCCGTATATACAGCAGGGGGTAGCTCTGATACCAGCCAGATGCAACCCACGGCCATATAGGACCTACAGGCGATGTTCTTGAGTCGATATATGTCGATCTGAGCACAGCTGGGCCCCGTATATACGGCATGTGGGAGGCTCTGATATCAGCCAGATGCAACCAACGGCCATATAGGACCTACAGGAGATGTTCTTGAGTCGACATATGTCGATCTGAGCACCGCTATGCACCGTATATAGCTGGGCCCCATATATACAGCATGGGGTAGCTCTGATACCAGCCAGATGCAACCCACGTCCATATAGGACCTACAGGCAATGTTCTTGAGTCGATATATGTCGATCTGAGCACAGTTGGGCGCCGTATATACACCATGGGGGTAGCTCTGATACCAGCCAGATGCAACCCACGGCCATATAGGACCTACAGGCGATGTTCTTGAGTCGATATATGTCGATCTGAGCACAGCTGGGCCCCGTATATACAGCATGTGGGTGGCTCTGATACCAGCCAGATGCAACACACGGCCATATAGGACCTACAGGCAATGTTCTTGAGTCGATATATGTCGATCTGAGCACAGCTGGGCGCCGTATATACAGCACGGGGGTAGCTCTGATACCAGCCAGATGCAACCCACGGCCATATAGGACCTACAGGCGATGTTCTTGAGTCGATATATGTCGATCTGAGCACAGCTGGGCCCCGTATATACGGGATGTGGGTGGCTCTGATACCAGCCAGATGCAACCCACGGCCATATAGGACCTACAGGCGCTGTTCTTGAGTCGATATATGTCGATCTGAGCACAGCTGGGCCCTGTATATACGGCATGTGGGTGGCTCTGATATCAGCCAGATGCAACCCACGGCCATATAGGAACTACATGCGATGTTCTTGAGTCGATATATGTCGATCTGATCACCGCTATGCACCGTATATGCAGCATTGGGGCAGCTACGACACCAGCCAGGTGTAACCTATGCCCATATAGGACCCACAGGCGATGTGCTTGAGTCGATATATGTCGATCTGAGCTCCGCTATGCCCTGTATATGCAGCATGTGGGTGGCTTTGATATCAGCCAGATGCAACCCACGGCCATATAAGACCTACAGCCAATGTTCTTGAGTCGATATATGTCGATCTGAGCACCGCTATGCACCGTATATGCAGCATTGGGGCAACTCCGACACCAGTCAGGTGCAACCTATGCCCATATAGGACCTACAGGCGATGTTCTTGAGTCGATACATGTCGAACTGAGCTCCGCTATCCCCTGTATATGCAGCATGTGGGTGGC
The DNA here is from genome assembly GCA_963942505.1 of Lordithon lunulatus. NCBI lineage: Eukaryota > Metazoa > Arthropoda > Insecta > Coleoptera > Staphylinidae > Lordithon > Lordithon lunulatus. The sequence goes on along the minus strand of OZ012670.1, from coordinate 36,310,443 downwards.
TCTGATACTAGCCAGATGCAACCCACGGCCATATAGGACCTACAGGCGATGTTCTTGAGTCGATATATGTCGATCTGAGCACAGCTGGGCCACGTATATACAGCATGGGGGTACCTCTGATACCAGCCAGCTGCAACCCACGGCCATATAGGACGTACAGGTGATGTTCTTGAGTCGATATATGTAGATCTGAGCACAGCTGGGCCAAGTATATACAGCATGGGGGTAGCTCTGATACCAGACAGATGCAACCCACGGCCATATAGGACCTACATGCGATGTTCTTGAGTCGATATATGTCGATCTGAGCACAGCTGGGCGCCGGATATACAGCATGGGGGTAGCTCTAATACCAGGCAGATGCAACCCACGGCCATATAGGACCTACAGGCGATGTTCTTGAGTCGATATATGTCGATCTGAGCACAGCTGGGCCCCATATATACGGCATGTGGGTGGCTCTGATACCAGCCAGATGCAACCCACGGCCATATAGGACCTACAGGCGATGTTCTTGAGTTGATATATGTCGATCTGAGCACAGCTGGGCCCCGTATATACGGCTGTGGGTGGCTCTGATATCAGCCAGATGCAACCCACGGCCATATAGGACCTACAGGAGATGTTCTTGAGTCGATATATGTCGATCTGAGCACAGCTGTGCACCGTATATGCAGCATTGTGGCAGCTCCGACACCAGCCAGGTGCAACCAAGCCCATATAGGACCTACAGGCGATGTGCTTGTGTCGATATATGTCGATCTGAGCTCCGCTATGCCCTGTATATGCAGCACGTGGGTGGCTCTGATACGAGCCAGATGCAACCCATGGCCATATAGGACCTACAGGCGATGTTCTTGAGTCGATATATGTCGATCTGAGCACAGCTGTGCGCCGTATATACACCATGGAGGTAGCTCTGATACCAGCCAGATGCAACCCACGGCCATATAGGACCCTCAGGCGATGTTCTTGAGTCGATATTTGTCGATCTGAGCACAGCAGGGCCCCGCATATACGGCATGTGGGTGGCTCTGATACCAGCCAGATGCAACCCACGGCCATATAGGACTTACAGGCGATGTTCTTGAGACGATATATGTCGATCTGAGCACAGCTGGGCCCCGTATATACGGCATGTAGGTGGCTCTGATACCAGCCAGATGCAACCCACGGCCATATAGGACCTACAGGCGATGTTCTTGAGTCGATATATGTCGATCTGAGAACAGCTGGGCCCCGTATATACGGCATATGGGTGGCTCTGATACCAGCCAGATGCAACCCACGGCCAAATAGGACCTACAGGCGATGTTCTTGAGTCGATATATGTCGATCTGAGCACCGCTATGCACCGTATATGCAGCATTGGGGCAGCTCCGACACCAGCCAGGTGCAACCTATGCCCATATAGGACCTACAGGCGATGTTCTTGAGTCGATATATGTCGATCTGAGCTCCGCTATGCCCTGTATATGCAGCATGTGGGTGGCTCTGATACCAGCTAGATGCAACCCACGGCCATATAGAACCTATAGGCGATGTTCTTGAGTCGATATATGTCGATCTGAGTACAGCTGGGCCACGTATATACAGCACGGGGGTACTTCTGATACCAGCCAGCTGCAACCCACGGCCATATAGGACCTACAGTCGATGGTCTTGAGTCGATATATGTTGATCTGAGCACAGCTGGGCCAAGTATATACAGCATGCCGGCAGCTCTGATACCAGACAGATGCAAACCGCGGCCATATAGGACCTACAGGCGATGTTCTTGAGTCGATATATGTCGATCTGAGCACAGCTGGGCGCCGTATATACAGCAGGGGGTAGCTCTGATACCAGCCAGATGCAACCCACGGCCATATAGGACCTACAGGCGATGTACTTGAGTCGATATATGTCGATCTGAGCACAGTTGGGCCCCGTATATACGGCATGTGGGAGGCTCTGATATCAGCCAGATGCAACCAACGGCCATATAGGACCTACAGGAGATGTTCTTGAGTCGATATATGTCGATCTGAGCACCGCTATGCACCGTATATAGCTGGGCCCCATATATACAGCATGGGGTAGCTCTGATACCAGCCAGATGCAACCCACGTCCATATAGGACCTACAGGCAATGTTCTTGAGTCGATATATGTCGATCTGAGCACAGCTGGGCGCCGTATATACACCATGGGGGTAGCTCTGATACCAGCCAGATGCAACCCACGGCCATATAGGACCTACAGGCGATGTTCTTGAGTCGATATATGTCGATCTGAGCACAGCTGGGCCCCGTATATACAGCATGTGGGTGGCTCTGATACCAGCCAGATGCAACACACGGCCATATAGGACCTACAGGCAATGTTCTTGAGTCGATATATGTCGATCTGAGCACAGCTGGGCCCCGTATATACGGCATGGGGGTATCTCTGATACCAGACAGATGTAACCCACGGCCATATAGGACCTACAGGCGATGATCTTGTGTCATTATATGTCGATCTGAGCACAGCTGGGCCCAGTATATACGGCATGTGGGTGGCTCTGATACCAGCCAGATGCAAACCACGGCCATATAGGACCTACAAGCGATGTTCTTGAGTCGATATATGTCGATCTGAGCACAGCTGGGCGCCGTATATACAGCATGGGGGTAGCTCTGATACCAGCCAGATGCAACCCACGGCCATATAGGACCTACAGGCGATGTTCTTGAGTCGATATATGTCGATCTGAGTACAGTTGGGCCCCGTATATACGGCATGTGGGTGGCTCTGATACCAGCCAGATGCAACCCACGGCCATATAGGACCTACAGGCGATGTTCTTGAGTCGATATATGTCGATCTGAGCACAGCTGGGCCCCCTATATACGGCATGTATACGGCCATATAGGACCTACAGGCGATCTTCTTGAGTCGATATATGTCGATCTGAGCACCGTATATGCAGCATTGGGGCAGCTCCGACACCAGCCAGGTGCAACCTATGCCCATATAGGACCTACAGGCGATGTTCTTGAGTCGATATAAGTCGATCTGAGCTCCGCTATGCCCTGTATATGCAGCGTGTGGGTGGCTCTGATACCAGCCAGATGCAACCCACGGCCATATAGGACCTACAGGCGATGTTCTTGAGTCGATATATGTCGATCTGAGCACAGCTGCGCCCCGTATATAAAGCATGGGGGTAGCTTTGATACCAGCCAGATTCAACCCACGGCCATATAGGAACTACAGGCGATGTTCTTATGTCGATATATGTCGATCTGAGCACAGCTGGGCCCCGTATATACGGCATGTGGGTGGCTCTGATACCAGCCAGATGCAACCCACGGCCATATAGGACCTACATGCGATGTTCTTGAGTCGATATATGTCGATCTGAGCTCCGCTATGCCCTGTATATGCAGCATGTGGGTGGCTCTGATACCAGCCAGCTGCAACCCACGGCCATATAAGACCCACAGGCGATGTTCTTGAGTCGATATATGTCGATCTGAGGACAGCTGGGCTCCATATATACAGCATAGGGGTAGCTCTGATACCAGCCAGATGCAACCCACGGCTATATAGGACCTACAGGCAATGTTCTTGACTCGATATATGTCGATCTGAGCACAGCTGGGCGCCGTATATACACCATGGGGGTAGCTCTGATACCAGCCAGATGCAACCCACGGCCATATAGGACCTACAGGCGATGTTCTTGAGTCGATATATGTCGATCTGAGCACAGCCGGGCAACGTATATCCGGCATGTGGGTTGCTCTGATACCAGCCAGATGCAACCCACGGCCATATAGGACCCACAGGCAATGTTCTTGAGTCGATATGTGTCGATCTGAGCACAGCTGGGCCCCGTATATACGGCATGGGGGTAGCTCTGATACCAGCCAGATGCAATTCACGGCCATATAGGACCTACAGGCGATGTTCTTGAGTCATTATATGTCGATCTGAGCACAGCTGGGCCCCGTATATACGGCATGTGGGTGGCTCTGATACCAGACAGATCCAAACCACGGCCATATAGGACCTACAGGCGATGTTTTTGAGTCGATATATGTCGATCAGAGTACAGCTGGGCGCCGTATATACAGCATGTGGGAAGCTCTGATAACAGCCAGATGCAACCCACGGCCATATAGGACCTACAGGCGATGTTCTTGAGTCGATATATGTCGATCTGAGCACAGCTGGGCGCCGTAAATACAGCATGTGGGTGGCTCTGATATCAGCCAGATGCAACCCACGGCCATATAGGACCTACAGGAGATGTTCTTGAGTCGATATATGTCGATCTGAGCACCGCTATGCACCGTATATGCAGCATTGTGGCAGCTCCGACACCAGCCAGGTGCAACCTATGCCCATATAGGACCTACAGGCGATGTTTTTGAGTCGATATATGTCGATCTGAGCTCCGCTATGCCCTGTATATGCAGCACGTGGGTGGCTCTGATACCAGCCAGATGCAACCCACGGCCTTATAGGACCTACAGGCGATGTTCTTGAGTCGATATATGTCGATCTGAGCACAGCTGTGCTCCATATATACAGCATGGGGGTAGCTCTGATACCAGCCAGATGCAACCCACGGCCATATAGGACCTACAGGCAATGTTCTTGAGTCGATATATGTCGATCTGAGCACAGCTGGGCGCCGTATATACACCATGGGGGTAGCTCTGATACCAGCCAGATGCAAACCACGGCCATAAAGGACCTACAGGCGATGTTCTTGAGTCGATATATGTCGATCTGAGCACAGCTGGGCCCCGTATATACGGCATGTGGGTGGCTCTGATACCAGCAAGATGCAACCCACGGCCATATAGGACCTACAGGCAATGTTCTTGAGTCGATATATGTCGATCTGAGCACAGCTGGGCCCCGTATATACGGCATGGGGGTAGCTCTGATACCAGCCAGATGCAACCCACGGCCATATAGGACTTACATGCGATGTTCTTGAGTCATTATATGTCGATCTGAGCACAGCTGGGCCCCGTATATACGGCATGTGGGTGGCTCTGATACCAACCAGATGCAAACCACGGCCATATAGGACCTACAGGGGATGTTCTTGAGTCGATGTATGTCGATCTGATCACAGCTGGGCGCCGTATATACAGCATGGGGGTAGCTCTGATACCAGCCAGATGCAGCCCACGGCCATATAGGAACTACAGGCGATGTTCTTGAGTCGATATATGTCGATCTGAGCACAGTTGGGCCCCGTATATACGGCATGTGGGTGGCTCTGATACCAGCCAGATGCAACCCACGGCCATATAGGACCTACATGCGATGTTCTTGAGTCGATATATGTCGATCTGAGCACAGCTGGGCCCCCTATATACGGCATGTAGGTGGCTCTGATACCAGCCAGATGCAACCCACGGCCATATAGGACCTACAGGCGATGTTCTTGAGTCGATATATGTCGATCTAAGCACAGCTGGGCCCCGTATGTACGGCATATGGATGGCTCTGGTACCAGCCAGATGTAACCCACAGCCATATAGGACCTACAGGCGATGTTCTTGAGTCGATATATGTCGATCTGAGCACAGCTGGGCCCCGTATATACGGCATGTGGGTGGCTCTAATATCAGCCAGATGCAACCCACGGCCATATAGGACCTACAGGCGATCTTCTTGAGTCGATATATGTCGATTTGAGCACCGTATATGCAGCATTGGTGCAGCTTCGACAGCAGCCAGGTGCAACCTATGCCCATATAGGACCTACAGGCGATGTTCTTGAGTCGATATATGTCGATCTGAGCTCCGCTATGCCCTGTATATGCAGCACGTGGGTGGCTCTGATACCAGCCAGATGCAACCCACGGCTATATAGGACCTACAGGCGATTTTCTTGAGTCGATATATGTCGATCTGAGCACAGCTGGGCCCCGTATATACGGCATGTGGGTAGCTCTGATACCAGCCAGATGCAACCCACGGCCATATAGGACCTACAGGCGATGTTCTTGAGTCGATATATGTCGATCTGAGCACAGCTGGACCCCGTATATACAGCATGTGGGTAGCTCTGATACCAGCCAGATGCAACCCACGGCCATATAGGACCTACAGGCGATGTTCTTGAGTCGACATATGTCGATCTGAGCACAGCTGGGCCCCGTATATACAGCTCGTGGGTGGCTCTGATACCTGCCAGATGCAACCCACGGCCATATAGGACCTACAGGCAATGTTCTTGAGTCAATATATGTCGATCTGAGCACAGCTAGGCCCTGTATATACGGCATGTGGGTGGCTCTGATATCAGCCAGATGCAACCCACGGCCATATAGAACCTACAGGCGATGCTCTTGAGTCGATATATGTCGATCTGAGCACTGCTATGCACCGTATATGCAGCATTGGGGCAGCTCCGACACCAGCCAGGTGCAACCTATGCCCATATAGGACCTACAGGCGATATTCTTGAGTCGATATATGTCGATCTGAGATCCGCTATGCCCTGTATATGCAGCATGTGGGTGGCTCTGATACCAGCCAGATGCAACCTACGGCCATATAGGACCTACAGGTGATGTTCTTGAGTCGATATATGTCGATCTGAGCACCGCTATTCACCGTATATGCAGCATTGTGGCAGCTCCGACACCAGCCAGGTGCAACCTATGCCCATATAGGACCTACAGGCGATGTTCTTGAGTCGTTAATGTTGATCTGAGCTCCGCTATGCCCTGTATATGCAGCACGTGGGTGGCTCTGATACCAGCCAGATGCAACCCACGGCCATATAGGACCTACAGGCGATGTTCTTGAGTCGATATATGTCGATCTGAGCACAGCTGGGCCCCATATATACAGCATGGGGGTAGCTCTGATACCAGCCAGATGCAACCCACGGCCATATAGGACCTACAGGCGATGTTCTTGAGTCGATATATGTCGATCTGAGCACAGCTGGGCCCCATATATACAGCATGGGGGTAGCTCTGATACCAGCCAGATGCAACCCACGGCCATATAGGACCTACAGGCGATGTTCTTGAGTCGATATATGTCGATCTGAGCACCGCTATGCACCGTATATGCAGCCTTGGGGCAGCTCCGTCACCAGCTAGGTGCAACCTATGCCCATATAGGACCTACAGGCGATGTTCTTGAGTCGATATATGTCGATCTGAGCACAGCTGTGCGCCGTATATACACCATGGGGGTAGCTCTGATACCAGCCAGATGCAACCCACGGCCATATGAGACCTACAGTCGATGTTCTTGAGTCGATATATGTCGATCTGAGCACCGCTATTCACCGTATATGCAGCATTGTGGCAGCTCCGACACCAGCCAGGTGCAACCTATGCCCATATAGGACCTACAGGCGATGTTCTTGAGTCGTTAATGTTGATCTGAGCTCCGCTATGCCCTGTATATGCAGCACGTGGGTGGCTCTGATACCAGCCAGATGCAACCCACGGCCATATAGGACCTACAGGCGATGTTCTTGAGTCGATATATGTCGATCTGAGCACAGCTGGGCCCCATATATACAGCATGGGGGTAGCTCTGATACCAGCCAGATGCAACCCACGGCCATATAGGACCTACAGGCGATGTTCTTGAGTCGATATATGTCGATCTGAGCACCGCTATGCACCGTATATGCAGCCTTGGGGCAGCTCCGTCACCAGCTAGGTGCAACCTATGCCCATATAGGACCTACAGGCGATGTTCTTGAGTCGATATATGTCGATCTGAGCACAGCTGTGCGCCGTATATACACCATGGGGGTAGCTCTGATACCAGCCAGATGCAACCCACGGCCATATGAGACCTACAGGCGATGTTCTTGAGTCGATATATGTCGATCTGAGCAGAGCTGGGCCCCGCATATACGGGACGTGGGTGGCTCTGATACCAACCAGATGCAACCCACGGCCATATAGGACCTACAGGCGCTGTTCTTGAGTCGATATATGTCGATCTAAGCACAGCTGGGCCCTGTATATACGGCATGTGGGTGGCTCTGATATCAGCCAGATCCAACCCACGGCCATATAGGACCTACACGCGATGTTCTTGAGTCGATATATGTCGATCTGATCACCGCTATGCACCGTATATGCAGCATTGGGGCAGCTCCGACAGAAGCCAGGTGCAACCTATGCCCATATAGGACCCACAGGCGATGTTCTTGAGTCGATATATGTCGATCTGAGCTCCGCTATGCCCTGTATATGCAGCATGTGAATGGCTTTGATATCAGCCAGATGCAACACACGGCCATACAAGACCTACAGGCAATGTCCTTGAGTCGATATATGTCGATCTGAGCACCGCTATGCACCGTATATGCAGCATTGGGGCAACTCCGACACCAGTCAGGTGCAACCTATGCCCATATAGGACCTACAGGCGATGTTCTTGAGTCGATATATGTCTATCTGAGCTCCGCTATGCCCTGTATATGCAGCATGTGGGTGGCTCTGATACCAGCCAGATGCAACCCACGGCCATATAGGACCTACAGGCTATGTTCTTGAATCGATATATGTCGATCTGAGCACAGCTGGGCCACGTATATACAGCATGGGGGTACCTCTGATACCAGCCAGCTGCAACCCACGGCCATATAGGATCTACAGGTGATGTTCTTGAGTCGATTTATGTCGATCTGAGCACAGCTGGGCCAAGTATATACAGCATGGGGGTAGCTCTGATACCAGACAGATGCAACCCACGGCCATATAGGACCTACAGGCGATGTTCTTGACTCGATATATGTCGATCTGAGCACAGCTGGGCGCCCTATATACATCATGGGGGTAGCTCTGATACCAGCCAGATGCAACCCACGGCCATATAGGACCTACAGGCGATGTTCTTGAGTCGATATATGTCGATCTGAGCACAGCTGGGCCCCGTATATACGGCATGTGGGTGTCTCTGATACCAGCCAGATGCAACCCACGGCCATATAAGACCTACAGGCGATGTTCTTGAGTCAATATATGTCGATCTGAGTACAGCTGGGCCCCGTATATACGGCTGTGGGTGGCTCTGATATCAGCCAGATGCAACCCACGGCCATATAGGACCTACAGGAGATGTTCTTGAGTCGATATATGTCGATCTGAGCACCGCTATGCACCGTATATGCAGCATTGTGGCAGCTCTGACACCAGCCAGGTGCAACCTATGCCCATATAGGATCTACAGGCGATGTTCTTGAGTCGATATATGTCGATCTGAGCTCCGCTATGCCCTGTATATGCAGCACGTGGGTGGCTCTGATACGAGCCAGATGCAACCCATGGCTATATAGGACCTACAGGCGATGTTCTTGAGTCAATATATGTCGATCTGAGCACAGCTGTGCTCCGTATATACACCATGGAGGTAGCTCTGATACCAGCCAGATGCAACCCACGGCCATATAGGACCTACAGGCGATGTTCTTGTGTCGATATATGTCGATCTGAGCTCCGCTATGCCCTGTATATGCAGCACGTGGGTGGCTCTGATACGAGCCAGATGCAACCCATGGCTATATAGGACCTACAGGCGATGTTCTTGAGTCAATATATGTCGATCTGAGCACAGCTTGGCGCCGTATATACACCATGGAGGTAGCTCTGATACCAGCCAGATGCAACCCACGGCCTTATAGGACCTACAGGCGATGTTCTTGAGTCGATATATGTCGATCTGAGCACAGCTGTGCTCCATATATACAGCATGGGGGTAGCTCTGATACCAGCCAGATGCAACCCACGGCCATATAGGACCTACAGGCAATGTTCTTGAGTCGATATATGTCGATCTGAGCACAGCTGGGCGCCGTATATACACCATGGGGGTAGCTCTGATACCAGCCAGATGCAAACCACGGCCATAAAGGACCTACAGGCGATGTTCTTGAGTCGATATATGTCGATCTGAGCACAGCTGGGCCCCGTATATACGGCATGTGGGTGGCTCTGATACCAGCAAGATGCAACCCACGGCCATATAGGACCTACAGGCAATGTTCTTGAGTCGATATATGTCGATCTGAGCACAGCTGGGCCCCGTATATACGGCATGGGGGTAGCTCTGATACCAGCCAGATGCAACCCACGGCCATATAGGACTTACATGCGATGTTCTTGAGTCATTATATGTCGATCTGAGCACAGCTGGCCCCGTATATACGGCATGTGGGTGGCTCTGATACCAACCAGATGCAAACCACGGCCATATAGGACCTACAGGGGATGTTCTTGAGTCGATGTATGTCGATCTGATCACAGCTGGGCGCCGTATATACAGCATGGGGGTAGCTCTGATACCAGCCAGATGCAGCCCACGGCCATATAGGAACTACAGGCGATGTTCTTGAGTCGATATATGTCGATCTGAGCACAGTTGGGCCCCGTATATACGGCATGTGGGTGGCTCTGATACCAGCCAGATGCAACCCACGGCCATATAGGACCTACATGCGATGTTCTTGAGTCGATATATGTCGATCTGAGCACAGCTGGGCCCCCTATATACGGCATGTAGGTGGCTCTGATACCAGCCAGATGCAACCCACGGCCATATAGGACCTACAGGCGATGTTCTTGAGTCGATATATGTCGATCTAAGCACAGCTGGGCCCCGCATGTACGGCATATGGATGGCTCTGATACCAGCCAGATGTAACCCACAGCCATATAGGACCTACAGGCGATGTTCTTGAGTCGATATATGTCGATCTGAGCACAGCTGGGCCCCGTATATACGGCATGTGGGTGGCTCTAATATCAGCCAGATGCAACCCACGGCCATATAGGACCTACAGGCGATCTTCTTGAGTCGATATATGTCGATTTGAGCACCGTATATGCAGCATTGGTGCAGCTTCGACAGCAGCCAGGTGCAACCTATGCCCATATAGGACCTACAGGCGATGTTCTTGAGTCGATATATGTCGATCTGAGCTCCGCTATGCCCTGTATATGCAGCACGTGGGTGGTTCTGATACCAGCCAGATGCAACCCACGGCTATATAGGACCTACAGGCGATTTTCTTGAGTCGATATATGTCGATCTGAGCACAGCTGGGCCCCGTATATACGGCATGTGGGTAGCTCTGATACCAGCCAGATGCAACCCACGGCCATATAGGACCTACAGGCGATGTTCTTGAGTCGATATATGTCGATCTGAGCACAGCTGGACCCCGTATATACAGCATGTGGGTAGCTCTGATACCAGCCAGATGCAACCCACGGCCATATAGGACCTACAGGCGATGTTCTTGAGTCGACATATGTCGATCTGAGCACAGCTGGGCCCCGTATATACAGCTCGTGGGTGGCTCTGATACCTGCCAGATGCAACCCACGGCCATATAGGACCTACAGGCAATGTTCTTGAGTCAATATATGTCGATCTGAGCACAGCTAGGCCCTGTATATACGGCATGTGGGTGGCTCTGATATCAGCCAGATGCAACCCACGGCCATATAGAACCTACAGGCGATGCTCTTGAGTCGATATATGTCGATCTGAGCACTGCTATGCACCGTATATGCAGCATTGGGGCAGCTCCGACACCAGCCAGGTGCAACCTATGCCCATATAGGACCTACAGGCGATATTCTTGAGTCGATATATGTCGATCTGAGATCCGCTATGCCCTGTATATGCAGCATGTGGGTGGCTCTGATACCAGCCAGATGCAACCCACGGCCATATAGGACCTACAGGTGATGTTCTTGAGTCGATATATGTCGATCTGAGCACCGCTGTTCACCGTATATGCAGCATTGTGGCAGCTCCGACACCAGCCAGGTGCAACCTATGCCCATATAGGACCTACAGGCGATGTTCTTGAGTCGTTAATGTTGATCTGAGCTCCGCTATGCCCTGTATATGCAGCACGTGGGTGGCTCTGATACCAGCCAGATGCAACCCACGGCCATATAGGACCTACAGGCGATGTTCTTGAGTCGATATATGTCGATCTGAGCACAGCTGGGCCCCATATATACAGCATGGGGGTAGCTCTGATACCAGCCAGATGCAACCCACGGCCATATAGGACCTACAGGCGATGTTCTTGAGTCGATATATGTCGATCTGAGCACCGCTATGCACCGTATATGCAGCCTTGGGGCAGCTCCGTCACCAGCTAGGTGCAACCTATGCCCATATAGGACCTACAGGCGATGTTCTTGAGTCGATATATGTCGATCTGAGCACAGCTGTGCGCCGTATATACACCATGGGGGTAGCTCTGATACCAGCCAGATGCAACCCACGGCCATATGAGACCAACAGGCGATGTTCTTAAGTCGATATATGTCGATCTGAGCACAGCTGCGCCCCGCATATACGGGACGTGGGTGGCTCTGATACCAACCAGATGCAACCCACGGCCATATAGGACCTACAGGCGCTGTTCTTGAGTCGATATATGTCGATCTAAGCACAGCTGGGCCCTGTATATACGGCATGTGGGTGGCTCTGATATCAGCCAGATCCAACCCACGGCCATATAGGACCTACACGCGATGTTCTTGAGTCGATATATGTCGATCTGATCACCGCTATGCACCGTATATGCAGCATTGGGGCAGCTCCGACAGAAGCCAGGTGCAACCTATGCCCATATAGGACCCACAGGCGATGTTCTTGAGTCGATATATGTCGATCTGAGCTCCGCTATGCCCTGTATATGCAGCATGTGAATGGCTTTGATATCAGCCAGATGCAACACACGGCCATACAAGACCTACAGGCAATGTCCTTGAGTCGATATATGTCGATCTGAGCACCGCTATGCACCGTATATGCAGCATTGGGGCAACTCCGACACCAGTCAGGTGCAACCTATAACCATATAGGACCTACAGGCGATGTTCTTGACTCGATATATGTCTATCTGAGCTCCGCTATGCCCTGTATATGCAGCATGTGGGTGGCTCTGATACCAGCCAGATGCAACCCACGGCCATATAGGACCTACAGGCTATGTTCTTGAATCGATATATGTCGATCTGAGCACAGCTGGGCCACGTATATACAGCATGGGGGTACCTCTGATACCAGCCAGCTGCAACCCACGGCCATATAGGATCTACAGGTGATGTTCTTGAGTCGATATATGTCGATCTGAGCACAGCTGGGCCAAGTATATACAGCATGGGGGTAGCTCTGATACCAGACAGATGCAACCCACGGCCATATAGGACCTACAGGCGATGTTCTTGACTCGATATATGTCGATCTGAGCACAGCTGGGCGCCCTATATACATCATGGGGGTAGCTCTGATACCAGCCAGATGCAACCCACGGCCATATAGGACCTACAGGCGATGTTCTTGAGTCGATATATGTCGATCTGAGCACAGCTGGGCCCCGTATATACGGCATGTGGGTGTCTCTGATACCAGCCAGATGCAACCCACGGCCATATAAGACCTACAGGCGATGTTCTTGAGTCAATATATGTCGATCTGAGTACAGCTGGGCCCCGTATATACGGCTGTGGGTGGCTCTGATATCAGCCAGATGCAACCCACGGCCATATAGGACCTACAGGAGATGTTCTTGAGTCGATATATGTCGATCTGAGCACCGCTATGCACCGTATATGCAGCATTGTGGCAGCTCTGACACCAGCCAGGTGCAACCTATGCCCATATAGGATCTACAGGCGATGTTCTTGAGTCGATATATGTCGATCTGAGCTCCGCTATGCCCTGTATATGCAGCACGTGGGTGGCTCTGATACGAGCCAGATGCAACCCATGGCTATATAGGACCTACAGGCGATGTTCTTGAGTCAATATATGTCGATCTGAGCACAGCTGTGCTCCGTATATACACCATGGAGGTAGCTCTGATACCAGCCAGATGCAACCCACGGCCATATAGGACCTACAGGCGATGTTCTTGAGTCGATATATGTCGATCTGAGCTCCGCTATGCCCTGTATATGCAGCACGTGGGTGGCTCTGATACGAGCCAGATGCAACCCATGGCTATATAGGACCTACAGGCGATGTTCTTGAGTCAATATATGTCGATCTGAGCACAGCTTGGCGCCGTATATACACCATGGAGGTAGCTCTGATACCAGCCAGATGCAACCCACGGCCATATAGGACCTACAGGCGATGTTCTTGAGTCGATATTTGTCGATCTGAGCACAGCAGGGCCCCGCATATACGGCATGTGGGTGGCTCTGATACCAGCCAGATGCAAACCACGGCCATATAGGACCTACAGGCGATGGTCTTGAGTCGATATATGTCGATCTGAGCACAGCTGGGCGCCGTATATACAGCATGAGGGTAGCTCTGATACCAGCCAGATGCAACCCACGGCCATATAGGACCTACAGGCGATGTTCTTGAGTCGATATATGTCGATCTGAGCACAGCTGGGCCACGTATATACAGCATGGTGGAAGCTCTGATACCAGCCAGCTGCAACCCACGGCCATATAGGACCTACAGGCGATGTTCTTGAGTCGATATATGTCGATCTGAGCACAGCTGGGCCCCGTATATACGGCATGTGGGTAGCTCTGATACCAGCCAGATGCAACCCACGGCCATATAGGACCTACAGGCGATGTTCTTGAGTCGATATATGTCGATCTGAGCACAGCTGGGCCCCGTATATATAGCATTGGGGTAGCTTTGATACCAGCCAGATGCAACCCACGGCCATATAGGAGCTACAGGCGATGTTCTTGAGTCGATATATGTCGATCTGAGCATAGCTGGGCCCCGTATATACGGCATGTGTGTGGCTCTGATACCAGCCAGATGCAATCCACGGCCATATAGGACCTACAGGCGATGTTCTTGAGTCGATATATGTCGATCTGAGCACAGCTGGGCCCCGTATATACGGCATGTGGGTAACTCTGATACCAGCCAGATGCAACCCACGGCCATATAGGACCTACAGGCGATGTTCTTGAGTCGATATATGTCGATCTGAGCACAGCTGGGCCCCGTATATACAGCATGGGGGTAGCTTTGATACCAGCCAGATGCAACCCACGGCCATATAGGAGCTACAGGCGATGTTCTTGAGTCGATATATGTCGATCTGAGCACAGCTATGCACCGTATATGCAGCATTGGGGCAGCTCCGACACCAGCCAGGTGCAACCTATGCCCATATAGGACCTACAGGCGATGTTCTTGAGTCGATATATGTCGATCTGAGCACAGCTGGGCCCCGTATATACGGCATGTGGGTAACTCTGATACCAGCCAGATGCAACCCACGGCCATATAGGACCTACAGGCGATGTTCTTGAGTCGATATATGTCGATCTGAGCACAGCTGGGCCCCGTATATACAGCTCGTGGGTGGCTCTGATACCTGCCAGATGCAACCCACGGCCATATAGGACCTACAGGCAATGTTCTTGAGTCAATATATGTCGATCTGAGCACAGCTGGGCCCTGTATATACGGCATGTGGGTGGCTCTGATATCAACCAGATGCCACCCACGGCCATATAGAACCTACAGGCGATGTTCTTGAGTCGATATATATCGGTCCGAGCAAAGCTGTGTCCCGTATATACAGCTTGTGGGTGGCTCTGATACCAGCCAGATGCAACCCACGGCTTTTAGGACCTACAGGCAATGTTCTTGAGTCAATATATGTCGATCTGAGCACAGCTGGGCCCCGTATATACGGCATGTGGGTGGCTCTGATATCAGGCAGATGAAACCCACGGCCATATAGAACCTACAGGCGATGTTCTTGAGTCGATATATGTCGATCTGAGCACCGCTATGCACCGTATATGCAGCATTGGGGCAGCTCCGATACCAGCCAGGTGCAACCTATGCCCATATAGGACCTACAGGCGATGTTCTTGAGTCGATATATGTCGATCTGAGCACAGCTGGGCCCCGTATATACGGCATGTGGGTAGCTCTGATACCAGCCAGATGCAACCCACGGCCATATAGGACCTACAGGCGATGTTCTTGAGTCGATATATGTCGATCTGAGCACAGCAGGGCCCCGCATATACAGCTCGTGGGTGGCTCTGATACCTGCCAGATGCAACCCACGGCCATATAGGACCTACAGGCGATGGTCTTGAGTCGATATATGTCGATCTGAGCACAGCTGGGCGCCGTATATACAGCATGGGGGTAGCTCTGATACCAGCCAGATGCAACCCACGGCCATATAGGACCTACAGGCGATGTTCTTGAGTCGATATATGTCGATCTGAGCACAGCTGGGCCACGTATATACGGCATGGTGGAAGCTCTGATACCAGCCAGCTGCAACCCACGGCCATATAGGACCTACAGGCGATGTTCTTGAGTCGATATATGTCGATCTGAGCACAGCTGGGCCCCGTATATACAGCGGGGGGGGTAGCTTTGATACCAGCCAGATGCAACCCACGGCCATATAGGACCTACAGGCAATGTTCTTGAGTCAATATATGTCGATCTGAGCACAGCTGGGCCCCGTATATACGGCATGTGGGTGGCTCTGATATCAGGCAGATGCAACCCACGGCCATATAGAACCTACAGGCGATGTTCTTGAGTCGATATATGTCGATCTGAGCACCGCTATGCACCGTATATGCAGCATTGGGGCAGCTCCGACACTAGCCAGGTGCAAACTATGCCCATATAGGACCTACAGGCGATGTTCTTGAGTCGATATATGTCGATCTGAGCACAGCTGGGCCCCGTATATACGGCATGTGGGTAGCTCTGATACCAGCCAGATGCAACCCACGGCCATATAGGACCTACAGGCGATGTTCTTGAGTCGATATATGTCGATCTGAGCACAGCTGGGCCCCTTATATACAGCTCGTGGGTGGCTCTGATACCTGCCAGATGCAACCCACGGCCATATAGGACCTACAGGCAACGTTCTTGAGTCAATATATGTCGATCTGAGCACAGCTGGGCCATGTATATACGGCATGTGGGTAGCTCTGATACCAGCCAGATGCAACCCACGGCCATATAGGACCTACAGGCGATGTTCTTGAGTCGATATATGTCGATCTGAGCACAGCTGGGCCCCTTATATACGGCTCGTGGGTGGCTCTGATACCTGCCAGATGCAACCCACGGCCATATAGGACCTACAGGCAACGTTCTTGAGTCAATATATGTCGATCTGAGCACAGCTGGGCCATGTATATACGGCATGTGGGTGGCTCTGATATCAGCCAGATGCAACCCACGGCCATATAGAACCTACAGGCGATGTTCTTGAGTCGATATATGTCGATCCGAGCACAGCTGGGTCCCGTATATACAGCTTGTGGGTGGCTCTGATACCAGCCAGATGCAACCCACGGCCATATAGGACCTACAGGCAATGTTCTTGAGTCAATATATGTCGATCTGAGCACAGCTGGGCCCCGTATATACGGCATGTGGGTGGCTCTGATATCAGGCAGATGCAACCCACGGCCATATAGAACCTACAGGCGATGTTCTTGAGTCGATATATGTCGATCTGAGCACCGCTATGCACCGTATATGCAGCATTGGGGCAGCTCTGACACCAGCCAGGTGCAACCTATGCCCATATAGGACCTACAGGCGATGTTCTTGAGTCGATATATGTCGATCTGAGCACAGCTGGGCCCCGTATATACGGCATGTGGGTAGCTCTGATACCAGTCAGATGCAACCCACGGCCATATAGGACCTACAGGCGTTGTTCTTGAGTCGATATATGTCGATCTGAGCACAGCTGGGCTCCGTATATACAGCTCGTGGGTGGCTCTGATACCTGCCAGTTACAACCCACGGCCATATAGGACCTACAGGCAATGTTCTTGAGTCAATATATGTCGATCTGAGCACAGCTGGGCCCTGTATATACGGCATGTGGGTGGCTCTGATATCAGCCAGATGCAACCCACGGCCATATAGAACCTACAGGCGATGTTCTTGAGTCGATATATGTCGATCTGCGCACCGCTATGCACCGTATATGCAGCATTGGGGCAGCTCTGACACCAGTCAGGTGCAACCTATGCCCATATAGGACCTACAGGCGATGTTCTTGAGTCGATATATGTCGATCTGAGCTCCGCTATGCCCTGTATATGCAGCATGTGGGTGGCTCTGATACCAGCCAGATGCAACCCACGGCCATATAGGACCTACAGGCGATGTTCTTGAGTCGATATATGTCGATCTGAGCACAGCTGGGCCACGTATATACAGCATGAGGGTACCTCTGATACCAGCCAGCTGCAACCCACGGCCATATAGGACCTACAGGCGATGTTCTTGAGTCAATATATGTCGATCTGAGCACAGCTGGGCCCCGTATATACGGCATGTGGGTAGCTCTGATACCAGTCAGATGCAACCCACGGCCATATAGGACCTACAGGCGATGTTCTTGAGTCGATATATGTCGATCTGAGCACAGCTGGGCTCCGTATATACAGCTCGTGGGTGGCTCTGATACCAGCCAGATGCAACCCACGGCCATATAGGACCTACAGGCGATGTTCTTGAGTCGATATATGTCGATCTGAGCACAGCTGGTCCCCATATATACAGCATTGGGGTAGCTCTGATACCAGCCAGATGCAACCCATGGCCATATAGGACCTACAGGCGATGTTCTTGAGTCGATATATGTCGATCTGAGCACCGCTATGTACCGTATATGCAGCCTTGGGGCAGCTCCGTCAACAGCCAGGTGCAACCTATGCCCATATAGGACCTACAGGCGATGTTCTTGAGTCGATATATGTCGATCTGAGCACAGCTGTGCGCCGTATATACACCATGGGGGTAGCTCTGATACCTGCCAGATGCAACCCACGGCCATATAGGACCTACAGGCGATGTTCTTGAGTCGATATATGTCGATCTGAGCACAGCTGGGCCCCGTATATACGGGATGTGGGTGGCTCTGATACCAGCCAGATGCAACCCACGGCCATATAGGACCTACAGACGCTGTTCTTGAGTCGATATATGTCGATCTGAGCACAGCTGGGCCCTGTATATACGGCATGTGGGTGGCTCTGATATCAGCCAGATGCAACCCACGGCCATATAGGACCTACATGCGATGTTCTTGAGTCGATATATGTCGATCTGATCACCGCTATGCACCGTATATGCAGCATAGGGGCAGCTACGACACCAGCCAGGTGCAACCTATGCCCATAAAGGACCCACAGGCGATGTGCTTGAGTCGATATATGTCGATCTGAGCTCCGCTATGCCCTGTATATGCAGCATGTGGGTGGCTTTGATATCAGCCAGATGCAACCCACGGCCATATAAGACCTACAGGCAATGTTCTTGAGTCGATATATGTCGATCTGAGCACCGCTATGCACCGTATATGCAGCATTGGGGCAACTCGGACACCAGTCAGGTGCAACCTATGCCCATATAGGACCTACCGGCGATGTTCTTGAGTCGATATATGTCGATCTGAGCTCCGCTATCCCCTGTATATGCAGCATGTGGGTGGCTCTGATACCAGCCAGATGCAACCCACGGCCATATAGGACCTACAGGCGATGTTCTTGAGTCGTTATATGTCGATCTGAGCACAGCTGGGCCACGTATATACAGCATGAGGGTACCTCTGATACCAGCCAGCTGCAACCCACGGCCATATAGGACCTATAGGTGATGTTCTTGAGTCGATATATGTAGATCTGAGCACAGCTGGGCCAAGTATATACAGCATGGGGGTAGCTCTGATACCAGACAGATGCAACCCACGGCCATATAGGACCTTCATGCGATGTTCTTGAGTCGATATATGTCGATCTGAGCACAGCTGGGCGCCGGTTATACAGCATGGGGGTAGCTCTAATACCAGCCAGATGCAACCCACGGCCATATAGGACCTACAGGCGATGTTCTTGAGTCGATATATGTCGATCCGAGCACAGCTGGGTCCCGTATATACAGCTTGTGGGTGGCTCTGATACCAGCCAGATGCAACCCACGGCCATATAGGACCTACAGGCAATGTTCTTGAGTCAATATATGTCGATATGAGCACAGCTCGGCCCCGTATATACGGCATGTGGGTGGCTCTGATATCAGCCAGATGCAACCCACGGCCATATAGAACCCACAGGCGATGTTCTTGAGTCGATATATGTCGATCTGAGCACCGCTATGCACCGTATATGCAGCATTGGGGCAGCTCCGACACCAGCCAGGTGCAACCTATGCCCATATAGGACCTACAGGCGATGTTCTTGAGTCGATATATGTCGATCTGAGCACAGCTGGGCCACGTATATAAAGCATGGGGTAGCTGTGATACCAGCCAGCTGCAACCCACGGCCATATAGGACCTACAGGCGATATTCTTGAGTCGATATATGTCGATCTTAGCACAGCTGGTATTTACGGCATGCGGGTTGCTCTGATACCAGCCAGATGCAACCCACGGCCATATAGGACCTACAGGCGTTGTTCTTGAGTCCATATATGTCGATCTGAGCACAGCTGGGCTCCGTATATACGGCATGTGGGTGGCTCTAATCTCAGCCAGATGCAACCCACAGCCATATAGGACCTACAGGCGATGTTCTTGAGTCGATATATATATCGATATGAGCACCGCTATGCACCGTATATGCAGCCTTGGGGCAGCTCCGTCACCAGACAGGTGCAACCTGTGCCCATATAGGACCTACAGGCGATGTTCTTGAGTCGATATATGTCGATCTGAGCACAGCTGGGCGCCGTATATACACCATGGGGGTAGCTCTGATACCAGCCAGATGCAACACACTGCCATATAGGACCTACAGGCGATGTTCTTGAGTCGATATATGTCGATCTGAGCACAGCTGGGCGCCGTATATACACCATGGGGGTAGCTCTGATACCAGCCAGATGCAACCCACGGCCATATAGGACCTACAGGCGATGTTCTTGAGTCGATATATGTCGATCTGAGCACAGCTGGGCCCCGTATATACAGCTCGTGGGTGGCTCTGATACCTGCCAGCTACAACCCACGGCCATATAGGACCTACAGGCAATGTTCTTGAGTCAATATATGTCGATCTGAGCACAGCTGGGCCCTGTATATACGGCATGTGGGTGGCTCTGATATCAGCCAGATGCAACCCACGGCCATATAGAACCTACAGGCGATGTTCTTGAGTCGATATATGTCGATCTGCGCACCGCTATGCACCGTATATGCAGCATTGGGGCAGCTCCGACACCAGTCAGGTGCAACCTATGCCCATATAGGACCTACAGGCGATGTTCTTGAGTCGATATATGTCGATCTGAGCTCCGCTATGCCCTGTATATGCAGCACGTGGGTGGCTCTGATACCAGCCAGATGCAACCCACGGCCATATAGGACCTACAGGCGATGTTCTTGAGTCGATATATGTCGATCTGAGCACAGCTGGTCCCCATATATACAGCATTGGGGTAGCTCTGATACCAGCCAGATGCAACCCATGGCCATATAGGACCTACATGCGATGTTCTTGAGTCGATATATGTCGATCTGATCACCGCTATGCACCGTATATGCAGCATTGGGGCAGCTACGACACCAGCCAGGTGCAACCTATGCCCATATAGGACCCACAGGCGATGTGCTTGAGTCGATATATGTCGATCTGAGCTCCGCTATGCCCTGTATATGCAGCATGTGGGTGGCTTTGATATCAGCCAGATGCAACCCACGGCCATATAAGACCTACAGGCAATGTTCTTGAGTCGATATATGTCGATCTGAGCACCGCTATGCACCGTATATGCAACATTGGGGCAACTCCGACACCAGTCAGGTGCAACCTATGCCCATATAGGACCTACCGGCGATGTTCTTGAGTCGATATATGTCGATCTGAGCTCCGCTATCCCCTGTATATGCAGCATGTGGGTGGCTCTGATACCAGCCAGATGCAACCCACGGCCATATAGGACCTACAGGCGATGTTCTTGAGTCGATATATGTCGATCTGAGCACAGCTGGGCCACGTATATACAGCATGGGGGTACCTCTGATACCAGCCAGCTGCAACCCACGGCCATATAGGACCTACAGGTGATGTTCTTAAGTCGATATATGTAGATCTGAGCACAGCTGGGCCAAGTATATACAGCATGGGGGTAGCTCTGATACCAGACAGATGCAACCCACGGCCATATAGGACCTTCATGCGATGTTCTTGAGTCGATATATGTCGATCTGAGCACAGCTGGGCGCCGGATATACAGCATGGGGGTAGCTCTAATACCAGCCAGATGCAACCCACGGCCATATAGGACCTACAGGCGATGTTCTTGAGTCGATATATGTCTATCCGAGCACAGCTGGGTCCCGTATATACAGCTTGTGGGTGGCTCTGATACCAGCCAGATGCAACCCACGGCCATATAGGACCTACAGGCAATGTTCTTGAGTCAATATATGTCGATATGAGCACAGCTGGGCCCCGTATATACGGCATGTGGGTGGCTCTGATATCAGCCAGATGCAACCCACGGCCATATAGAACCCACAGGCGATGTTCTTGAGTCGATATATGTCGATCTGAGCACCGCTATGCACCGTATATGCAGCATTGGGGCAGCTCCGACACCAGCCAGGTGCAACCTATGCCCATATAGGACCTACAGGCGATGTTCTTGAGTCGATATATGTCGATCTGAGCACAGCTGGGCCACGTATATAAAGCATGGGGTAGCTGTGATACCAGCCAGCTGCAACCCACAGCCATATAGGACCTACAGGCGATGTTCTTGAGTCGATATATGTCGATCTGACCACAGCTGGGCCCCGTATATACAGCATGGGGGTAGCTCTGATACAAGCCAGATGCAACCCACGGCCATATAGGACCTACAGGCGATATTCTTGAGTCGATATATGTCGATCTTAGCACAGCTGGTATTTACGGCATGCGGGTTGCTCTGATACCAGCCAGATGCAACCCACGGCCATATAGGACCTACAGGCGTTGTTCTTGAGTCCATATATGTCGATCTGAGCACAGCTGGGCTCCGTATATACGACATGTGGGTGGCTCTAATCTCAGCCAGATGCAACCCACAGCCATATAGGACCTACAGGCGATGTTCTTGAGTCGATATATATATCGATATGAGCACCGCTATGCACCGTATATGCAGCCTTGGGGCAGCTCCGACACCAGTCAGGTGCAACCTATGCCCATATAGGACCTACAGGCGATGTTCTTGAGTCGATATATGTCGATCTGAGCTCCGCTATGCCCTGTATATGCAGCACGTGGGTGGCTCTGATACCAGCCAGATGCAACCCACGGCCATATAGAACCTACAGGCGATGTTCTTGAGTCGATATATGTCGATCTGCGCACCGCTATGCACCGTATATGCAGCATTGGGGCAGCTCCGACACCAGTCAGGTGCAACCTATGCCCATATAGGACCTACAGGCGATGTTCTTGAGTCGATATATGTCGATCTGAGCACAGCTGGGCGCCGTATATACACCATGGGGGTAGCTCTGATACCAGCCAGATGCAACACACGGCCATATAGGACCTACAGGCGATGTTCTTGAGTCGATATATGTCGATCTCAGCACAGCTGGGCGCCGTATATACACCATGGGGGTAGCTCTGATACCAGCCAGATGCAACCCACGGCCATATAGGACCAACAGGCGATGTTCTTGAGTCGATATATGTCGATCTGAGCACAGCTGGGCCCCGTATATACAGCTCGTGGGTGGCTCTGATACCTGCCAGCTACAACCCACGGCCATATAGGACCTACAGGCAATGTTCTTGAGTCAATATATGTCGATCTGAGCACAGCTGGGCCCTGTATATACGGCATGTGGGTGGCTCTGATATCAGCCAGATGCAACCCACGGCCATATAGAACCTACAGGCGATGTTCTTGAGTCGATATATGTCGATCTGCGCACCGCTATGCACCGTATATGCAGCATTGGGGCAGCTCCGACACCAGTCAGGTGCAACCTATGCCCATATAGGACCTACAGGCGATGTTCTTGAGTCGATATATGTCGATCTGAGCTCCGCTATGCCCTGTATATGCAGCACGTGGGTGGCTCTGATACCAGCCAGATGCAACCCACGGCCATATAGGACCTACAGGCGATGTTCTTGAGTCGATATATGTCGATCTGAGCACAGCTGGTCCCCATATATACAGCATTGGGGTAGCTCTGATACCAGCCAGATGCAACCCATGGCCATATAGGACCTACAGGCGATGTTCTTGAGTCGATATATGTCGATCTGAGCACCGCTATGTACCGTATATGCAGCCTTGGGGCAGCTCCGTCAACAGCCAGGTGCAACCTATGCCCATATAGGACCTACAGGCGATGTTCTTGAGTCGATATATGTCGATCTGAGCACAGCTGTGCGCCGTATATACATCATGGGGGTAGCTCTGATACCTGCCAGATGCAACCCACGGCCATATAGGACCTACAGGCGATGTTCTTGAGTCGATATATGTCGATCTGAGCACAGCTGGGCCCCGTATATACGGGATGTGGGTGGCTCTGATACCAGCCAGATGCAACCCACGGCCATATAGGACCTACAGACGCTGTTCTTGAGTCGATATATGTCGATCTAAGCACAGCTGGGCCCTGTATATACGGCATGTGGGTGGCTCTGATATCAGCCAGATGCAACCCACGGCCATATAAGACCTACATGCGATGTTCTTGAGTCGATATATGTCGATCTGATCACCGCTATGCACCGTATATGCAGCATTGGGGCAGCTACGACACCAGCCAGGTGCAACCTATGCCCATATAGGACCCACAGGCGATGTGCTTGAGTCGATATATGTCGATCTGAGCTCCGCTATGCCCTGTATATGCAGCATGTGGGTGGCTTTGATATCAGCCAGATGCAACCCACGGCCATATAAGACCTACAGGCAATGTTCTTGAGTCGATATATGTCGATCTGAGCACCGCTATGCACCGTATATGCAGCATTGGGGCAACTCCGACACCAGTCAGGTGCAACCTATGCCCATATAGGACCTACCGGCGATGTTCTTGAGTCGATATATGTCGATCTGAGCTCCGCTATCCCCTGTATATGCAGCATGTGGGTGGCTCTGATACCAGCCAGATGCAACCCACGGCCATATAGGACCTACAGGCGATGTTCTTGAGTCGATATATGTCGATCTGAGCACAGCTGGGCCACGTATATACAGCATGGGGGTACCTCTGATACCAGCCAGCTGCAACCCACGGCCATATAGGACCTTCATGCGATGTTCTTGAGTCGATATATGTCGATCTGAGCACAGCTGGGCGCCGGATATACAGCATGGGGGTAGCTCTAATACCAGCCAGATGCAACCCACGGCCATATAGGACCTACAGGCGATGTTCTTGAGTCGATATATGTCGATCCGAGCACAGCTGGGTCCCGTATATACAGCTTGTGGGTGGCTCTGATACCAGCCAGATGCAACCCACGGCCATATAGGACCTACAGGCAATGTTCTTGAGTCAATATATGTCGATATGAGCACAGCTGGGCCCCGTATATACGGCATGTGGGTGGCTCTGATATCAGCCAGATGCAACCCACGGCCATATAGAACCCACAGGCGATGTTCTTGAGTAGATATATGTCGATCTGAGCACCGCTATGCACCGTATATGCAGCATTGGGGCAGCTCCGACACCAGCCAGGTGCAACCTATGCCCATATAGGACCTACAGGCGATGTTCTTGAGTCGATATATGTCGATCTGAGCACAGCTGGGCCACGTATATAAAGCATGGGGGTAGCTGTGATACCAGCCAGCTGCAACCCACGGCCATATAGGACCTACAGGCGATGTTCTTGAGTCGATATATGTCGATCTGAGCACAGCTGGGCCCCGTATATACAGCATGGGGGTAGCTCTGATACCAGCCAGATGCAACCCACGGCCATATAGGACCTACAGGCGATGTTCTTGAGTCGATATTTGTCGATCTGAGCACAGCAGGGCCCCGCATATACGGCATGTGGGTGGCTCTGATACCAGCCAGATGCAAACCACGGCCATATAGGACCTACAGGCGATGGTCTTGAGTCGATATATGTCGATCTGAGCACAGCTGGGCGCCGTATATACAGCATGGGGGTAGCTCTGATACCAGCCAGATGCAACCCACGGCCATATAGGACCTACAGGCGATGTTCTTGAGTCGATATATGTCGATCTGAGCACAGCTGGGCCACGTATATACAGCATGGTGGAAGCTCTGATACCAGCCAGATGCAACCCACGGCCATATAGGACCTACAGGCGATGTTCTTGAGTCGATATATGTCGATCTGAGCACAGCTGGGCCCCATATATACAGCATGGGTGTAGCTCTGATACCAGCCAGATGCAACCCACGGCCATATAGGACCTACAGGCGATGTTCTTGAGTCGATATATGTCGATCTGAGCACCGCTATGCACCGTATATGCAGCCTTGGGGCAGCTCCGTCACCAGCTAGGTGCAACCTATGTCCATATAGGACCTACAGGCGATGTTCTTGAGTCGATATATGCCGATCTGAGCACAGCTGTGCGCCGTATATACACCATGGGGGTAGCTCTGATACCAGCCAGATGCAACCCACGGCCATATGAGACCTACAGGTGATGTTCTTGAGTCGATATATGTCGATCTGAGCACAGCTGGGCCCCGCATATACGGGAAGTGGGTGGCTCTGATACCAACCAGATGCAACCCACGGCCATATAGGACCTACAGGCGCTGTTCTTGAGTCGATATATGTCGATCTAAGCACAGCTGGGCCCTGTATATACGGCATGTGGGTGGCTCTGATATCAGCCAGATCCAACCCACGGCCATATAGGACCTACACGCGATGTTCTTGAGTCGATATATGTCGATCTGATCACCGCTATGCACCGTATATGCAGCATTGGGGCAGCTCCGACAGAAGCCAGGTGCAACCTATGACCATATAGGACCCACAGGCGATGTTCTTGAGTCGATATATGTCGATCTGAGCTCCGCTATGCCCTGTATATGCAGCATGTGAATGGCTTTGATATCAGCCAGATGCAACACACGGCCATACAAGACCTACAGGCAATGTCCTTGAGTCGATATATGTCGATCTGAGCACCGCTATGCACCGTATATGCAGCATTGGGGCAACTCCGACACCAGTCAGGTGCAACCTATGCCCATATAGGACCTACAGGCGATGTTCTTGAGTCGATATATGTCTATCTGAGCTCCGCTATGCCCTGTATATGCAGCATGTGGGTGGCTCTGATACCAGCCAGATGCAACCCACGGCCATATAGGACCTACAGGCTATGTTCTTGAATCGATATATGTCGATCTGAGCACAGCTGGGCCACGTATATACAGCATGGGGGTACCTCTGATACCAGCCAGCTGCAACCCACGGCCATATAGGATCTACAGGTGATGTTCTTGAGTCGATATATGTCGATCTGAGCACCGCTATGCACCGTATATGCAGCATTGTGGCAGCTCTGATACCAGCCAGGTGCAACCTATGCCCATATAGGATCTACAGGCGATGTTCTTGAGTCGATATATGTCGATCTGAGCTCCGCTATGCCCTGTATATGCAGCACGTGGGTGGCTCTGATACGAGCCAGATGCAACCCATGGCTATATAGGACCTACAGGCGATGTTCTTGAGTCAATATATGTCGATCTGAGCACAGCTGTGCTCCGTATATACACCATGGAGGTAGCTCTGATACCAGCCAGATGCAACCCACGGCCATATAGGACCTACAGGCGATGTTCTTGAGTCGATATATGTCGATCTGAGCTCCGCTATGCCCTGTATATGCAGCACGTGGGTGGCTCTGATACGAGCCAGATGCAACCCATGGCTATATAGGACCTACAGGCGATGTTCTTGAGTCAATATATGTCGATCTGAGCACAGCTTGGCGCCGTATATACACCATGGAGGTAGCTCTGATACCAGCCAGATGCAACCCACGGCCATATAGGACCTACAGGCGATGTTCTTGAGTCGATATTTGTCGATCTGAGCACAGCAGGGCCCCGCATATACGGCATGTGGGTGGCTCTGATACCAGACAGATGCAAACCACGGCCATATAGGACCTACAGGCGATGGTCTTGAGTCGATATATGTCGATCTGAGCACAGCTGGGCGCCGTATATACAGCATGGGGGTAGCTCTGATACCAGCCAGATGCAACCCACGGCCATATAGGACCTACAGGCGATGTTCTTGAGTCGATATATGTCGATCTGAGCACAGCTGGGCCACGTATATACAGCATGGTGGAAGCTCTGATACCAGCCAGCTGCAACCCACGGCCATATAGGACCTACAGGCGATGTTCTTGAGTCGATATATGTCGATCTGAGCACAGCTGGGCCACGTATATACAGCATGGTGGAAGCTCTGATACCAGCCAGCTGCAACCCACGGCCATATAGGACCTACAGGCGATGTTCTTGAGTCGATATATGTCGATCTGAGCACAGCTGGGCCCCGTATATACAGCAGGGGGGTAGCTTTGATACCAGCCAGATGCAACCCACGGCCATATAGGAGCTACAGGCGATGTTCTTGAGTCGATATATGTCGATCTGAGCATAGCTGGGCCCCGTATATACGGCATGTGTGTGTCTCTGATACCAGCCAGATGCAATCCACGGCCATATAGGAGCTACAGGCGATGTTCTTAAGTCGATATATGTCGATCTGAGCACAGCTGGGCCCCGTATATACGGCATGTGGGTAACTCTGATACCAGCCAGATGCAACCCACGGCCATATAGGACCTACAGGCGATGTTCTTGAGTCGATATATGTCGATCTGAGCACAGCTGGGCCCCGTATATACAGCATGGGGGTAGCTTTGATACCAGCCAGATGCAACCCACGGCCATATAGGAGCTACAGGCGATGTTCTTGAGTCGATATATGTCGATCTGAGCACAGCTATGCACCGTATATGCAGCATTGGGGCAGCTCCGACACCAGCCAGGTGCAACCTATGCCCATATAGGACCTACAGGCGATGTTCTTGAGTCGATATATGTCGATCTGAGCACAGCTGGGCCCCGTATATACGGCATGTGGGTAACTCTGATACCAGCCAGATGCAACCCACGGCCATATAGGACCTACAGGCGATGTTCTTGAGTCGATATATGTCGATCTGAGCACAGCTGGGCCCCGTATATACAGCTCGTGGGTGGCTCTGATACCTGCCAGATGCAACCCACGGCCATATAGGACCTACAGGCAATGTTCTTGTGTCAATATATGTCGATCTGAGCACAGCTGGGCCCTGTATATACGGCATGTGGGTGGCTCTGATACCTGCCAGATGCAACCCACGGCCCTATAGGACCTACAGGCGATGGTCTTGAGTCGATATATGTCGATCTGAGCACAGCTGGGCGCCGTATATACAGCATGGGGGTAGCTCTGATACCAGCCAGATGCAACCCACGGCCATATAGGACCTACAGGCGATGTTCTTGAGTCGATATATGTCGATCTGAGCACAGCTGGGCCCCGTATATACGGCATGTGGGTAGCTCTGATACCAGCCAGATGCAACCCACGGCCATATAGGACCTACAGGCGATGTTCTTGAGTCCATATATGTCGATCTGAGCACAGCAGGGCCCCGCATATACAGCTCGTGGGTGGCTCTGATACCTGCCAGATGCAACCCACGGCCCTATAGGACCTACAGGCGATGGTCTTGAGTCGATATATGTCGATCTGAGCACAGCTGGGCGCCGTATATACAGCATGGGGGTAGCTCTGATACCAGCCAGATGCAACCCACGGCCATATAGGACCTACAGGTGATGTTCTTGAGTCGATATATGTCGATCTGAGCACAGCTGGGCCACGTATATACGGCATGGTGGAAGCTCTGATACCAGCCAGCTGCAACCTACGGCCATATAGGACCTACAGGCGATGTTCTTGAGTCGATATATGTCGATCTGAGCACAGCTGGGCCCCGTATATACAGCGGGGGGGTAGCTTTGATACCAGCCAGATGCAACCCACGGCCATATAGGAGCTACAGGCGATGTTCTTGAGTCGATATTTGTCGATCTGAGCATAGCTGGGCCCCGTATATACGGCATGTGTGTGGCTCTGATACCAGCCAGATGCAATCCACGGCCATATAGGACCTACAGGCGATGTTCTTGAGTCGATATATGTCGATCTGAGCACAGCTGGGCCCCGTATATAAGGCATGTGGGTAGCTCTGATACCATCCAGATGCAACCCACGGCCATATAGGACCTACAGGCGATGTTCTTGAGTCGATATATGTCGATCCGAGCACAGCTGGGTCCCGTATATACAGCTTGTGGGTGGCTCTGATACCAGCCAGATGCAACCCACGGCCATATAGGACCTACAGGCAATGTTCTTGAGTCAATATATGTCGATCTGAGCACAGCTGGGCCCCGTATATACGGCATGTGGGTGGCTCTGATATCAGGCAGATGCAACCCACGGCCATATAGAACCTACAGGCGATGTTCTTGAGTCGATATATGTCGATCTGAGCACCGCTATGCACCGTATATGCAGCATTGAGGCAGCTCCGACACTAGCCAGGTGCAAACTATGCCCATATAGGACCTACAGGCGATGTTCTTGAGTCGATATATGTCGATCTGAGCACAGCTGGGCCCCGTATATACGGCATGTGGGTAGCTCTGATACCAGTCAGATGCAACCCACGGCCATATAGGACCTACAGGCGATGTTCTTGAGTCGATATATGTCGATCTGAGCACAGCTGGGCTCCGTATATACAGCTCGTGGGTGGCTCTGATACCTGCCAGCTACAACCCACGGCCATATAGGACCTACAGGCAATGTTCTTGAGTCAATATATGTCGATCTGAGCACAGCTGGGCACTGTATATACGGCATGTGGGTGGCTCTGATATCAGCCAGATGCAACCCACGGCCATATAGAACCTACAGGCGATGTTCTTGAGTCGATATATGTCGATCTGCGCACCGCTATGCACCGTATATGCAGCATTGGGGCAGCTCCGACACCAGTCAGGTGCAACCTATGCCCATATAGGACCTACAGGCGATGTTCTTGAGTCGATATATGTCGATCTGAGCTCCGCTATGCCCTGTATATGCAGCACGTGGGTGGCTCTGATACCAGCCAGATGCAACCCACGGCCATATAGGACCTACAGGCGATGTTCTTGAGTCGATATATGTCGATCTGAGCACAGCTGGTCCCCATATATACAGCATTGGGGTAGCTCTGATACCAGCCAGATGCAACCCATGGCCATATAGGACCTACAGGCGATGTTCTTGAGTCGATATATGTCGATCTGAGCACCGCTATGTACCGTATATGCAGCCTTGGGGCAGCTCCGTCAACAGCCAGGTGCAACCTATGCCCATATAGGACCTACAGGCGATGTTCTTGAGTCGATATATGTCGATCTGAGCACAGCTGTGCGCCGTATATACACCATGGGGGTAGCTCTGATACCTGCCAGATGCAACCCACGGCCATATAGGACCTACAGGCGATGTTCTTGAGTCGATATATGTCGATCTGAGCACAGCTGGGCCCCGTATATACGGGATGTGGGTGGCTCTGATACCAGCCAGATGCAACCCACGGCCATATAGGACCTACAGACGCTGTTCTTGAGTCGATATATGTCGATCTGAGCACAGCTGGGCCCTGTATATACGGCATGTGGGTGGCTCTGATATCAGCCAGATGCAACCCACGGCCATATAGGACCTACATGCGATGTTCTTGAGTCGATATATGTCGATCTGATCACCGCTATGCACCGTATATGCAGCATTGGGGCAGCTACGACACCAGCCAGGTGCAACCTATGCCCATATAGGACCCACAGGCGATGTGCTTGAGTCGATATATGTCGATCTGAGCTCCGCTATGCCCTGTATATGCAGCATGTGGGTGGCTTTGATATCAGCCAGATGCAACCCACGGCCATATAAGACCTACAGGCAATGTTCTTGAGTCGATATATGTCGATCTGAGCACCGCTATGCACCGTATATGCAGCATTGGGGCAACTCCGACACTAGTCAGGTGCAACCTATGCCCATATAGGACCTACCGGCGATGTTCTTGAGTCGATATATGTCGATCTGAGCTCCGCTATCCCCTGTATATGCAGCAAGTGGGTGGCTCTGATACCAGCCAGATGCAACCCACGGCCATATAGGACCTACAGGCGATGTTCTTGAGTCGATATTTGTCGATCTGAGCACAGCTGGGCCACGTATATACAGCATGGGGGTACCTCTGATACCAGCCAGCTGCAACCCACGGCCATATAGGACCTACAGGTGATGTTCTTGAGTCGATATATGTAGATCTGAGCACAGCTGGGCCAAGTATATACAGCATGGGGGTAGCTCTGATACCAGACAGATGCAACCCACGGCCATATAGGACCTTCATGCGATGTTCTTGAGTCGATATATGTCGATCTGAGCATAGCTGGGCGCCGGATATACAGCATGGGGGTAGCTCTAATACCAGCCAGATGCAACCCACGGCCATATAGGACCTACAGGCGATGTTCTTGAGTCGATATATGTCGATCCGAGCACAGCTGGGTCCCGTATATACAGCTTGTGGGTGGCTCTGATACCAGCCAGATGCAACCCACGGCCATATAGGACCTACAGGCGATGTTCTTGAGTCGATATATGTCGATCTGAGCACAGCTGGGCCACGTATATACAGCATGGGGGTACCTCTGATACCAGCCAGCTGCAACCCACGGCCATATAGGACCTTCATGCGATGTTCTTGAGTCGATATATGTCGATCTGAGCACAGCTGGGCGCCGGATATACAGCATGGGGGTAGCTCTAATACCAGCCAGATGCAACCCACGGCCATATAGGACCTACAGGCGATGTTCTTGAGTCGATATATGTCGATCCGAGCACAGCTGGGTCCCGTATATACAGCTTGTGGGTGGCTCTGATACCAGCCAGATGCAACCCACGGCCATATAGGACCTACAGGCAATGTTCTTGAGTCAATATATGTCGATATGAGCACAGCTGGGCCCCGTATATACGGCATGTGGGTGGCTCTGATATCAGCCAGATGCAACCCACGGCCATATAGAACCCACAGGCGATGTTCTTGAGTAGATATATGTCGATCTGAGCACCGCTGTGCACCGTATATGCAGCATTGGGGCAGCTCCGACACCAGCCAGGTGCAACCTATGCCCATATAGGACCTACAGGCGATGTTCTTGAGTCGATATATGTCGATCTGAGCACAGCTGGGCCACGTATATAAAGCATGGGGGTAGCTGTGATACCAGCCAGCTGCAACCCACGGCCATATAGGACCTACAGGCGATGTTCTTGAGTCGATATATGTCGATCTGAGCACAGCTGGGCCCCGTATATACAGCATGGGGGTAGCTCTGATACCAGCCAGATGCAACCCACGGCCATATAGGACCTACAGGCGATATTCTTGAGTCGATATATGTCGATCTTAGCACAGCTGGTATTTACGGCATGCGGGTTGCTCTGATACCAGCCAGATGCAACCCACGGCCATATAGGACCTACAGGCGATGTTCTTGAGTCGATATATATATCGATATGAGCACCGCTATGCACCGTATATGCAGCCTTGGGGCAGCTCCGTCACCAGACAGGTGCAACCTGTGCCCATATAGGACCTACAGGCGTTGTTCTTGAGTCCATATATGTCGATCTGAGCACAGCTGGGCTCCGTATATACGGCATGTGGGTGGCTCTAATCTCAGCCAGATGCAACCCACAGCCATATAGGACCTACAGGCGATGTTCTTGAGTCGATATATATATCGATATGAGCACCGCTATGCACCGTATATGCAGCCTTGGGGCAGCTCCGTCACCAGACAGGTGCAACCTGTGCCCATATAGGACCTACAGGCGATGTTCTTGAGTCGATATATGTCGATCTGAGCACAGCTGGGCGCCGTATATACACCATGGGGGTAGCTCTGATACCAGCCAGATGCAACACACGGCCATATAGGACCTACAGGCGATGTTCTTGAGTCGATATATGTCGATCTGAGCACAGCTGGGCGCCGTATATACACCATGGGGGTAGCTCTGATACCAGCCAGATGCAACCCACGGCCATATAGGACCTACAGGCGATGTTCTTGAGTCGATATATGTCGATCTGAGCACAGCTGGGCCCTGTATATACGACATGTGGGTGGCTCTGATATCAGCCAGATGCAACCCACGGCCATATAGGACCCACAGGCGATGTTCTTGAGTCGATATATGTCAATCTGAACTCCGCTATGCCCTGTATATGCAGCATGTGGGTGGCTTTGATATCAGCCAGATGCAACCCACGACCATATTGGACCTACAGGCAATGTTCTTGAGTCGATATATGTCGATCTGAGCACCGCTATGCACCGTATATGCAGCATTGGGGCAGCTCCGACACCAGCCAGGTGCAACCTATGCCCATATAGGACCTACAGGCGATGTTCTTGAGTCGATATATGTCGATCTGAGCACCGCTATGCACCGTATATGCAGCATTGGGGCAGCTCCGACACCAGCAAAGTGCAACCTATGCCCATATAGGACCTACAGGCGATGTTCTTGAGTCGATATATGTCGATCTGAGCACAGCTGGGCCAAGTATATACAGCATGGGGGTAGCTCTGATATCAGACAGATGCAACCCACGGCCATATAGGACCTACAGGCGATGTTCTTGAGTCGATATATGTCGATCTGAGCACAGCTGGGCGCCGTATATACAGCATGGGGGTAGCTCTGATACCAGCCAGATGCAACCCACGGCCATATAGGACTTACAGGCGATGTTCTTGAGTCGATATATGTCGATCTGAGCACAGCTGGGCCCCGTATATACGGCATGTGGGTGGCTGTGATACCAGCCAGATGCAATCCACGTCCATATAGGACCTACAGGCGATGTTCTTGAGTCGATATATGTCGATCTGAGCACAGCTGGGCCCCGTATATACGGAATGTGGGTGGCTCTGATATCAGCCAGATGCAACCCACGGCCATATAGGACCTACAGGCGATGTTCTTGAGTCGATATATGTCGATCTGAGCACAGCTGGGCCCTGTATATACGACATGTGGGTGGCTCTGATATCAGCCAGATGCAACCCACGGCCATATAGGACCTACATGCGTTGTTCTTGAGTCGATATATGTCGATCTGATCACCGCTATGCACCATATATGCAGCATTGGGGCAGCTCCGACACCAGCCAGGTGCAACCTATGCCCATATAGGACCCACAGGCGATGTTCTTGAGTCGATATATGTCAATCTGAGCTCCGCTATGCCCTGTATATGCAGCATGTGGGTGGCTTTGATATCAGCCAGATGCAACCCACGACCATATTGGACCTACAGGCAATGTTCTTGAGTCGATATATGTCGATCTGAGCACCGCTATGCACCGTATATGCAGCATTGGGGCAGCTCCGACACCAGCCAGGTGCAACCTATGCCCATATAGGACCTACAGGCGATGTTCTTGAGTCGATATATGTCGATCTGAGCACCGCTATGCACCGTATATGCAGCATTGGGGCAGCTCCGACACCAGCCAGGTGCAACCTATGCCCATATAGGACCTACAGGCGATGTTCTTGAGTCGATATATGTCGATCCGAGCACAGCTGGGTCCCGTATATACAGCTTGTGGGTGGCTCTGATACCAGCCAGATGCAACCCACGGCCATATAGGACCTACAGGCAATGTTCTTGAGTCAATATATGTCGATCTGAGCACAGCTGGGCCCCGTATATACGGCATGTGGGTGGCTCTGATATCAGGCAGATGCAACCCACGGCCATATAGAACCTACAGGCGATGTTCTTGAGTCGATATATGTCGATCTGAGCACCGCTATGCACCGTATATGCAGCATTGGGGCAGCTCCGACACTAGCCAGGTGCAAACTATGCCCATATAGGACCTACAGGCGGTGTTCTTGAGTCGATATATGTCGATCTGAGCACAGCTGGGCCCCGTATATACGGCATGTGGGTAGCTCTGATACCAGCCAGATGCAACCCACGGCCTTATAGGACCTACAGGCGATGTTCTTGAGTCGATATATGTCGATCTGAGCACAGCAGGGCCCCTTATATACAGCTCGTGGGTGGCTCTGATACCTGCCAGATGCAACCCACGGCCATATAGGACCTACAGGCAACGTTCTTGAGTCAATATATGTTGATCTGAGCACAGCTGGGCCATGTATATACGGCATGTGGGTAGCTCTGATACCAGCCAGATGCAACCCACGGCCATATAGGACCTACAGGCGATGTTCTTGAGTCGATATATGTCGATCTGAGCACAGCTGGGCCCCTTATATACAGCTCGTGGGTGGCTCTGATACCTGCCAGATGCAACCCACGGCCATATAGGACCTACAGGCAACGTTCTTGAGTCAATATATGTCGATCTGAGCACAGCTGGGCCATGTATATACGGCATGTGGGTGGCTCTGATATCAGCCAGATGCAACCCACGGCCATATAGAACCTACAGGCGATGTTCTTGAGTCGATATATGTCGATCCGAGCACAGCTGGGTCCCGTATATACAGCTTGTGGGTGGCTCTGATGCCAGCCAGATGCAACCCACGGCCATATAGGACCTACAGGCAATGTTCTTGAGTCAATATATGTCGATCTGAGCACAGCTGGGCCCCGTATATACGGCATGTGGGGGGCTCTGATATCAGGCAGATGCAACCCACGGCCATATAGAACCTACAGGCGATGTTCTTGAGTCGATATATGTCGATCTGAGCACCGCTATGCACCGTATATGCAGCATTGGGGTAGCTCCGACACCAGCCAGGTGCAACCTATGCCTATATAGGACCTACAGGCGATGTTCTTGAGTCGATATATGTCGATCTGAGCACAGCTGGGCCCCGTATATACGGCATGTGGGTAGCTCTGATACCAGTCAGATGCAACCCACGGCCATATAGGACCTACAGGCGATGTTCTTGAGTCGATATATGTCGATCTGAGCACAGCTGGGCCCCGTATATACAGCTCGTGGGTGGCTCTGATACCTGCCAGCTACAACCCACGGCCATATAGGACCTACAGGCAATGTTCTTGAGTCAATATATGTCGATCTGAGCACAGCTGGGCCCTGTATATACGGCATGTGGGTGGCTCTGATATCAGCCAGATGCAACCCACGGCCATATAGAACCTACAGGCGATGTTCTTGAGTCGATATATGTCGATCTGCGCACCGCTATGCACCGTATATGCAGCATTGGGGCAGCTCCGACACCAGTCAGGTGCAACCTATGCCCATATAGGACCTACAGGCGATGTTCTTGAGTCGATATATGTCGATCTGAGCTCCGCTATGCCCTGTATATGCAGCACGTGGGTGGCTCTGATACCAGCCAGATGCAACCCACGGCCATATAGGACCTACAGGCGATGTTCTTGAGTCGATATATGTCGATCTGAGCACAGCTGGTCCCCATATATACAGCATTGGGGTAGCTCTGATACCAGCCAGATGCAACCCATGGCCATATAGGACCTATAGGCGATGTTCTTGAGTCGATATATGTCGATCTGAGCACAGCTGGGCCAAGTATATACAGCACGCGGGCAGCTCTGATACCAGACAGATGCAACCCGCGGCCATATAGGACCTACAGGCGATGTTCTTGAGTCGATATATGTCGATCTGAGCACATCTGGGCGCCGTATATACAGCATGGGGGTAGCTCTGATACCAGCCAGATGCAACCCACGGCCATATAGGACCTACAGGCGATGTTCTTCAGTCGATATATGTTGATCTAAGCACAGCTGGGCCCCGTATATACGGCATGTGTGTGGCTCTTATATCAGGCAGATGCAACCAACGGCCATATAGTACCTACAGGAGATGTTCTTGGGTCGATATATGTCGATCTGAGCACCGCTATGCACCGTATATAGCTGGGCCCCATATATACAGCATGGGGGTAGCTCTGATACCAGCCAGATGCAACCCACGGCCATATAGGACCTACAGGCAATGTTCTTGAGTCGATATATGTCGATCTGAGCACAGCTGGGCGCCGTATATACACCATGGGGGTAGCTCTGATACCAGCCAGATGCAACCCACGGCCATATAGGACCTACAGCCGATGTTCTTAAGTCTATATATGTCGATCTGAGCACAGCTGGGCCCCGTATATACGGCATGGGGGTAGCTCTGATACCAGCCAGATGCAACCCACGGCCATATAGGACCTACAGGCGATGTTCTTGTGTCATTATATGTCGATCTGAGCACAGCTGGGCCCCGTATATACGGCATGTGGGTGGCTCTGATACCAGCCAGATGCAAACCACGGCTATATAGGACCTACAAGCGATGTTCTTGAGTCGATATATGTCGATCTGAGCACAGCTGGGCGCCGTATATACAGCATGGGGGTAGCTCTGATACCAGCCAGATGCAACCCACGGCCATATAGGACCTACAGGCGATGCTCTTGAGTCGATATATGTCGATCTGAGCACAGTTGGGCCTCGTATATACGGCATGTGGGTGGCTCTGATACCAGCCAGATGAAACCCACGGCCATATAGGACCTACAGGCGATGTTCTTGAGTCGATATATGTCGATCTGAGCACAGCTGGGCCCCCTATAAACGGCATGTATACGGCCATATAGCACCTACAGGCGATCTTCTTGAGTCGATATATGTCGATCTGCGCACCGTATATGCATCATTGGGGCAGCTCCGACACCAGCCAGGTGCAACCTGTGCCCATATAGGACCTATAGGCGATGTTCTTAAGTCGATATAAGTCGATCTGAGCTCCGCTATGCCCTGTATATGCAGCGTGTGGGTGGCTCTGATACCAGCCAGATGCAACCCACGGCCATATAGGACTTACAGGCGATGTTCTTGAGTCGATATATGTCGATCTGAGCACAGCTGGGCCCCGTATATAAAGCATGGGGATAGCTTTGATACCAGCCAGATTCAACCCACGGCCATATAGGACCTACAGGCTATGTTCTTGAGTCGATATATGTCGATCTGAGCACAGCTGGGCCCCGTATATACGGCATGTGGGTGGCTCTGATACCAGCCAGATGCAACCCACGGCCATATAGGACCTAGAGGCGATGTTCTTGAGTCGATATATGTCGATCTGAGCTCCGCTATGCCCTGTATATGCAGCATGTAAGTGGCTCTGATACCAGCCAGCTGCAACCCACGGCCATATAAGACCCACAGACGATGTTCTTGAGTCGATATATGTCGATCTGAGGACAGCTGGGCCCCATATATACAGCATGGGGGTAGCTCTGATACCAGCCAGATGCAACCCACGGCTATATAGGACCTACAGGCAATGTTCTTGAGTCGATATATGTCGATCTGAGCACAGCTGGGCGCCGTATATACAACATGGGTGTGGCTCTGATACCAACCAGATGCAACCCACGGCCATATAGGACCTACAGGCGATGTTCTTGAGTCGATATATGTCGATCTGAGCACAGCTGGGCCCCGTATATACAGCATGGGGGTAGCTCTGATACCAGCCAGATGCAACCCACGGCCATATAGGACCTACAGGCGATGTTATTGTGTCGATATATGACGATCTTAGCACAGCTGGGCCCCGTATATACGGCATGCTGGTTGCTCTGATACCAGCCAGATGCAACCCATGGCCATATAGGACCTACACGCGTTGTTCTTGAGTCCATATATGTCGATCTGAGCACAGCTGGGCCCCGTATATACGGCATGTGGGTGGCTCTGATCTCAGCCAGATGCAACCCACAGCCATATAGGATATACAGGCGATGTTCTTGAGTCGATATATGTCGATCTGAGCACCGCTATGCACCGTATATGCAGCCTTGGGGCAGCTCCGTCACCAGCCAGGTGAAACCTATGCCCATATAGGACCTACAGGCGATGTTCTTGAGTCGCTATATGTCGATCTGAGCACAGCTGGGCCCCGTATATACGGGATGTGGGTGGCTCTGATACCAGCCAGATGCAACCCACGGCCATATAGGACCTACAGGCGCTGTTCTTGAGTCGATATATGTCGATCTGAGCACAGCTGGGCCCTGTATATACGGCACGTGGGTGGCTCTGATGTCAGCCAGATGCAACCCACGGCCATATAGGACCTACATGCGTTGTTCTTGAGTCGAAATATGTCGATCTGATCACCGCTATGCACCATATATGCAGCATTGGGGCAGCTCCGACACCAGCCAGGTGCAACCTATGCCCATATAGGACCCACAGGCGATATTCTTGAGTCGATATATGTCAATCTGAGCTCCGCTATGCCCTGTATATGCAGCATGTGGGTGGCTTTGATATCAGCCAGATGCAACTCACGGTCATATTGGACCTACAGGCAATGTTCTTCAGTCGATATATGTCGATCTGAGCACCGCTATGCACCGTATATGCAGCATTGGGGCAGCTCCGACACCAGCCAGGTGCAACCTATGCCCATATAGGACCTACAGGCGATGTTCTTGAGTCGATATATGTCGATCTGAGGTCCGCTATGCCCTGTATATGCAGCATGTGGGTGGCTCTGATACCAGCCAGATGCAACCCACGGTCATATAGGACCTACAGGCGATGTTCTTGAGTCGATATATGTCGATCTGAGCACAGCTGGGCCACGTATATACAGCATGGGGGTACCTCTGATACCAGCTAGCTGCAACCCACGGCCATATAGGACCTACAGGCGATGTTCTTGAGTCGATATATGTCGATCTGAGCACAGCTGGGCCAAGTATATACAGCATGGGGGTAGCTCTGATACCAGACAGATGCAACCCACGGCCATATAGGACCTACAGGCGATGTTCTTGAGTCGATATATGTCGATCTGAGCACAGCTGGGCCCCGTATATAAAGCATGGGGGTAGCTTTGATACCAGCCAGATTCAACCCACGGCCATATAGGACCTACAGGCGATGTTCTTGAGTCGATATATGTCGATCTGAGCACAGCTGGGCCCCGTATATACGGCATGTGGGTGGCTCTGATACCAGCCAGATGCAACCCACGGCCATATAGGACCTACATGCGATGTTCTTGAGTCGATATATGTCGATCTGAGCACAGCTGGGCCCCGTATATACGGCATGTGGGTGGCTCTGATACCAGCCAGATGCAACCCACGGCCATATAGGACCTACAGGCGATGTTCTTGAGTCGATATATGTCGATCTGAGCACAGCTGGGCCAAGTATATACAGCATGGGGGTAGCTCTGATACCAGACAGATGCAACCCACGGCCATATAGGACCTACAGGCGATGTTCTTGAGTCGATATATGTCGATCTGAGCACAGCTGGGCGCCGTATATACAGCATGGGGGTAGCTCTGATACCAGCCAGATGCAACCCACGGCCATATAGGACCTACAGGAAATGTTCTTGAGTCGATATATGTCGATCTGAGCACCGCTATGCACCGTATATGCAGCATTGTGGCAGCTCCTACACCAGCCAGGTGCAACCTATGCCCATATAGGACCTACAGGCGATGTTCTTGAGTCGATTTATGTCGATCTGAGCTCCGCTATGCCCTGTATATGCAGCACGTGGGTGGCTCTGATACCAGCCAGATGCAACCCACGGCCATATAGGACCTACAGGCGATGTTCTTGAGTCGATATATGTCGATCTGAGCACAGCTGGGCCCCCTATATACAGCATGTATACGGCCATATAGGACCTACAGGCGATCTTCTTGAGTCGATATATGTCGATCTGAGCACCGTATATGCAGCATTGGGGCAGCTCCGACACCAGCCAGGTGCAACCTATGCCCATATAGGACCTACAGGCGATGTTCTTGAGTCGATATAAGTCGATCTGAGCTCCGCTATGCCCTATATATACAGACTGTGGGTGGCTCTGATACCAGCCAGATGCAACAAACGGCCATATAGGACCTACAGGCGATGTTCTTGAGTCGATATATGTCGATCTGAGCACAGCTGGGCCCCGTATATAAAGCATGGGGGTAGCTTTGATACCAGCCAGATTCAACCCACGGCCATATAGGACCTACAGGCGATGTTCTTGAGTCGATATATGTCGATCTGAGCACAGCTGGGCCCCGTATATACGGCATGTGGGTGGCTCTGATACCAGCCAGATGCAACCCAGGGCCATATAGGACCTACATGCGATGTTCTTGAGTCGATATATGTCGATCTGAGCTCCACTATGCCCTGTATATGCAGCATGTGGGTGGCTCTGATACCAGCCAGCTGCAACCCACGGCCATATAAGACCCACAAGCGATGTTCTTGAGTCGATATATGTCGATCTGAGGACAGCTGGGCTCCATATATACAGCATGGGGGTAGCTCTGATACCAGCCAGATGCAACCCACGGCTATATAGGACCTACAGGCAATGTTCTTGAGTCGATATATGTCGATCTGAGCACAGCTGGGCGCCGTATATACACCATGGGGATAGCTCTGATACCAGCCAGATGCAACCCACGGCCATATAGGACCTACAGGCGATGTTCTTGAGTCGATATATGTCGATCTGAGCACAGCCGGGCAACGTATATCCGGCATGTGGGTTGCTCTGATACCAGCCAGATGCAACCCACGGCCATATAGGACCCACAGGCAATGTTCTTGAGTCGATATGTGTCGATCTGAGCACAGCTGGGCCCCGTATATACGGCATGGGGGTAGCTCTGATACCAGCCAGATGCAACCCACGGCCATATAGGACCTACAGGCGATGTTCTTGAGTCATTATATGTCGATCTGAGCACAGCTGGGCCCCGTATATACGGCATGTGGGTGGCTCTGATACCAGCCAGATGCAAACCACGGCCATATAGGACCTACAGGCGATGTTCTTGAGTCATTATATGTCGATCTGAGCACAGCTGGGCCCCGTATATACGGCATGTGGGTGTTTCTGATACCAGCCAGTTGCAAACCACGGCCATATAGGACCTACAGGCGATGTTCTTGAGTCGATATATGTCGATCAGAGTACAGCTGGGCGCCGTATATACAGCATGCGGGCAGCTCTGAAACCAGACAGATGCAACCCGCGGCCATATAGGACCTACAGGCGATGTTCTTGAGTCGATATATGTCGATCAGAGTACAGCTGGGCGCCGTATATACAGCATGCGGGCAGCTCCGACACCAGCCAGGTGCAACCTATGCCCATATAGGACCTACAGGCGATGTTCTTGAGTCGATATAAGTCGATCTGAGCTCCGCTATGCCCTGTATATGCAGACTGTGGGTGGCTCTGATATCAGCCAGATGCAACCCACGGCCATATAGGACCTACAGGAGATGTTCTTGAGTCGATATATGTCGATCTGTGCACCGCTATGCACCGTATATGCAGCATTGTGGCAGCTCCGACACCAGCCAAGTGCAACCTATGCCCATATAGGACCTACAGGCGATGTTCTTGAGTCGATATATGTCGATCTGAGCTTCGCTATGACCTGTATATGCAGCTCGTGGGTGGCTCTGATACCAGCCAGATGCAACCCACGGCCATAAAGGACCTACAGGCGATGTTCTTGAGTCGATATATGTCGATCTGAGCACAGCTGGGCCCCGTATATACGGCATGTGGGTGGCTCTGATACCAGCAAGATGCAACCCACGGCCATATAGGACCTACAGGCAATGTTCTTGAGTCGATATATGTCGATCTGAGCACAGCTGGGCCCCGTATATACGGCATGGGGGTAGCTCTGATACAAGCCAGATGCAACCCACGGCCATATAGGACTTACAGGCGCTGTTCTTGAGTCATTATATGTCGATCTAAGCACAGCTGGGCCCCGTATATACGGCATGTGGGTGGCTCTGATACCAACCAGATGCAAACCACGGCCATATAGGACCTACAGGCGATGTTCTTGAGTCGATATATGTCGATCTGAGCACAGCTGGGCGCCGTATATATAGCATGGGTGTAGCTCTGATACCAGCCAGATGCAGCCCACGGCCATATAGGAACTACAGGCGATGTTCTTGAGTCGATATATGTCGATCTGAGCACAGTTGGGCCCCGTATATACGGCATGTGGGTGGCTCTGATACCAGCCAGATGCAACCCACGGCCATATAGGACCTACAGGCGATGTTCTTGAGTCGATATATGTCGATCTGAGCACAGCTGGGCCCCCTATATACGGCATGTAGGTGGCTCTGATACCAGCCA
Organism: Lordithon lunulatus; assembly: GCA_963942505.1. Taxonomy (NCBI): domain Eukaryota; kingdom Metazoa; phylum Arthropoda; class Insecta; order Coleoptera; family Staphylinidae; genus Lordithon; species Lordithon lunulatus. Next base: position 36,266,049 of record OZ012670.1, on the reverse strand, counting down.
GATGCAACCCACGGCCATATAGGACCTACAGGCGATGTTCTTGAGTCGATATATGTCGATCTGAGCACAGCTGGGCCCCGTATGTACGGCATATGGGTGGCTCTGATACCAGCCAGATGTAACCCACGGCCATATAGGACCTACAGGCGATGTTCTTGAGTCGATATATGTCGATCTGAGCACAGCTGGGCCACGTATATACGGCATGTGGGTGGCTCTAATATCAGCCAGATGCAACCCACGGCCATATAGGACCTACAGGCGATCTTCTTGAGTCGATATATGTCGATCTGAGCACCATATATGCAGCATTGGGGCAGCTTCGACAGCAGCCAGGTGCAACCTATGCCCATATAGGACCTACAGGCGATGTTCTTGAGTCGATATATGTCGATCTGAGCTCCGCTATGCCCTGTATATGCAGCACGTGGGTGGCTCTGATACCAGCCAGATGCAACCCACGGCTATATAGGACCTACAGGCGATTTTCTTGAGTCGATATATGTCGATCTGAGCACAGCTGGGCCCCGTATATACAGCATGTGGGTAGCTCTGATACCAGCCAGATGCAACCCACGGCCATATAGGACCTACAGGCGATGTTCTTGAGTCGACATATGTCGATCTGAGCACAGCTGGGCCCCGTATATACAGCTCGTGGGTGCCTCTGAAACCTGCCAGATGCAACCCACGGCCATATAGGACCTACAGGCAATGTTCTTGAGTCAATATATGTCGATCTGAGCATAGCTGGGCCATGTATATACGGCATGTGGGTGGCTCTGATATCAGCCAGATGCAACCCACGGCCATATAGAACCTACAGGCGATGTTCTTGAGTCGATATATGTCGATTTGAGCACCGCTATGCACCGTATATGCAGCATTGGGGCAGCTCCGACACCAGCCAGGTGCAACCTATGCCCATATAGGACCTACAGGCGATGTTCTTGAGTCGATATATGTCGATCTGAGCTCCGCTATGCCCTGTATATGCAGCATGTGGGTGGCTCTGATACCAGCCAGATGCAACTCACGGCCATATAGGACCTACAGGCGATGTTCTTGAGTCGATATATGTCGATCTGAGCACCGCTATGCACCGTATATGCAGCATTGTGGCAGCTCCGACACCAGCCAGGTGCAACCTATGCCCATATAGGACCTACAGGCGATGTTCTTGAGTCGTTAATGTCGATCTGAGCTCCGCTATGCATTGTAAATGCAGCACGTGAGTAGGTAAAAAATGGGGGTAACCCCTAAATTTCTCCATGTTATTCTTATGGACTTCCGGTTATTCGTTTTTACCCCCTAGTTTGCGTTGTGGTGGTGCCAGAAAGGCGTGCGAGGTGTCAAACGACTCAGGGGAAGCATGCCTCGGGAGGTATTTGGAATTATGGCCGTGGGGTGAAAAATAAGGGATGCAGAAAATTAAATGTATGTTGGGTTGCCTAGGTCGAGTTTGGTATCAAATGAAGCGGAATTTTGCGGGAAGTTTGAAAATAAAAATGAGAAAAACTTTTGTCATTCGTGGTAGGCGTGGCGAGCGTTTAAAGTGTTGCATTGATAAGAGCGACGACGGCGAGTGGAGCTGCTGTTGATAACGTTATCGTGTGATAAAGGCGCTCGGCGATCGATGAATTAGGATGATGATGATGTCATGGAAAGTAAGTGTGTAATGCGCATGCGCGCGTTCGGTCGGCTCGTTGTGGCGCGCTTTCGGTGGGCTGTGACCGGTGGTCGGTGGTGAATTTGAATTTTGATTACATTTGATTGATTGGCGGTAGATTTGAATTTCAGCGGGGTTTGTCATTTTATTTTTAATATAAATACGATTCTCGTAGTTGGTTACCGTTAGTTATAAAGATGATGTCGAAGAGTAAAGTCGTTGTGATATGCATTATATTATTATTATTATATAGCGTGGAGTCGTACGCTTTTCCTACTTCCGATGGGAAGAAATTGAAAGGCTCGATGGAAAAATTATCACACCACCTCTCGAGAATGATGGTATTAATATTAAAACAGCCAGCGGTTACATCGATTCTGATTACTACAATATTACGAAAGAATAAAATAAAACATATAAAAATAATTACGTTTTTATTTCCTTTAAATAATCATATAATATTTTTACATTTTCAGCAGTACATATACTATAATTATTGAAATGATTTAAACATACATGTTCGGTTTTAACTAAATTGGGGCAATCGTAAAATTCATCTTCATTATTTTCTAAATTAATAACTGTATAATTATTTTGTGACAAATACAAACTTAAAATGGATTTAATAAACTCTTGTTTTACTGCTCCTTTAACAAATATTATTATTCTAAAACTAGTCGTATTTCTAATGTGATATTTGAAAATATGCGGAATAAGTTTTAACGGTATATTTCCAGAATTGTATTTAAATCCATGATGATTATTCTCCAACCAGCATGTCTGTTTTTTATTGGAGATGCTGAGAGAACGGAATGGTGTAGGCTGTTTAAATGAGTAGGTGTCCACATCATTCTCATCGAATGATTTGATGGAAAGTTCCTTTGGTATAAATTTTTCATTTACAATAAATCCTTGAACATCGATAATAAACCGCTGATTCATAGCGATGCTGTGCTGCTGCTGCTGTTGCTGCTGCTTCTTTCTCAGTATCGGTGCTAGTAGCTTTTCCAAATGATTGATTCTTCCACGAAAACGGATACGATTGGCAGCACTCCACAACCATTCGCTACCATTTCGAGATTCGCACTGGGGTTCAATAGTAAAAATTTCAACTATATCTACCCCTCCAGAATCTGTTAAAAATGATACACATTTCTGTCTCACGTTATCAATTTTCGCACTATTCCTGACAACGGAGTATACTCGACAACTGTGTCACATAAAATGAGACAATATGCTTGAGTGTTTGCTCTAAATGCTCGTGCAGCTTCCAGTTCTACTTTTAAATCAATGGTGGATGATTTTATACTCTCATTCTGTTTGGACACATCGAAGACAAAAAGAACATGTTCCCTGAATTCGATCATATTTAGTATCGGCTCATTGGTGCTGTTACCGTAATAACTGTTTTGGAATGCTGCATACATGTAATAGAGTTGTGCATAATCTCCATTATTCATATCAAGATTTAAATTGTCATACGGATAGGAGTCTGAGTTTAGGTAAATTTTCATATTTCGTACTGATGCATTATCAAATTTGGATGCAGTTCTTGGATGATTATCCCTTCGTCCCTCTTGCAGCGCAATTATTATATATCGAGGCTTCTCTAGACTCGTAGATGTTTTCACCGACCAGATGTCTCTATCGGTATTTTTTAGGGAGGGTAGCTCGTGCAACTCCCATTTTCGAAACGGAATCAAAATTGGTTTATCTTCTTTGAGTCATCCAATCTAACTTCATCGTTGAGTTGAATATGTGGAATTTTCCAAAGCACTTTGTCTATATCGAACGTTATATTTGCATCTCCCTTGTAACAATTTACATCAGTTCTGGCACGTAGTAGAATTAATTCCTGTTTCACATTAATTAAAATCTTTGTATAATCCTCTGCAAAGCCTAGTAAATACTTTAGTGGGATCAGAGCATAGAACTTTCTAGTATTTTCAAAGTATGTAACATTTGTAGCACTTGCAGCCCATCCAAATACATCAAGTATATGCTGATCTCGTTTAGTGTTGGAAAGTAATCCTTTAATCGTGCTAGTGATTCCAACATCACGATTTTTATCGATGTCAACTCCATTCAATTCATAGCGAATTTCATCAAACAAATACGCGTAAGCGTTTTTAACAAATTCAAAATTGTGTACAGTTGCAGGCGCAACGAGTGCTGGAAACTGAACGGTTCCACTCACATAAATATAACTTTCACTAGGACACGTGTACATGTCCTGGTGTTGTATGACTATACGAATCTCATCGTTGTTTCTATAATTTTGAGCCAGAGGATGGTATGTGTGAAATTCATTCTTTGTAATAGTCTCTTCATAGTGAATATTGGAAAATATGTTTACTTTATCCATAACGTTAATGCTTCTTTAACTTATAACCTAGAGATAATAGTTTATTTTTCAAAGTAGGTGTTAACTCTTTCCGAGCTAAATGTGGACTGATGGGATTGTATCTTGCTACGTTGTTTATATGCTTACAATGAAAATTAATCCCGGTGGGCGGTTGTAAATCACCAAAACTGTCAAAATATGTAACATATTTTCCATGTTTCTTGTATGCTACCCAATGCGTACCGATCCCTTTCACAGAGTCTAAATTCACAACCGCACACTCGTTACGCAAAGGTTTGATTGGAAGCGTGTCACGCATAAACACACCACGGAAATGTTTAAGATCTTGTGTATATTTTGCAATATCAGCATCGTTGAGAGGACGTCGAGGTAGCTTACTTAGCAGTTTTTTGACTTTTTTAAATAAAGTCCCAACCCTTTTCGGTACGGTTTCAAATAAAGACCACGACCACTTTTACCTAATGCGATTGCCTCCATCGTTTTATTATGTCGTTCTGATTCAGCTAATTTATTTCGTGCATCCTTTGAGGCACTAACAGCCTTCGCAATTCCTGCGGCACCTCCAGCCAACGAGCCGAGAGCGCTTAACCCAGCAAACAGTGGGATTAATGGTAAAATTCCACCCTGCTTCGGTATTGGAATTATACGTGGAGTACGAATTTTTCTACGTCCACCCACTTCCCTCACAGCTGCTCTAGCTGAAGCAAGAGCAATTTTACTACCTTCTCTAGCATCCAAGGACTTGAATTTTTTCATTGCCTTGCGTACTTTTGAGACAACACCACTATTTAAAGCTACTTTATTTTGCTTAGTCTTGCGTTTAACACCCATCCCAAGTTTTCGTTTAACATTCATTGCAGTAGCAACTGATAAAGCTGTCGCTTTTTCACCAAGCTTTGCGTCTCTCGCCTTTACTCTTTGCCAAGCAGCTTGCTGAAGTATTTTATCCGCTACGTGTCGATCTGACAATTGATTGCTTCGTGAATATGCGATCTCGTGTTGTTTGCAAGCGCTGTCTAGAGCGTTAATGCCTGGATCACCTCTTGCTAAACGTTTTTCTAACTTTGTGCCTGGTCCACAATACTGATAACCACCTGGTACATGCAACTCGAACGGAAGCTTGTTGATGAGTGAATTGATGATTCCTCTACCGGTGTACATGACTGTATGATGTTCTTGGAAAACTAACCATTGTATTTATAAGCAAGTTTAGGGAAATTATGGTCAGTACGATGCGATTTGTTAAACAGAAACAATCTTTACCGATTATGAATCTAGACAACTGTGTAAGCGAAGTTATGTAGCTCACAAAAGAGAGACGTCATGGTATTTTGCTTCCAAACACACTCAGATGTCTAATTTGTGGTCCATCGAACTGTGGAAAATCCAACGTGATGTTGAGTCTACTGTTTGATGAAAACGGATTGAAATTTAAGAATGTCTATGTATATTCCAAATCACTATACCAGCCTAAATATCAGTTTCTCGAAAAAGTTTTAAAACCATTCAGGGGTATTGGATATTTTCCCTTTAAAGAGAACGTTGAGATCATGAAGCCTAGCGATGCAAAACCTGATTCAATTTTTATATTCGACGATGTGGCTTGTGATAAACAGGATGTGATACGCGAATATTTCAGTATGGGTCGTCATAACAAGATTGATTCTTTTTACTTGTGTCAAACGTACACGCGAATTCCGAAACATCTCGTACGTGATAATGCCAATTTTATAATACTCTTCAAACAGGATGATTTAAATCTAAAGCATGTTTTCAACGATCACATTTCCAGTGACATGTCTTTTGACAAATTCAAGGATATGTGTGTAGCATGCTGGAAAGAACCCTACGGTTTTATTGCAGTGGATAAAGATTGTGACATAGATAAGGGAAGATATCGTAAATATTTAGATGAATATATAGTGTCGAGTAAATAGATATTTATTAGTAGATAACAGACCATCGAAGGAATAAGACCTGTTAACCTGTTTAAGTTGTTGTTTGAATATCTGTTTAAACTGTTTATATACCTGTTGAACCTGTTCAAACCTGTTCAAACTGTTCAAACCTGTTCAAAATCTGATCATCAGCTGTTCAAACCTGTTCAAAATCTGTTCGTTAGCTGTTTGTTAGCTGTTAAAACCTGTTCAAACCTGTTTAAGGATGGGTCGAAATGTTCAACGTAAGTTGATTGATACTCAGAAAGCAATTCGCAAAAAGTTGTTGGCTATGAAGCTGAATCGAAGCGAGGAAGATGAATTACTGAATAAAACTTACAAACCACTAATCGAACCCATTAAAAATTTAATACTTACACAACAACAACAAGCACCTACAAAGAAACTTAAACAATCCACAAGTCCTATTAAATCATTTAAGCAATCTACAAGTCCTTCTAAAATTCCAATTAAATCATTTAAACAAAAACATCAAAGTTCAAGTTCGGACATGGATGATGATGATGATGATGGTGATGATATGGTTAGGAGTTCTAAACATCAAAGTTCAAGTTCTGACAGGGATGATAATGATGATGGTGATGATATGGTTAGGAGTTCTAAACGCAAAGCAAGTAATTATATACAGAAAACTCAGCCAAAGCGACCCACAGCACAGTTTTTACCAATGGAACATGAGGATACTTTTGAGAATGCTGCTGCTATAACTGACACAATACGCTCCAATAATGATAATGCTGAAGATGAAGATGATGATTAAATTTTTCAAAGTGATCGAAACATGTATCAAACGTTTGTTGAAGAGACTAGACCCGAAGCGTTGCGGTCCTATTTGGAACAGTATGCTCCACTGCCAAGACAATACTTGGAGCAGTTAATCAGCGATGGAGATGATGCATTTGATTTAAAATATGGTATAACTTTTAATCCACACACCGAGAAATGGATGATTGCTAAATCAGAAGTTGCATTGAATGGTAATGATTTAATTATAAAAGGAATTCACTATAAGGGTACTCCCGGTTTGTATGAGTTGCTTTTTAAAAAACTTCCCATTGGATTTAACGAAAACGACAGACGAAATTATAAAGATATATTGGAGAGAACAAATGCTTTGAAGAGAAATTATGAACCTACTGGTTAGAAACAGGGAAATAAATCACGCAAATATACAAGTATAATAAAACCTCTTTTCGATAAACCAGCTATTCCTAGAACGCATTCCTGGTCAGGTCCATCATCATCCGGCAGAGGTATTTTTGATTCTTCCTTATATGTCAACCCTAATAATAATTCGAATATTGCAAAAGTACAATACCGCTATTGGGACAATCTTGAGGAATTAGTGGATCGTTTGTGTCTTTTACATGCTTCACGTCAAGCTGGAAATACATCTCATCAGAATGAAATCGTTGCCATTGAAGAGGAATTACGCGAAGCAAATATAATAGAGTGAGAGAATAATTTGTGATCAGAAGTACAATGAGTATTGACAAGTTCGGACGTCATTCAAACCGTAAAAGTGGCATAACTCGCGGTCCCCCTGGGCCTGGGTTTCTTTTTACACGCGATGGAGATTTTAATGTAGACAATAAAAGAATCTGCAATATAAATGAACCGCTTGACAAATCAGATGCTGCCACTAAAGATTTTGTTGATAAAAATATTTCAAATGTTAATCATTACTTGAATAAGGTTAATGATAAGACTGATATAATTAATAAAGACTTGCTAAATTTCAGTGATGTACTTGGTCAGGAAGTATTGGATTTAAAAGAATTTGCAAATGAGTTAAAAGGATACAAATCTGAAATTGATTTAGAAGTAAAAGAATGTAATATGAAAATAGATACTGTACTTAAAACGTTAACAGAAAATATAAATATGAAACATAGTAACTATGAAGCCTTTAATGCACAAATGGAAAATAATTTAAAAATATTAAAGGATAAAACTTTGGAATGTGATAGCAAAATAAGTAATGTTCTATTAACATTGACAACGAATATAAAAACGAAACATGATAAATATACAACATTTAAAAACAAAGCTGAAAAGGAGTTGCAGACGTTGGCCTCTGATATTAAAAAAATTCAAGATACATTATTACAACAACCACAGAGTAAACCAAAAGTGCTTGAACCCGCAGGCGTAGTGGATTTTAAAGATATTCCTCATGGGCCCCCTAAAATCGGGATCCATCAAGCAGGACGTAGTGAATGAGTTACATAAACCAGCGCGTAAAAATTTCAAGAGACGTCGAGTTATATTAAAAGGATTGGATGATTTGTGGCAGGCGGATTTAGCTGAATTTGGTCCGTATGCTCGTGAAAATAAAGGCTATAAATTCATACTGGTGGTGATTGACTGTTTCTCGAAATTTCTATGGACTATGCCGTTAAAAGACAAATCTGCAGCAAGTTTAACGGAAGCATTCAAGAAAATCTTTCAAACTTCTGGTGGACGTATTCCTCGAAACTTGCAAACAGATCAGGGCAAAGAGTTTTACAATCAACAATTTAATATGTTAATGAAAAAGCACAATGTGAATCATTATTCTACGTATACCATTATGAAAGCATGTATGGCGGAGCGAGTAATTAGAACGTTAAAAGATAAATTGTATCGAGCATTCAGTTTGAATGGTAAATATAATTGGTACTCTATTTTGAATGGGATTACAATGGAATACAATTCCACAAGACACAGTACGACGCGTATGAACCCAAAAGAGGTGGATGCTAAGAAAGAGAAACAACTTCTCAACACTGTGTATTCACATATAAAGATTGCTGGAAAAGGACAATTTCGTGTAGGTGATGTAGTGCGTATAAGCAAACAAAAAGCATTATTTGATAAAGGGTATACACCAAACTGGTCTACGGAATTATTTCGAATTCAAAAGGTTAAGATCAGCAGCCCGGTAACATATTTATTGAATGACATGCAAGGTAGTCCAATTCAAGGAGCATTTTACGAGCATGAACTGCAAAAAGCGAAACATGAAGATGTTTGGTTCTGGATAGTTCTGGATAGTTGGCTGGAGGGTAGCATAGCTACAGACACTTAGGCCTCAAGATGGGCCCATTGTGAAACCTCCCTTTAAAGGCTGCTCACTCGTCCCACCAGTCAATTTTGCGTGCAAGCCGCAAAACCCGGGCGGGTGAGGAGCTGCCAATGCTGACCATACTAGGCCAGCACTCCCCTAGTATTTGATGCCTGGTGTTTACTAGAGCTGGGCAGAGACATATTACATGCTCTGCTGTTTCTAGTTCTTCATTACACCCTCTACATAACGGGCTGTTCACCAGGCCCATCGTGTGTAGGTGTTTGTTTAGCCGGCAGTGGCCGGTTAGGATGTTAGTCAGTAATTTCAGACTGGTTCTAGATAAGTTAAGGCGGGCCGTGGCTGCAATTTTACAAGGCTGCCTGATTGCAACCTTTGATTGTTTGCAGCCCGGCGTTTCTCGCCATCTTACCTTGTGTAGAGCATGTGTCCTATGCTCTATTATTTTTTTCAGAGTACCTGCGGAAAGTATTTCATCCTTTTGGGTTATTAGAGGATGTGAGGATCCCTTCCTGGCAAGTTCGTCTGCTATTTCGTTCCCCTTGATGCCACTATGTCCTTTTATCCAGCAGAGTTCTAGTTTGTTATATTTAGCTAGCTCCTCCAGGCTGTGTAGACATGAATATAACTCTTTCGACACAAATGTGGTGGCATTTAGTGCATTTAGAGCTGCTTTGCTGTCGGTGAGTATTTGGATATGTTTATCCTTAATATTCCGTTCAGCTAAAATTTGAACACATTTTAGTATTCCTGTTAATTCCGCTTGGAAGACTGTCGTGAGTCTTCCAAGTGGTGCACTTATCTTGAGATCGAGTTCTGGTGAGAAAATTCCATAGCCAGCTCTCGTCTTAGTTTTGGATCCATCAGTATACATGGTTATGTTGGCGCCTTGTGGGGTACCATCCATTGTGATGATGGTCTGAAAGTGTTTGACAAAACTGTATTTGGGTAGAATTCTGTCGCACTTACCTTCTATGAGGGGGTCTAGTTTGATAGCTTCACTCAGTATGCTCCTGTGTCCAATGATTCTACCTTTATCATGCCACAGGTTGAGTGAAGATAGCCTTAATGCTGTTTTTACTGCAGTCTCCCTTATTAGAAGGTCGAGTGGTTGTAGACATAACAGTGCTTCAAGAGCTGCTGTGGGCGTTGTTCTCATAGCGCCGGTGATGGCAAGACACGCCATCATGTGTGATAGCTTTGAGATTGTTGTAACTTGTTTGGTTTTCGACCACCAGACTATTGCGCCATATGCGATAGTTGGTCTAATGATCGCGGTATATATCCATTGGGTGATCTTGGGAGACAGACCCCATGTTTTACCAACCGCCCTGCGGCATTGCCAGAATGAGATGCAAGCTTTTTGCAGCTTGGATGTTATATGCTCATTCCAGTTCAGTTTTGTATCCATGATTAATCCTAGATATTTTACTTTATCTGTGAGAGCCAGAGGGACCTTAAAAAGAGTTGGCATGTTCATGAGTTCGAGTTTCCTCTTCCTCGTAAACAATATCAGCTCTGTCTTTTTTGGGTTAACTGTTAGCGAATGGTTATCGCACCAGTTCTCAACAATCTGTAGGGCACTCTGCATGAGATTACAGAGTACACCTTCAAAACTGCCATTTATCATGATCACTATGTCGTCGGCATAGCCAACGGTATAGTATCCTGAGTTGTTTAATTCCAGGAGGAGGCTATCAACTACAAGGTCCCATAAAAGGGGTGAGAGGACTCCACCTTGAGGACAGCCTCTTCCTGCAACTTTTTTTGATGTTACGTCATCTAATGTTACTTGGATTGTTCTTAGACCAAGCATATTTTTTATCCAGCCCCTAATAGTGGGGTGAATCCCGTGAGATGTTAGAGCATTATCGATACTCTTAAATGTTGTTTTGTCGAAAGCACCTTCAATATCAATGAAGGTGGCAAGCAACGAACCTTTATGCTCTAGTGTTTCCTCTATCTTTGAGGTCACCAGATGTAGGGCTGATTCTGTTGAGCGTCCTGGTTGGTAGGCATGCTGTTTCGGATGTATGGGGTACGTTCTCAGCGGCCCGTCCCTGATTTCACGATCACAGAGCCTTTCCAGCGTCTTCAATAGAAATGAGGTTAGGCTTATGGGCCTGAATGACTTGGCAAGTGTGTAATCTACTTTGCCTGGTTTGGGTATAAAGGTCACTTTGACCTCTCTCCATGTATTGGGTATGTACCTAAAAGCAATGCAACCTTTAAATATGTACACCAATGTGTTTATAATGTAGGTTAACCCCCATTGTAGTAGTGCTGGGAATATTCCATCTAGTCCTGGGGACTTAAAAGATGAAAAGCTTGATATTGCCCATTCTATTTTAGTTATACTTATCATTTGGTCAGCTTGCAGCCAATCTTCCTCATCAGGTAGATGAGGATCAGTTGCCAAGTTGAGACCTCTAGGTTGGTTGCCAGGAAAGTGGGTGTCTAGAAGTACCTCGATAGTTTGGGAGGGTGTTACCGTGAAGGTGCCATCCTCCCGTTTTATCGAGTTAAGTTGTTGTACAGGGTCTTTTGAGATTACTCTCTTCAGACGAGCAGCTGCTGCTGTGGATTCAATGCCATTGCAGTAGGCTCTCCATGTATTTCTTTGTCGCTTCCTGACTTCACTTTTGAATTGTCTACGGGCTTCCCTAAAAGCTTCCCATAGAACAATATCATTTCTATTTTTGGCCTTGTTGAAAGTTTTCCTGGCCTTAGATCGGAGACAGTTGATCTCTGCGCTCCACCAAGGAGGTGCAGAGGCTCTCAAGCCCGCCTTTCTTATGGGACAGGAGTCCTCATATGATGAAATCAGTGATTTTTGGAGGTGTTTCACACAGGCCTCCAAGTCGTCCACTGATTCTGGAATTTTGTCTGCTGCTTGATACTCCATCCTATCCGATAGGTATCTGCAAAATAGTTGTTTATTAGTTTTTTGTGGATTTCTGTAGGACGGTAGTTCACGTGGTACGAAATCTAGGTCGTAGCGTATCAGTCGGTGATTGGACATGGATACCTGACTTGATACGTGCCAGTTTTTTATTTTGCTTGAGATATTGCCCAGTGTCAGACTGATGTCTATCACCTCGGCTCGTTTTTGTGTTACGAACGTTGGTTCGCACCCTCTGTTTAATATCTCTATTTTTGTACTGGTTAAGTACTCAATTAGAGCCTTTCCTCTGCTGTTGATGTTGCTGCTGCCCCACACCACATGGTGAGCATTGGCATCACATCCGATGATGAGGTCAATCTTTAGTTTTTCACAGTGTTCCACCAAGTTTGCCAGTTCTGGGCTGGGAGGTGGTTGAGCTGCGTCGTACGGTAGATACGCAGAGGCTATAGAGATCTCTGCGTCATCGTCTGTTTTCAGTCTGACAACTGTGAGGTCTGCAGAGCTGAGTTGGTGTAGGAGTGTACCTGTAACTTTAGAAGATGTTAAGATGCATGTCCTAGGTTTGTTTCCAGCAGCGCTGTAAAGCAGGTTGCTGTTATTGTTGCCGAGTCCGCATACCCTGTTTTTAACAATCCAGGGTTCTTGGATCAGTGCTATGCTATATTGCATATTCTGTAGATGGCAACTTAAATTAGCAGTTGCCACCTTAGAATGCTGCAAATTTATTTGGGTGATTTGTAAAACCAGGCCCATTTTATTCTGTTGGCAATGGAGGAGATGGATCTGTATCCGGGTTAGCATTGCCTGTCTCAGCTGTCGCTTCAACAGAGTCTGCCAGCCCAGAGATTTCCTCTCCGCCATGGGTTTTTACCTTGAGGGTGGCAAATCTATAATAGATTTTGCCGTCCCTCTTTTTTATTTCTGCGATGTCACTTGAGGGTGCACCGAAGACGAGCAGAACGCCATCTTCTTTGGTCTCCCTATGGAATTCGCACCAATGTTTGACAGACAGTATTGTGTTCTGTGCTGCCAGACGTTGTAGTATGACCTGGGGCTCGGCTGGTTTCCCTGGTACCCACACTGAAATTTTAGTTAGTTTAGGCAGTTGGTCTGCCCTAACAACTTCAAGTTTTGCACCTTCCCATAGGGCAGGTGCAGCCTTTATATGGTTTGTCAGCCAGTCCAAAGACTCCTGATTCCCACATGTGATTCGCAGAATCTCTCCTGCATGTTGCCACTTTTCAAAAGTGGGGGTGAATATTGATGAGCTGGATTGTTTTATCCAGCTCCTCAGTTAGCCAACCCTCCACTTTGGTGGCTTGTTCGCTCGTCATTTTCCCCAAAAGGTGAAGCGAGTCAATTATAGCTACTCTGAGGTGGCTATTCACCACCGCTACGTTTTATCCAGCTCCTCAGTTAGCCAACCCTCCACTTTGGTGGCTTGTTCGCTCGTCATTTTCCCCAAAAGGTGAAGCGAGTCAATTATAGCTACTCTGAGGTGGCTATTCACCACCGCTACGTAGCTAATCTTTGAATTGGTTGGCTGGTCGTACCTTCTCTTGGGATTGCTCCCTGGAGAAGGTGCCGATCCATCCGACCTCATCCGTTTTTTGGGTGGGTTATTGACAGGTGGCTTCACCGGGGAAGCGCTGGTCCTGACTGTACCCTCCCTTAGTTTTAGCTCCGCTCGACGGACTCTTCGTCGTCGACGGGATTCTGAGCCACATATTCTGTGGCGTTTGGGCCGCACAAAGTCATCCGCCGCTTGTGGGTTGACGTTGTCGTCAGCCCTCAGCATTGGGGACGTGTGTGCTACCTGCGAGAGGGTGTCCTGAGAGGACGGTCCCTCTGTTATCGCAGTGCCAGTGGCCTCACTCATGTCCTACACGTGGGTACATAAAGTGAGGTTATGTTCTACAGAGTAAACGCTAGGGTGCTCAAGTACTTACCCAGGGGTAGCACGAGCAGCCACTAAAACACTTTAACACTCTCGGGTTTTTAAATTTACGTATTTACGTTAAATTTAATTATAAGTTTGGGAGCGACACTTATAAACGTCTTGTACGTTGGGTTGCCAACCCATTTCCCATTCCACTCAATTGGTATTAATGTAAAGCTGCTCTTTGAATCGAATATTCGAATGCACTGATAATAGCCTCGAACTGCGCTGAATCCAGTTGAAATAGATAATGTCTTGGAGACCTGGTAATCAACTTCATTTATGAGACAACGTTCACTTTTAATTTCAGCATCGAAGTCTTGTAACATGTTGTCCAAGAAAGTAGTTGGAGAACTGTTACCAGAATCACACTCATCTTCTGGAATGCTTATCGCTGGTGGTGGTGGTTGTGTGGTAATGTCTGCAATGTTTGTAAGATACCTGTGTTTGGACAATTTATACCAAACTTTGAATAATCAATGTCTCCTGCATACACAATCGATTTTGTAAACTCGTTGTACTCATAAACTGTATTATCCTTGAAGAAATACAAAAGACCATTTGTAAATCGAAATACCGATTCTATACCACCAGCTATTCCAGGAAAATCTACGTGAAGTGGTCTATATAATTTTGATTTACCATGGCATTCGTCTATTTCTGAATAATAAATATCATCAAAAAATACGAATGTACGACCTGTATAACTATTTACAACTGCTTGGACATTTGCACTTCTTGACATCCCTAATAGAGCATTTGAATCGGTGTTATATTTTAATTGAAATGAAAGATTATCTAATACATAAATTTTATCGTTTACGAAAAGAACAATTTCTAAATTAGGTTTTTGATAAATTTCTTTAATTCTGACGAAATTGTAGATTTGAAAAGGCAACCAATCAGTGATTACTCGTGGTAATTCATAGACATCTTTCTGTAAATCTTTTATCCAAACCCATTTCATATAGAACATATACAATCTATTCTCAACAACAAGTAGAGCATCGAATATTTTCACTTCACAGAGCTCGGGAGGACCAGCAGTTTTTGTTGGAATTAATGTATTAGTATGTGTTTTATAAATTGCCGTTATGTTCGCATTTATTGCTGTGTTATCTGTTGTTATAAAGACAGTAGTGGCAATCGTTGTAGTAGGAGGAGGAGGAGTAGTATTTATCCGTTTAACTCCATACCTTTGTTGAATCTCATAAATATCATCCGTACTCAAATTGAATAATTGATGATTATGTTTATAAATTGCATGCATTACCGACGATTGATCTGCCAAATGTCCTATTCCTAATGTATGTCCTATCTCATGAGTAAGAATTGAATATAAACTATATTTTCCTGCTGGTGGTGTATCAAATCCTAAATACCATTCCAATTCCTGGTCGATATGAATTTCCACAGGCTTTTCAGAATTAGGGAAATATGCATGAGCAAGAACACCCGATCCTAACGGAAAGTTGCATTTACTTTTTTGTTTGCATTTTACAAAATTATGGTTTCTTTTCTTGAGCGATATTACTATATCATATTGTGATATGCCCCGATGAAATGTTAATTGTGAGTTATCTTCCCATAGTTTGAATGCTTTCTCGGCAATATGTATCAACTCAGGCGTACCTCTAACAAAATGCCATGTTAACGATTTTTTTGACCACTTAATATTTAGCTCGAGATTTAGCGGTGATGAATTGTCGCGCACACCACAACGGGGACTGTTTATTAATGATATAGTATAATTGTCTATATTTCCAGATGTATCGGGTAAATCATAAAATTCTTGTAAATTTATTAAAGCCTCCTGTAACGTCTCATTGTTTATGAATGATAGGGGAGAAGAGGAATTATCATATGTTAAATATCCAAATTGATTTAAATAATCAACTGTTAAATCATTATCACTTAAACCCAATGCCACCGGAACTGATAACGATATTATAAAAAATATAATTAAATACATTGTTAACACTTTGAAAGTTTTATTCGTACTGAATCAAATAAACCATTTTTCATTATACATATATAAAATCATTATTTCACATTATCAATTAGTGGAATTTGACTACTACTACTATACTCGGGATCTATTTCTTCGGCAACAATACTGTTAATTTTCTTTTTTAATAACAGAATATCTTCCTCAATCATTAAAGCCATTTCGAACATCCTATTATCGATCCCGTTCAACCTTTTCACAATATTCTCTGCTTGTGTACCATTATGATTATTGTTACCAGCTATAACATTAACTCGTATCTCTACTACCCCATCGGAAGTAGGAAAAGCGTACGACTCCACGCTATATAATAATAATAATATAATGCATATCACAACGACTTTACTCTTCGACATCATCTTTATAACTAACGGTAACCAACTACGAGAATCGTATTTATATTAAAAATAAAATGACAAACCCCGCTGAAATTCAAATCTACCGCCAATCAATCAAATGTAATCAAAATTCAAATTCACCACCGACCACCGGTCACAGCCCACCGAAAGCGCGCCACAACGAGCCGACCGAACGCGCGCATGCGCATTACACACTTACTTTCCATGACATCATCATCATCCTAATTCATCGACCGCCGAGCGCCTTTATCACACGATAACGTTATCAACCGCAGCTCCACTCGCCGTCGTCGCTCTTATCAATGCAACACTTTAAACGCTCGCCACGCCTACCACGAATGACAAAATTTTTTCTCATTTTTATTTTCAAACTTCCCGCAAAATTCCGCATCATTTGATACCAAACTCGACCTAGGCAACCCAACATACATTTAATTTTCTGCATCCCTTATTTTTCACCCCACGGCCATAATTCCAAATACCTCCCGAGGCATGCTTCCCCTGAGTCGTTTGACACCTCGCACGCCTTTCTGGCACCACCACAACGCAAACTAGGGGGTAAAAACGAATAACCGGCAGTCCATAAGAATAACATGGAGAAATTTAGGGGTTACCCCCATTTTTTACCTACTCACGTGGGTGGCTCTGACACCAGCCAGATGCAACCCACGGCCATATAGGACCTACAGGCGATGTTCTTGAGTCGATATATGTCGATCTGAGCAGAGCTGTGCGCCGTATATACACCATGGTGGTAGCTCTGATACCAACCAGATGCAATCCACGGCCATATAGGACCTACAGGCGATGTTCTTGAGTCGATATATGTCGATCTGAGCACAGCTGGGCCCCGTATATACGGGATGTGGGTGGCTCTGATACCAGCCAGATGCAACCCACGGCCATATAGGACCTACAGGCGCTGTTCTTGAGTCGATATATGTCGATCTAAGCACAGCTGGGCCCTGTATATACGGCATGTGGGTGGCTCTGATATCAGCCAGATCCAACCCACGGCCATATAGGACCTACATGCGATGTTCTTGAGTCGATATATGTCGATCTGATCACCGCTATGCACCGTATATGCAGCATTGGGGCAGCTCCGGCACCAGCCAGGTGCAACCTATGCCCATATAGGACCCACAGGCGATGTTCTTGAGTCGATATATGTCGATCTGAGCTCCGCTATGCCCTGTATATGCAGCATGTGGGTGGCTTTGATATCAGCCAGATGCAACCCACGGCCATATAAGACCTACAGGCAATGTTCTTGAGTCAATATATGTCGATCTGAGCACAGCTGGGCCCCGTATATACGGCATGTGGGTGGCTCTGATATCAGGCAGATGCAACCCACGGCCATATAGAACCTACAGACGATGTTCTTGAGTCGATATATGTCGATCTGAGCACCGCTATGCACCGTATATGCAGCATTGGGGAAGCTCCGACACCAGCCAGGTGCAACCTATGCCCATATAGGACCTACAGGCGATGTTCTTGAGTCGATATATGTCGATCTGAGCACAGCTGGGCTCCGTATATACAGCTCGTGGGTGGCTCTGATACCTGCCAGATGCAACCCACGGCCATATAGGACCTACAGGCAATGTTCTTGAGTCAATATATGTCCATCTGAGCACAGCTGGGCCCTGTATATACGGCATGTGGGTGGCTCTGATATCAGCCAGATGCAACCCACGGCAATATAGAACCTACAGGCGATGTTCTTGAGTCGATATATGTCGATCCGAGCACAGCTGGGTCCCGTATATACAGCTTGTGGGTGGCTCTGATACCAGCCAGATGAAACCCACGGCCATATAGGACCTACAGGCAATGTTCTTGAGTCAATATATGTCGATCTGAGCACAGCTGGGCCCCGTATATACGGCATGTGGTTGGCTCTGATATCAGGCAGATGCAACCCACGGCCATATAGAACCTACAGGCGATGTTCTTGAGTCGATATATGTCGATCTGAGCACCGCTATGCACCGTATATGCAGCATTGGGGCAGCTCCGACACCAGCCAGATGCAACCTATGCCCATATAGGACCTACAGGCGATGTTCTTGAGTCGATATATGTCGATCTGAGCACAGCTCGGCCCCGTATATACGGCATGTGGGTAGCTCTGATACCAGCCAGATGCAACCCACGGCCATATAGGACCTACAGGCTATGTTCTTGAGTCGATATATGACGATCTGAGCACCGCTATGCACCGTATATGCAGCCTTGGGGTAGATCCGTCAACAGCCAGGTGCAACCTATGCCCATATAGGACCTACAGGCGATGTTCTTGAGTCGATATATGTCGATCTGAGCACAGCTGTGCGCCGTATATACACCATGGGGGTAGCTCTGATACCTGCCAGATGCAACCCACGGCCATATAGGACCTACAGGCGATGTTCTTGAGTCGATATATGTCGATCTGAGCACAGCTGGGCCCCGTATATACGGGATGTGGGTGGCTCTAATACCAGCCAGATGCAACCCACGGCCATATAGGACCTACAGGCGCTCTTCTTGAGTCGATATATGTCGATCTGAGCACAGCTGGGCCCTGTATATACGGCATGTGGGTGGCTCTGATATCAGCCAGATGCAACCCACGGCCATATAGGACCTACATGCGATGTTCTTGAGTCGATATATGTCGATCTGATTACCGCTATGCACCGTATATGCAGCATTGGGGCAACTACGACACCAGCCAGGTGCAGCCTATGCCCATATAGGACCCACAGGCGATGTTCTTGAGTCGATATATGTCGATCTGAGCTCCGCTATGCCCTGTATATGCAGCATGTGGGTGGCTTTGATATCAGCCAGATGCAACCCACGGCCATATAAGACCTACAGGCAATGTTCTTGAGTCGATATATGTCGATCTGAGCACCGCTATGCACCGTATATGCAGCATTGGGGCAACTCCGACACCAGTCAGGTGCAACCTATGCCCATATAGGACCTACAGGCGATGTTCTTGAGTCGATATATGTCGATCTGAGCCCCGCTATCCCCTGTATATGCAGCATGTGGGTGGCTCTGATGCCAGCCAGATGCAACCCACGGCCATATAGGACCTACAGGCGATGTTCTTGAGTCGATATATGTCGATCTGAGCACAGCTGGGCCACGTATATACAGCATGGGGGTACCTCTGATACCAGCCAGCTGCAACCCACGGCCATATAGGATCTACAGGTGATGTTCTTGAGTCGATTTATGTCGATCTGAGCACAGCTGGGCCAAGTATATACAGCATGGGGGTAGCTCTGATACCAGACAGATGCAACCCACGGCCATATAGGACCTACAGGCGATGTTCTTGAGGCGATATATGTCGATCTGAGCACAGCTGGGCGCCCTATATACATCATGGGGGTAGCTCTGATACCAGCCAGATGCAACCCACGGCCATATAGGACCTACAGGCGATGTTCTTGAGTCAATATATGTCGATCTGAGCACAGCTGGGCCCCGTATATACGGCATGTGGGTGGCTCTGATACCAGCCAGATGCAACCCACGGCCATATAAGACCTACAGGCGATGTTCTTGAGTCGATATATGTCGATCTGAGCACAGCTGGGCCCCGTATATACGGCTGTGGGTGGCTCTGATATCAGCCAGATGCAACCCACGGCCATATAGGACCTACAGGAGATGTTCTTGAGTCGATATATGTCGATCTGAGCACCGCTATGCACCGTATATGCAGCATTGTGGCAGCTCTGACACCAGCCAGGTGCAACCTATGCCCATATAGGACCAACAGGCGATGCTCTTGAGTCGATATATGTCGATCTGAGCTCCGCTATGCCCTGTATATGCAGCACGTGGGTGGCTCTGATACGAGCCAGATGCAACCCATGGTTATATAGGACCTACAGGCGATGTTCTTGAGTCAATATATGTCGATCTGAGCACAGCTGTGCGCCGTATATACACCATGGAGGTAGCTCTGATACCAGCCAGATGCAACCCACGGCCATATAGGACCTACAGGCGATGTTCTTGAGTCGATATATGTCGATCTGAGCACAGCTGGGCCCCGTATATACGGGATGTGGGTGGCTCTAATACCAGCCAGATGCAACCCACGGCCATATAGGACCTACAGGCGCTCTTCTTGAGTCGATATATGTCGATCTGAGCACAGCTGGGCCCTGTATATACGGCATGTGGGTGGCTCTGATATCAGCCAGATGCAACCCACGGCCATATAGGACCTACATGCGATGTTCTTGAGTCGATATATGTCGATCTGATTACCGCTATGCACCGTATATGCAGCATTGGGGCAACTACGACACCAGCCAGGTGCAGCCTATGCCCATATAGGACCCACAGGCGATGTTGTTGAGTCGATATATGTCGATCTGAGCTCCGCTATGCCCTGTATATGCAGCATGTGGGTGGCTTTGATATCAGCCAGATGCAACCCACGGCCATATAAGACCTACAGGCAATGTTCTTGAGTCGATATATGTCGATCTGAGCACCGCTATGCACCGTATATGCAGCATTGGGGCAACTCCGACACCAGTCAGGTGCAACCTATGCCCATATAGGACCCACAGGCGATGTTCTTGAGTCGATATATGTCGATCTGAGCTCCGCTATGCCCTGTATATGCAGCATGTGGGTGGCTTTGATATCAGCCAGATGCAACCCACGGCCATATAAGACCTACAGGCAATGTTCTTGAGTCGATATATGTCGATCTGAGCACCGCTATGCACCGTATATGCTGCATTGGGGCAACTCCGACACCAGTCAGGTGCAACCTATGCCCACATAGGACCTACAGGCGATGTTCTTGAGTCGATATATGTCGATCTGAGCACAGCTGCGCCCCGTATATACGGGATGTGGGTGGCTCTAATACCAGCCAGATGCAACCCACGGCCATATAGGACCTACAGGCGCTCTTCTTGAATCGATATATGTCGATCTGAGCACAGCTGGGCCCTGTATATACGGCATGTGGGTGGCTCTGATATCAGCCAGATGCAACCCACGGCCATATAGGACCTACATGCGATGTTCTTGAGTCGATATATGTCGATCTGATCACCGCTATGCACCGTATATGCAGCATTGGGGCAACTACGACACCAGCCAGGTGCAACCTATGCCCATATAGGACCCACAGGCGATGTTCTTGAGTCGATATATGTCGATCTGAGCTCCGCTATGCCCTGTATATGCAGCATGTGGGTGGCTTTGATATCAGCCAGATGCAACCCACGGCCATATAAGACCTACAGGCAATGTTCTTGAGTCGATATATGTCGATCTGAGCACCGCTATGCACCGTATATGCAGCATTGGGGCAACTCCGACACCAGTCAGGTGCAACCTATGCCCATATAGGACCTACAGGCGATGTTCTTGAGTCGATATATGTCGATCTGAGCCCCGCTAACCCCTGTATATGCAGCATGTGGGTGGCTCTGATGCCAGCCAGATGCAACCCACGGCCATATAGGACCTACAGGCGATGTTCTTGAGTCGATATATGTCGATCTGAGCACAGCTGGGCCACGTATATACAGCATGGGGGTACCTCTGATACCAGCCAGCTGCAACCCACGGCCATATAGGATCTACAGGTGATGTTCTTGAATCGATTTATGTCGATCTGAGCACAGCTGGGCCAAGTATATACAGCATGGGGGTAGCTCTGATACCAGACAGATGCAACCTACGGCCATATAGGACCTACAGGCGATGTTCTTGAGGCGATATATGTCGATCTGAGCACAGCTGGGCGCCCTATATACATCATGGGGGTAGCTCTGATACCAGCCAGATGCAACCCACGGCCATATAGGACCTACAGGCGATGTTCTTGAGTCAATATATGTCGATCTGAGCACAGCTGGGCCCCGTATATACGGCATGTGGGTGGCTCTGATACCAGCCAGATGCAACCCACGGCCATATAAGACCTACAGGCGATGTTCTTGAGTCGATATATGTCGATCTGAGCACAGCTGGGCACCGTATATACGGCTGTGGGTGGCTCTGATATCAGCCAGATGCAACCCACGGCCATATAGGACCTACAGGAGATGTTCTTGAGTCGATATATGTCGATCTGAGCACCGCTATGCACCGTATATGCAGCATTGTGGCAGCTCTGACACCAGCCAGGTGCAACCTATGCCCATATAGGACCAACAGGCGATGCTCTTGAGTCGATATATGTCGATCTGAGCTCCGCTATGCCCTGTATATGCAGCACGTGGGTGGCTCTGATACGAGCCAGATGCAACCCATGGTTATATAGGACCTACAGGCGATGTTCTTGAGTCAATATATGTCGATCTGAACACAGCTGTGCGCCGTATATACACCATGGAGGTAGCTCTGATACCAGCCAGATGCAACCCACGGCCATATAGGACCTACAGGCGATGTTCTTGAGTCGATATATGTCGATCTGAGCACAGCTTGGCGGCGTATATACAGCATGGGGGTAGCTCTGCTACCAGCCAGATGCAACCCACTGCCATATAGGACCTACAGGCGATGTTCTTGAGTCGATATTTGTCGATCTGAGCACAGCAGGGCCCCGCATATACGGCATGTGTGTGGCTCTGATACCAGCCAGATGCAAACCACGGCCATGTAGGACCTACAGGCTGTGGTCTTGAGTCGATATATGTCGATCTGAGCACAGCTGGGCGCCGTATATACAGCATGGGGGTAGCTCTGATACCAGCCAGATGCAACCCACGGCCATATAGGACCTACAGGCGATGTTCTTGAGTCGATATATGCCGATCTGAGCACAGCTGGGCCACGTAAATACAGCATGGTGGAAGCTCTGATACCAGCCAGCTGCAACCCACGGCCATATAGGACCTACAGGCGATGTTCTTGAGTCGATATATGTCGATCTGAGCACAGCTGGGCCCCGTATATACAGTATGGGGGTAGCTTTGATACCAGCCAGATGCAACCCACGGCCATATAGGAGCTACAGGCGATGTTCTTGAGTCGATATATGTCGATCTGAGCACAGCTGGGCCCCGTATATACGGCATGTGTGTGGCTCTGATACCAGCCAGATGCAATCCACAGCCATATAGGACCTACAGGCGATGTTCTTGAGTCGATATATGTCAATCTGAGCACAGCTGGGCCCCGTATATACGGCATGTGTGTGGCTCTGATACCAGCCAGATGCAATCCACGGCCATATAGGACCTACAGGCGATGTTCTTGAGTCGATATATGTCGATCTGAGCACAGCTGGGCCCCGTATATACGGCATGTGGGTAGCTCTGATACCAGCCAGATGCAACCCACGGCCATATAGGACCTACAGGCGATGTTCTTGAGTCGATATATGTCGATCCGAGCACAGCTGGGCGCCGTATATACAGCATGCGGGCAGCTCTGATACCAGACAGATGCAACCCGCGGCCATATAGGACCTACAGGCAATGTTCTTGAGTCGATATATGTCGATCTGAGCACCGCTATGCACCGTATATGCAGCATTGGGGCAACTCCGACACCAGTCAGGTGCAACCTATGTCCATATAGGACCTACAGGCGATGTTCTTGAGTCGATATATGTTGATCTGAGCTCCGCTATACCCTGTATATGCAGCATGTGGGTGGCTCTGATACCAGCCAGATGCAACCCACGGCCATATACGACCTACAGGCGATGTTCTTGAGTCGATATATGTCGATCTGAGCACAGCTGGGCCACGTATATACAGCATGGGGGTACCTCTGATACCAGCCAGCTGCAACCCACGGCCATATAGGACCTACAGGTGATGTTCTTGAGTCGATATATGCAGATCTGACCACAGCTGGGCCAAGTATATACAGCATGGGGGTAGCTCTGATACCAGACAGATGCAACCCACGGCCATATAGGATGTGCGATGTTCTTGAGTCGATATATGTCGATCTGAGCACATCTGGGCGCCGTATATACAGCATGGGGGTAGCTCTAATACCAGGCAGATGCAACCCACGGCCATATAGGACCTACAGGCGATGTTCTTGAGTCGATATATGTCGATCTGAGCACAGTTGGGCCCCGTATATACGGCATGTGGGTGGCTCTGATACCAGCCAGATGCAACCCACGGCCATATAGGACCTACAGGCGATGTTCTTGAGTCGATATATGTCGATCTGAGCACAGCTGGGCCCCGTATATACGGCTGTGGGTGGCTCTGATAACAGCCAGATGCAACCCACGGCCATATAGGACCCACAGGAGATGTTCTTGGGTCGATATATGTCGATCTGAGCACCGCTGTGCACCGTATATGCAGCATTGTGGCAGCTCCGACACCAGCCAGGTTTAACCTATGCCCATATAGGACCTACAGGCGATGTTCTTGAGTCGATATATGTCGATCTGAGCACAGCTGGGCCACGTATATACAGCATGGTGGAAGCTCTGATACCAGCCAGCTGCAACCCACGGCCATATAGGACATACAGGCGATGTTCTTGAGTCGATATATGTCGATCTGAGCACCGCTATGCACCGTATATGCAGCATTGGGGCAGCTCCGACACCAGCCAGGTGCAACCTATGCCCATATAGGACCTACAGGCGATGTTCTTGAGTCGATATATGTCGATCTGAGCATAGCTGGGCCCCGTATATACAGCTCGTGGGTGGCTCTGATACCTGCCAGATGCAACCCACGGCCATATAGGACCTACAGGCAATGTTCTTGAGTCAATATATGTAGATCTGAGCACAGATGTGCCCTGTATATACGGCATGTGGGTGGCTCTGATATCAGCCAGATGCAACCCACGGCCATATAGAACCTACAGGCGATGTTCTTGAGTCGATATATGTCGATCCGAGCACAGCTGGGTCCCGTATATACAGCTTGTGGGTGGCTCTGATACCAGCCAGATGCAACCCACGGCCATATAGGACCTACAGGCGATGTTCTTGAGTCGATATATGTCGATCTTAGCACCGCTATGCACCGTATATGCAGCATTGTGGCAGGTCCGACACCAGCCAGGTGCAACCTATGCCCATATAGGACCTACAGGCGATGTTCTTGAGTCGTTATATGTCGATCTGAGCTCCGCTATGCCCTGTATTTGCAGCACGTGGGTGGCTCTGATACCAGCCAGCTGCAACCCACGGCCATATAGGACCTACAGGCGATGTTCTTGAGTCGATATATGTCGATCTGAGCACAGCTGGGCCCCGTAAATACAGCATGGGGGTAGCTTTGATACCAGCCAGATGCAACCCATGGCCATATAGGACGTACAGGCGATGTTCTTGAGTCGATATATGTCGATCTGAGCACCGCTATGCACCGTATATGCAGCCTTGGGGCAACTCCGTCAACAGCCAGGTTCAACCTATGCCCATATAGGACCTACAGGCGATGTTCTTGAGTCGATATATGTCGATCTGAGCACAGCTGTGCGCCGTATATACAGCATGGGGGTAGCTCTAATACCAGGCAGATGCAACCCACGGCCATATAGGACCTACAGGCGATGTTCTTGAGTCGATATATGTCGATCTGAGCACAGCTGGTCCCCGTATATACAGCATGGGGGTAGCTTTGATACCAGCCAGATGCAACCCACGGCCATATAGGAGCTACCGGCGATGTTCTTGAGTCGATATATGTCGATCTGAGCACAGCTGGGCCCCGTATATACGGCATGTGGGTGGCTCTGATACCAGCCAGATGCAATCCACGGCCATATAGGACCTACAGGCGATGTTCTTGAGTCGATATATGTCGATCTGAGCACAGTTGGGCCTCGTATATACGGCGTGTGGGTAGCTCTGATACCAGCCAGATGCAACCCACGGCCATATAGGACCTACAGGCGATGTTCTTGAGTCGATATATGTCGATCTGAGCACAGCTGGTCCCCGTATATACAGCATGGGGGTAGCTTTGATACCAGCCAGATGCAACCCACGGCCATATAGGAGCTACCGGCGATGTTCTTGAGTCGATATATGTCGATCTGAGTACAGCTGGGCCCCGTATATACGGCATGTGGGTGGCTCTGATACCAGCCAGATGCAATCCACGGCCATATAGGACCTACAGGCGATGTTCTTGAGTCGATATATGTCGATCTGAGCACAGTTGGGCCTCGTATATACGGCGTGTGGGTAGCTCTGATACCAGCCAGATGCAACCCACGGCCATATAGGACCTACAGGCGCTCTTCTTGAGTCGATATATGTCGATCTGAACACAGCTGGGCCCTGTATATACGGCATGTGGGTGGCTCTGATATCAACCAGATGCAACCCACGGACATATAGGACCTACATGCGATGTTCTTGAGTCGATATATGTCGATCTGAGCACAGCTGGGCGCCATATATACAGCATGGGGGTAGCTCTAATACCAGGGAGATGCAACCCACGGCCATATAGGACCTACAGGCGATGTTCTTGAGTCGATATATGTCGATCTGAGCACAGCTGGGCTCCGTATATACGGCATGTGGGTGGCTCTGATATCAACCAGATGCAACCCACGGACATATAGGACCTACAGGCGATGTTCTTGAGTCGATATATGTCGATCTGAGCACAGCTGGGCCACGTATATAAAGCATGGGGGTAGCTGTGATACCAGCCAGCTGCAACCCACGGCCATATAGGACCTACAGGCGATGTTCTTGAGTCGATATATGTCGATCTGAGCACAGCTGGGCCCCGTTTATACAGCATGGGGGTAGCTCTGATACCAGCCAGATGCAACCCACGGCCATATAGGACCTACAGGCGTTGTTCTTGAGTCCATATATGTCGATCTGAGCACAGCTGGGCTCCGTATATACGGCATGTGGGTGGCTCTCATCTCAGCCAGATGAAACCCACAGCTATATAGGACCTACATGCGATGTTCTTGAGTCGATATATATATATATATATATATATATATATATATATATATATATATATATATCGATCTGAGCACCGCTATGCACCGTATATGCAGCCTTGGGGCAGCTCCGTCACCAGACAGGTGCAACCTATGCCCATATAGGACCTACAGGCGATGTTCTTGAGTCGATATATGTCGATCTGAGCACAGCTGTGCGCCGTATATACACCATGGGGGTAGCTCTGATACCTGCCAGATGCAACCCACGGCCATATAGGACCTACAGGCGATGTTCTTGAGTCGATATATGTCGATCTGAGCACAGCTGGGCCCTGTATATACGGCATGTGGGTGGCTCTGATATCAGCCAGATGCAACCCACGGCCATATAGGACCTACATGCGATGTTCTTGATTCGATATATGTCGATCTGATTACCGCTATGCACCGTATATGCAGCATTGGGGCAACTCCGACAACAGTCAGGTGCAACCTATGCCCATATAGGACCTACAGGCGATGTTCTTGAGTCGATATATGTCGATCTGAGCCCCGCTATCCCCTGTATATGCAGCATGTGGGTGGCTCTGATGCCAGCCAGATGCAACCCACGGCCATATAGGACCTACAGGCGATGTTCTGGAGTCGATATATGTCGATCTGAGCACAGCTGGGCCACGTATATACAGCATGGGGGTACCTCTGATACCAGCCAGCTGCAACCCACGGCCATATAGGATCTACAGGTGATGTTCTTGAGTCGATTTATGTCGATCTGAGCACAGCTGGGCCAAGTATATACAGCATGGGGGTAGCTCTGATACCAGACAGATGCAACCCACGGCCATATAGGACCTACAGGCGATGTTCTTGAGGCGATATATGTCGATCTGAGCACAGCTGGGCGCCCTATATACATCATGGGGGTAGCTCTGATACCAGCCAGATGCAACCCACGGCCATATAGGACCTACAGGCGATGTTCTTGAGTCGATATATGTCGATCTGAGCACAGCTGGGCCCCGTATATACGGCATGTGGGTGGCTCTGATACCAGCCAGATGCAAACCACGGTCATATAGGACCTACAAGCGATGTTCTTGAGTCGATATATGTCGATCTGAGCACAGCTGGGCGCCGGATATACAGCATGGGGGTAGCTCTGATACCAGCCAGATGCAACCCACGGCGATATAGGACCTACAGGCGATGTTCTTGAGTCGATATATGTCGATCTGAGCACAGTTGGGCCCCGTACATACGGCATGTGGGTGGCTCTGATACCAGCCAGATGCAACCCACGTGCATATAGGACCTACAGGCGATGTTCTTGAGTCGATATATGTCGATCTGAGCACAGCTGGGCCCCCTATATACGGCATGTATACGGCCATATAGGACCTACAGGCGATCTTCTTGAGTCGATATATGTCGATCTGAGCACCGTATATGCAGCATTGGGGCAGCTCCGACACCAGCCAGGTGCAACCTATGCCCATATAGGACCTACAGGCGATGTTCTTGAGTCGATATAAGTCGATCTGAGCTCCACTATTCCCTGTATATGCAGCATGTGGGTGGCTCTGATACCAGCCAGATGCAACCCACGGCCATATAGGACCTACAGGCGATGTTCTTGAGTCGATATATGTCGATCTGAGCACAGCTGGGCCCCGTATATACAGCATGTGTGTGGCTCTGATACCAGCCAGGTGCAACCCACGGCCATTTCGGACCTACAGGCAATGTTCTTGAGTCGATATATGTCGATCTGAGCACAGCTGGGCCCCGTATATACGGCATGGGGGTAGCTCTGATACCAGCCAGATGCAACCCACGGCAATATAGGACCTACAGGCGATGTTCTTGTGTCATTATATGTCGATCTGAGCACAGCTGGGCCCCGTATATACGGCATGTGGGTGGCTCTGATACCAGCCAGATGCAAACCACGGCCATATAGAACCTACAAGCGATGTTCTTGAATCGATATATGTCGATCTGAGCACAGCTGGGCGCCGTATATACAGCATGGGGGTAGCTCTGATACCAGCCAGATGCAACCCACGGCCATATAGGACCTACAGGCGATGTTCTTGAGTCGATATATGTCGATCTGAGCACAGCTGGGCCACGTATATACAGCATGGGGGTACCTCTGATACCAGCCAGCTGCAACCCACGGCCATATAGGACCTACAGGCGATGTTCTTGAGTCGATATATGTCGATCTGAGCACAGCTGGGCCAAGTATATACAGCATGGGGGTAGCTCTGATACCAGACAGATGCAACCCACGGCCATATAGGACCTACAGGCGATGTTCTTGAGTCGATATATGTCGATCTGAGCACAGCTGGGCCACGTATATACAGCATGGGGGTACCTCTGATACCAGCCAGCTGCAACCCACGGCCATATAGGACCTACAGGCGATGTTCTTGAGTCGATATATGTCGATCTGAGCACAGCTGGGCCAAGTATATACAGCATGGGGGTAGCTCTGATACCAGACAGATGCAACCCACGGCCATATAGGACCTACAGGCGATGTTCTTGAGTCGATATATGTCGATCTGAGCACAGCTGGGCCACGTATATACAGCATGGGGGTACCTCTGATACCAGCCAGCTGCAACCCACGGCCATATAGGACCTACAGGCGATGTTGTTGTGTCGATATATGTCGATCTGAGCACAGCTGGGCCAAGTATATACAGCATGCGGGCAGCTCTGATACCAGATAGATGCAACCCGCGGCCATATAGGACCTACAGGCGATGTTCTTGAGTCGAAATATGTCGATCTGAGCACAGCTAAGCGCCGTATATACAGCATGGGGGTAGCTCTGATACCAGCCAGATGCAACCCACGGCCATATAGGACCTACAGGCGATGTTCTTGAGTCGATATATGTCGATCTGAGCACAGCTGGGCCCCGTATCTACGGCATGTGGGTGGCTCTGATATCAGCCAGATGCAACCCACGGCCATATAGGACCTACAGGCGATGTTCTTGAGTCGATATATGTCGATCTTAGCTCCGCTTTGCCCTGTATATGCAGCATGTGGGTGGCTCTGATACCAGCCAGCTGCAACCCACGGCCATATAAGACCCACAGGCGATATTCTTGAGTCGATATATGTCGATCTGAGGACAGCTGGGCCCCATATATTCAGCATGGGGGTAGCTCTGATACCAGCCAGATGCAACCCACGGCTATATAGGACCTACAGGCAATGTTCTTGAGTCGATATATATCGATCTGAGCACAGCTGGGCGCCGTATATACACCATGGGGGTAGCTCTGATACCAACCAGATGCAACCCACGGCCATATAGGACCCACAGGCGGTGTTCTTGAGTCGATATATGTCGATCTGAGCACAGCCGGGCAACGTATATCCGGCATGTGGGTGGCTCTGATACCAGCCAGATGCAACCCACGGCCATATAGGACCCACAGGCAATGTTCTTGAGTCGATATATGTCGATCTGAGCACAGCTGGGCCCCGTATATACGGCATGTGGGTGGCTCTGATACCAGCCAGATGCAACCCACGGCCATATAGGACCTACAGGCGATGTTCTTGAGTCGTTATATGTCGATCTGAGCTCCGTTATGCCCTGTATATACAGCATGTTGGTGGCTTTGATACCAGCCAGCTGCAACCCACGGCCATATAAGACCCACAGGCGATGTTTTTGAGTATTATTGAGATATATGTCGAACTGAGCACAGCTGGGCGCCGTATATACACCATGGGGGTAGCTCTCATACCAACCAGATGCAACCCACGGCCATATAGGACCCACAGGCGATGTTCTTGAGTCGATATATGTCGATCTGAGCACAGCCGGGCAACGTATATCCGGCATGTGGGTGGCTCTGATACCAGCCAGATGCAACCCACGGCCATATAGGACCCACAGGCAATGTTCTTGAGTCGATATATGTCGATCTGAGCACAGCTGGGCCCCGTATATACGGCATGTGGGTGGCTCTGATACCAGCCAGATGCAACCCACGGCCATATAGGACCTACAGGCGATGTTCTTGAGTCGATATATGTCGATATGAGCACAGCTGGGCCCCGTATATACGGCATGTGGGTGGCTCTGATACTAGCCAGATGCAAACCACGGCCATATAGGACCTACAGGCGATGTTCTTGACTCGATATATGTCGATCTGAGTACAGCTGGGCCCCATATATTCAGCATGGGGGTAGCTCTGATACCAGCCAGATGCAACCCACGGCTATATAGGACCTACAGGCAATGTTCTTGAGTCGATATATATCGATCTGAGCACAGCTGGGCGCCGTATATGCACCATGGGGGTAGCTCTGATACCAACCAGATGCAACCCACGGCCATATAGGACCTACAGGCGATGTTCTTGAGTCGATATATGTCGATCTGAGCACAGCCGGGCAACGTATATCCGGCATGTGGGTGGCTCTGATACCAGCCAGATGCAACCCACGGCCATATAGGACCCACAGGCAATGTTCTTGAGTCGATATATGTCGATCTGAGCACAGCTGGGCCCCGTATATACGGCATGTGGGTGGCTCTGATACCAGCCAGATGCAACCCACGGCCATATAGGACCTACAGGCGATGTTCTTGAGTCGATATATGTCGATCTGAGCTCCGTTATGCCCTGTATATGCAGCATGTTGGTGGCTTTGATACCAGCCAGCTGCAACCCACGGCCATATAAGACCCACAGGCGATGTTTTTGAGTCGATATATGTCGATCTGAGCACAGCTGGGCGCCGTATATACACCATGGTGGTAGCTCTGATACCAACCAGATGCAACCCACGGCCATATAGGACCTACAGGCGATGTTCTTGAGTCGATATATGTCGATCTGAGCACAGCCGGGCAACATATATCCGGCATGTGGGTGGCTCTGATACCAGCCAGATGCAACCCACGGCCATATAGGACCCACAGGCAATGTTCTTGAGTTGATATATGTCGATCTGAGCACAGCTGGGCCCCGTATATACGGCATGGGGGTAGCTCTGATACCTGCCAGATGCAACCCACGGCCATATAGGACCTACAGGCAATGTTCTTGAGTCGATATATGTCGATCTGAGCACAGCTGGGCCCCTTATATACGGCATGGGGGTAGCTCTGATACCAACCAGATGCAACCCACGGCCATATAGGACCTACAGGCGATGATCTTGAGTCGATATATGTCGATCTGAGCACAGCCGGGCAACGTATATCCGGCATGTGGGTGGCTCTGATACCAGCCAGATGCAACCCACGGCCATATAGGACCCACAGGCAATGTTCTTGAGTCGATATATGTCGATCTGAGCACAGCTAGGCCCCGTTTATACGGCATGGGGGTAGCTCTGATACCAGCCAGATGCAACCCACAGCCATATAGGACCTACAGGCGATGTTCCTGAGTCATTATATGTCGATCTGAGCACAGCTGGGCCCCGTATATACGGCATGTGGGTGGCTCTGATACTAGCCAGATGCAAACCACGGCCATATAGGACCTACAGGCGATGTTCTTGACTCGATATATGTCGATTTGAGTACAGCTGGGCGCCGTATATACAGCATGTGGGAAGCTCTGATACCAGCCAGATGCAACCCACGGCCATATAGGACCTACAGGCGATGTTCTTGAGTCGATATATGTCGATGTGAGCACAGCTGGGCGCCGTATATACAGCATGGGGGTAGCTCTGATACCAGCCAGATGCAACCCACGGCCATATAGGACCTACAGGCGATGTTCTTGAGTCGATATATGTCGATCTGAGCACAGCCGGGCAACGTATATCCGGCATGTGGGTGGCTCTGATACCAGCCAGATGCAACCCACGGCCATATAGGACCCACAGGCAATGTTCTTGAGTCGATATATGTCGATCTGAGCACAGCTAGGCCCCGTTTATACGGCATGGGGGTAGCTCTGATACCAGCCAGATGCAACCCACGGCCATATAGGACCTACAGGCGATTTTCCTGAGTCATTATATGTCGATCTGAGCACAGCTGGGCCCCGTATATACGGCATGTGGGTGGCTCTGATACTAGCCAGATGCAAACCACGGCCATATAGGACCTACAGGCGATGTTCTTGACTCGATATATGTCGATCTGAGTACAGCTGGGCGCCGTATATACAGCATGTGGGAAGCTTTGATACCAGCCAGATGCAACCCACGGCCATAATGGACCTACAGGCGATGTTCTTGAGTCGATATATGTCGATGTGAGCACAGCTGGGCGCCGTATATACAGCATGGGGGTAGCTCTGATACCAGCCAGATGCAACCCACGGCCATATAGGACCTACAGGCGATGTTCTTGACTCGATATATGTCGATATGAGTACAGCTGGGCGCCGTATATACAGCATGTGGGAAGCTTTGATACCAGCCAGATGCAACCCACGGCCATAATGGACCTACAGGCGATGTTCTTGAGTCGATATATGTCGATTTGAGCACAGCTGGGCCCCGTATATACGGCATGTGGGTGGCTCTGATACCAGCCAGATGCAACCCACGGCCATATAGACCCTATAGGCGATGTTCTTGAGTCAATATATGTCGATCTGAGCACAGCTGGGCCACGTATATACATCATGGGGGTACCTCTGATACCAGCCAGCTGCAACCCACGGCTATATAGGACCTACAGGCGATGTTCTTGAGTCGATATATGTCGATCTGAGCACAGCTAGGTCAAGTATATACAGCATGCGGGCAGCTCTGATACCAGACAGATGCAACCCGCGGCCATATAGGACCTACAGGCGATGTTCTTGAGTCGATATATGTCGATCTGAGCACAGCTGGGCCCCGTATATACAGCATGTGGGTGGCTCTGATACCAGCCAGATGCAACCCACGGCCATATAGTACCTACAGGCAATGTTCTAGAGTCGATATATGTCGATCTGAGCACAGCTGCGCCCCGTATATACGGCATGGGGGTAGCTCTGATAGCAGCCAGATGCAACCCACGGCAATATAGGACCTACAGGCGATGTTCTTGTGTCATTATATGTCGATCTGAGCACAGCTGGGCCCCGTATATACGGCATGTGGGTGGCTCTGATACCAGCCAGATGCAAACCACGGTCATATAGGACCTACAAGCGATGTTCTTGAGTCGATATATGTCGATCTGAGCACAGCTGGGCGCCGGATATACAGCATGGGGGTAGCTCTGATACCAGCCAGATGCAACCCACGGCCATATAGGACCTACAGGCGATGTTCTTGAGTCGATATATGTCGATCTGAGCACAGTTGGGCCCCGTACATACTGCATGTGGGTGGCTCTGATACCAGCCAGATGCAACCCACGTGCATATAGGACCTACAAGCGATGTTCTTGAGTCGATATATGTCGATCTGAGCACAGCTGGGCCCCCTATATACGGCATGTATACGGCCATATTGGACCTACAGGCGATCTTCTTGAGTCGATATATGTCGATCTGAGCACCGTATATGCAGCATTGGGGCAGCTCCGACACCAGCCAGGTGCAACCTATGCCCATATAGGACCTACAGGCGATGTTCTTTAGTCGATATAAGTCGATCTGAGCTCCACTATTCCCTGTATATGCAGCATGTGGGTGGCTCTGATACCAGCCAGATGCAACCCACGGCCATATAGGACCTACAGGCGATGTTCTTGAGTCGATATATGTCGATCTGAGCACAGCTGGGCCCCGTATATAAAGCATGAGGGTAGCTTTGATACCAGCCAGATTCAACCCACGGCCATATAAGACCTACAGGCGATGTTCTTGAATCGATATATGTCGATTTGAGCACAGCTGGGCCCCGTATATACGGCATGTGGGTGGCTCTGATACCAGCCAGATGCAACCCACGGCCATATAGGACCTACAGGCGATATTCTTGAGTCGATATATGTCGATCTGAGCACAGCTGGGCGCCGTATATACAGCATGGGGGTAGCTCTGATGCCAGCCAGATTCAACCCACGGCCATATAAGACCTACAGGCGATGTTCTTGAGTCGATATATGTCGATCTGAGCACAGCTGGGCCCCGTATATACGGCATGTAGGTGGCTCTGATACCAGCCAGATGCAACCCACGGCCATATAGGACCTACAGGCGATGTTCCTGAGTCGATATATGTCGATCTGTGCACAGCTGGGCCCCGTATATACGGCATATGGGTGGCTCTGATACCAGCCAGATGCAACACGCACGGCCATATAGGACCTACAGGCGATGTTCTTGAGTCGATATATGTCGATCTGAGCACAGCTGGGCCCCGTATATACGGCATGTGGGTAGCTCTGATATCAGCCAGATGCAACCCACGGCCATATAGGACCTACAGGCGATGTTCTTGAGTCGATATATGTCGATCTGAGCACAGCTGGGCCCCTTATATACGGCATGTGGGTAGCTCTGATACCAGCCAGATGCAACCCACGGCCATATAGGACCCACAGGTGATGTTCTTGAGTCGATATATGTCGATCTGAGCACAGCAGGGCCCTGTATATACGGCATGTGGGTGGCTCTGATACCAGCCAGATGCAACCCACGGCCATATAGGACCTACAGGCGATGTTCTTGAGTCGATATTTGTCGATCTGAGCACAGCAGGGCCCCGTATATACGGCATGTGGGTGGCTCTGATACCAGCCAGATGCAAACCACGGCCATATA
The DNA here is from genome assembly GCA_963942505.1 of Lordithon lunulatus. Taxonomy (NCBI): domain Eukaryota; kingdom Metazoa; phylum Arthropoda; class Insecta; order Coleoptera; family Staphylinidae; genus Lordithon; species Lordithon lunulatus. The sequence continues at coordinate 36,230,157 of OZ012670.1, read as the reverse complement.
GGACCTACAGGCGATGTTCTTGAGTCGATATATCTCGATCTGAGCACAGCTGGGCGCCGTATATACAGCATGGGGGGTAGCTCTGATACCAGCCAGATGCAACCCACGGCCATATAGGACCTACAGGCGATGTTCTTGAGTCGATATATGTCGATCTGAGCACAGCTGGGCCCTGTATATACGGCATGTGGGTGGCTCTGATACCAGCCAGATGCAACCCACGGCCATATAGGACCTACAGGCAATGTTCTTGAGTCGATATATGTCGATCTGAGCCCCGCTATGCACCGTATATGCAGCAATGTGGCAGCTCCGACACCAGACAGGTGCAACCTGTGCCCATATAGGACCTACAGGCGATGTTCTTGAGTCGATATATGTCGATCTGAGCACAGCTGGGCGCCGTATATACACCATGGGGGTAGCTCTGATACCAGCCAGATGCAACCCACGGCCATATAGGACCTATAGGCGATGTTCTTGAGTCGATATATGTCGATCTGAGCACAGCTGGGCCCTGTATATACGACATGTGGGTGGCTCTGATATCAGCCAGATGCAACCCACGGCCATATAGGACCTACATGCGTTGTTCTTGAGTCGATATATGTCGATCTGAGCACAGCTGGGCCCTGTATATACGACATGTGGGTAGCTCTGATACCAGCCAGATGCAACCCACGGCCATATAGGACCTACAGGCGATGTTCTTGAGTCGATATATGTCGATCTGAGCATAGCTGGGCCCCGTATATACGGCATGTGGGTGGCTCTGATATCAGCCAGATGCAACCCACGGCCATATAGGACCTACAGGCGATGTTCTTGAGTCGATATATGTCGATCTGATCACCGCTATGCACCATATATGCAGCATTGGGGCAGCTCCGACACCAGCCAGGTGCAACCTATGCCCATATAGGACCCACAGGCGATGTTCTTGAGTCGATATATGTCAATCTGAGCTCCGCTATGCCCTGTATATGCAGCATGTGGGTGGCTTTGATATCAGCCAGATGCAACCCACGGCCATATTGGACCTACAGGCAATGCTCTTGAGTCGATATATGTCGATCTGAGCACCGCTATGCACCGTATATGCAGCATTGGGGCAGCTCCGACACCAGCCAGGTGCAACCTATGCCCATATAGGACCTACAGGCGATGTTCTTGAGTCGATATATGACGATCTGAGCACCGCTATGCACCGTATATGCAGCATTGGGGCAGCTCCGACACCAGCCAGGTGCAACCTATGCCCATATAGGACCTACAGGCGATGTTCTTGAGTCAATATATGTAGATCTGAGCACAGCTGGGCCAAGTATATACAGCATGGGGGTAGCTCTGATACCAGACAGATGCAACCCACGGCCATATAGGACCTACAGGCGATGTTCTTGAGTCGATATATGTCGATCTGAGCACAGCTGGGCGCCGTATATACAGCATGGGGGTAGCTCTGATACCAGCCAGATGCAACCCACGGCCATATAGGACTTACAGGCGATGTTCTTGAGTCGATATATGTCGATCTGAGCACAGCTGGGCCCCGTATATACGGCATGTGGGTGGCTGTGATACCAGCCAGATGCAATCCACGGCCATATAGGACCTACAGGCGATGTTCTTGAGTCGATATATGTCGATCTGAGCACAGCTGGGCCCCGTATATACGGAATGTGGGTGGCTCTGATATCAGCCAGGTGCAACCTATGCCCATACAGGACCTACAGGCGATGTTCTTGAGTCGATATATGTCGATCTGAGCACAGCTATGCCCTGTATATGCAGCACGTGGGTGGCTCTGATACCAGCCAGATGCAACCCACGGCCTTATAGGACCTACAGGCGATGTTCTTGAGTCGATATATGTCGATCTGAGCACAGCTGGGCCCCATATATACAGCATGAGGGTAGCTCTGATACCAGCCAGATGCAACGCACGGCCATATAGGACCTACAGGCAATGTTCTTGAGTCGATATATGTCGATCTGAGCACAGCTGGGCGCCGTATAAACACCATGGGGGTAGCTCTGATACCAGCCAGATGCAACCCACGGCCATATAGGACCTACAGGCGATGTTCTTGAGTCGATATATGTCGATCTGAGCACAGCTGGGCCCCGTATATACAGCATGTGTGTGGCTCTGATACCAGCCAGGTGCAACCCACGGCCATTTAGGACCTACAGGCAATGTTCTTGAGTCGATATATGTCGATCTGAGCACAGCTGGGCCCCCTATATACGGCATGGGGGTAGCTCTGATACCAGCCAGATGCAACCCACGGCAATATAGGACCTACAGGCGATGTTCTTGTGTCATTATATGTCGATCTGAGCACAGCTGGGCCCCGTATATACGGCATGTGGGTGGCTCTGATACCAGCCAGATGCAAACCACGGCCATATAGAACCTACAAGCGATGTTCTTGAATCGATATATGTCGATCTGAGCACAGCTGGGCGCCGTATATACAGCATGGGGGTAGCTCTGATACCAGCCAGATGCAACCCACGGCCATATAGGACCCACAGGCGATGTTCTTGAGTCGATATATGTCGATCTGAGCACAGCTGGGCCCCCTATATACGGCATGTATACGGCCATATAGGACCTACAGGCGATCTTCTTGAGTCGATATATGTCGATCTGACCACCGGATATGCAGCATTGGGGCAGCTCCGACACCAGCCAGGTGCAACCTATGCCCATATAGGACCTACAGGCGATGTTCTTGAGTCGATATAAGTCGATCTGAGCTCCGCTATGCCCTGTAAATGCCGCGTGTGAGTGGCTCTGATACCAGCCAGATGCAACCCACGGCCATATAGGACCTACAGGCCATGTTCTTGAGTCGATTTATGTCGATCTGAGCACAGCTGGGCCCCGTATATAAAGCATGGGGGTAGCTTTGATATCAGCCAGATTCAACCCACGGCCATATAGGACCTACAGGCGATGTTTTTGTGTCGATATATGTCGATCTGAGCACAGCTGGGCCCCGTATATACGGCATGTGGGTGGCTCTGATACCAGCCAGATGCAACCCACGGCCATATTGGACCTACAGGCGATGTTCTTGTGTCGATATATGTCGATCTGAGCTCCGCTATGCCCTGTATATGCAGCATGTTGGTGGCGCTGATATCAGCCAGCTGCAACCCACGGCCATATAAGACCCACAGGCGATGTTCTTCAGTCGATATATGTCGATCTGAGGACAGCTGGGCCCCATATATACAGCATGGGGGTAGCTCTGATACCAGCCAGATGCAACCCACGGCTATATAGGACCTACAGGCAATGTTCTTGAGTCGATATATGTCGATCTGAGCACAGCTGGGCGCCGTATATACACCATGGGGGTAGCTCTGATATCAGCCAGATGCAACCCACGGCCATATAGGACCTACAGGCGATGTTCTTGAGTCGATATATGTCGATCTGAGCACAGCTGGGCCAAGTATATACAGCACGCGGGCAGCTCTGATACCAGACAGATGCAACCCGCGGCCATATAGGACCTACAGGCGATGTTCTTGAGTCGATATATGTCGATCTGAGCACATCTGGGCCCCGTATATACAGCATGGGGGTAGCTCTGATACCAGCCAGATGCAACCCACGGCCATATAGGACCTACAGGCGATGTTCTTGAGTCGATATATGTTGATCTAAGTACAGCTGGGCCCCGTATATACGGCATGTGTGTGGCTCTGATATCAGCCAGATGCAACCAACGGCCATATAGTACCTACAGGAGATGTTCTTGAGTCGATATATGTCGATCTGAGCACCGCTATGCACCGTATATAGCTGGGCCCCATATATACAGCATGGGGGTAGCTCTGATACCAGCCAGATGCAACCCACGGCCATATAGGACCTACAGGCAATGTTCTTCAGTCGATATATGTCGATCTGAGCACAGCTGGGCGCCGTATATACACCATGGGGGTAGCTCTGATACCAGCCAGATGCAACCCACGGCCATATAGGACCTACAGCCGATGTTCTTAAGTCTATATATGTCGATCTGAGCACAGCTGGGCCCCGTATATACAGCATGTGGGTGGCTCTGATACCAGCCAGATGCAACCCACGGCCATATAGGACCTACAGGCAATGTTCTTGAGTCGATATATGTCGATCTGAGTACAGCTGGGCCCCGTATATACGGCATGGGGGTGGATCTGATACCAGCCAGATGCAAACCACGGCTATATAGGACCTACAAGCGATGTTCTTGAGTCGATATATGTCGATCTGAGCACAGCTGGGCGCCGTATATACAGCATGGGGGTAGCTCTGATACCAGCCAGATGCAACCCACGGCCATATAGGACCTACAGGCGATGTTCTTGAGTCGATATATGTCGATCTGAGCACAGCTGGGCCCCGTATATACGGCATGTGGGTGGCTCTGATACCAGCCAGATGCAAACCACGGTCATATAGGACCTACAAGCGATGTTCTTGAGTCGATATATGTCGATCTGAGCACAGCTGGGCGCCGGATATACAGCATGGGGGTAGCTCTGATACCAGCCAGATGCAACCCACGGCCATATAGGACCTACAGGCGATGTTCTTGAGTCGATATATGTCGATCTGAGCACAGTTGGGCCCCGTACATACGGCATGTGGGTGGCTCTGATACCAGCCAGATGCAACCCACGTGCATATAGGACCTACAGGCGATGTTCTTGAGTCGATATATGTCGATCTGAGCACAGCTGGGCCCCCTATATACGGCATGTATACGGCCATATAGGACCTACAGGCGATCTTCTTGAGTCGATATATGTCGATCTGAGCACCGTATATGCAGCATTGGGGCAGCTCCGACACCAGCCAGGTGCAACCTATGCCCATATAGGACCTACAGGCGATGTTCTTGAGTCGATATAAGTCGATCTGAGCTCCACTATTCCCTGTATATGCAGCATGTGGGTGGCTCTGATACCAGCCAGATGCAACCCACGGCCATATAGGACCTACAGGCGATGTTCTTGAGTCGATATATGTCGATCTGAGCACAGCTGGGCCCCGTATATAAAGCATGAGGGTAGCTTTGATACCAGCCAGATTCATCCCACGGCCATATAAGACCTACAGGCGATGTTCTTGAATCGATATATGTCGATTTGAGCACAGCTGGGCCCCGTATATACGGCATGTGGGTGGCTCTGATACCAGCCAGATGCAACCCACGGCCATATAGGACCTACAGGCGATATTCTTGAGTCGATATATGTCGATCTGAGCACAGCTGGGCGCCGTATATACAGCATGGGGGTAGCTCTGATACCAGCCAGATTCAACCCACGGCCATATAAGACCTACAGGCGATGTTCTTGAGTCGATATATGTCGATCTGAGCACAGCTGGGCCCCGTATATACGGCATGTAGGTGGCTCTGATACCAGCCAGATGCAACCCACGGCCATATAGGACCTACAGGCGATGTTCCTGAGTCGATATATGTCGATCTGTGCACAGCTGGGCCCCGTATATACGGCATTTGGGTGGCTCTGATACCAGCCAGATGCAACACGCACGGCCATATAGGACCTACAGGCGATGTTCTTGAGTCGATATATGTCGATCTGAGCACAGCTGGGCCCCGTATATACGGCATGTGGGTAGCTCTGATATCAGCCAGATGCAACCCACGGCCATATAGGACCTACAGGCGATGTTCTTTAGTCGATATATGTCGATCTGAGCACAGCTGGGCCCCTTATATACGGCATGTGGGTAGCTCTGATACCAGCCAGATGCAACCCACGGCCATATAGGACCCACAGGTGATGTTCTTGAGTCGATATATGTCGATCTGAGCACAGCTGGGCCCTGTATATACGGCATGTGGGTGGCTCTGATACCAGCCAGATGCAACCCACGGCCATATAGGACCTACAGGCGATGTTCTTGAGTCGATATTTGTCGATCTGAGCACAGCAGGGCCCCGTATATACGGCATGTGGGTGGCTCTGATACCAGCCAGATGCAAACCACGGCCATATAGGACCTACAGGCGATGTTCTTGAGTCGATATATCTCGATCTGAGCACAGCTGGGCGCCGTATATACAGCATGGGGGGGTAGCTCTGATACCAGCCAGATGCAACCCACGGCCATATAGGACCTACAGGCTATGTTCTTGAGTCGATATATGTCGATCTGAGCACAGCTGGGCCCTGTATATACGGCATGTGGGTGGCTCTGATACCAGCCAGATGCAACCCACGGCCATATAGGACCTACAGGCAATGTTCTTGAGTCGATATATGTCGATCTGAGCCCCGCTATGCACCGTATATGCAGCAATGTGGCAGCTCCGACACCAGACAGGTGCAACCTGTGCCCATATAGGACCTACAGGCGATGTTTTTGAGTCGATATATGTCGATCTGAGCACAGCTGGGCGCCGTATATACACCATGGGGGTAGCTCTGATACCAGCCAGATGCAACCCACGGCCATATAGGACCTACAGGCGATGTTCTTGAGTCGATATATGTCGATCTGAGCACAGCTGGGCCCTGTATATACGACATGTGGGTGGCTCTGATATCAGCCAGATGCAACCCACGGCCATATAGGACCTACATGCGTTGTTCTTGAGTCGATATATGTCGATCTGAGCACAGCTGGGCCCTGTATATACGACATGTGGGTAGCTCTGATACCAGCCAGATGCAACCCACGGCCATATAGGACCTACAGGCGATGTTCTTGAGTCGATATATGTCGATCTGAGCACAGCTGGGCCCCGTATATACGGCATGTGGGTGGCTCTGATATCAGCCAGATGCAACCCACGGCCATATAGGACCTACAGGCGATGTTCTTGAGTCGATATATGTCGATCTGAGCACAGCTGGGCCCCTTATATACGGCATGTGGGTAGCTCTGATACCAGCCGGATGCAACCCACGGCCATATAGGACCCACAGGTGATGTTCTTGAGTCGATATATGTCGATCTGAGCACAGCTGGGCCCTGTATATACGGCATGTGGGTGGCTCTGATACCAGCCAGATGCAACCCACGGCCATATAGGACCTAGAGGCGATGTTCTTGAGTCGATATTTGTCGATCTGAGCACAGCAGGGCCCCGTATATATGGCATGTGGGTGGCTCTGATACCAGCCAGATGCAAACCACAGCCATATAGGACCTACAGGCGATGTTCTTGAGTCGATATATATATATCGATATGAGCACCGCTATGCACCGTATATGCAGCCTTGGGGCAGCTCCGTCACCAGACAGGTGCAACCTGTGCCCATATAGGACCTACAGGCGATGTTCTTGAGTCGATATATGTCGATCTGAGCACAGCTGGGCGCCGTATATACACCATGGGGGTAGCTCTGATACCAGCCAGATGCAACCCACGGCCATATAGGACCTACAGGCGATGTTCTTGAGTCGATATATGTCGATCTGAGCACAGCTGGGCCCTGTATATACGACATGTGGGTGGCTCTGATATCAGCCAGATGCAACCCACGGCCATATAGGACCTACATGCGTTGTTCTTGAGTCGATATATGTCGATCTGATCACCGCTATACACCATATATGCAGCATTGGGGCAGCTCCGACACCAGCCAGGTGCAACCTATGCCCATATAGGACCCACAGGCGATGTTCTTGAGTCGATATATGTCAATCTGAGCTCCGCTATGCCCTGTATATGCAGCATGTGGGTGGCTTTGATATCAGCCAGATGCAACCCACGACCATATTGGACCTACAGGCAATGTTCTTGAGTCGATATATGTCGATCTGAGCACCGCTATGCACCGTATATGCAGCATTGGGGCAGCTCCGACACCAGCCAGGTGCAACCTATGCCCATATAGGACCTACAGGCGATGTTCTTGAGTCGATATATGTCGATCTGAGCACCGCTGTGCACCGTATATGCAGCATTGGGGCAGCTCCGACACCAGCCAGGTGCAACCTATGCCCATATAGGACCTACAGGCGATGTTCTTGAGTCGATATATGTCGATCTGAGCACAGCTGGGCCAAGTATATACAGCATGGGGGTAGCTCTGATACCAGACAGATGCAACCCACGGCCATATAGGACCTACAGGCGATGTTCTTGAGTCGATATATGTCGATCTGAGCACAGCTGGGCGCCGTATATACAGCATGGGGGTAGCTCTGATACCAGCCAGATGCAACCCACGGCCATATAGGACTTACAGCCGATGTTCTTGAGTCGATATATGTCGATCTGAGCATAGCTGGGCCCCGTATATACGGCATGTGGGTGGCTGTGATACCAGCCAGATGCAATCCACGGCCATATAGGACCTACAGGCGATGTTCTTGAGTCGATATATGTCGATCTGAGCACAGCTGGGCCCCTTATATACGGAATGTGGGTGGCTGTGATATCAGCCAGGTGCAACCTATGCCCATACAGGACCTACAGGCGATGTTCTTGAGTCGATATATGTCGATCTGAGCACAGCTATGCCCTGTATATGCAGCACGTGGGTGGCTCTGATACCAGCCAGATGCAACCCACGGCCTTATAGGACCTACAGGCGATGTTCTTGAGTCGATATATGTCGATCTGAGCACAGCTGGGTCCCATATATACAGCATGGGGGTAGCTCTGATACCAGCCAGATGCAACGCACGGCCATATAGGACCTACAGGCAATGTTCTTGAGTCGATATATGTCGATCTGAGCACAGCTGGGCGCCGTATAAACACCATGGGGGTAGCTCTGATACCAGCCAGATGCAACCCACGGCCATATAGGACCTACAGGCGATGTTCTTGAGTCGATATATGTCGATCTGAGCACAGCTGGGCCTCGTATATACAGCATGTGTGTGGCTCTGATACCAGCCAGGTGCAACCCACGGCCATTTAGGACCTACAGGCAATGTTCTTGAGTCGATATATGTCGATCTGAGCACAGCTGGGCCCCGTATATACGGCATGGGGGTAGCTCTGATACCAGCCAGATGCAACCCACGGCAATATAGGACCTACAGGCGATGTTCTTGTGTCATTATATGTCGATCTGAGCACAGCTGGGCCCCGTATATACGGCATGTGGGTGGCTCTGATACCAGCCAGATGCAAACCACGGCCATATAGAACCTACAAGCGATGTTCTTGAATCGATATATGTCGATCTGAGCACAGCTGGGCGCCGTATATACAGCATGGGGGTAGCTCTGATACCAGCCAGATGCAACCCACGGCCATATCGGACCTACAGGCGATGTTCTTGAGTCCATATATGTCGATCTGAGCACAGCTGGGCCACGTATATACAGCATGGGGGTACCTCTGATACCAGCCAGCTGCAACCCACGGCCATATAGGACCTACAGGCGATGTTCTTGAGTCGATATATGTCGATCTGAGCACAGCTGGGCCAAGTATATACAGCATGGGGGTAGCTCTGATACCAGACAGATGCAACCCACGGCCATATAGGACCTACAGGCGATGTTCTTGAGTCGATATATGTCGATCTGAGCGCAGCTGGGCCACGTATATACAGCATGGGGGTACCTCTGATACCAGCCTGCTGCAACCCACGGCCATATAGGACCTACAGGCGATGTTCTTGAGTCGAAATATGTCGATCTGAGCACAGCTGGGCCAAGTATATACAGCATGGGGGTAGCTCTGATACCAGACAGATGCAACCCACGGCCATATAGGACCTACAGGCGATGTTCTTGAGTCGATATATGTCGATCTGAGCACAGCTGGGCCACGTATATACAGCATGGGGGTACCTCTGATACCAGCCAGCTGCAACCCACGGCCATATAGGACCTACAGGCGATGTTGTTGTGTCGATATATGTCGATCTGAGCACAGCTGGGCCAAGTATATACAGCATGCGGGCAGCTCTGATACCAGATAGATGCAACCCGCGGCCATATAGGACCTACAGGCGATGTTCTTGAGTCGAAATATGTCGATCTGAGCACAGCTAAGCGCCGTATATACAGCATGGGGGTAGCTCTGATACCAGCCAGATGCAACCCACGGCCATATAGGACCTACAGGCGATATTCTTGAGTCGATATATGTCGATCTGAGCACAGCTGGGCCCCGTATCTACGGCATGTGGGTGGCTCTGATATCAGCCAGATGCAACCCACGGCCATATAGGACCTACAGGCGATGTTCTTGAGTCGATATATGTCGATCTTAGCTCCGCTTTGCCCTGTATATGCAGCATGTGGGTGGCTCTGATACCAGCCAGCTGCAACCCACGGCCATATAAGACCCACAGGCGATATTCTTGAGTCGATATATGTCGATCTGAGGACAGCTGGGCACCATATATTCAGCATGGGGGTAGCTCTGATACCAGCCAGATGCAACCCACGGCTATATAGGACCTACAGGCAATGTTCTTGAGTCGATATATATCGATCTGAGCACAGCTGGGCGCCGTATATACACCATGGGGGTAGCTCTGATACCAACCAGATGCAACCCACGGCCATATAGGACCCACAGGCGGTGTTCTTGAGTCGATATATGTCGATCTGAGCACAGCCGGGCAACGTATATCCGGCATGTGGGTGGCTCTGATACCAGCCAGATGCAACCCACGGCCATATAGGACCCACAGGCAATGTTCTTGAGTCGATATATGTCGATCTGAGCACAGCTGGGCCCCGTATATACGGCATGTGGGTGGCTCTGATACCAACCAGATGCAACCCACGGCCATATAGGACCTACAGGCGATGTTTTTGAGTCGATATATGTCGATCTGAGCTCCGTTATGCCCTGTATATACAGCATGTTGGTGGCTTTGATACCAGCCAGCTGCAACCCACGGCCATATAAGACCCACAGGCGATGTTTTTGAGTATTATTGAGATATATGTCGAACTGAGCACAGCTGGGCGCCGTATATACACCATGGGGGTAGCTCTCATACCAACCAGATGCAACCCACGGCCATATAGGACCCACAGGCGATGTTCTTGAGTCGATATATGTCGATCTGAGCACAGCCGGGCAACGTATATCCGGCATGTGGGTGGCTCTGATACCAGCCAGATGCAACCCACGGCCATATAGGACCCACAGGCAATGTTCTTGAGTCGATATATGTCGATCTGAGCACAGCTGGGCCCCGTATATACGGCATGTGGGTGGCTCTGATACCAGCCAGATGCAACCCACGGCCATATAGGACCTACAGGCGATGTTCTTGAGTCGATATATGTCGATCTGAGCACAGCTGGGCCCCGTATATACGGCATGTGGGTGGCTCTGATACTAGCCAGATGCAAACCACGGCCATATAGGACCTACAGGCGATGTTCTTGACTCGATATATGTCGATCTGAGTACAGCTGGGCGCCGTATATACGGCATGGGGGTAGCTCTGATACCAGCCAGATGCAACCCACGGCCATATAGGACCTACAGGCGATGTTCCTGAGTCATTATATGTCGATCTGAGCACAGCTGGGCCCCGTATATACGGCATGTGGGTGGCTCTGATACCAGCCAGCTGCAACCCACGGCCATATAAGACCCACAGGCGATATTCTTGAGTCGATATATGTCGATCTGAGGACAGCTGGGCCCCATATATTCAGCATGGGGGTAGCTCTGATACCAGCCAGATGCAACCCACGGCTATATAGGACCTACAGGCAATGTTCTTGAGTCGATATATATCGATCTGAGCACAGCTGGGCGCCGTATATGCACCATGGGGGTAGCTCTGATACCAACCAGATGCAACCCACGGCCATATAGGACCTACAGGCGATGTTCTTGAGTCGATATATGTCGATCTGAGCACAGCCGGGCAACGTATATCCGGCATGTGGGTGGCTCTGATACCAGCCAGATGCAACCCACGGCCATATAGGACCCACAGGCAATGTTCTTGAGTCGATATATGTCGATCTGAGCACAGCTGGGCCCCGTATATACGGCATGTGGGTGGCTCTGATACCAGCCAGATGCAACCCACGGCCATATAGGACCTACAGGCGATGTTCTTGAGTCGATATATGTCGATCTGAGCTCCGTTATGCCCTGTATATGCAGCATGTTGGTGGCTTTGATACCAGCCAGCTGCAACCCACGGCCATATAAGACCCACAGGCGATGTTTTTGAGTCGATATATGTCGATCTGAGCACAGCTGGGCGCCGTATATACACCATGGGGGTAGCTCTGATACCAACTAGATGCAACCCACGGCCATATAGGACCTACAGGCGATGTTCTTGAGTCGATATATGTCGATCTGAGCACAGCCGGGCAACGTATATCCGGCATGTGGGTGGCTCTGATACCAGCCAGATGCAACCCACGGCCATATAGGACCCACAGGCAATGTTCTTGAGTCGATATATGTCGATCTGAGCACAGCTAGGCCCCGTTTATACGGCATGGGGGTAGCTCTGATACCAGCCAGATGCAACCCACGGCCATATAGGACCTACAGGCGATGTTCCTGAGTCATTATATGTCGATCTGAGCACAGCTGGGCCCCGTATATACGGCATGTGGGTGGCTCTGATACTAGCCAGATGCAAACCACGGCCATATAGGACATACAGGCGATGTTCTTGACTCGATATATGTCGATCTGAGTACAGCTGGGCGCCGTATATACAGCATGTGGGAAGCTTTGATACCAGCCAGATGCAACCCACGGCCATAATGGACCTACAGGCGATGTTCTTGAGTCGATATATGTCGATGTGAGCACAGCTGGGCGCCGTATATACAGCATGGGGGTAGCTCTGATACCAGCCAGATGCAACCCACGGCCATATAGGACCTACAGGCGATGTTCTTGACTCGATATATGTCGATATGAGTACAGCTGGGCGCCGTATATACAGCATGTGGGAAGCTTTGATACCAGCCAGATGCAACCCACGGCCATAATGGACCTACAGGCGATGTTCTTGAGTCGATATATGTCGATTTGAGCACAGCTGGGCCCCGTATATACGGCATGTGGGTGGCTCTGATACCAGCCAGATGCAACCCACGGCAATATAGGACCTACAGGCGATGTTCTTGAGTCGATATATGTCGATCTGAGCACAGCTGGGCCCTGTATATACGGCACGTGGGTGGCTCTGATATCAGCCAGATGCAACCCACGGCCATATAGACCCTATAGGCGATGTTCTTGAGTCAATATATGTCGATCTGAGCACAGCTAAGCCACGTATATACATCATGGGGGTACCTCTGATACCAGCCAGCTGCAACCCACGGCTATATAGGACCTACAGGCAATGTTCTTGAGTCGATATATGTCGATCTGAGCACAGCTGGGCCCCGTATATACGGCATGTGGGTGGCTCTGATACCAGCCAGATGCAACCCACGGCCATATAGGACCTACAGGCGATGTTCTTGAGTCGATATATGTCGATCTGAGCACAGCTGGGCCCCGTATATACGGCATGTGGGTGGCTCTGATACTAGCCAGATGCAAACCACGGCCATATAGGACCTACAGGCGATGTTCTTGACTCGATATATGTCGATCTGAGTACAGCTGGGCGCCGTATATACGGCATGCGGGCAGCTCTGATACCAGACAGATGCAACCCGCGGCCATATAGGACCTACAGGCGATGTTCTTGAGTCGATATATGTCGATCTGAGCACAGCTGGGCCCCGTATATACAGCATGTGGGTGGCTCTGATACCAGCCAGATGCAACCCACGGCCATATAGGACCTACAGGCAATGTTCTTGAGTCGATATATGTCGATCTGAGCACAGCTGCGCCCCGTATATACGGCATGGGGGTAGCTCTGATAGCAGCCAGATGCAACCCACGGCAATATAGGACCTACAGGCGATGTTCTTGTGTCATTATATGTCGATCTGAGCACAGCTGGGCCCCGTATATACGGCATGTGGGTGGCTCTGATACCAGCCAGATGCAAACCACGGTCATATAGGACCTACAAGCGATGTTCTTGAGTCGATATATGTCGATCTGAGCACAGCTGGGCGCCGGATATACAGCATGGGGGTAGCTCTGATACCAGCCAGATGCAACCCACGGCCATATAGGACCTACAGGCGATGTTCTTGAGTCGATATATGTCGATCTGAGCACAGTTGGGCCCCGTACATACTGCATGTGGGTGGCTCTGATACCAGCCAGATGCAACCCACGTGCATATAGGACCTACAGGCGATGTTCTTGAGTCGATATATGTCGATCTGAGCACAGCTGGGCCCCCTATATACGGCATGTATACGGCCATATAGGACCTACAGGCGATCTTCTTGAGTCGATATATGTCGATCTGAGCACCGTATATGCAGCATTGGGGCAGCTCCGACACCAGCCAGGTGCAACCTATGCCCATATAGGACCTACAGGCGATGTTCTTGGGTCGATATAAGTCGATCTGAGCTCCACTATTCCCTGTATATGCAGCATGTGGGTGGCTCTGATACCAGCCAGATGCAACCCACGGCCATATAGGACCTACAGGCGATGTTCTTGAGTCGATATATGTCGATCTGAGCACAGCTGGGCCCCGTATATAAAGCATGAGGGTAGCTTTGATACCAGCCAGATTCAACCCACGGCCATATAAGACCTACAGGCGATGTTCTTGAATCGATATATGTCGATTTGAGCACAGCTGGGCCCCGTATATACGGCATGTGGGTGGCTCTGATACCAGCCAGATGCAACCCACGGCCATATAGGACCTACAGGCGATATTCTTGAGTCGATATATGTCGATCTGAGCACAGCTGGGCGCCGTATATACAGCATGGGGGTAGCTCTGATACCAGCCAGATTCAACCCACGGCCATATAAGACCTACAGGCGATGTTCTTGAGTCGATATATGTCGATCTGAGCACAGCTGGGCCCCGTATATACGGCATGTAGGTGGCTCTGATACCAGCCAGATGCAACCCACGGCCATATAGGACCTACAGGCGATGTTCCTGAGTCGATATATGTCGATCTGTGCACAGCTGGGCCCCGTATATACGGCATATGGGTGGCTCTGATACCAGCCAGATGCAACACGCACGGCCATATAGGACCTACAGGCGATGTTCTTGAGTCGATATATGTCGATCTGAGCACAGCTGGGCCCCGTATATACGGCATGTGGGTAGCTCTGATATCAGCCAGATGCAACCCACGGCCATATAGGACCTACAGGCGATGTTCTTGAGTCGATATATGTCGATCTGAGCACAGCTGGGCCCCTTATATACGGCATGTGGGTAGCTCTGATACCAGCCAGATGCAACCCACGGCCATATAGGACCCACAGGTGATGTTCTTGAGTCGATATATGTCGATCTGAGCACAGCAGGGCCCTGTATATACGGCATGTGGGTGGCTCTGATACCAGCCAGATGCAACCCACGGCCATATAGGACCTACAGGCGATGTTCTTGAGTCGATATTTGTCGATCTGAGCACAGCAGGGCCCCGTATATACGGCATGTGGGTGGCTCTGATACCAGCCAGATGCAAACCACGGCCATATAGGACCTACAGGCGATGTTCTTGAGTCGATATATCTCGATCTGAGCACAGCTGGGTGCCGTATATACAGCATGGGGGGTAGCTCTGATACCAGCCAGATGCAACCCACGGCCATATAGGACCTACAGGCGATGTTCTTGAGTCGATATATGTCGATCTGAGCACAGCTGGGCCCTGTATATACGGCATGTGGGTGGCTCTGATACCAGCCAGATGCAACCCACGGCCATATAGGACCTACAGGCAATGTTCTTGAGTCGATATATGTCGATCTGAGCCCCGCTATGCACCGTATATGCAGCAATGTGGCAGCTCCGACACCAGACAGGTGCAACCTGTGCCCATATAGGACCTACAGGCGATGTTCTTGAGTCGATATATGTCGATCTGAGCACAGCTGGGCGCCGTATATACACCATGGGGGTAGCTCTGATACCAGCCAGATGCAACCCACGGCCATATAGGACCTACAGGCGATGTTCTTGAGTCGATATATGTCGATCTTAGCACAGCTGGGCCCCGTATATACGGCATGTGGGTGGCTCTGATATCAGCCAGATGCAACCCACGGCCATATAGGACCTACAGGCGATGTTCTTGAGTCGATATATGTCGATCTGAGCACAGCTGGGCCCCTTATATACGGCATGTGGGTAGCTCTGATACCAGCCAGATGCAACCCACGGCCATATAGGACCCACAGGTGATGTTCTTGAGTCGATATATGTCGATCTGAGCACAGCTGGGCCCTGTATATACGGCATGTGGGTGGCTCTGATACCAGCCAGATGCAACCCACGGCCATATAGGACCTACAGGCGATGTTCTTGAGTCGATATTTGTCGATCTGAGCACAGCAGGGCCCCGTATATACGGCATGTGGGTGGCTCTGATACCAGCCAGATGCAAACCACAGCCATATAGGACCTACAGGCGATGTTCTTGAGTCGATATATATATATCGATATGAGCACCGCTATGCACCGTATATGCAGCCTTGGGGCAGCTCCGTCACCAGACAGGTGCAACCTGTGCCCATATAGGACCTACAGGCGATGTTCTTGAGTCGATATATGTCGATCTGAGCACAGCTGGGCGCCGTATATACACCATGGGGGTAGCTCTGATACCAGCCAGATGCAACCCACGGCCATATAGGACCTACAGGCGATGTTCTTGAGTCGATATATGTCGATCTGAGCACAGCTGGGCCCTGTATATACGACATGTGGGTGGCTCTGATATCAGCCAGATGCAACCCACGGCCATATAGGACCTACATGCGTTGTTCTTGAGTCGATATATGTCGATCTGATCACCGCTATGCACCATATATGCAGCATTGGGGCAGCTCCGACACCAGCCAGGTGCAACCTATGCCCATATAAGACCTACAGGCGATGTTCTTGAGTCGATATATGTCGATCTGAGCACCGCTATGCACCGTATATGCAGCATTGGGGCAGCTCCGACACCAGCCAGGTGCAACCTATGCCCATATAGGACCTACAGGCGATGTTCTTGAGTCAATATATGTCGATCTGAGCACAGCTGGGCCAAGTATATACAGCATGGGGGTAGCTCTGATACCAGACAGATGCAACCCACGGCCATATAGGACCTACAGGCGATGTTCTTGAGTCGATATATGTCGATCTGAGCACAGCTGGGCGCCGTATATACAGCATGGGGGTAGCTCTGATACCAGCCAGATGCAACCCACGGCCATATAGGACTTACAGGCGATGTTCTTGAGTCGATATATGTCGATCTGAGCACAGCTGGGCCCCGTATATACGGCATGTGGGTGGCTGTGATACCAGCCAGATGCAATCCACGGCCATATAGGACCTACAGGCGATGTTCTTGAGTCGATATATGTCGATCTGAGCACAGCTGGGCCCCGTATATACGGAATGTGGGTGGCTCTGATATCAGCCAGGTGCAACCTATGCCCATACAGGACCTACAGGCGATGTTCTTGAGTCGATATATGTCGATCTCAGCACAGCTATGCCCTGTATATGCAGCACGTGGGTGGCTCTGATACCAGCCAGATGCAACCCACGGCCTTATAGGACCTACAGGCGATGTTCTTGAGTCGATATATGTCGATCTGAGCACAGCTGGGCCCCATATATACAGCATGGGGGTAGCTCTGATACCAGCCAGATGCAACGCACGGCCATATAGGACCTACAGGCAATGTTCTTGAGTCGATATATGTCGATCTGAGCACAGCTGGGCGCCGTATAAACACCATGGGGGTAGCTCTGATACCAGCCAGATGCAACCCACGGCCATATAGGACCTACAGGCGATGTTCTTGAGTCGATATATGTCGATCTGAGCACAGCTGGGCCCCGTATATACAGCATGTGTGTGGCTCTGATACCAGCCAGATGCAAACCACGGCCATATAGAACCTACAAGCGATGTTCTTGAATCGATATATGTCGATCTGAGCACAGCTGGGCGCCGTATATGCAGCATGTGGGTGGCTCTGATACCAGCCAGCTGCAACCCACGGCCATATAAGACCCACAGGCGATATTCTTGAGTCGATATATGTCGATCTGAGGACAGCTGGGCACCATATATTCAGCATGGGGGTAGCTCTGATACCAGCTAGATGCAACCCACGGCTATATAGGACCTACAGGCAATGTTCTTGAGTCGATATATATCGATCTGAGCACAGCTGGGCGCCGTATATACACCATGGGGGTAGCTCTGATACCAACCAGATGCAACCCACGGCCATATAGGACCCACAGGCGGTGTTCTTGAGTCGATATATGTCGATCTGAGCACAGCCGGGCAACGTATATCCGGCATGTGGGTGGCTCTGATACCAGCCAGATGCAACCCACGGCCATATAGGACCCACAGGCAATGTTCTTGAGTCGATATATGTCGATCTGAGCACAGCTGGGCCCCGTATATACGGCATGTGGGTGGCTCTGATACCAACCAGATGCAACCCACGGCCATATAGGACCTACAGGCGATGTTTTTGAGTCGATATATGTCGATCTGAGCTCCGTTATGCCCTGTATATACAGCATGTTGGTGGCTTTGATACCAGCCAGCTGCAACCCACGGCCATATAAGACCCACAGGCGATGTTTTTGAGTATTATTGAGATATATGTCGAACTGAGCACAGCTGGGCGCCGTATATACACCATGGGGGTAGCTCTCATACCAACCAGATGCAACCCACGGCCATATAGGACCCACAGGCGATGTTCTTGAGTCGATATATGTCGATCTGAGCACAGCCGGGCAACGTATATCCGGCATGTGGGTGGCTCTGATACCAGCCAGATGCAACCCACGGCCATATAGGACCCACAGGCAATGTTCTTGAGTCGATATATGTCGATCTGAGCACAGCTGGGCCCCGTATATACGGCATGTGGGTGGCTCTGATACCAGCCAGATGCAACCCACGGCCATATAGGACCTACAGGCGATGTTCTTGAGTCGATATATGTCGATCTGAGCACAGCTGGGCCCCGTATATACGGCATGTGGGTGGCTCTGATACTAGCCAGATGCAAACCACGGCCATATAGGACCTACAGGCGATGTTCTTGACTCGATATATGTCGATCTGAGTACAGCTGGGCGCCGTATATACGGCATGGGGGTAGCTCTGATACCAGCCAGATGCAACCCACGGCCATATAGGACCTACAGGCGATGTTCCTGAGTCATTATATGTCGATCTGAGCACAGCTGGGCCCCGTATATACGGCATGTGGGTGGCTCTGATACCAGCCAGCTGCAACCCACGGCCATATAAGACCCACAGGCGATATTCTTGAGTCGATATATGTCGATCTGAGGACAGCTGGGCCCCATATATTCAGCATGGGGGTAGCTCTGATACCAGCCAGATGCAACCCACGGCTATATAGGACCTACAGGCAATGTTCTTGAGTCGATATATATCGATCTGAGCACAGCTGGGCGCCGTATATGCACCATGGGGGTAGCTCTGATACCAACCAGATGCAACCCACGGCCATATAGGACCTACAGGCGATGTTCTTGAGTCGATATATGTCGATCTGAGCACAGCCGGGCAACGTATATCCGGCATGTGGGTGGCTCTGATACCAGCCAGATGCAACCCACGGCCATATAGGACCCACAGGCAATGTTCTTGAGTCGATATATGTCGATCTGAGCACAGCTGGGCCCCGTATATACGGCATGTGGGTGGCTCTGATACCAGCCAGATGCAACCCACGGCCATATAGGACCTACAGGCGATGTTCTTGAGTCGATATATGTCGATCTGAGCTCCGTTATGCCCTGTATATGCAGCATGTTGGTGGCTTTGATACCAGCCAGCTGCAACCCACGGCCATATAAGACCCACAGGCGATGTTTTTGAGTCGATATATGTCGATCTGAGCACAGCTGGGCGCCGTATATACACCATGGGGGTAGCTCTGATACCAACTAGATGCAACCCACGGCCATATAGGACCTACAGGCGATGTTCTTGAGTCGATATATGTCGATCTGAGCACAGCCGGGCAACGTATATCCGGCATGTGGGTGGCTCTGATACCAGCCAGATGCAACCCACGGCCATATAGGACCCACAGGCAATGTTCTTGAGTTGATATATGTCGATCTGAGCACAGCTGGGCCCCGTATATACGGCATGGGGGTAGCTCTGATACCTGCCAGATGCAACCCACGGCCATATAGGACCTACAGGCAATGTTCTTGAGTCGATATATGTCGATCTGAGCACAGCTGGGCCCCTTATATACGGCATGGGGGTAGCTCTGATACCAACCAGATGCAACCCACGGCCATATAGGACCTACAGGCGATGTTCTTGAGTCGATATATGTCGATCTGAGCACAGCCGGGCAACGTATATCCGGCATGTGGGTGGCTCTGATACCAGCCAGATGCAACCCACGGCCATATAGGACCCACAGGCAATGTTCTTGAGTCGATATATGTCGATCTGAGCACAGCTAGGCCCCGTTTATACGGCATGGGGGTAGCTCTGATACCAGCCAGATGCAACCCACGGCCATATAGGACCTACAGGCGATGTTCCTGAGTCATTATATGTCGATCTGAGCACAGCTGGGCCCCGTATATACGGCATGTGGGTGGCTCTGATACTAGGCAGATCCAAACCACGGCCATATAGGACCTACAGGCGATGTTCTTGACTCGATATATGTCGATCTGAGTACAGCTGGGCGCCTTATATACAGCACGTGGGAAGCTCTGATACCAGCCAGATGCAACCCACGGCCATATAGGACCTACAGGCGATGTTCTTGAGTCGATATATGTCGATGTGAGCACAGCTGGGCGCCGTATATACAGCATGGGGGTAGCTCTGATACCAGCCAGATGCAACCCACGGCCATATAGGACCTACAGGCGATGTTCTTGAGTCGATATATGTCGATCTGAGCACAGCCGGGCAACGTATATCCGGCATGTGGGTGGCTCTGATACCATCCAGATGCAACCCACGGCCATATAGGACCCACAGGCAATGTTCTTGAGTCGATATATGTCGATCTGAGCACAGCTAGGCCCCGTTTATACGGCATGGGGGTAGCTCTGATACCAGCCAGATGCAACCCACGGCCATATAGGACCTACAGGCGATGTTCCTGAGTCATTATATGTCGATCTGAGCACAGCTGGGCCCCGTATATACGGCATGTGGGTGGCTCTGATACTAGCCAGATGCAAACCACGGCCATATAGGACATACAGGCGATGTTCTTGACTCGATATATGTCGATCTGAGTACAGCTGGGCGCCGTATATACAGCATGTGGGAAGCTTTGATACCAGCCAGATGCAACCCACGGCCATAATGGACCTACAGGCGATGTTCTTGAGTCGATATATGTCGATGTGAGCACAGCTGGGCGCCGTATATACAGCATGGGGGTAGCTCTGATACCAGCCAGATGCAACCCACGGCCATATAGGACCTACAGGCGATGTTCTTGACTCGATATATGTCGATATGAGTACAGCTGGGCGCCGTATATACAGCATGTGGGAAGCTTTGATACCAGCCAGATGCAACCCACGGCCATAATGGACCTACAGGCGATGTTCTTGAGTCGATATATGTCGATTTGAGCACAGCTGGGCCCCGTATATACGGCATGTGGGTGGCTCTGATACCAGCCAGATGCAACCCACGGCAATATAGGACCTACAGGCGATGTTCTTGAGTCGATATATGTCGATCTGAGCACAGCTGGGCCCTGTATATACGGCACGTGGGTGGCTCTGATATCAGCCAGATGCAACCCACGGCCATATAGACCCTATAGGCGATGTTCTTGAGTCAATATATGTCGATCTGAGCACAGCTAAGCCACGTATATACATCATGGGGGTACCTCTGATACCAGCCAGCTGCAACCCACGGCTATATAGGACCTACAGGCAATGTTCTTGAGTCGATATATGTCGATCTGAGCACAGCTGGGCCCCGTATATACGGCATGTGGGTGGCTCTGATACCAGCCAGATGCAACCCACGGCCATATAGGACCTACAGGCGATGTTCTTGAGTCGATATATGTCGATCTGAGCACAGCTGGGCCCCGTATATACGGCATGTGGGTGGCTCTGATACTAGCCAGATGCAAACCACGGCCATATAGGACCTACAGGCGATGTTCTTGACTCGATATATGTCGATCTGAGTACAGCTGGGCGCCGTATATACGGCATGCGGGCAGCTCTGATACCAGACAGATGCAACCCGCGGCCATATAGGACCTACAGGCGATGTTCTTGAGTCGATATATGTCGATCTGAGCACAGCTGGGCCCCGTATATACAGCATGTGGGTGGCTCTGATACCAGCCAGATGCAACCCACGGCCATATAGGACCTACAGGCAATGTTCTTGAGTCGATATATGTCGATCTGAGCACAGCTGCGCCCCGTATATACGGCATGGGGGTAGCTCTGATAGCAGCCAGATGCAACCCACGGCAATATAGGACCTACAGGCGATGTTCTTGTGTCATTATATGTCGATCTGAGCACAGCTGGGCCCCGTATATACGGCATGTGGGTGGCTCTGATACCAGCCAGATGCAAACCACGGTCATATAGGACCTACAAGCGATGTTCTTGAGTCGATATATGTCGATCTGAGCACAGCTGGGCGCCGGATATACAGCATGGGGGTAGCTCTGATACCAGCCAGATGCAACCCACGGCCATATAGGACCTACAGGCGATGTTCTTGAGTCGATATATGTCGATCTGAGCACAGTTGGGCCCCGTACATACTGCATGTGGGTGGCTCTGATACCAGCCAGATGCAACCCACGTGCATATAGGACCTACAGGCGATGTTCTTGAGTCGATATATGTCGATCTGAGCACAGCTGGGCCCCCTATATACGGCATGTATACGGCCATATAGGACCTACAGGCGATCTTCTTGAGTCGATATATGTCGATCTGAGCACCGTATATGCAGCATTGGGGCAGCTCCGACACCAGCCAGGTGCAACCTATGCCCATATAGGACCTACAGGCGATGTTCTTGAGTCGATATAAGTCGATCTGAGCTCCACTATTCCCTGTATATGCAGCATGTGGGTGGCTCTGATACCAGCCAGATGCAACCCACGGCCATATAGGACCTACAGGCGATGTTCTTGAGTCGATATATGTCGATCTGAGCACAGCTGGGCCCCGTATATAAAGCATGAGGGTAGCTTTGATACCAGCCAGATTCAACCCACGGCCGTATAAGACCTACAGGCGATGTTCTTGAATCGATATATGTCGATTTGAGCACAGCTGGGCCCCGTATATACGGCATGTGGGTGGCTCTGATACCAGCCAGATGCAACCCACGGCCATATAGGACCTACAGGCGATATTCTTGAGTCGATATATGTCGATCTGAGCACAGCTGGGCGCCGTATATACAGCATGGGGGTAGCTCTGATACCAGCCAGATTCAACCCACGGCCATATAAGACCTACAGGCGATGTTCTTGAGTCGATATATGTCGATCTGAGCACAGCTGGGCCCCGTATATACGGCATGTAGGTGGCTCTGATACCAGCCAGATGCAACCCACGGCCATATAGGACCTACAGGCGATGTTCCTGAGTCGATATATGTCGATCTGTGCACAGCTGGGCCCCGTATATACGGCATATGGGTGGCTCTGATACCAGCCAGATGCAACACGCACGGCCATATAGGACCTACAGGCGATGTTCTTGAGTCGATATATGTCGATCTGAGCACAGCTGGGCCCCGTATATACGGCATGTGGGTAGCTCTGATACCAGCCAGATGCAACCCACGGCCATATAGGACCCACAGGTGATGTTCTTGAGTCGATATATGTCGATCTGAGCACAGCTGGGCCCTGTATATACGGCATGTGGGTGGCTCTGATACCAGCCAGATGCAACCCACGGCCATATAGGACCTACAGGCGATGTTCTTGAGTCGATATTTGTCGATCTGAGCACAGCAGGGCCCCGTATATACGGCATGTGGGTGGCTCTGATACCAGCCAGATGCAAACCACAGCCATATAGGACCTACATGCGATGTTCTTGAGTCGATATATATATATATCGATATGAGCACCGCTATGCACCGTATATGCAGCCTTGGGGCAGCTCCGTCACCAGACAGGTGCAACCTGTGCCCATATAGGACCTACAGGCGATGTTCTTGAGTCGATATATGTCGATCTGAGCACAGCTGGGCGCCGTATATACACCATGGGGGTAGCTCTGATACCAGCCAGATGCAACCCACGGCCATATAGTACCTACAGGCGATGTTCTTGAGTCGATATATGTCGATCTGAGCACAGCTGGGCCCTGTATATACGACATGTGGGTGGCTCTGATATCAGCCAGATGCAACCCACGGCCATATAGGACCTACATGCGTTGTTCTTGAGTCGATATATGTCGATCTGATCACCGCTATGCACCATATATGCAGCATTGGGGCAGCTCCGACACCAGCCAGGTGCAACCTATGCCCATATAAGACCTACAGGCGATGTTCTTGAGTCGATATATGTCGATCTGAGCACCGCTATGCACCGTATATGCAGCATTGGGGCAGCTCCGACACCAGCCAGGTGCAACCTATGCCCATATAGGACCTACAGGCGATGTTCTTGAGTCAATATATGTCGATCTGAGCACAGCTGGGCCAAGTATATACAGCATGGGGGTAGCTCTGATACCAGACAGATGCAACCCACGGCCATATAGGACCTACAGGCGATGTTCTTGAGTCGATATATGTCGATCTGAGCACAGCTGGGCGCCGTATATACAGCATGGGGGTAGCTCTGATACCAGCCAGATGCAACCCACGGCCATATAGGACTTACAGGCGATGTTCTTGAGTCGATATATGTCGATCTGAGCACAGCTGGGCCCCGTATATACGGCATGTGGGTGGCTGTGATACCAGCCAGATGCAATCCACGGCCATATAGGACCTACAGGCGATGTTCTTGAGTCGATATATGTCGATCTGAGCACAGCTGGGCCCCGTATATACGGAATGTGGGTGGCTCTGATATCAGCCAGGTGCAACCTATGCCCATACAGGACCTACAGGCGATGTTCTTGAGTCGATATATGTCGATCTCAGCACAGCTATGCCCTGTATATGCAGCACGTGGGTGGCTCTGATACCAGCCAGATGCAACCCACGGCCTTATAGGACCTACAGGCGATGTTCTTGAGTCGATATATGTCGATCTGAGCACAGCTGGGCCCCATATATACAGCATGGGGGTAGCTCTGATACCAGCCAGATGCAACGCACGGCCATATAGGACCTACAGGCAATGTTCTTGAGTCGATATATGTCGATCTGAGCACAGCTGGGCGCCGTATAAACACCATGGGGGTAGCTCTGATACCAGCCAGATGCAACCCACGGCCATATAGGACCTACAGGCGATGTTCTTGAGTCGATATATGTCGATCTGAGCACAGCTGGGCCCCGTATATACAGCATGTGTGTGGCTCTGATACCAGCCAGGTGCAACCCACGGCCATTTAGGACCTACAGGCAATGTTCTTGAGTCGATATATGTCGATCTGAGCACAGCTGGGCCCCCTATATACGGCATGGGGGTAGCTCTGATACCAGCCAGATGCAACCCACGGCAATATAGGACCTACAGGCGATGTTCTTGTGTCATTATATGTCGATCTGAGCACAGCTGGGCTCCGTATATACGGCATGTGGGTGGCTCTGATACCAGCCAGATGCAAACCACGGCCATATAGAACCTACAAGCGATGTTCTTGAATCGATATATGTCGATCTGAGCACAGCTGGGCGCCGTATATACAGCATGGGGGTAGCTCTGATACCAGCCAGATGCAACCCACGGCCATATAGGACCCACAGGCGATGTTCTTGAGTCGATATATGTCGATCTGAGCACAGCTGGCCCCCCTATATACGGCATGTATACGGCCATATAGGACCTACAGGCGATCTTCTTGAGTCGATATATGTCGATCTGACCACCGTATATGCAGCATTGGGGCAGCTCCGACACCAGCCAGGTGCAACCTATGCCCATATAGGACCTACAGGCGATGTTCTTGAGTCGATATAAGTCGATCTGAGCTCCGCTATGCCCTGTATATGCCGCGTGTGAGTGGCTCTGATACCAGCCAGATGCAACCCACGGCCATATAGGACCTACAGGCCATGTTCTTGAGTCGATTTATGTCGATCTGAGCACAGCTGGGCCCCGTATATAAAGCTTGGGGGTAGCTTTGATATCAGCCAGATTCAACCCACGGCCATATAGGACCTACAGGCGATGTTCTTGTGTCGATATATGTCGATCTGAGCACAGCTGGGCCCCGTATATACGGCATGTGGGTGGCTCTGATACCAGCCAGATGCAACCCACGGCCATATAGGACCTACAGGCGATGTTCTTGAGTCGATATATGTCGATCTGAGCTCCGCTATGCCCTGTATATGCAGCATGTTGGTGGCTCTGATATCAGCCAGCTGCAACCCACGGCCATATAAGACCCACAGGCGATGTTCTTCAGTCGATATATGTCGATCTGAGGACAGCTGGGCCCCATATATACAGCATGGGGGTAGCTCTGATACCAGCCAGATGCAACCCACGGCTATATAGGACCTACAGGCAATGTTCTTGAGTCGATATATGTCGATCTGAGCACAGCTGGGCGCCGTATATACACCATGGGGGTAGCTCTGATATCAGCCAGATGCAACCCACGGCCATATAGGACCTACAGGCGATGTTCTTGAGTCGATATATGTCGATCTGAGCACAGCTGGGCCAAGTATATACAGCACGCGGGCAGCGCTGATACCAGACAGATGCAACCCGCGGCCATATAGGACCTACAGGCGATGTTCTTGAGTCGATATATGTCGATCTGAGCACATCTGGGCCCCGTATATACAGCATGGGGGTAGCTCTGATACCAGCCAGATGCAACCCACGGCCATATAGGACCTACAGGCGATGTTCTTGAGTCGATATATGTTGATCTAAGCACAGCTGGGCCCCGTATATACGGCATGTGTGTGGCTCTGATATCAGCCAGATGCAACCAACGGCCATATAGTACCTACAGGAGATGTTCTTGAGTCGATATATGTCGATCTGAGCACCGCTATGCACCGTATATAGCTGGGCCCCATATATACAGCATGGGGGTAGCTCTGATACCAGCCAGATGCAACCTACGGCCATATAGGACCTACAGGCGATGTTCTTGAGTTGATATATGTCGATCTGAGCACAGCTGGGCCAAGTATATACAGCATGGGGCTAGCTCTGATACCAGACAGATGCAACCCACGGCCATATAGGACCTACAGGCGATGTTCTTGAGTCGATATATGTCGATCTGAGCACAGCTGGGCCACGTATATACAGCATGGGGGTACCTCTGATACCAGCCAGCTGCAACCTACGGCCATATAGGACCTACAGGCGATGTTCTTGAGTTGATATATGTCGATCTGAGCACAGCTGGGCCAAGTATATACAGCATGGGGCTAGCTCTGATACCAGACAGATGCAACCCACGGCCATATAGGACCTACAGGCGATGTTCTTGAGTCGATATATGTCGATCTGAGCTCAACTGGGCGCCGTATATTCAGCATGGGGGTAGCTCTGATACCAGCCAGATGCAACCCACGGCCATATAGGACCTACAGGAGATGTTCTTGAGTCGATATATGTCGAACTGAGCACCGCTATGCACCGTATATGCAGCATTGTGGCAGCTCCTACACAAGCCAGGTGCAACCTATGCCCATATAGGACCTACAGGCGATGTTCTTGAGTCGATATATGTCGATCTGAGCTCCGCTATGCCCTGTATATGCAGCACGTGGGTGGCTCTGATACCAGCCAGATGCAACCCATGGCCATATAGAACCTACAGGCGATGTTCTTGAGTCGATATATGTCGATCTGAGCACAGCTGGGCCACGTATATACAGCATGGTGGTACCTCTGATACCAGCCAGCTGCAACCCACGGCCATATAGGACCTACAGGTGATGTTGTTGAGTCGATATATGTTGATTTGAGCACAGCTGGGCCAAGTATATACAGCATGCGGGCAGCTCTGATACCAGATAGATGCAACCCGCGGCCATATAGGACCTACAGGCGATGTTCTTGAGTCGAAATATGTCGATATGAGCACAGCTAAGCGCCGTATATACAGCATGGGGGTAGCTCTGATACCAGCCAGATGCAACCCACGGCCATATAGGACCTACAGGCGATGTTCTTGAGTCGATATATGTCGATCTGAGCACAGCTGGGCCCCGTATATACGGCATGTGGGTGGCTCTGATACCAGCCAGATGCAACCCACGGCCATATAGGACCTACAGGCGATGTTCTTGAGTCGATATATGTCGATCTGAGCTCCGCTATGCCCTGTATATGCAGCATGTGGGTGGCTCTGATACCAGCCAGCTGCAACCCACGGCCATATAAGACCCACAGGCGATATTCTTGAGTCGATATATGTCGATCTGAGGACAGCTGGGCCCCATATATTCAGCATGGGGGTAGCTCTGATACCAGCCAGATGCAACCCACGGCTATATAGGATCTACAGGCAATGTTCTTGAGTCGATATATATCGATCTGAGCACAGCTGGGCGCCGTATATACACCATGGGGGTAGCTCTGATACCAACCAGATGCAACCCACGGCCATATAGGACCCACAGGCGATGTTCTTGAGTCGATATATGTCGATCTGAGCACAGCCGGGCAACGTATATCCGGCATGTGGGTGGCTCTGATACCAGCCAGATGCAACCCACGGCCATATAGGACCCACAGGCAATGTTCTTGAGTCGATATATGTCGATCTGAGCACAGCTGGGCCCCGTATATACGGCATGTGGGTGGCTCTGATACCAGCCAGATGCAACCCACGGCCATATAGGACCTACAGGCGATGTTCTTGAGTCGATATTTGTCGATCTGAGCTCCGTTATGCCCTGTATATACAGCATGTTGGTGGCTTTGATACCAGCCAGCTGCAACCCACGGCCATATAAGACCCACAGGCGATGTTTTTGAGTCGATATATGTCGAACTGAGCACAGCTGGGCGCCGTATATACACCATGGGGGTAGCTCTCATACCAACCAGATGCAACCCACGGCCATATAGGACCCACAGGCGATGTTCTTGAGTCGATATATGTCGATCTGAGCACAGCCGGGCAACCTATATCCGGCATGTGGGTGGCTCCGATACCAGCCAGATGCAACCCACGGCCATATAGGACCCACAGGCAATGTTCTTGAGTCGATATATGTCGATCTGAGCACAGCTGGGCCCCGTATATACGGCATGTGAATGGCTCTGATACCAGCCAGATGCAACCCACGGCCATATAGGACCTACAGGCGATGTTCTTGAGTCGATATATGTCGATCTGAGCTCCGTTATGCCCTGTATATACAGCATGTTGGTGGCTTTGATACCAGCCAGCTGCAACCCACGGCCATATAAGACCCACAGGCGATGTTTTTGAGTCGATATATGTCGAACTGAGCACAGCTGGGCGCCGTATATACACCATGGGGGTAGCTCTCATACCAACCAGATGCAACCCACGGCCATATAGGACCTACAGGCGATGTTCTTGAGTCGATATATGTCGATCTGAGCACAGCCGGGCAACGTATATCCGGCATGTGGGTG
This sequence comes from Lordithon lunulatus, assembly GCA_963942505.1. Classification (NCBI taxonomy): domain Eukaryota; kingdom Metazoa; phylum Arthropoda; class Insecta; order Coleoptera; family Staphylinidae; genus Lordithon; species Lordithon lunulatus. The sequence continues at coordinate 36,200,302 of OZ012670.1, read as the reverse complement.
GCTCTGATACCAGCCAGATGCAACCCACGGCCATATAGGACCCACAGGCAATGTTCTTGAGTCGATATATGTCGATCTGAGCACAGCTGGGCCACGTATATACAGCATGGTGGTACCTCTGATACCAGCCAGCTGCAACCCACGGCCATATAGGACCTACAGGTGATGTTGTTGAGTCGATATATGTTGATTTGAGCACAGCTGGGCCAAGTATATACAGCATGCGGGCAGCTCTGATACCAGATAGATGCAACCCGCGGCCATATAGGACCTACAGGCGATGTTCTTGAGTCGAAATATGTCGATATGAGCACAGCTAAGCGCCGTATATACAGCATGGGGGTAGCTCTGATACCAGCCAGATGCAACCCACGGCCATATAGGACCTACAGGCGATGTTCTTGAGTCGATATATGTCGATCTGAGCACAGCTGGGCCCCGTATATACGGCATGTGGGTGGCTCTGATACCAGCCAGATGCAACCCACGGCCATATAGGACCTACAGGCGATGTTCTTGAGTCGATATATGTCGATCTGAGCTCCGCTATGCCCTGTATATGCAGCATGTGGGTGGCTCTGATACCAGCCAGCTGCAACCCACGGCCATATAAGACCCACAGGCGATATTCTTGAGTCGATATATGTCGATCTGAGGACAGCTGGGCCCCATATATTCAGCATGGGGGTAGCTCTGATACCAGCCAGATGCAACCCACGGCTATATAGGATCTACAGGCAATGTTCTTGAGTCGATATATATCGATCTGAGCACAGCTGGGCGCCGTATATACACCATGGGGGTAGCTCTGATACCAACCAGATGCAACCCACGGCCATATAGGACCCACAGGCGATGTTCTTGAGTCGATATATGTCGATCTGAGCACAGCCGGGCAACGTATATCCGGCATGTGGGTGGCTCTGATACCAGCCAGATGCAACCCACGGCCATATAGGACCCACAGGCAATGTTCTTGAGTCGATATATGTCGATCTGAGCACAGCTGGGCCCCGTATATACGGCATGTGGGTGGCTCTGATACCAGCCAGATGCAACCCACGGCCATATAGGACCTACAGGCGATGTTCTTGAGTCGATATTTGTCGATCTGAGCTCCGTTATGCCCTGTATATACAGCATGTTGGTGGCTTTGATACCAGCCAGCTGCAACCCACGGCCATATAAGACCCACAGGCGATGTTTTTGAGTCGATATATGTCGAACTGAGCACAGCTGGGCGCCGTATATACACCATGGGGGTAGCTCTCATACCAACCAGATGCAACCCACGGCCATATAGGACCCACAGGCGATGTTCTTGAGTCGATATATGTCGATCTGAGCACAGCCGGGCAACCTATATCCGGCATGTGGGTGGCTCCGATACCAGCCAGATGCAACCCACGGCCATATAGGACCCACAGGCAATGTTCTTGAGTCGATATATGTCGATCTGAGCACAGCTGGGCCCCGTATATACGGCATGTGAATGGCTCTGATACCAGCCAGATGCAACCCACGGCCATATAGGACCTACAGGCGATGTTCTTGAGTCGATATATGTCGATCTGAGCTCCGTTATGCCCTGTATATACAGCATGTTGGTGGCTTTGATACCAGCCAGCTGCAACCCACGGCCATATAAGACCCACAGGCGATGTTTTTGAGTCGATATATGTCGAACTGAGCACAGCTGGGCGCCGTATATACACCATGGGGGTAGCTCTCATACCAACCAGATGCAACCCACGGCCATATAGGACCTACAGGCGATGTTCTTGAGTCGATATATGTCGATCTGAGCACAGCCGGGCAACGTATATCCGGCATGTGGGTGGCTCTGATACCAGCCAGATGCAACCCACGGCCATATAGGACCCACAGGCAATGTTCTTGAGTCGATATATGTCGATCTGAGCACAGCTGGGCCCCGTATATACGGCATGGGGGTAGCTCTGATACCAGCCAGATGCAACCCACGGCCATATAGGACCTACAGGCGATGTTCCTGAGTCATTATATGTCGATCTGAGCACAGCTGGGCCCCGTATATACGGCATGTGGGTGGCTCTGATACTAGCCAGATGCAAACCACGGCCATATAGGACCTACAGGCGATGTTCTTGACTCGATATATGTCGATCTGAGTACAGCTGGGCGCCGTATATACAGCATGTGGGAAGCTCTGATACCAGCCAGATGCAACCCACGGCCATATAGGACCTACAGGCGATGTTCTTGAGTCGATATATGTCGATCTGAGCACAGCTGGGCGCCGTATATACAGCATGGGGGTAGCTCTGATACCAGCCAGGTGCAACCTATGCCCATGTAGGACCTACAGGCGATGTTCTTGAGTCGATATATGTCGATCTGAGCTCCGATATGCCCTGTATATGCAGCATGTGGGTGGCTTTGATATCAGCCAGATGCAACCCACGGTCATATTGGACCTACAGGCAATGTTCTTGAGTCGATATATGTCGATCTGAGCACCGCTATGCACCGTATATGCAGCATTGGGCAGCTCCGACACCAGCCAGGTGCAACCTATGCCCATATAGGACCTACAGGCGATGTTCTTGAGTCGATATATGTCGATCTGAGCTCCGCTATGCCCTGTATATGCAACATGTGGGTGGCTCTGATACCAGCCAGATGAAACCCACGGTCATATAGGACCTACAGGCGATGTTCTTGAGTCGATATATGTCGATCTGAGCACAGCTGGGCCACGTATATACAGCATGGGGGTACCTCTGATACCAGCCAGCTGCAACCCACGGCCATATAGGACCTACAGGCGATGTTCTTGAGTCGATATATGTCGATCTGAGCACAGCTGGGCCAAGTATATACAGCATGGGGGTAGCTCTGATACCAGACAGATGCAACCCACGGCCATATAGGACCTACAGGCGATGTTCTTGAGTCGATATATGTCGATCTGAGCACAGCTGGGCGCCGTATATTCAGCATGGGGGTAGCTCTGATACCAGCCAGATGCAACCCACGGCCATATAGGAACCACAAGAGATGTTCTTGAGTCGATATATGTCGATCTGAGCACCGCTATGCACCGTATATGCAGCATTGTGGCAGCTCCTACACCAGCCAGGTGCAACCTATGCCCATATAGGACCTACAGGCGATGTTCTTGAGTCGATATATGTCGATCTGAGCTCCGCTATGCCCTGTATATGCAGCACGTGGGTGGCTCTGATACCAGCCAGATGCAACCCACAGCCATATAGAACCTACAGGCGATGTTCTTGAGTCGATATATGTCGATCTGAGCACAGCTGGGCCACGTATATACAGCATGGGGGTACCTCTGATACCAGCCAGCTGCAACCCACGGCCATATAGGACCTACAGGCGATGTTCTTGAGTCGATATATGTCGATCTGAGCACAGCTGGTCCAAGTATATACAGCATGGGGGTAGCTCTGATACCAGACAGATGCAACCCACGGCCATATAGGACCTACAGGCGATGTTCTTGAGTCGATATATGTCGATCTGAGCACAGCTGGGCGCCGTATATTCAGCATGGGGGTAGCTCTGATACCAGCCAGATGCAACCCACGGCCATATAGGACCTACAAGAGATGTTCTTGAGTCGATATATGTCGATCTGAGCACCGCTATGCACCGTATATGCAGCATTGTGGCAGCTCCTACACCAGCCAGGTGCAACCTATGCCCATATAGGACCTACAGGCGATGTTCTTGAGTCGATATATGTCGATCTGAGCTCCGCTATGCCCTGTATATGCAGCACGTGGGTGGCTCTGATACCAGCCAGATGCAACCCACAACCATATAGAACCTACAGGCGATGTTCTTGAGTCGATATATGTCGATCTGAGCACAGCTGGGCCACGTATATACAGCATGGGGGTACCTCTGATACCAGCCAGCTGCAACCCACGACCATATAGGACCTACAGGCGATGTTGTTGTGTCGATATATGTCGATCTGAGCACAGCTGGGCCAAGTATATACAGCATGCGGACAGCTCTGATACCAGATAGATGCAACCCGCGGCCATATAGGACCTACAGGCGATGTTCTTGAGTCGAAATATGTCGATCTGAGCACAGCTAAGCGCCGTATATACAGCATGGGGGTAGCTCTGTTACCAGCCAGATGCAACCCACGGCCATATAGGACCTACAGGCGATGTTCTTGAGTCGATATATGTCGATCTGAGCTCCGCTATGCCCTGTATATGCAGCACGTGGGTGGCTCTGATACCAGCCAGATGCAACCCACAACCATATAGAACCTACAGGCGATGTTCTTGAGTCGATTTATGTCGATCTGAGCACAGCTGGGCCCCGTATCTACGGCATGTGGGTGGCTCTGATATCAGCCAGATGCAACCCACGGCCATATAGGACCTACAGGCGATGTTCTTGAGTCGATATATGTCGATCTGAGCTCCGCTATGCCCTGTATATGCAGCATGTGGGTGGCTCTGATACCAGCCAGCTGCAACCCACGGCCATATAAGACCCACAGGCGATATTCTTGAGTCGATATATGTCGATCTGAGGACAGCTGGGCCCCATATATTCAGCATGGGGGTAGCTCTGATACCAGCCAGATGCAACCCACGGCTATATAGGACCTACAGGCAATGTTCTTGAGTCGATATATATCGATCTGAGCACAGCTGGGCGCCGTATATACACCATGGGGGTAGCTCTGATACCAACCAGATGCAACCCACTGCCATATAGGACCCACAGGCGATGTTCTTGAGTCGATATATGTCGATCTGAGCACAGCCGGGCAACGTATATCCGGCATGTGGGTGGCTCTGATACCAGCCAGATGCAACCCACGGCCATATAGGACCCACAGGCAATGTTCTTGAGTCGATATATGTCGATCTGAGCACAGCTGGTCCAAGTATATACAGCATGGGGGTAGCTCTGATACCAGACAGATGCAACCCACGGCCATATAGGACCTACAGGCGATGTTCTTGAGTCGATATATGTCGATCTGAGCACAGCTGGGCGCCGTATATTCAGCATGGGGGTAGCTCTGATACCAGCCAGATGCAACCCACGGCCATATAGGACCTACAAGAGATGTTCTTGAGTCGATATATGTCGATCTGAGCACCGCTATGCACCGTATATGCAGCATTGGGGCAGCTCCGACACCAGCCAGGTGCAACCTATGCCCTTATAGGACCTACAGGCGATGCTCTTGAGTCGATATATGTCGATCTGAGCTCCGCTGTGCCCTGTATATGCAGCATGTGGGTGGCTCTGATACCAGCCAGATGCAACCCACGGTCATATAGGACCTACAGGCGATGTTCTTGAGTCGATATATGTCGATCTGAGCACAGCTGGGCCACGTATATACAGCATGGGGGTACCTCTGATACCAGCCAGCTGCAACCCACGGCCATATAGGACCTACAGGCGATGTTCTTGAGTCGATATATGTCGATCTGAGCACAGCTGGGCCAAGTATATACAGCATGGGGGTAGCTCTGATACCAGACAGATGCAACCCACGGCCATATAGGACCTACAGGCGATGTTCTTGAGTCGATATATGTCGATCTGAGCACAGCTGGGCGCCGTATATACAGCATGGGGGTAGCTCTGATACCAGCCAGATTCAACCCACGGCCATATAGGACCTACAGGCGATGTACTTGAGTCGATATATGTCGATCTGAGCACAGCCGGGCAACGTATATCCGGTATGTGGGTGGCTCTGATAGCAGCCAGATGCAACCCACGGCCATATAGGACCCACAGGCAATGTTCTTGAGTCGATATATGTCGATCTGAGCACAGCTGGGCCCCGTATATACGGCATGTGGGTAGCTCTGATACCAGCCAGATGCAGCCCACGGCCATATAGGACCTACAGGCGATGTTCCTGAGTCATTATATGTCGATCTGAGCACAGCTGGGCCCCGTATATACGGCATGTGGGTGGCTCTGATACTAGCCAGATGCAAACCACGGCCATATAGGACCTACAGGCGATGTTCTTGACTCGATATATGTCGATCTGAGTACAACTGGGCGCCGTATATACAGCATGTGGGAAGCTCTGATACCAGCCAGATGCAACCCACGGCCATATAGGACCTACAGGCGATGTTCTTGAGTCGATATATGTCGATCTGAGCACAGCTGGGCGCCGTATATACAGCATGGGGGTAGCTCTGATACCAGACAGATGCAACCCACGGCCATATAGGACCTACAGGCGATGTTCTTGAGTCGATATATGTCGATCTGAGCACAGCTGGGCGCCGTATATACAGCATGGGGGTAGCTCTGATACCAGCCAGATGCAACCCACGGCCATATAGGACCTACAGGCGATGTACTTGAGTCGATATATGTCGATCTGAGCACAGCCGGGCAACGTATATCCGGCATGTGGGTGGCTCTGATAGCAGCCAGATGCAACCCACGGCCATATAGGACCCACAGGCAATGTTCTTGAGTCGATATATGTCGATCTGAGCACAGCTGGGCCCCGTATATACGGCATGTGGGTAGCTCTGATACCAGCCAGATGCAGCCCACGGCCATATAGGACCTACAGGCGATGTTCCTGAGTCATTATATGTCGATCTGAGCACAGCTGGGCCCCGTATATACGGCATGTGGGTGGCTCTGATACTAGCCAGATGCAAACCACGGCCATATAGGACCTACAGGCGATGTTCTTGACTCGATATATGTCGATCTGAGTACAACTGAGCGCCGTATATACAGCATGTGGGAAGCTCTGATACCAGCCAGATGCAACCCACGGCCATATAGGACCTACAGGCGATGTTCTTGAGTCGATATATGTCGATCTGAGCACAGCTGGGCGCCGTATATACAGCATGGGGGTAGCTCTGATACCAGCCAGATGCAACCCACGGCCATATAGGACCTACAGGCGATGTTCTTGAGTCGATATTTGTCGATCTGAGCACAGCAGGGCCCCGTATATACGGCATGTGGGTGGCTCTGATACCAGCCAGATGCAAACCACGGCCATGTAGGACCTACAGGCGATGTTCTTGAGTCGATATATGTCGATCTGAGCACAGCTGGGCGCCGTATATACAGCATGGGGGTAGCTCTGATACCAGCCAGACGCAACCCACGGCCATATAGAACCTACAGGCGATGTTCTTGAGTCGATATATATCGATTTGGGCACAGCTGGGCCCCGTATATACGGCTTGTGGGTGGCTCTGATACCAGCCAGATGCAACCCACGGCCATATAGGACCTACAGGAGATGTTCTTGAGTCGATATATGTCGATCTGAGCACCGCTATGCACCGTATATGCAGCATTGTGGCAGCTCCGACACCAGCCAGGTGCAACCTATGCCCATATAGGACCTACAGGCGATGTTCTTAAGTCGATATAAGTCGATCTGAGCTCCGCTATGCCCTGTATATGCAGCGTGTGGGTGGCTCTGATACCAGCCAGATGCAACCCACGGCCATATAGGACCTACAGGCGATGTTCTTGAGTCGATATATGTCGATCTGAGCACAGCTGGGCCCCGTATATAAAGCATGGGGATAGCTTTGATACCAGCCAGATTCAACCCACGGCCATATAGGACCTACAGGCTATGTTCTTGAGTCGATATATGTCGATCTGAGCATAGCTGGGCCCCGTATATACGGCATGTGGGTGGCTCTGATACCAGCCAGATGCAACCCACTGCCATATATGACCCACAGGCGATGTTCTTGAGTCGATATATGTCGATCTGAGCTCCGCTATGCCCTGTATATGCAGCATGTGGGTAGCTCTGATACCAGCCAGCTGCAACCCACGGCCATATAAGACCCACAGGCGATGTTCTTGAGTCGATATATGACAGCTGGGCCCCATATATACAGCATGGGGGTAGCTCTGATACCAGCCAGATGCAACCCACGGCTATATAGGACCTACAGGCAATGTTCTTGAGTCGATATATGTCAATCTGAGCACTGCTGGGCGCCGTATATACAGCATGGGGGTAGCTCTGATACCAGCCAGATGCAACCCACGGCCATATAGGACCTACAGGCGATGTTCTTGAGTCGATATATGTCGATCTTAGCACAGCTGGGCCCCGTATATACGGCATGCTGGTTGCTCTGATACCAGCCAGATGCAACCCATGGCCATATAGGACCTACAGGCGTTGTTCTTGAGTCCATATATGTCGATCTGAGCACAGCTGGGCCCCGTATATACGGCATGTGGGTGGTTCTGATCTCAGCCAGATGCAACCCACAGCCATATAGGACCTACAGGCGATGTTCTTGAGTCGATATATGTCGATCTGAGCACCGCTATGCACCGTATATGCAGCCTTGGGGCAGCTCCGTCACCAGCCAGGTGAAACCTATGCCCATATAGGACCTACAGGCGATGTTCTTGAGTCGATATATGTCGATCTGAGCACAGCTGGGCGCCGTATATACACCATGGCGGTAGCTCTGATACCAGCCAGATGCAACCCACGGCCATATAGTACCTACATGCGATGTTCTTGAGTCGATATATGTCGATCTGAGCACAGCTGGGCCCCGTATATACGGGATGTGGGTGGCTCTGATACCAGCTAGATGCAACCCACAGCCATATAGGACCTACAGGCGCTGTTCTTGAGTCGATATATGTCGATCTGAGCACAGCTGGGCCATGTATATACGGCACGTGGGTGGCTCTGATATCAGCCAGATGCAACCCACGGCCATATAGGACCTACATGCGTTGTTCTTGAGTCGAAATATGTCGATCTGATCACCGCTATGCACCATATATGCAGCATTGGGGCAGCTCCGACACCAGCCAGGTGCAACCTATGCCCATATAGGACCCACAGGCGATATTCTTGAGTCGATATATGTCAATCTGAGCTCCGCTATGCCCTGTATATGCAGCATGTGGGTGGCTTTGATATCAGCCAGATGCAACCCACGGTCATATTGGACCTACAGGCAATGTTCTAGAGTTGATATATGTCGATCTGAGCACCGCTATGCACCGTATATGCAGCATTGGGGCAGCTCCGACACCAGCCAGGTGCAACCTATGCCCATATAGGACCTACAGGCGATGTTCTTGAGTCGATATATGTCGATCTGAGCTCCGCTATGCCCTGTATATGCAGCATATGGGTGGCTCTGATACCAGCCAGATGAAACCCACGGTCATATAGGACCTACAGGCGATGTTCTTGAGTCGATATATGTCGATCTGAGCACAGCTGGGCCACGTATATACAGCATGGGGGTACCTCTGATACCAGCCAGCTGCAACCTACGGCCATATAGGACCTACAGGCGATGTTCTTGAGTTGATATATGTCGATCTGAGCACAGCTGGGCCAAGTATATACAGCATGGGGCTAGCTCTGATACCAGACAGATGCAACCCACGGCCATATAGGACCTACAGGCGATGTTCTTGAGTCGATATATGTCGATCTGAGCTCAACTGGGCGCCGTATATTCAGCATGGGGGTAGCTCTGATACCAGCCAGATGCAACCCACGGCCATATAGGACCTACAGGAGATGTTCTTGAGTCGATATATGTCGAACTGAGCACCGCTATGCACCGTATATGCAGCATTGTGGCAGCTCCTACACAAGCCAGGTGCAACCTATGCCCATATAGGACCTACAGGCGATGTTCTTGAGTCGATATATGTCGATCTGAGCTCCGCTATGCCCTGTATATGCAGCACGTGGGTGGCTCTGATACCAGCCAGATGCAACCCATGGCCATATAGAACCTACAGGCGATGTTCTTGAGTCGATATATGTCGATCTGAGCACAGCTGGGCCACGTATATACAGCATGGGGGTACCTCTGATACCAGCCAGCTGCAACCCACGGCCATATAGGACCTACAGGCGATGTTGTTGAGTCGATATATGTTGATTTGAGCACAGCTGGGCCAAGTATATACAGCATGCGGGCAGCTCTGATACCAGATAGATGCAACCCGCGGCCATATAGGACCTACAGGCGATGTTCTTGAGTCGAAATATGTCGATATGAGCACAGCTAAGCGCCGTATATACAGCATGGGGGTAGCTCTGATACCAGCCAGATGCAACCCACGGCCATATAGGACCTACAGGCGATGTTCTTGAGTCGATATATGTCGATCTGAGCACAGCTGGGCCCCGTATATACGGCATGTGGGTGGCTCTGATACCAGCCAGATGCAACCCACGGCCATATAGGACCTACAGGCGATGTTCTTGAGTCGATATATGTCGATCTGAGCTCCGCTATGCCCTGTATATGCAGGATGTGGGTGGCTCTGATACCAGCCAGCTGCAACCCACGGCCATATAAGACCCACAGGCGATATTCTTGAGTCGATATATGTCGATCTGAGGACAGCTGGGCCCCATATATTCAGCATGGGGGTAGCTCTGATACCAGCCAGATGCAACCCACGGCTATATAGGACCTACAGGCAATGTTCTTGAGTCGATATATATCGATCTGAGCACAGCTGGGCGCCGTATATACACCATGGGGGTAGCTCTGATACCAACCAGATGCAACCCACGGCCATATAGGACCCACAGGCGATGTTCTTGAGTCGATATATGTCGATCTGAGCACAGCCGGGCAACGTATATCCGGCATGTGGGTGGCTCTGATACCAGCCAGATGCAACCCACGGCCATATAGGACCCACAGGCAATGTTCTTGAGTCGATATATGTCGATCTGAGCACAGCTGGGCCCCGTATATACGGCATGTGGGTGGCTCTGATACCAACCAGATGCAACCCACGGCCATATAGGACCTACAGGCGATGTTCTTGAGTCGATATATGTCGATCTGAGCTCCGTTATGCCCTGTATATACAGCATGTTGGTGGCTTTGTTACCAGCCAGCTGCAACCCACGGCCATATAAGACCCACAGGCGATGTTTTTGAGTCGATATATGTCGAACTGAGCACAGCTGGGCGCCGTATATACACCATGGGGGTAGCTCTGATACCAACCAGATGCAACCCACGGCCATATAGGACCTACAGGCGATGTTCTTGAGTCGATATATGTCGATCTGAGCACAGCCGGGCAACGTATATCCGGCATGTGGGTGGCTCTGATACCAGCCAGATGCAACCCACGGCCATATAGGACCCACAGGCAATGTTCTTGAGTCGATATATGTCGATCTGAGCACAGCTGGGCCCCGTATATACGGCATGGGGGTAGCTCTGATACCAGCCAGATGCAACCCACGGCCATATAGGACCTACAGGCGATGTTCCTGAGTCATTATATGTCGATCTGAGCACAGCTGGGCCCCGTATATACGGCATGTGGGTGGCTCTGATACTAGCCAGATGCAAACCACGGCCATATAGGACCTACAGGCGATGTTCTTGACTCGATATATGTCGATCTGAGTACAGCTGGGCGCCGTATATACAGCATGTGGGAAGCTCTGATACCAGCCAGATGCAACCCACGGCCATATAGGACCTACAGGCGATGTTCTTGAGTCGATATATGTCGATCTGAGCACAGCTGGGCGCCGTATATACAGCATGGGGGTAGCTCTGATACCAGCCAGGTGCAACCTATGCCCATGTAGGACCTACAGGCGATGTTCTTGAGTCGATATATGTCGATCTGAGCTCCGATATGCCCTGTATATGCAGCATGTGGGTGGCTTTGATATCAGCCAGATGCAACCCACGGTCATATTGGACCTACAGGCGATGTTCTTGAGTCGATATATGTCGATCTGAGCACAGCTGGGCCACGTATATACAGCATGGGGGTACCTCTGATACCAGCCAGCTGCAACCCACCACGGCCATATAGGACCTACAGGCGATGTTCTTGAGTCGATATATGTCGATCTGAGCACAGCTGGGCGCCGTATATTCAGCATGGGGGTAGCTCTGATACCAGCCAGATGCAACCCACGGCCATATAGGAACTACAAGAGATGTTCTTGAGTCGATATATGTCGATCTGAGCACCGCTATGCACCGTATATGCAGCATTGTGGCAGCTCCTACACCAGCCAGGTGCAACCTATGCCCATATAGGACCTACAGGCGATGTTCTTGAGTCGATATATGTCGATCTGAGCTCCGCTATGCCCTGTATATGCAGCACGTGGGTGGCTCTGATACCAGCCAGATGCAACCCACAGCCATATAGAACCTACAGGCGATGTTCTTGAGTCGATATATGTCGATCTGAGCACAGCTGGGCCACGTATATACAGCATGGGGGTACCTCTGATACCAGCCGGCTGCAACCCACGGCCATATAGGACCTACAGGCGATGTTCTTGAGTCGATATATGTCGATCTGAGCACAGCTGGTCCAAGTATATACAGCATGGTGGTAGCTCTGATACCAGACAGATGCAACCCACGGCCATATAGGACCTACAGGCGATGTTCTTGAGTCGATATATGTCGATCTGAGCACAGCTGGGCGCCGTATATTCAGCATGGGGGTAGCTCTGATACCAGCCAGATGCAACCCACGGCCATATAGGACCTACAAGAGATGTTCTTGAGTCGATATATGTCGATCTGAGCACCGCTATGCACCGTATATGCAGCATTGTGGCAGCTCCTACACCAGGCAGGTGCAACCTATGCCCATATAGGACCTACAGGCGATGTTCTTGAGTCGATATATGTCGATCTGAGCTCCGCTATGCCCTGTATATGCAGCACGTGGGTGGCTCTGATACCAGCCAGATGCAACCCACAACCATATAGAACCTACAGGCGATGTTCTTGAGTCGATATATGTCGATCTGAGCACAGCTGGGCCACGTATATACAGCATGGGGGTACCTCTGATACCAGCCAGCTGCAACCCACGGCCATATAGGACCTACAGGCGATGTTGTTGTGTCGATATATGTCGATCTGAGCACAGCTGGGCCAAGTATATACAGCATGCGGACAGCTCTGATACCAGATAGATGCAACCCGCGGCCATATAGGACCTACAGGCGATGTTCTTGAGTCGAAATATGTCGATCTGAGCACAGCTAAGCGCCGTATATACAGCATGGGGGTAGCTCTGTTACCAGCCAGATGCAACCCACGGCCATATAGGACCTACAGGCGATGTTCTTGAGTCGATTTATGTCGATCTGAGCACAGCTGGGCCCCGTATCTACGGCATGTGGGTGGCTCTGATATCAGCCAGATGCAACCCACGGCCATATAGGACCTACAGGCGATGTTCTTGAGTCGATATATGTCGATCTGAGCTCCGCTATGCCCTGTATATGCAGCATGTGGGTGGCTCTGATACCAGCCAGCTGCAACCCACGGCCATATAAGACCCACAGGCAATATTCTTGAGTCGATATATGTCGATCTGAGGACAGCTGGGCCCCATATATTCAGCATGGGGGTAGCTCTGATACCAGCCAGATGCAACCCACGGCTATATAGGACCTACAGGCAATGTTCTTGAGTCGATATATATCGATCTGAGCACAGCTGGGCGCCGTATATACACCATGGGGGTAGCTCTGATACCAACCAGATGCAACCCACTGCCATATAGGACCCACAGGCGATGTTCTTGAATCGATATATGTCGATCTGAGCACAGCCGGGCAACGTATATCCGGCATGTGGGTGGCTCTGATACCAGCCAGATGCAACCCACGGCCATATAGGACCCACAGGCAATGTTCTTGAGTCGATATATGTCGATCTGAGCACAGCTGGGCCCCGTATATACGGCATGTGGGTGGCTCTGATACCAGCCAGATGCAACCCACGGCCATATAGGACCTACAGGCGATGTTCTTGAGTCGATATATGTCGATCTGAGCTCCGTTATGCCCTGTATATACAGCATGTTGGTGGCTTTGATACCAGCCAGCTGCAACCCACGGCCATATAAGACCCACAGGCGATGTTTTTGAGTCGATATATGTCGAACTGAGCACAGCTGGGCGCCGTATATACACCATGGGGGTAGCTCTCATACCAACCAGATGCAACCCACGGCCATATAGGACCCACAGGCGATGTTCTTGAGTCGATATATGTCGATCTGAGCACAGCCGGGCAACTTATATCCGGCATGTGGGTGGCTCTGATACCAGCCAGATGCAACCCACGGCCATATAGGACCCACAGGCAATGTTCTTGAGTCGATATATGTCGATCTGAGTACAGCTGGGCCCCGTATATACGGCATGTGGGTGGCTCTGATACCAGCCAGATGCAACCCACGGCCATATAGGACCTACAGGCGATGTTCTTGAGTCGATATATGTCGATCTGAGCTCCGTTATGCCCTGTATATACAGCATGTTGGTGGCTTTGATACCAGCCAGCTGCAACCCACGGCCATATAAGACCCACAGGCGATGTTTTTGAGTCGATATATGTCGAACTGAGCACAGCTGGGCGCCGTATATACACCATGGGGGTAGCTCTGATACCAACCAGATGCAACCCACGGCCATATAGGACCTACAGGCGATGTTCTTGAGTCGATATATGTCGATCTGAGCACAGCCGGGCAACGTATATCCGGCATGTGGGTGGCTCTGATACCAACCAGATGCAACCCACGGCCATATAGGACCCACAGGCAATGTTCTTGAGTCGATATATGTCGATCTGAGCACAGCTGGGCCCCGTATATACGGCATGGGGGTAGCTCTGATACCAGCCAGATGCAACCCACGGCCATATAGCACCTACAGGCGATGTTCCTGAGTCATTATATGTCGATCTGAGCACAGCTGGGCCCCGTATATACGGCATGTGGGTGGCTCTGATACTAGCCAGATGCAAACCACGGCCATATATGACCTACAGGCGATGTTCTTGACTCGATATATGTCGATCTGAGTACAGCTGGGCGCCGTATATACAGCATGTGGGAAGCTCTGATACCAGCCAGATGCAACCCACGGCCATATAGGACCTACAGGCGATGTTCTTGAGTCCATATATGTCGATCTGAGCACAGCTGGGCGCCGTATATACAGCATGGGGGTAGCTCTGATACCAGCCAGGTGCAACCTATGCCCATGTAGGACCTACAGGCGATGTTCTTGAGTCGATATATGTCTATCTGAGCTCCGATATGCCCTGTATATGCAGCATGTGGGTGGCTTTGATATCAGCCAGATGCAACCCACGGTCATATTGGACCTACAGGCAATGTTCTTGAGTCGATATATGTCGATCTGAGCACCGCTATGCACCGTATATGCAGCATTGGGGCAGCTCCGACACCAGCCAGGTGCAACCTATGCCCATATAGGACCTACAGGCGATGTTCTTGAGTCGATATATGTCGATCTGAGCTCCGCTATGCCCTGTATATGCAGCATGTGGGTGGCTCTGATACCAGCCAGATGAAACCCACGGTCATATAGGACCTACAGGCGATGTTCTTGAGTCGATATATGTCGATCTGAGCACAGCTGGGCCACGTATATACAGCATGGGGGTACCTCTGATACCAGCCAGCTGCAACCCACGGCCATATAGGACCTACAGGCGATGTTCTTGAGTCGATATATGTCGATCTGAGCACAGCTGGGCCAAGTATATACAGCATGGGGGTAGCTCTCATACCAGACAGATGCAACCCACGGCCATATAGGACCTACAGGCGATGTTCTTGAGTCGATATATGTCGATCTGAGCACAGCTGGGCGCCGTATATTCAGCATGGGGGTAGCTCTGATACCAGCCAGATGCAACCCACGGCCATATAGGACCCACAGGCGATGTTCTTGAGTCGATATATGTCGATCTGAGCACAGCTGGGCCCCGTATATACGGCATGTGGGTGGCTCTGATACCAGCCAGATGCAACCCACGGCCATATAGGACCTACAGGCGATGTTCTTGAGTCGATATATGTCGATCTGAGCTCCGTTATGCCCTGTATATACAGCATGTTGGTGGCTTTGATACCAGCCAGCTGCAACCCACGGCCATATAAGACCCACAGGCGATGTTTTTGAGTCGATATATGTCGAACTGAGCACAGCTGGGCGCCGTATATACACCATGGGGGTAGCTTTCATACCAACCAGATGCAACCCACGGCCATATAGGACCCACAGGCGATGTTCTTGAGTCGATATATGTCGATCTGAGCACAGCCGGGCAACGTATATCCGGCATGTGGGTGGCTCTGATACCAGCCAGATGCAACCCACGGCCATATAGGACCCACAGGCAATGTTCTTGAGTCGATATATGTCGATCTGAGTACAGCTGGGCCCCGTATATACGGCATGTGGGTGGCTCTGATACCAGCCAGATGCAACCCACGGCCATATAGGACCTACAGGCGATGTTCTTGAGTCGATATATGTCGATCTGAGCTCTGTTATGCCCTGTATATACAGCATGTTGGTGGCTTTGATACCAGCCAGCTGCAACCCACGGCCATATAAGACCCACAGGCGATGTTTTTGAGTCGATATATGTCGAACTGAGCACAGCTGGGCGCCGTATATACACCATGGGGGTAGCTCTGATACCAACCAGATGCAACCCACGGCCATATAGGACCTACAGGCGATGTTCTTGAGTCGATATATGTCGATCTGAGCACAGCCGGGCAACGTATATCCGGCATGTGGGTGGCTCTGATACCAACCAGATGCAACCCACGGCCATATAGGACCCACAGGCAATGTTCTTGAGTCGATATATGTCGATCTGAGCACAGCTGGGCCCCGTATATACGGCATGGGGGTAGCTCTGATACCAGCCAGATGCAACCCACGGCCATATAGCACCTACAGGCGATGTTCCTGAGTCATTATATGTCGATCTGAGCACAGCTGGGCCCCGTATATACGGCATGTGGGTGGCTCTGATACTAGCCAGATGCAAACCACGGCCATATATGACCTACAGGCGATGTTCTTGACTCGATATATGTCGATCTGAGTACAGCTGGGCGCCGTATATACAGCATGTGGGAAGCTCTGATACCAGCCAGATGCAACCCACGGCCATATAGGACCTACAGGCGATGTTCTTGAGTCCATATATGTCGATCTGAGCACAGCTGGGCGCCGTATATACAGCATGGGGGTAGCTCTGATACCAGCCAGGTGCAACCTATGCCCATGTAGGACCTACAGGCGATGTTCTTGAGTCGATATATGTCGATCTGAGCTCCGATATGCCCTGTATATGCAGCATGTGGGTGGCTTTGATATCAGCCAGATGCAACCCACGGTCATATTGGACCTACAGGCAATGTTCTTGAGTCGATATATGTCGATCTGAGCACCGCTATGCACCGTATATGCAGCATTGTGGCAGCTCCTACACCAGCCAGGTGCAACCTATGCCCATATAGGACCTACAGGCGATGTTCTTGAGTCGATATATGTCGATCTGAGCTCCGCTATGCCCTGTATATGCAGCACGTGGGTGGCTCTGATACCAGCCAGATGCAACCCACAGCCATATAGAACCTACAGGCGATGTTCTTGAGTCGATATATGTCGATCTGAGCACAGCTGGGCCACGTATATACAGCATGGGGGTACCTCTGATACCAGCCAGCTGCAACCCACGGCCATATAGGACCTACAGGCGATGTTGTTGAGTCGATATATGTCGATCTGAGCACAGCTGGGCCAAGTATATATAGCATGCGGGCAGCTCTGATACCAGATAGATGCAACCCGCGGCCATATAGGACCTACAGGCGATGTTCTTGAGTCGAAATATGTCGATCTGAGCACAGCTAAGCGCCGTATATACAGCATGGGGGTAGCTCTGATACCAGCCAGATGCAACCCACGGCCATATAGGACCTACAGGCGATGTTCTTGAGTCGATATATGTCGATCTGAGCACAGCTGGGCCCCGTATATACGGCATGTGGGTGGCTCTGATATCAGCCAGATGCAACCCACGGCCATATAGGACCTACAGGCGATGTTCTTGAGTCGATATATGTCGATCTGAGCTCCGCTATGCCCTGTATATGCAGCATGTGGGTGGCTCTGATACCAGCCAGCTGCAACCCACGGCCATATAAGACCCACAGGCGATATTCTTGAGTCGATATATGTCGATCTGAGGACAGCTGGGCCCCATATATTCAGCATGGGGGTAGCTCTGATACCAGCCAGATGCAACCAACGGCTATATAGGACCTACAGGCAATGTTCTTGAGTCGATATATATCGATCTGAGCACAGCTGGGCGCCGTATATACACCATGGGGGTAGCTCTGATACCAACCAGATGCAACCCACGGCCATATAGGACCTACAGGCGATGTTCTTGAGTCGATATATGTCGATCTGAGCACAGCCGGGCAACGTATATCCGGCATGTGGGTGGCTCTGATACCAGCCAGATGCAACCCACGGCCATATAGGACCCACAGGCAATGTTCTTGAGTCGATATATGTCGATCTGAGCACAGCTGGGCCCCGTATATACGGCATGTGGGTGGCTCTGATACCAGCCAGATGCAACCCACGGCCATATAGGACCTACAGGCGATGTTCTTGAGTCGATATATGTCGATCTGAGCTCCGTTATGCCCTGTATATGCATCATGTTGGTGGCTTTGATACCAGCCAGCTGCAACCCACGGCCATATAAGACCCACAGGCGATGTTTTTGAGTCGATATATGTCGATCTGAGCACAGCTGGGCGCCGTATATACACCATGGGGGTAGCTCTGATACCAACCAGATGCAACCCACGGCCATATAGGACCTACAGGCGATGTTCTTGAGTCGATATATGTCGATCTAAACACAGCCGGGCAACGTATATCCGGCATGTGGGTGGCTCTGATACCAGCCAGATGCAACCCACGGCCATATAGGACCCACAGGCAATGTTCTTGAGTTGATATATGTCGATCTGAGCACAGCTGGGCCCCGTATATACGGCATGGGGGTAGCTCTGATACCAGCCAGATGCAACCCACGGCCATATAGGACCTACAGGCAATGTTCCTGAGTCATTATATGTCGATCTGAGCACAGCTGGGCCCCGTATATACGGCATGTGGGTGGCTCTGATACTAGCCAGATGCAAACCACGGCCATATAGGACCTACATGCGATGTTCTTGAGTCGATATATGTCGATCTGAGCACAGCTGGGCCCCCTATATACGGCATGTATACGGCCATATAGGACCTACAGGCGATCTTCTTGAGTCGATATATGTCGATCTGAGCACCGTATATGCAGCATTGGGGCAGCTCCGACACCAGCCAGGTGCAACCCACGGCCATATAGGACCTACAGGCAATGTTCTTGAGTCGATATATGTCGATCTGAGGACAGCTGGGCCCCATATATTCAGCATGGGGGTAGCTCTGATACCAGCCAGATGCAACCCACGGCTATATAGGACCTACAGGCAATGTTCTTGAGTCGATATATATCGATCTGAGCACAGCTGGGCGCCGTATATACACCATGGGGGTAGCTCTGATACCAACCAGATGCAACCCACGGCCATATAGGACCTACAGGCGATGTTCTTGAGTCGATATATGTCGATCTGAGCACAGCTGGGCGCCGGATATACAGCATGGGCGTAGCTCTGATACCAGCAAGATGCAACCCACGGCCATATAGGACCTACAGGCGATGTTCTTGAGTCGATATATGTCGGTCTGAGCACAGTTGGGCCCCGTACATACGGCATGTGGGTGGCTCTGATACCAGCCAGATGCAACCCACGTGCATATAGGACCTACAGGCGATGTTCTTGAGTCGATATATGTCGATCTGAGCACAGCTGGGCCCCCTATATGCGGCATGTATACGGCCATATAGCACCTACAGGCGATCTTCTTGAGTCGATATATGTCGATCTGAGCACCGTATATGCAGCATTGGGGCATCTCCGACACCAGCCAGGTGCAACCCACGGCCATATAGGACCTACAGGCAATGTTCTTGAGTCGATATATGTCGATCTGAGCACAGCTGGGCCCCGTATATACGGCATGGGGGTAGCTCTGATACCAACCAGATGCAACCCACGGCCATATAGGACCTACAGGCGATGTTCTTGAGTCGATATATGTCGATCTGAGCACAGCCGGGCAACGTATATCCGGCATGTGGGTGGCTCTGATACCAGCCAGATGCAACCCACGGCCATATAGGACCCACAGGCAATGTTCTTTAGTCGATATATGTCGATCTGAGCACAGCTAGGCCCCGTTTATATGGCATGGGGGTAGCTCTGATACCAGCCAGATGCAACACACGGCCATATAGGACCTACAGGCGATGTTCCTGATTCATTATATGTCGATCTGAGCACAGCTGGGCCCCGTATATACGGCATGTGGGTGGCTCTGATACTAGCCAGATGCAAACCACGGCCATATAGGACCTACAGGCGATGTTCTTGACTCGATATATGTCGATCTGAGTACAGATGGGCGCCGTATATACAGCATGTGGGAAGCTCTGATACCAGCCAGATGCAACCCACGGCCATATAGGACCTACAGGCGATGTTCTTGAGTCGATATATGTCGATGTGAGCACAGCTGGGCGCCGTATATACAGCATGGGGGTAGCTCTGATACCAGCCAGATGCAACCCACGGCCATATAGGACCTACAGGCGATGTTCTTGAGTCGATATTTGTCAATCTGAGCACAGCAGGGCCCCGTATATACGGCATGTGGGTGGCTCTGATACCAGCCAGATGCAAACTACGGCCATGTAGGATCTACAGGCGATGTTCTTGAGTCGATATATGTCGATCTGAGCACAGCTGGGCGCCGTATATACAGCATGGGGGTAGCTCTGATACCAGCCAGATGCAACCCACGGCCATATAGGACCTACAGGCGATGTTCTTGAGTCGATATATGTCGATTTGAGCACAGCTGGGCCCCGTATATACGGCATGTGGGTGGCTCTGATACCAGCCAGATGCAACCCACGGCCATATAGGACCTACAGGCGATGTTCTTGAGTCGATATATGTCGATCTGAGCACAGCTGGGCCCCGTATATACGGCATGTAGGTGGCTCTGATACCAGCCAGATGCAACACACGGCCATATAGGACCTACAGGCAATGTTCTTGAGTCGATATATGTCGATCTGAGCACAGCTGGGCCCCGTATATACGGCATATGGGTGGCTCTGATACCAGCCAGATGCAACCCACGGCCATATAGGACCTACAGGCGATGTTCTTGAGTCGATATATGTCGATTTGAGCACCGCTATGCCCTGTATATGCAGCATGTGGGTGGCTCTGATACCAGCCAGATGCAACCCACGGCCATATAGACCCTATAGGCGATGTTCTTGAGTCAATATATGTCGATCGGAGCACAGCTGGGTCACGTATATACAGCATGGGGGTACCTCTGATACCAGCCAGCTGCAACCCACGGCTATATAGGACCTACAGGCGATGTTCTTGAGTCGATATATGTCGATCTAAACACAGCTAGGTCAAGTATATACAGCATGCGGGCAGCTCTGATACCAGACAGATGCAACCCGCGGCCATATAGGACCTACAGGCGATGTTCTTGAGTCGATATATGTCGATCTGAGCACAGCTGGGCCCCGTATATACAGCATGTGGGTGGCTCTGAAACCAGCCAGATGCAACCCACGGCCCTACAGGCAATGTTCTTGAGTCGTTATATGTCGATCTGAGCACAGCTGCGCCCCGTATATACGGCATGGGGGTAGCTCTGATAGCAGCCAGATGCAACCCACGGAAATATAGGACCTACAGGCGATGTTCTTGTGTCATTATATGTCGATCTGAGCACAGCTGGGCCCCGTATATACGGCATGTGGGTGGCTCTGATACCAGCCAGATGCAAACCACGGTCATATAGGACCTACAAGCGATGTTCTTGAGTCGATATATGTCGATCTGAGCACAGCTGGGCGCCGGATATACAGCATGGGGGTAGCTCTGATACCAGCCAGATGCAACCCACGGCCATATAGGACCTACAGGCGATGTTCTTGAGTCGATATATGTCGATCTGAGCACAGTTGGGCCCCGTACATACGGCATGTGGGTGGCTCTGATACCAGCCAGATGCAACCCACGTGCATATAGGACCTACAGGCGATGTTCTTGAGTCGATATATGTCGATCTGAGCACAGCTGGGCCCCCTATATACGGCATGTATACGGCCATATAGGACCTACAGGCGATCTTCTTGAGTCGATATATGTCGATCTGAGCACCTTATATGCAGCATTGGGGCAGCTCCGACACCAGCCAGGTGCAACCTATGCCCATATAGGACCTACAGGCGATGTTCTTGAGTCGATATAAGTCGATCTGAGCTCCACTATTCCCTGTATATGCAGCATGTGGGTGGCTCTGATACCAGCCAGATGCAACCCACGGCCATATAGGACCTACAGGCGATGTTCTTGAGTCGATATATGTCGATCTGAGCACAGCTGGGCCCCGTATATAAAGCATGAGGGTAGCTTTGATACCAGCCAGATTCAACCCACGGCCATATAAGACCTACAGGCGATGTTATTGAATCGATATATGTCGATTTGAGCACAGCTGGGCCCCGTATATACGGCATGTGGGTGGCTCTGATACCAGCCAGATGCAACCCACGGCCATATAGGACCTACAGGCGATATTCTTGAGTCGATATATGTCGATCTGAGCACAGCTGGGCGCCGTATATACAGCATGGAGGTAGCTCTGATACCAGCCAGATTCAACCCACGGCCATATAAGACCTACAGGCGATGTTCTTGAGTCGATATATGTCGATCTGAGAACAGCTGGGCCCCGTATATACGGCATGTAGGTGGCTCTGATACCAGCCAGATGCAACCCACGGCCATATAGGACCTACAGGCGATGTTCTTGAGTCGATATATGTCGATCTGAGCACAGCTGGGCCCTGTATATACGGCATGTGGGTGGCTCTGATACCAGCCAGATGCAACCCACGGCCATATAGGACCTACAGGCGATGTTCTTGAGTCGATATATGTCGATCTGAGCACAGCTGGGCCCCGTATATACGGCGTGTGGGTAGCTCTGATACCAGCCAGATGCAACGCACGGCCATATAGGACCTACAGGCGATGTTCTTGAGTCGATATATGTCGATCTGAGCACAGCTGGGCCCCGTATATACGGCATGTGGGTGGCTGTGATACCAGCCAGATGCAATCCACGGCCATATAGGACCTACAGGCGATGTTCTTGAGTCGATATATGTCGATCTGAGCACAGCTGGACCCCGTATATACGGCATATGGGTGGCTCTGATATCAGCCAGGTGCAACCTATGCCCATACAGGACCTACAGGCGATGTTCTTGAGTCGATATGTGTCGATCTGAGCACATCTATGCCCTGTATATGCAGCACGTGGGTGGCTCTGATACCAGCCAGATGCAACCCACGGCCTTATTGGAGCTACAGGCGATGTTCTTGAGTCGATATATGTCGATCTGAGCACAGTTGGGCCTCGTATATACGGCGTGTGGGTAGCTCTGATACCAGCCAGATGCAACCCACGGCCATATAGGACCTACAGGCGATGTTCTTGAGTCGATATATGTCGATCTGAGCACAGCTGGGCCCCGTATATACGGCGTGTGGGTAGCTCTGATACCAGCCAGATGCAACCCACGGCCATATAGGACCTACAGGCGCTGTTCTTGAGTCGATATATGTCGATCCGAGCACAGCTGGGTCCCGTATATACAGCTTGTGGGTGGCTCTGATACCAGCCAGATGCAACCCACTGCCATATAGGACCTACAGGCAATGTTCTTGAGTCAATATATCTCGATATGAGCACAGCTGGGCCCCGTATATACGGCATGTGGGTGGCTCTGATATCAGCCAGATGCAACCCACGGCCATATAGAACCTACAGGCGATGTTCTTGAGTCGATATATGTCGATCTGAGCACCGCTATGCACCATTGGGGCAGCTCCGACACCAGCCAGGTGCAACCTTTGCCCATATAGGAGCTACAGGCGATGTTCTTGAGTCGATATATGTCGATCTGAGCACAGCTGGGCCACGTATATAAAGCATGGGGGTAGCTGTGATACCAGCCAGCTGCAACCCACGGCCATATAGGACCTACAGGCGATGTTCTTGAGTCGATATATGTCGATCTGAGCACAGCTGGGCCCCGTTTATACAGCATGGGGGTAGCTCTGATACCAGCCAGATGCAACCCACGGCCATATAGGACCTACAGGCGTTATTCTTGAGTCGATATATGTAGATCTTAGCACAGCTGGGCCCCGTATATACGGCATGCGGGTTGCTCTGATACCAGCCAGATGCAACCCACGGCCATATAGGACCAACAGGCGTTGTTCTTGAGTCCATATATTTCGATCTGAGCACAGCTGGGCTCCGTATATACGGCATGTGGGTGGCTCTGATCTCAGCCAGATGCAACCCACAGCCATATAGGACCTACAGGCGATGTTCTTGAGTCGATATATATATATATATATCGATCTGAGCACCGCTATGCACCGTATATGCAGCCTTGGGGCAGCTCCGTCACCAGACAGGTGCAACCTATGCCCATATAGGACCTACAGGCGATGTTCTTGAGTCGATATATGTCGATCTGAGCACAGCTGGGCGCCGTATATACACCATGGGGGTAGCTCTGATACCAGCCACATGCAACCCACGGCCATATAGGACCTACAGGCGATGTTCTTGAGTCGATATATGTCGATCTGAGCACAGCTGGGCCCCGTATATACGGGATGTGGGTGGCTCTGATACCAGCCAAATGCAACCCACGGCCATATAGGACCTACAGGCGCTGTTCTTGAGTCGATATATGTCGATCTGAGCACAGCTGGGCCCTGTATATACGGCATGTGGGTGGCTCTGATATCAGCCAGATGCAACCCACGGCCATATAGGACCTACATGCGTTGTTCTTGAGTCGATATATGTCGATCTGATCACCGCAATGCACAATATATGCAGCATTGGGGCAGCTCCGACACCAGCCAGGTGCAACCTATGCCCATATAGGACCCACAGGCGATGTTCTTGAGTCGATATATGTCAATCTGAGCTCCGCTATGCCCTGTATATGGAGCATGTGGGTGGCTTTGATATCAGCCAAATGCAACCCACGGCCATATTGGACCTACAGGCAATGTTCTTGAGTCGATATATGTCGATCTGAGCACCGCTATGCACCGTATATGCAGCATTGGGGCAGCTCCGACACCAGCCAGGTGCAACCTATGCCCATATAGGACCTACAGGCGATGTTCTTGAGTCGATATATGTCAATCTGAGCTCCGCTATGCCCTGTATATGCAGCATGTGGGTGGCTCTGATACCAGCCAGATGCAACCCACGGCCATATAGGACCTACAGGCGATGTTCTTGAGTTGATATATGTCGATCTGAGCACAGCTGGGCCACGTATATACAGCCAGGTGCAACCTATGCCCATACAGGACCTACAGGCGATGTTCTTGAGTCGATATGTGTCGATCTGAGCACAGCTATGCCCTGTATATGCAGCACGTGGGTGGCTCTGATACCAGCCAGATGCAACCCACGGCCTTATAGGACCTACAGGCGATGTTCTTGAGTCGATATATGTCGATCTGAGCACAGTTGGGCCTCGTATATACGGCGTGTGGGTAGCTCTGATACCAGCCAGATGCAACCCACGGCCATATAGGACCTACAGGCGATGTTCTTGAGTCGATATATGTCGATCTGAGCACAGCTGGGCCCCGTATATACGGCGTGTGGGTAGCTCTGATACCAGCCAGATGCAACCCACGGCCATATAGGACCTACAGGCGATGTTCTTGAGTCGATATATGTCGATCTGAGCACAGCTGGGCGCCGGATATACAGCATGGGGGTAGCTCTGATACCAGCCAGATGCAACCCACGGCCATATAGGACCTACAGGCGATGTTCTTGAGTCGATATATGTCGATCTGAGCACAGTTGGGCCCCGTACATACGGCATGTGGGTGGCTCTGATACCAGCCAGATGCAACCCACGTGCATATAGGACCTACAGGCGATGTTCTTGAGTCGATATATGTCGATCTGAGCACAGCTGGGCCCCCTATATACGGCATGTATACGGCCATATAGGACCTACAGGCGATCTTCTTGAGTCGATATATGTCGATCTGAGCACCTTATATGCAGCATTGGGGCAGCTCCGACACCAGCCAGGTGCAACCTATGCCCATATAGGACCTACAGGCGATGTTCTTGAGTCGATATAAGTCGATCTGAGCTCCACTATTCCCTGTATATGCAGCATGTGGGTGGCTCTGATACCAGCCAGATGCAACCCACGGCCATATAGGACCTACAGGCGATGTTCTTGAGTCGATATATGTCGATCTGAGCACAGCTGGGCCCCGTATATAAAGCATGAGGGTAGCTTTGATACCAGCCAGATTCAACCCACGGCCATATAAGACCTACAGGCGATGTTATTGAATCGATATATGTCGATTTGAGCACAGCTGGGCCCCGTATATACGGCATGTGGGTGGCTCTGATACCAGCCAGATGCAACCCACGGCCATATAGGACCTACAGGCGATATTCTTGAGTCGATATATGTCGATCTGAGCACAGCTGGGCGCCGTATATACAGCATGGAGGTAGCTCTGATACCAGCCAGATTCAACCCACGGCCATATAAGACCTACAGGCGATGTTCTTGAGTCGATATATGTCGATCTGAGAACAGCTGGGCCCCGTATATACGGCATGTAGGTGGCTCTGATACCAGCCAGATGCAACCCACGGCCATATAGGACCTACAGGCGATGTTCTTGAGTCGATATATGTCGATCTGAGCACAGCTGGGCCCTGTATATACGGCATGTGGGTGGCTCTGATACCAGCCAGATGCAACCCACGGCCATATAGGACCTACAGGCGATGTTCTTGAGTCGATATATGTCGATCTGAGCACAGCTGGGCCCCGTATATACGGCGTGTGGGTAGCTCTGATACCAGCCAGATGCAACGCACGGCCATATAGGACCTACAGGCGATGTTCTTGAGTCGATATATGTCGATCTGAGCACAGCTGGGCCCCGTATATACGGCATGTGGGTGGCTGTGATACCAGCCAGATGCAATCCACGGCCATATAGGACCTACAGGCGATGTTCTTGAGTCGATATATGTCGATCTGAGCACAGCTGGACCCCGTATATACGGCATATGGGTGGCTCTGATATCAGCCAGGTGCAACCTATGCCCATACAGGACCTACAGGCGATGTTCTTGAGTCGATATGTGTCGATCTGAGCACATCTATGCCCTGTATATGCAGCACGTGGGTGGCTCTGATACCAGCCAGATGCAACCCACGGCCTTATTGGAGCTACAGGCGATGTTCTTGAGTCGATATATGTCGATCTGAGCACAGTTGGGCCTCGTATATACGGCGTGTGGGTAGCTCTGATACCAGCCAGATGCAACCCACGGCCATATAGGACCTACAGGCGATGTTCTTGAGTCGATATATGTCGATCTGAGCACAGCTGGGCCCCGTATATACGGCGTGTGGGTAGCTCTGATACCAGCCAGATGCAACCCACGGCCATATAGGACCTACAGGCGCTGTTCTTGAGTCGATATATGTCGATCCGAGCACAGCTGGGTCCCGTATATACAGCTTGTGGGTGGCTCTGATACCAGCCAGATGCAACCCACTGCCATATAGGACCTACAGGCAATGTTCTTGAGTCAATATATGTCGATATGAGCACAGCTGGGCCCCGTATATACGGCATGTGGGTGGCTCTGATATCAGCCAGATGCAACCCACGGCCATATAGAACCTACAGGCGATGTTCTTGAGTCGATATATGTCGATCTGAGCACCGCTATGCACCATTGGGGCAGCTCCGACACCAGCCAGGTGCAACCTTTGCCCATATAGGAGCTACAGGCGATGTTCTTGAGTCGATATATGTCGATCTGAGCACAGCTGGGCCACGTATATAAAGCATGGGGGTAGCTGTGATACCAGCCAGCTGCAACCCACGGCCATATAGGACCTACAGGCGATGTTCTTGAGTCGATATATGTCGATCTGAGCACAGCTGGGCCCCGTTTATACAGCATGGGGGTAGCTCTGATACCAGCCAGATGCAACCCACGGCCATATAGGACCTACAGGCGTTATTCTTGAGTCGATATATGTAGATCTTAGCACAGCTGGGCCCCGTATATACGGCATGCGGGTTGCTCTGATACCAGCCAGATGCAACCCACGGCCATATAGGACCAACAGGCGTTGTTCTTGAGTCCATATATTTCGATCTGAGCACAGCTGGGCTCCGTATATACGGCATGTGGGTGGCTCTGATCTCAGCCAGATGCAACCCACAGCCATATAGGACCTACAGGCGATGTTCTTGAGTCGATATATATATATATATATATATATATATATCGATCTGAGCACCGCTATGCACCGTATATGCAGCCTTGGGGCAGCTCCGTCACCAGACAGGTGCAACCTATGCCCATATAGGACCTACAGGCGATGTTCTTGAGTCGATATATGTCGATCTGAGCACAGCTGTGCGCCGTATATACACCATGGGGGTAGCTCTGATACCAGCCACATGCAACCCACGGCCATATAGGACCTACAGGCGATGTTCTTGAGTCGATATATGTCGATCTGAGCACAGCTGGGCCCCGTATATACGGGATGTGGGTGGCTCTGATACCAGCCAAATGCAACCCACGGCCATATAGGACCTACAGGCGCTGTTCTTGAGTCGATATATGTCGATCTGAGCACAGCTGGGCCCTGTATATACGGCATGTGGGTGGCTCTGATATCAGCCAGATGCAACCCACGGCCATATAGGACCTACATGCGTTGTTCTTGAGTCGATATATGTCGATCTGATCACCGCAATGCACAATATATGCAGCATTGGGGCAGCTCCGACACCAGCCAGGTGCAACCTATGCCCATATAGGACCCACAGGCGATGTTCTTGAGTCGATATATGTCAATCTGAGCTCCGCTATGCCCTGTATATGGAGCATGTGGGTGGCTTTGATATCAGCCAAATGCAACCCACGGCCATATTGGACCTACAGGCAATGTTCTTGAGTCGATATATGTCGATCTGAGCACCGCTATGCACCGTATATGCAGCATTGGGGCAGCTCCGACACCAGCCAGGTGCAACCTATGCCCATATAGGACCTACAGGCGATGTTCTTGAGTCGATATATGTCAATCTGAGCTCCGCTATGCCCTGTATATGCAGCATGTGGGTGGCTCTGATACCAGCCAGATGCAACCCACGGCCATATAGGACCTACAGGCGATGTTCTTGAGTTGATATATGTCGATCTGAGCACAGCTGGGCCACGTATATACAGCCAGGTGCAACCTATGCCCATACAGGACCTACAGGCGATGTTCTTGAGTCGATATGTGTCGATCTGAGCACAGCTATGCCCTGTATATGCAGCACGTGGGTGGCTCTGATACCAGCCAGATGCAACCCACGGCCTTATAGGACCTACAGGCGATGTTCTTGAGTCGATATATGTCGATCTGAGCACAGTTGGGCCTCGTATATACGGCGTGTGGGTAGCTCTGATACCAGCCAGATGCAACCCACGGCCATATAGGACCTACAGGCGATGTTCTTGAGTCGATATATGTCGATCTGAGCACAGCTGGGCCCCGTATATACGGCGTGTGGGTAGCTCTGATACCAGCCAGATGCAACCCACGGCCATATAGGACCTACAGGCGATGTTCTTGAGTCGATATATGTCGATCCGAGCACAGCTGGGTCCCGTATATGCAGCTTGTGGGTGGCTCTGATACCAGCCAGATGCAACCCACTGCCATATAGGACCTACAGGCAATGTTCTTGAGTCAATATATGTCGATATGAGCACAGCTGGGCCCCGTATATACGGCATGTGGGTGGCTCTGATATCAGCCAGATGCAACCCACGGCCATATAGAACCTACAGGCGATGTTCTTGAGTCGATATATGTCGATCTGAGCACCGCTATGCACCATTGGGGCAGCTCCGACACCAGCCAGGTGCAACCTATGCCCATATAGGACCTACAGGCGATGTTCTTGAGTCGAAATATGTCGATCTGAGCACAGCTGGGCCACGTATATAAAGCATGGGGGTAGCTGTGATACCAGCCAGCTGCAACCCACGGCCATATAGGACCTACAGGCGATGTTCTTGAGTCGATATATGTCGATCTGAGCACAGCTGGGCCCCGTTTATATAGCATGGGGGTAGCTCTGATACCAGCCAGATGCAACCCACGGCCATATAGGACCTACAGGCGTTATTCTTGAGTCGATATATGTAGATCTTAGCACAGCTGGGCCCCGTATATACGGGATGTGGGTGGCTCTGATACCAGCCAAATGCAACCCACGGCCATATAGGACCTACAGGCGCTGTTCTTGAGTCGATATATGTCGATCTGAGCACAGCTGGGCCCTGTATATACGGCATGTGGGTGGCTCTGATATCAGCCAGATGCAACCCACGGCCATATAGGACCTACATGCGTTGTTCTTGAGTCGATATATGTCGATCTGATCACCGCTATGCACAATATATGCAGCATTGGGGCAGCTCCGACACCAGCCAGGTGCAACCTATGCCCATATAGGACCCACAGGCGATGTTCTTGAGTCGATATATGTCAATCTGAGCTCCGCTATGCCCTGTATATGCAGCATGTGGGTAGCTTTGATATCAGCCAGATGCAACCCACGGCCATATTGGACCTACAGGCAATGTTCTTGAGTCGATATATGTCGATCTGAGCACCGCTATGCACCGTATATGCAGCATTGGGGCAGCTCCGACACCAGCCAGGTGCAACCTATGCCCATATAGGACCTACAGGCGATGTTCTTGAGTCGATATATGTCAATCTGAGCTCCGCTATGCCCTGTATATGCAGCACGTGGGTGGCTCTGATACCAGCCCGATGCAACCCACGGCCATATAGGACCTACAGGCAATGTTCTTGAGTCGTTATATGTCGATCTGAGCACAGCTGGGCGTCGTATATACACCATGGGGGTAGCTCTGATATCAGCCAGATGCAACCTACGGCCATATAGGACCTACAGGCGATCCTCTTGAGTCGATTTGTGTCGATCTGAGCACAGCTGGGCCCGTATATACACCATGGGGGTATCTCTGATACCAGCCAGATGCAACCCACGGCCATATAGGACCTACAGGCGATGTTCTTGAGTCATTATATGTAGATCTGAGCACAGCTGGGCCCCGTGTATACGGCATGTGGGTGGCTCTGATACCAGCCAGATGCAAACCACGGCCATATAGGACCTACAAGCGATGTTCTTGAGTCGATATATGTCGATCTGAGCACAGCTGGGCGCCGTATATACAGCATGGGGGTAGCTCTGATACCAGCCAGATGCAACCCACGGCCATATAGGACCTACAGGCGATGTTCTTGAGTCGATATATGTCGATCTGAGCACAGCTGGGCCCCGTATATACGGCATGTGGGTGGCTCTGATATCAGCCAGATGCAACCCACGGCCATATAGGACCTACAGGCGTTGTTCTTGAGTCGATATATGTCGATCTGAGCTCCGCTATGCCCTGTATATGCTGCATGTGGGTGGCTCTGATACCAGCCAGCTGCAACCCACGGCCATATAAGACACACAGGCGATGTTCTTGAGTCGATATATGTCGATTTGAGCACAGCTGGGCCCCGTATATACGGCATGTGGGTGGCTCTGATACCAGCCAGATGCAACCCACGGCCATATAGGACCTACAGGCGATGTTCTTCAGTGGATATATGTCGATCTGAGCACAGCTGGGCCCCGTATATACGGCATGTAGGTGGCTCTGGTACCAGCCAGATGCAACCCACGGCCATATAAGACCTACAGGCGATGTTCCTGAGTCGATATATGTCGATCTGTGCACAGCTGGGCCCCGTATATACGGCATATGTGTGGCTCTGATACCAGCCAGATGCAACACGCACGGCCATATAGGACCTACAGGCGATGTTCTTGAGTCGATATATGTCGATCTGAGCACAGCTGGGCCCCGTATATACGGCATGTGGGTGGCTCTGATATCAGCCAGATGCAACCCACGGCCATATAGGACCTACAGGCGATCTTCTTGAGTCGATATATGTCGATCTAAGCCCCGCTATGCTCCGTATATGCAGCATTGGGGCAGCTCCGACACCAGCCAGGTGCAACCTATGCCCATATAGGACCTACAGGCGATGTTCTTGAGTCGATATATGTCAATCTGAGCTCCGCTATGCCCTGTATATGCAGCACGTGGGTGGCTCTGATACCAGCCCGATGCAACCCACGGCCATATAGGACCTACAGGCAATGTTCTTGAGTCGTTATATGTCGATCTGAGCACAGCTGGGCGTCGTATATACACCATGGGGGTAGCTCTGATATCAGCCAGATGCAACCTACGGCCATATAGGACCTACAGGCGATCCTCTTGAGTCGATTTGTGTCGATCTGAGCACAGCTGGGCCCGTATATACACCATGGGGGTATCTCTGATACCAGCCAGATGCAACCCACGGCCATATAGGACCTACAGGCGATGTTCTTGAGTCATTATATGTAGATCTGAGCACAGCTGGGCCCCGTGTATACGGCATGTGGGTGGCTCTGATACCAGCCAGATGCAAACCACGGCCATATAGGACCTACAAGCGATGTTCTTGAGTCGATATATGTCGATCTGAGCACAGCTGGGCGCCGTATATACAGCATGGGGGTAGCTCTGATACCAGCCAGATGCAACCCGCGGCCATATAGGACCTACAGGCGATTTTCTTGAGTCAATATATGTCGATCTGAGCACAATTGGGCCCCGTATATTCGGCATGTGGGTGGCTCTGATACCAGCCAGATGCAACCCACGGCCATATAGGACCTACATGCGATGTTCTTGAGTCGATATATGTCGATCTGAGCACCGCTATGCACCGTATACGCAGCATTGTGGCAGCTCCTACACCAGCCAGGTGCAACCTATGCCCATATAGGACCTACAGGCGATGTTCTTGAGTCGAAATATGTCGATCTGAGCACAGCTGGGCGCCGTATATACAGCATGGGGGTAGCTCTGATACCAGCCAGATGCAACCCACGGCCATATAGGACCTACAGGCGATGTTCTTGAGTCGATATATGTCGATCTGAGCACAGCCGGGCAACGTATATCCGGCATGTGGGTGGCTCTGATACCAGCCAGATGCAACCCACGGCCATATAGGACCTACAGGCAATGTTCTTGAGTCGATATATGTCGATCTGAGCACAGCTGGGCCCCGTATATACGGCATGTGGGTGGCTCTGATACCAGCCAGATGCAACCCACGGCCATATAGGACCTACAGGCGATGTTCTTGAGTCGATATATGTCGATCTGAGCTCCGCTATGCCCTGTATATGCAGCATGTTGGTGGCTTTGATACCAGCCAGCTGCAACCCACGGCCATATAAGACCCACAGGTGATGTTCTTGAGTCGATATATGTCGATCTGAGCACAGCTGGGCGCCGTATATACCATGGGGGTAGCTCTGATATCAACCAGATGCAACCCACGGCCATATAGGACCTACAGGCTATGTTCTTGAGTCGATATATGTCGATCAGAGCACAGCCGGGCAACGAATATCCGGCATGTGGGTGGCTCTGATACCAACCAGATGCAACCCACGGCCATGTAGGACCTACAGGCGATGTTCTTGAGTCGATATATGTCGATCTGAGCACAGCTGGGCGCCGTATATACAGCATGGGGGTCGCTCTGATACCAGCCAGATGCAACCCACGGCCATATAGAACCTACAGGCGATGTTCTTGAGTCGATATATATCGATTTGAGCACAGCTAGGCCCCGTATATACGGCATGTGGGTGGCTCTGATACCAGCCAGATGCAACCCACGGCCATTTAGGACCTACAGGAGATGTTCTTGAGTCGATATATGTCGATCTGAGCACCGCTATGCACCGTATATGCAGCATTGTGGCAGCTCTGACACCAGCCAGGTGCAACCTATGCCCATATAGGACCTACAGGCGATGTTCTTGAGTCGATATATGTCGATCTGAGCTCCGCTATGCCCTGTATATGCAGCACGTGAGTGGCTCTAATACCAGCCAGATGCAACCCACGGCCATATAGGGCCTACAGGCGATGTTCTTGAGTCGATATATGTCTATCTGAGCACAGCTGGGCTCCATATATACAGCATGGGGGTAGCTCTGATACTAGCCAGATGCAACCCACGGCTATATAGGACCTACAGGCGATGTTCTTGAGTCGATATATGTCGATCTGAGCACAGCTGGGCGCCGTATATACAACATGGGGGTAGCTCTGATACCAGCCAGATGCAACCCACGGCCATATAGGACCTACAGGCGATGTTCTTGAGTCGATATATGTCGATTTGAGCACAGCTGGGCCCCGTATATACGGCATGTGGGTGGCTCTGATACCAGCCAGATGCAACCCACGGCCATATATGCCCATATAGGACCTACAGGCGATGTTCTTGAGTCGATATATGTCGATCTGAGCTCCGCTATGCCCTGTATATGCAGCATGTGGGTGGCTCTGATACCAGACAGATGCAACCCACGGCCATATAGGACCTACAGGCGATGTTCTTGAGTCGATATATGTCGATCTGAGCACAGCTGGGCCCCGTATATACGGCATATGGGTGGCTCTGATACCAGCCAGATGCAACCCACGGCCATATAGGACCTACAGGCGATGTTCTTGAGTAGATATATCTCGATCTGAGCACAGCTGGGCGCCGTATATACAGCATGGGGGTAGCTCTGATACCAGCCAGATGCAACCCACGGCCATATAGGACCTACAGGCGATGTTCTTGAGTCGATATATGTCGATCTGAGCACAGCTGGGCCACGTATATACAGCATGGGGGAAGCTCTGATATGATACCAGCCAGCTGCAACCTACGGCCATATAGGACCTACAGGCAATGTTCTTGAGTTGATATATGTCGATCTGAGCACAGCTGGGCGCCGTATATACAGCATGGGGGTAGCCCTGATACCAGCCAGATGCAACCAACGGCTACATAGGACCTACATGCGATGTTCTTGAGTCGATATATGTCGATCTGATCACCGCTATGCACCATATATATATATATATATATATATATATATATATATATATATATATATATATATATATGCAGCATGTGGGTGGCTCTGATACCAGCCAGATGCAACCCACGGCCATATAGGACCTACAGGCGATGTTCTTGAGTCGATATATGTCGATCTGAGCACAGCTGGGCCCCGTATATACAGCATGGGGGTAGCTTTGATACCAGCCAGATGCAACCCACGGCCATATAGGACTTACAGGCGATGTTCTTGAGTCGATATATGTCGATCTGAGCACAGCTGGGCCCCGTATATACGGCATGTGGGTGACTCTGATACCAGCCAGATGCAACCCACGGCCATATAGGACCTACAGGCGATGTTCTTGAGTCGAAATATGTCGATCTGAGCACAGCTGGGCCCCTTATATACGGCATGTGGGTAGCTCTGATACCAGCCAGATGCAACCCACGGCCATATAGGACCCACATTTGATGTTCTTGAGTCGATATATGTCGATCTGAGCACAGCTGGGCCCTGTATATACGGCATGTGGGTGGCTCTGATACCAGCCAGATGCAACCCACGGCCATATATGACCTACAGGCGATGTTCTTGAGTCGATATTTGTCGATCTGAGCACAGCAGGGCCCCGTATATACGGCATGTGGGTGGCTCTGATACCAGCCAGATGCAACACGCACGGCCATATAGGACCTACAGGCGATGTTCTTGAGTCGATATATGTAGATCTGAGCACAGCTGGGCCCCGTATATAAGGCATGTGGGTGGCTCTGATACCAGCCAGATGCAAACCACGGCCATATAGGACCTACAAGCGATGTTCTTGAGTCGATATATGTCGATCTGAGCACAGCTGGGCGCCGTATATACAGCATGGGGGTAGCTCTGATACCAGCCGGATACAACCCGCGGCCATATAGGACCTACAGGCGATTTTCTTGAGTTAATATATGTCGATCTGAGCACAATTGGGCCCCGTATATACGGCATGTGGGTGGCTCTGATACCAGCCAGATGCAACCCACGGCCATATAGGACCTACAGGCGATGTTCTTGAGTCGATATATGTCGATCTGAGCACAGATGGGCCCCGTATATACAGCATGGGGGTAGCTTTGATACCAGCCAGGTTCAACCCACGGCCATATAGGACCTACAGGCCACGTTCTTCAGTCGATATATGTCTATCTGAGCACAGCTGGGCCCCGTATATACGGCATGTGGGTGGCTCTGATACCAGCCAGATGCAAGCCACAGCCATATAGGACCTACAGGCGATGTTCTTGAGTCGATATATGTCGATTTGAGCACAGCTGGGCCCCGTATATACGGCATGTGGGTGGCTCTGATACCAGCCAGATGCAACCCACGGCCATATAGGACCTACAGGCGATGTTCTTCAGTGGATATATATGTCGATCTGAGCACAGCTGGGCCCCGTATATACGGCATGTGGGTGGCTCTGATGTCAGCCAGATGCAACCCACGGCCATATAGAACCTACAGGCGATGTTCTTGAGTCGATATATGTCGATCTGAGCACCGCTATGCACCATTGGGGCAGCTCCGACACCAGCCAGGTGCAACCTATGCCCATATAGGACCTACAGGCGATGTTCTTGAGTCGAAATATGTCGATCTGAGCACAGCTGGGCCACGTATATAAAGCATGGGGGTAGCTGTGATACCAGCCAGCTGCAACCCACGGCCATATAGGACCTACAGGCGATGTTCTTGAGTCGATATATGTCGATCTGAGCACAGCTGGGCCCCGTTTATATAGCATGGGGGTAGCTCTGATACCAGCCAGATGCAACCCACGGCCATATAGGACCTACAGGCGTTATTCTTGAGTCGATATATGTAGATCTTAGCACAGCTGGGCCCCGTATATACGGCATGCGGGTTGCTCTGATACCAGCCAGATGCAACCCACGGCCATATAGGACCAACAGGCGTTGTTCTTGAGTCCATATATTTCGATCTGAGCACAGCTGGGCTCCGTATATACGGCATGTGGGTGGCTCTGATCTCAGCCAGATGCAACCCACAGCCATATAGGACCTACAGGCGATGTTCTTGAGTCGATATATATATATATATATATATATATATATATATATATATATATCGATCTGAGCACCGCTATGCACCGTATATGCAGCCTTGGGGCAGCTCCGTCACCAGACAGGTGCAACCTATGCCCATATAGGACCCAAAGGCGATGTTCTTGAGTCGATATATGTCGATCTGAGCACAGCTGGGCGCCGTATATACACCATGGGGGTAGCTCTGATACCAGCCAGATGCAACCCACGGCCATATAGGACCTACAGGCGATGTTCTTGAGTCGATATATGTCGATCTGAGCACAGCTGGGCCCCGTATATACGGCATGTGGGTGGCTCTGATATCAGCCAGATGCAACCCACGGCCATATAGGACCTACATGCGTTGTTCTTGAGTCGATATATGTCGCTCTGATCACCGCTATGCACAATATATGCAGCATTGGGGCAGCTCCGACACCAGCCAGGTGCAACCTATGCCCATATAGGACCCACAGGCGATGTTCTTGAGTCGATATATGTCAATCTGAGCTCCGCTATGCCCTGTATATGCAGCATGTGGGTAGCTTTGATATCAGCCAGATGCAACCCACGGCCATATTGGACCTACAGGCAATGTTCTTGAGTCGATATATGTCGATCTGAGCACCGCTATGCACCGTATATGCAGCATTGGGGCAGCTCCGACACCAGCCAGGTGCAACCTATGCCCATATAGGACCTACAGGCGATGTTCTTGAGTCGATATATGTCAATCTGAGCTCCGCTATGCCCTGTATATGCAGCACGTGGGTGGCTCTGATACCAGCCCGATGCAACCCACGGCCATATAGGACCTACAGGCAATGTTCTTGAGTCGTTATATGTCGATCTGAGCACAGCTGGGCGTCGTATATACACCATGGGGGTAGCTCCGATATCAGCCAGATGCAACCTACGGCCATATAGGACCTACAGGCGATCCTCTTGAGTCGATTTGTGTCGATCTGAGCACAGCTGGGCCCGTATATACACCATGGGGGTATCTCTGATACCAGCCAGATGCAACCCACGGCCATATAGGACCTACAGGCGATGTTCTTGAGTCATTATATGTAGATCTGAGCACAGCTGGGCCCCGTATATACGGCATGTGGGTGGCTCTGATACCAGCCAGATGCAAACCACGGCCATATAGGACCTACAAGCGATGTTCTTGAGTCGATATATGTCGATCTGAGCACAGCTGGGCGCCGTATATACAGCATGGGGGTAGCTCTGATACCAGCCAGATGCAACCCGCGGCCATATAGGACCTACAGGCGATTTTCTTGAGTCAATATATGTCGATCTGAGCACAATTGGGCCCCGTATATTCGGCATGTGGGTGGCTCTGATACCAGCCAGATGCAACCCACGGCCATATAGGACCTACATGCGATGTTCTTGAGTCGATATATGTCGATCTGAGCACCGCTATGCACCGTATATGCAGCATTGTGGCAGCTCCTACACCAGCCAGGTGCAACCTATGCCCATATAGGACCTACAGGCGATGTTCTTGAGTCGATATATGTCGATCTGAGCTCCGCTATGCCCTGTATATGGAGCACGTGGGTGGCTCTGATACCAGCCAGATGCAACCCACGGCCATATAGAACCTACAGGCGATGTTCTTGAGTCGATATATGTCGATCTGAGCACAGCTGGGCCACGTATATACAGCATGGGGGTACCTCTGATACCAGCCAGCTGCAACCCACGGCCATATAGGACCTACAGGCGATGTTGTTGAGTCGATATATGTCGATCTGAGCACAGCTGGGCCAAGTATATACAGCATGCGGGCAGCTCTGATACCAGATAGATGCAACCCGCGGCTATATAGGACCTACAGGCGATGTTCTTGAGTCGAAATATGTCGATCTGAGCACAGCTGGGCGCCGTATATACAGCATGGGGGTAGCTCTGATACCAGCCAGATGCAACCCACGGCCATATAGGACCTACAGGCGATGTTCTTGAGTCGATATATGTCGATCTGAGCACAGCTGGGCCCCGTATATACGGCATGTGGGTGGCTCTGATATCAGCCAGATGCAACCCACGGCCATATAGGACCTACAGGCGTTGTTCTTGAGTCGATATATGTCGATCTGAGCTCCGCTATGCCCTGTATATGCTGCATGTGGGTGGCTCTGATACCAGGCAGCTGCAACCCACGGCCATATAAGACCCACAGGCGATGTTCTTGAGTCGATATATGTCGATTTGAGCACAGCTGGGCCCCGTATATACGGCATGTGGGTGGCTCTGATACCAGCCAGATGCAACCCACGGCCATATAGGACCTACAGGCGATGTTCTTCAGTGGATATATGTCGATCTGAGCACAGCTGGGCCCCGTATATACGGCATGTAGGTGGCTCTGGTACCAGCCAGATGCAACCCACGGCCATATAAGACCTACAGGCGATGTTCCTGAGTCGATATATGTCGATCTGTGCACAGCTGGGCCCCGTATATACGGCATATGTGTGGCTCTGATACCAGCCAGATGCAACACGCACGGCCATATAGGACCTACAGGCGATGTTCTTGAGTCGATATATGTCGATCTGAGCACAGCTGGGCCCCGTATATACGGCATGTGGGTGGCTCTGATATCAGCCAGATGCAACCCACGGCCATATAGGACCTACAGGCGATCTTCTTGAGTCGATATATGTCGATCTAAGCCCCGCTATGCTCCGTATATGCAGCATTGGGGCAGCTCCGACACCAGCCAGGTGCAACCTATGCCCATATAGGACCTACAGGCGATGTTCTTGAGTCGATATATGTCAATCTGAGCTCCGCTATGCCCTGTATATGCAGCACGTGGGTGGCTCTGATACCAGCCCGATGCCACCCACGGCCATATAGGACCTACAGGCAATGTTCTTGAGTCGTTATATGTCGATCTGAGCACAGCTGGGCGTCGTATATACACCATGGGGGTAGCTCTGATATCAGCCAGATGCAACCTACGGCCATATAGGACCTACAGGCGATCCTCTTGAGTCGATTTGTGTCGATCTGAGCACAGCTGGGCCCGTATATACACCATGGGGGTATCTCTGATACCAGCCAGATGCAACCCACGGCCATATAGGACCTACAGGCGATGTTCTTGAGTCATTATATGTAGATCTGAGCACAGCTGGGCCCCGTGTATACGGCATGTGGGTGGCTCTGATACCAGCCAGATGCAAACCACGGCCATATAGGACCTACAAGCGATGTTCTTGAGTCGATATATGTCGATCTGAGCACAGCTGGGCGCCGTATATACAGCATGGGGGTAGCTCTGATACCAGCCAGATGCAACCCGCGGCCATATAGGACCTACAGGCGATTTTCTTGAGTCAATATATGTCGATCTGAGCACAATTGGGCCCCGTATATTCGGCATGTGGGTGGCTCTGATACCAGCCAGATGCAACCCACGGCCATATAGGACCTACATGCGATGTTCTTGAGTCGATATATGTCGATCTGAGCACCGCTATGCACCGTATATGCAGCATTGTGGCAGCTCCTACACCAGCCAGGTGCAACCTATGCCCATATAGGACCTACAGGCGATGTTCTTGAGTCGATATATGTCGATCTGAGCTCCGCTATGCCCTGTATATGGAGCACTGGGTGGCTCTGATACCAGCCAGATGCAACCCACGGCCATATAGAACCTACAGGCGATGTTCTTGAGTCGATATATGTCGATCTGAGCACAGCTGGGCCACGTATATACAGCATGGGGGTACCTCTGATACCAGCCAGCTGCAACCCACGGCCATATAGGACCTACAGGCGATGTTATTGAGTCGATATATGTCGATCTGAGCACAGCTGGGCCAAGTATATACAGCATGCGGGCAGCTCTGATACCAGATAGATGCAACCCGCGGCTATATAGGACCTACAGGCGATGTTCTTGAGTCGAAATATGTCGATCTGAGCACAGCTGGGCGCCGTATATACAGCATGGGGGTAGCTCTGATACCAGCCAGATGCAACCCACGGCCATATAGGACCTACAGGCGATGTTCTTGAGTCGATATATGTCGATCTGAGCACAGCTGGGCCCCGTATATACGGCATGTGGGTGGCTCTGATATCAGCCAGATGCAACCCACGGCCATATAGGACCTACAGGCGTTGTTCTTGAGTCGATATATGTCGATCTGAGCTCCGCTATGCCCTGTATATGCTGCATGTGGGTGGCTCTGATACCAGCCAGCTGCAACCCACGGCCATATAAGACCCACAGGCGATGTTCTTGAGTCGATATATGTCGATCTGAGCACAGCTGGGCGCCGTATATACACCATGGGGGTAGCTCTAAAACCAACCAGATGCAACCCACGGCCATATAGGACCTACAGGCGATGTTCTTGAGTCGATATATGTCGATCTGAGCACAGCCGGGCAACGTATAGCCGGCATGTGGGTGGCTCTGATACCAGCCAGATGCAACCCACGGCCATATAGGACCTACAGGCAATGTTCTTGAGTCGATATATGTCGATCTGAGCACAGCTGGGCCCCGTATATACGGCATGTGGGTGGCTCTGATACCAGCCAGATGCAACCCACGGCCATATAGGACCTACAGGCGATGTTCTTGAGTCGATATATGTCGATCTGAGCTCCGCTATGCCCTGTATATGCAGCATGTTGGTGGCTTTGATACCAGCCAGCTGCAACCCACGGCCATATAAGACCCACAGGTGATGTTCTTGAGTCGATATATGTCGATCTGAGCACAGCTGGGCGCCGTATATACCATGGGGGTAGCTCTGATATCAACCAGATGCAACCCACGGCCATATAGGACCTACAGGCTATGTTCTTGAGTCGATATATGTCGATCAGAGCACAGCCGGGCAACGAATATCCGGCATGTGGGTGGCTCTGATACCAACCAGATGCAACCCACGGCCATGTAGGACCTACAGGCGATGTTCTTGAGTCGATATATGTCGATCTGAGCACAGCTGGGCGCCGTATATACAGCATGGGGGTCGCTCTGATACCAGCCAGATGCAACCCACGGCCATATAGAACCTACAGGCGATGTTCTTGAGTCGATATATATCGATTTGAGCACAGCTAGGCCCCGTATATACGGCATGTGGGTGGCTCTGATACCAGCCAGATGCAACCCACGGCCATTTAGGACCTA
The DNA here is from genome assembly GCA_963942505.1 of Lordithon lunulatus. Lineage (NCBI taxonomy): Eukaryota > Metazoa > Arthropoda > Insecta > Coleoptera > Staphylinidae > Lordithon > Lordithon lunulatus. The sequence goes on along the minus strand of OZ012670.1, from coordinate 36,157,723 downwards.
CAGGAGATGTTCTTGAGTCGATATATGTCGATCTGAGCACCGCTATGCACCGTATATGCAGCATTGTGGCAGCTCTGACACCAGCCAGGTGCAACCTATGCCCATATAGGACCTACAGGCGATGTTCTTGAGTCGATATATGTCGATCTGAGCTCCGCTATGCCCTGTATATGCAGCACGTGAGTGGCTCTAATACCAGCCAGATGCAACCCACGGCCATATAGGGCCTACAGGCGATGTTCTTGAGTCGATATATGTCTATCTGAGCACAGCTGGGCTCCATATATACAGCATGGGGGTAGCTCTGATACTAGCCAGATGCAACCCACGGCTATATAGGACCTACAGGCGATGTTCTTGAGTCGATATATGTCGATCTGAGCACAGCTGGGCGCCGTATATACAACATGGGGGTAGCTCTGATACCAGCCAGATGCAACCCACGGCCATATAGGACCTACAGGCGATGTTCTTGAGTCGATATATGTCGATTTGAGCACAGCTGGGCCCCGTATATACGGCATGTGGGTGGCTCTGATACCAGCCAGATGCAACCCACGGCCATATAGGACCTACAGGCGATGTTCTTGAGTCGATATATGTCGATCTGAGCACAGCTGGGCCCCGTATATACGGCATGTAGGTGATACCAGCCAGATGCAACCCACGGCCATATAGGACCTACAGGCGATGTTCTTGAGTCGATATATGTCGATCTGAGCACAGCTGGGCCCCGTATATACGGCATATGGGTGGCTCTGATACCAGCCAGATGCAACCCATCGTCGATCTGAGCACCGCTATGCACCGTATATGCAGCATTGGGGCAGCTCCGACACCAGCCAGATGCAACCTATGCCCATATAGGACCTACAGGCGATGTTCTTGAGTCGATATATGTCGATCTGAGCTCCGCTATGCCCTGTATATGCAGCATGTGGGTGGCTCTGATACCAGACAGATGCAACCCACGGCCATATAGGACCTACAGGCGATGTTCTTGAGTCGATATATGTCGATCTGAGCACAGCTGGGCCCCGTATATACGGCATATGGGTGGCTCTGATACCAGCCAGATGCAACCCACGGCCATATAGGACCTACAGGCGATGTTCTTGAGTAGATATATCTCGATCTGAGCACAGCTGGGCGCCGTATATACAGCATGGGGGTAGCTCTGATACCAGCCAGATGCAACCCACGGCCATATAGGACCTACAGGCGATGTTCTTGAGTCGATATATGTCGATCTGAGCACAGCTGGGCCACGTATATACAGCATGGGGGAAGCTCTGATATGATACCAGCCAGCTGCAACCTACGGCCATATAGGACCTACAGGCAATGTTCTTGAGTTGATATATGTCGATCTGAGCACAGCTGGGCGCCGTATATACAGCATGGGGGTAGCCCTGATACCAGCCAGATGCAACCAACGGCTACATAGGACCTACATGCGATGTTCTTGAGTCGATATATGTCGATCTGATCACCGCTATGCACCATATATATATATATATATATATATATATATATATATATATATATATATATATATATATATATATATATGCAGCATGTGGGTGGCTCTGATACCAGCCAGATGCAACCCACGGCCATATAGGACCTACAGGCGATGTTCTTGAGTCGATATATGTCGATCTGAGCACAGCTGGGCCCCGTATATACAGCATGGGGGTAGCTTTGATACCAGCCAGATGCAATCCACGGCCATATAGGACTTACAGGCGATGTTCTTGAGTCGATATATGTCGATCTGAGCACAGCTGGGCCCCGTATATACGGCATGTGGGTGACTCTGATACCAGCCAGATGCAACCCACGGCCATATAGGACCTACAGGCGATGTTCTTGAGTCGAAATATGTCGATCTGAGCACAGCTGGGCCCCTTATATACGGCATGTGGGTAGCTCTGATACCAGCCAGATGCAACCCACGGCCATATAGGACCCACATTTGATGTTCTTGAGTCGATATATGTCGATCTGAGCACAGCTGGGCCCTGTATATACGGCATGTGGGTGGCTCTGATACCAGCCAGATGCAACCCACGGCCATATATGACCTACAGGCGATGTTCTTGAGTCGATATTTGTCGATCTGAGCACAGCAGGGCCCCGTATATACGGCATGTGGGTGGCTCTGATACCAGCCAGATGCAACACGCACGGCCATATAGGACCTACAGGCGATGTTCTTGAGTCGATATATGTAGATCTGAGCACAGCTGGGCCCCGTATATAAGGCATGTGGGTGGCTCTGATACCAGCCAGATGCAAACCACGGCCATATAGGACCTACAAGCGATGTTCTTGAGTCGATATATGTCGATCTGAGAACAGCTGGGCGCCGTATATACAGCATGGGGGTAGCTCTGATACCAGCCGGATACAACCCGCGGCCATATAGGACCTACAGGCGATTTTCTTGAGTTAATATATGTCGATCTGAGCACAATTGGGCCCCGTATATACGGCATGTGGGTGGCTCTGATACCAGCCAGATGCAACCCACGGCCATATAGGACCTACAGGCGATGTTCTTGAGTCGATATATGTCGATCTGAGCACAGATGGGCCCCGTATATACAGCATGGGGGTAGCTTTGATACCAGCCAGGTTCAACCCACGGCCATATAGGACCTACAGGCCACGTTCTTCAGTCGATATATGTCTATCTGAGCACAGCTGGGCCCCGTATATACGGCATGTGGGTGGCTCTGATACCAGCCAGATGCAAGCCACAGCCATATAGGACCTACAGGCGATGTTCTTGAGTCGATATATGTCGATTTGAGCACAGCTGGGCCCCGTATATACGGCATGTGGGTGGCTCTGATACCAGCCAGATGCAACCCACGGCCATATAGGACCTACAGGCGATGTTCTTCAGTGGATATATGTCGATCTGAGCACAGCTGGGCCCCGTATATACGGCATGTAGGTGGCTCTGGTACCAGCCAGATGCAACCCACGGCCATATAAGACCTACAGGCGATGTTCCTGAGTCGATATATGTCGATCTGTGCACAGCTGGGCCCCGTATATACGGCATATGTGTGGCTCTGATACCAGCCAGATGCAACACGCACGGCCATATAGGACCTACAGGCGATGTTCTTGAGTCGATATATGTCGATCTGAGCACAGCTGGGCCCCGTATATACGGCATGTGGGTGGCTCTGATATCAGCCAGATGCAACCCACGGCCATATAGGACCTACAGGCGATCTTCTTGAGTCGATATATGTCGATCTAAGCCCCGCTATGCTCCGTATATGCAGCATTGGGGCAGCTCCGACACCAGCGAGGTGAAACCTATGCACATACAGGACCTACAGGCGATGTTCTTGAGTCGATATGTGTCGATCTGAGCTCCGCTATGCCCTGTATATGCAGCGTGTGAGTAGCTCTGATACCAGCCAGACGCAACTCACGGGTATATAGGACATACAGGCGATGTTCTTGAGTCGATATATGTCGATCTGAGCACAGCTAGGCCCCGTAAATACAGCATGGGGGTAGCTTTGATACCAGCCAGATGCAACCCACGGCCATATAGGACTTACAGGCGATGTTCTTGAGTCGATATATGTCGATCTGAGCACAGCTGGGCCCCGTATATACGGCATGTGGGTGGCTCTGATACCAGCCAGATGCAACCCACGGCCATATAGGACCTACAGGCGATGTTCTTGAGTCGAAATATGTCGATCTGAGCACAGCTGGGCTCCTTATATACGGTATGTGGGTAGCTCTGATACCAGCCAGATGCAACCGACGGCCATATAGGACCCACATTTGATGTTCTTGAGTCGATATATGTCGATCTGAGCACAGCTGGGCGCCGTATATACAGCATGGGGGTAGCTCTGATACCAGCCAGATGCAACCCACGGCCATATAGGACCTACAGGCGATGTTCTTGAGTCGATATATGTCGATCTGAGCACAGCTGGGCCCCGTATATACGGCATGTGGGTGGCTGTGATACCAGCCAGATGCAATCCACGGCCATATGGGACCTACAGGCGATGTTCTTGAGTCGATATATGTCGATCTGAGCACAGCTGGGCCCCGTATATACGGCATATGGGTGGCTCTGATATCAGCCAGGTGCAACCTATGCCCATACAGGACCTACAGGCGATGTTCTTGAGTCGATATGTGTCGATCTGAGCACAGCTATGCCCTGTATATGCAGCACGTGGGTGGCTCTGATACCAGCCAGATGCAACCCACGGCCTTATAGGACCTACAGGCGATGTTGTTGAGTCGATATATGTCGATCTGAGCACAGTTGGGCCTCGTATATACGGCGTGTGGGTAGCTCTGATACCAGCCAGATGCAACCCACGGCCATATAGGACCTACAGGCGATGTTCTTGAGTCGATATATGTCGATCTGAGCACAACTGGGCCCCGTATATACGGCGTGTGGGTAGCTCTGATACCAGCCAGATGCAACCCACGGCCATATAGGACCTACAGGCGATGTTCTTGAGTCGATATATGTCGATCCGAGCACAGCTGGGTCCCGTATATACTGCTTGTGGGTGGCTCTGATACCAGCCAGATGCAACCCACTGCCATATAGGACCTACAGGCAATGTTCTTAAGTCAATATATGTCGATATGAGCACAGCTGGGCCCCGTATATACGGCATGTGGTTGGCTCTGATATCAGCCAGATGCAACCCACGGCCATATAGAACCTACAGGCGATGTTCTTGAGTCGATATATGTCGATCTGAGCACAGATGGGCCCCGTATATACAGCATGGGGGTAGCTTTGATACCAGCCAGATTCAACCCACGGCCATATAGGACCTACAGGCGATGTTCTTCAGTCGATATATGTCGATCTGAGCACAGCTAGGCCCCGTATATACGGCATGTGGGTGGCTCTGATACCAGCCAGATGCAACCCACAGCCATATAGGACCTACAGGCGATGTTCTTGAGTCGATATATGTCGATTTGAGCACAGCTGGGCCCCGTATATACGGCATGTGGGTGGCTCTGATACCAGCCAGATGCAACCCACGGCCATATAGGACCTACAGGCGATGTTCTTGAGTCGATATATGTCGATTTGAGCACAGCTGGGCCCCGTATATACGGCATGTAGGTGGCTCTGGTACCAGCCAGATGACACCCACGGCCATATAGGACCTACAGGCGATGTTCCTGAGTCGATATATGTAGATCTGTGCACAGCTGGGCCCCGTATATACGGCATATGGGTGGCTCTGATACCAGCCAGATGCAACTCACGGGTATATAGGACATACAGGCGATGTTCTTGAGTCGATATATGTCGATCTGAGCACAGCTGGGCCCCGTATATACAGCATGGGGGTAGCTCTGATACCAGCCAGATACAACCCACGGCCATATAGGACCTACAGGCGATCTTCTTGAGTCGATATATGTCGATCTAAGCCCCGCTATGCTCCGTATATGCAGCATTGGAGCAGCTCTGACACCAGCGAGGTGCAACCTATGCCCATACAGGACCTACAGGCGATGTTCTTGAGTCGATATGTGTCGATATGAGCTCCGCTATGCCCTGTATATGCAGCGTGTGAGTAGCTCTGATACCAGCCAGACGCAACTCACGGGTATATAGGACATACAGGCGATGTTCTTGAGTCGATATATGTCGATCTGAGCACAGCTGGGCCCCGTATATACAGCATGCGGGTAGCTTTGATACCAGCCAGACGCAACCCACGGCCATATAGGACTTACAGGCGATGTTCTTGAGTCGATATATGTCGATCTGAGCACAGCTGGGCCCCGTATATACGGCATGTGGGTGTCTCTGATACCAGCCAGATGCAACCCACGGCTATATAGGACCTACAGGCGATGTTCTTGAGTCGAAATATGTCGATCTGAGCACAGCTGGGCCCCTTATATACGGCATATGGGTAGCTCTGATAGCAGCCAGATGCAACCCACGGCCATATAGGACCCACATTTGATGTTCTTGAGTCGATATATGTCGATCTGAGCACAGCTGGGCCCTGTATATACGGCATGTGGGTGGCTCTGATACCAGCCAGATGCAACCCACGGCCATATAGGACCTACAGGCGATGTTCTTCAGTCGATATTTGTCGATCTGAGCACAGCAGGGCCCCGTATATACGGCATGTGGGTGGCTCTGATACCAGCCAGATGCAAACCACGGCCATATAGGACCTACAGGCGATGTTCTTGAGTCGATATATCTCGATCTGAGCACAGCTGGGCGCCGTATATACAGCATGGGGGTAGCTCTGATACCAGCCTGATGCAACCCACGGCCATATAGGACCTACAGGCGATGTTCTTGAGTCGATATATGTCGATCTGAGCACAGCTGGGCCACGTATATACAGCATGGGGGAATCTCTGATACCAGCCAGCTGCAACCTACGGCCATATAGGACCTACAGGCGATGTTCTTGAGTCGATATATATATCGATCTGAGCACAGCTGGGCGCCGTATATACAGCATGGGGGTAGCTCTGATACCAGCCAGATGCAACCCACGGCCATATAGGACCTACAGGCAATATTCTTGAGTCGATATATGTCGATCTAAGCACCGCTATGCACCGTATATGCAGCATTGGGGCTGCTCCGACACCAGCCAAGTGCAACCTATGCCCATATAGGACCTACAGGCGATGTTCTTGAGTCGATATATGTCGATCTGAGCTCCGCTATGCCCTGTATATGCAGCGTGTGAGTAGCTCTGATACCAGCCAGACGCAACTCACGGGTATATAGGACATACAGGCGATGTTCTTGAGTCGATATATGTCGATCTGAGCACAGCTGGGCCCCGTAAATACAGCATGGAGGTAGCTTTGATACCAGCCAGATGCAACCCACGGCCATATAGGACTTACAGGCGATGTTCTTGAGTCGATATATGTCGATCTGAGCACAGCTGGGCCCCGTATATACGGCATGTGGGTGGCTCTGATACCAGCCAGATGAAACCCACGGCCATATAGGACCTACAGGCGATGTTCTTGAGTCGAAATATGTCGATCTGAGCACAGCTGGGCTCCTTATATACGGTATGTGGGTAGCTCTGATACCAGCGAGATGCAACCGACGGCCATATAGGACCCACATTTGATGTTCTTGAGTCGATATATGTCGATCTGAGCACAGCTGGGCGCCGTATATACAGCATGGGGGTAGCTCTGATACCAGCCAGATGCAACCCACGGCCATATAGGACCTACAGGCGATGTTCTTGAGTCGATATATGTCGATCTGAGCACAGCTGGGCCCCGTATATACGGCATGTGGGTGGCTGTGATACCAGCCAGATGCAATCCACGGCCATATAGAACCTACAGGCGATGTTCTTGAGTCGATATATGTCGATCTGAGCACAGCTGGGCCCCGTATATACGGCATATGGGTGGCTCTGATATCAGCCAGGTGCAACCTATGCCCATACAGGACCTACAGGCGATGTTCTTGAGTCGATATGTGTCGATCTGAGCACAGCTATGCCCTGTATATGCAGCACGTGGGTGGCTCTGATACCAGCCAGATGCAACCCACGGCCTTATAGGACCTACAGGCGATGTTCTTGAGTCGATATATGTCGATCTGAGCACAGTTGGGCCTCGTATATACGGCGTGTGGGTAGCTCTGATACCAGCCAGATGCAACCCACGGCCATATAGGACCTACAGGCGATGTTCTTGAGTCGATATATGTCGATCTGAGCACAACTGGGCCCCGTATATACGGCGTGTGGGTAGCTCTGATACCAGCCAGATGCAACCCACGGCCATATAGGACCTACAGGCAATGTTCTTGAGTCGATATATGTCGATCCGAGCACAGCTGGGTCCCGTATATACAGCTTGTGGGTGGCTCTGATACCAGCCAGATGCAACCCACTGCCATATAGGACCTACAGGCAATGTTCTTGAGTCAATATATGTCGATATGAGCACAGCTGGGCCCCGTATATACGGCATGTGGTTGGCTCTGATATCAGCCAGATGCAACCCACGGCCATATAGAACCTACAGGCGATGTTCTTGAGTCGATATATGTCGATCTGAGCACAGATGGGCCCCGTATATACAGCATGGGGGTAGCTTTGATACCAGCCAGATTCAACCCACGGCCATATAGGACCTACAGGCGATGTTCTTCAGTCGATATATGTCGATCTGAGCACAGCTGGGCCCCGTATATACGGCATGTGGGTGGCTCTGATACCAGCCAGATGCAACCCACAGCCATATAGGACCTACAGGCGATGTTCTTGAGTCGATATATGTCGATTTGAGCACAGCTGGGCCCCGTATATACGGCATGTGGGTGGCTCTGATACCAGCCAGATGCAACCCACGGCCATATAGGACCTACAGGCGATGTTCTTGAGTCGATATATGTCGATTTGAGCACAGCTGGGCCCCGTATATACGGCATGTAGGTGGCTCTGGTACCAGCCAGATGACACCCACGGCCATATAGGACCTACAGGCGATGTTCCTGAGTCGATATATGTCGATCTGTGCACAGCTGGGCCCCGTATATACGGCATATGGGTGGCTCTGATACCAGCCAGATGCAACTCACGGGTATATAGGACATACAGGCGATGTTCTTGAGTCGATATATGTCGATCTAAGCACAGCTGGGCCCCGTATATACAGCATGGGGGTAGCTCTGATACCAGCCAGATACAACCCACGGCCATATAGGACCTACAGGCGATCTTCTTGAGTCGATATATGTCGATCTAAGCCCCGCTATGCTCCGTATATGCAGCATTGGAGCAGCTCTGACACCAGCGAGGTGCAACCTATGCCCATACAGGACCTACAGGCGATGTTCTTGAGTCGATATGTGTCGATATGAGCTCCGCTATGCCCTGTATATGCAGCGTGTGAGTAGCTCTGATACCAGCCAGACGCAACTCACGGGTATATAGGACATACAGGCGATGTTCTTGAGTCGATATATGTCGATCTGAGCACAGCTGGGCCCCGTATATACAGCATGCGGGTAGCTTTGATACCAGCCAGACGCAACCCACGGCCATATAGGACTTACAGGCGATGTTCTTGAGTCGATATATATCGATCTGAGCACAGCTGGGCCCCGTATATACGGCATGTGGGTGTCTCTGATACCAGCCAGATGCAACCCACGGCCATATAGGACCTACAGGCGATGTTCTTGAGTCGAAATATGTCGATCTGAGCACAGCTGGGCCCCTTATATACGGCATGTGGGTAGCTCTGATAGCAGCCAGATGCAACCCACGGCCATATAGGACCCACATTTGATGTTCTTGAGTCGATATATGTCGATCTGAGCACAGCTGGGCCCTGTATATACGGCATGTGGGTAGCTCTGATACCAGCCAGATGCAACCCACGGCCATATAGGACCTACAGGCGATGTTCTTGAGTCGATATTTGTCGATCTGAGCACAGCAGGGCCCCGTATATACGGCATGTGGGTGGCTCTGATACCAGCCAGATGCAAACCACGGCCATATAGGACCTACAGGCGATGTTCTTGAGTCGATATATCTCGATCTGAGCACAGCTGGGCGCCGTATATACAGCATGGGGGTAGCTCTGATACCAGCCTGATGCAACCCACGGCCATATAGGACCTACAGGCGATGTTCTTGAGTCGATATATGTCGATCTGAGCACAGCTGGGCCACGTATATACAGCATGGGGGAATCTCTGATACCAGCCAGCTGCAACCTACGGCCATATAGGACCTACAGGCGATGTTCTTGAGTCGATATATATCGATCTGAGCACAGCTGGGCGCCGTATATACAGCATGGGGGTAGCTCTGATACCAGCCAGATGCAACCCACGGCCATATAGGACCTACAGGCAATATTCTTGAGTCGATATATGTCGATCTAAGCACCGCTATGCACCGTATATGCAGCATTGGGGCTGCTCCGACACCAGCCAAGTGCAACCTATGCCCATATAGGACCTACAGGCGATGTTCTTGAGTCGATATATGTCGATCTGAGCTCCGCTATGCCCTGTATATGCAGCATGTGGGTGGCTCTGATACCAGACAGATGCAACCCACGGCCATATAGGACCTACAGGCGATGTTCTTGAGTCGATATATGTCGATCTGAGCACAGCTGGGCCACGTATATACAGTATGGGGGTACCTCTGATACCAGCCAGCTGCAACCCACGGCCATTAGGACCTACAAGCGATGTTCTTGAGTCGATATATGTCGATTTGAGCACAGCTGGGCCCCGTATATACGGCATGTGGGTGGCTCTGATACCAGGCAGATGCAACCCACGGCCATATAGGACCTACAGGCGATGTTCTTGAGTCGATATATGTCGATCTGAGCACAGCTGGGCCCCGTATATACGGCATGTAGGTGGCTCTGGTACCAGCCAGATGCAACCCACGGCCATATAGGACCTACAGGCGATGTTCCTGAGTCGATATATGTCGATCTGAGCACAGCTGGGCCCCGTATATACGGCATGTGGGTGGCTCTGATATCAGCCAGATGCAACCCACGGCCATATAGGACCTACAGGCGATCTTCTTGAGTCGATATATGTCGATCTAAGCCCCGCTATGCTCCGTATATTCAGCATTGGGGCAGCTCCGTCACCAGCGAGGTGCAACCTATGCCCATACAGGACCTACAGGCGATGTTCTTGAGTCGATATGTGTCGATCTGAGCTCCGCTATGCCCTGTATATGCAGCGTGTGGGTAGCTCTGATACCAGCCAGACGCAACTCACGGCTATATAGGACCTACAGGCGATGTTCTTGAGTCGATATATGTCGATCTGAGCACAGCTGGGCCACGTATATACAGTATGGGGGTACCTCTGATACCAGCCAGCTGCAACCCACGGCCATATAGGACCTACAGGCAATGTACTTGAGTCGATATATGTCAATCTGAGCACAGCTGGGCGCCGTATATACAGCATGGGGGTAGCTCTGATACCAGCCAGATGCAACCCACGGCCATATAGGACCTACAGGCAATGTTCTTGAGTCGATATATGTCGATCTGAGCACAATTGGGCCCCGTATATACGGCATGTGGGTGGCTCTGATACCAGCCAGATGCAACCCACGGCCATATAGGACCTACAGGCGATGTTCTTGAGTCGATATATGTCGATCTGAGCACAGATGGGCCCCGTATATACAGCATGGGGGTAGCTTTGATACCAGCCAGATTTAACCCACGGCCATATAGGACCTACAGGCGATGTTCTTCAGTCGATATATGTCGATCTGAGCTCCGCTACGTCCTGTATATGCAGCGCGTGGGTGGGTCTGATACCAGCCAGATGCAACCCACGGCCATATAGGATCTACAGGCGATGTTCTTGAGTCGATATATGTCGATCTGATCACAGCTGGGTCCCGTATATATGCCATGTGGGTGGCTCTGATATCAGCCAGCTGCAACCCACGGCCATATGGGACCTACAGGAGATGTTCTTGAGTCGATATTTGTCGATCTGAGCACCGCTATGTAACGTATATGCAGAATTGTGGCAGCTCCGACACAAGCCAGGTGCAACCTATGCCCATATAGGACCTACAGGCGATGTTCTTGTGTCGATATATGTCGATCTGAGCTCCGCTACGCCCTGTATATGCAGCACGTGGGTGGCTCTGATACCAGCCCGATGCAACCCACGGCCATATAGGACCTACAGGCAATGTTCTTGAGTCGTTATATGTCGATCTGAGCACAGCTGGGCGCCGTATATACACCATGGGGGTAGCTCTGATATCAGCCAGGTGCAACCTACGGCCATATAGGACCTACAGGCGATGTTCTTGAGTCGATATATGTCGATCTGAGCACAGCTGGGCCCGTATATACACCATGGGGGTAGCTCTGATACCAGCCAGATGCAACCCACGGCCATATAGGACCTACAGGCGATGTTCTTGAGTCATTATATGTAGATCTGAGCACAGCTGGGCCCCGTATATACGGCATGTGGGTGGGTCTGATACCAGCCAGATGCGAACCACGGCCATATAGGACCTACAAGCGATGTTCTTGAGTCGATATATGTCGATCTGAGCACAGCTGGGCGCCGTATATACAGCATGGGGGTAGCTCTGTTACCAGCCAGATGCAACCCGCGGCCATATAGGACCTACAGGCGATTTTCTTGAGTCAATATATGTCGATCTGAGCACAATTGGGCCCCGTATATACGGCATGTGGGTGGCTCTGATACCAGCCAGATGCAACCCACGGCCATATAGGACCTACAGGCGATGTTCTTGAGTCGATATATGTCGATCTGAGCACAGATGGGCCCCGTATATACAGCATGGGGGTAGCTTTGATACCAGCCAGATTTAACCCACGGCCATATAGGACCTACAGGCGATGTTCTTCAGTCGATATATGTCGATCTGAGCACAGCTGGGCCCCGTATATACGGCATGTGGGTGGCTCTGATACCAGCCAGATGCAACCCACAGCCATATAGGACCTACAGGCGATGTTCTTGAGTCGATATATGTCGATTTGAGCACAGCTGGGCCCCGTATATACGGCATGTGGGTGGCTCTGATACCAGCCAGATGCAACCCACGGCCATATAGGACCTACAGGCGATGTTCTTCAGTGGATATATGTCGATCTGAGCACAGCTGGGCCCCGTATATACGGCATGTAGGTGGCTCTGGTACCAGCCAGATGCAACCCACGGCCATATAGGACCTACAGGCGATGTTCCTGAGTCGATATATGTCGATCTGTGCACAGCTGGGCCCCGTATATACGGCATATGGGTGGCTCTGATACCAGCCAGATGCAACACGCACGGCCATATAGGACCTACAGGCGATGTTCTTGAGTCGATATATGTCGATCTGAGCACAGCTGGGCCCCGTATATACGGCATGTGGGTGGCTCTGATATCAGCCAGATGCAACCCACGGCCATATAGGACCTACAGGCGATCTTCCTGAGTCGATATATGTCGATCTAAGCCCCGCTATGCTCCGTATATGCAGCATTGGGGTTGCTCCGACACCAGCGAGGTGCAACCTATGCCCATACAGGACCTACAGGCGATGTTCTTGAGTCGATATGTGTCGATCTGAGCTCCGCTATGCCCTGTATATGCAGCGTGTGAGTAGCTCTGATTCCAGCCAGACGCAACTCACGGGTATATAGGACATACAGGCGATGTTCTTGAGTCGATATATGTCGATCTGAGCACAGCTGGGCCCCGTAAATACAGCATGGGGGTAGCTTTGATACCAGCCAGATGCAACCCACGGCCATATAGGACTTACAGGCGATGTTCTTGAGTCGATATATGTCGATCTGAGCACAGCTGGGCCCCTTATATACGGCATGTGGGTAGCTCTGATACCAGCCAGATGCAACCGACGGCCATATAGGACCCACATTTGATGTTCTTGAGTCGATATATGTCGATCTGAGCACAGCTGGGCCCTGTATATACGGCATGTGGGTGGCTCTGATACCAGCCAGATGCAAACCACGGCCATATAGGACCTACAGGCGATGTTCTTGAGTCGATATATCTCGATCTGAGCACAGCTGGGCGCCGTATATACAGCATGGGGGTAGCTCTGATACCAGCCAGATGCAACCCACGGCCATATAGGACCTACAGGCGATGTTCTTGAGTCGATATATGTCGATCTGAGCACAGCTGGGCCACGTATATACAGCATGGGGGAAGCTCTGATATGATACCAGTTAGCTGCAACCTACGGCCATATAGGACCTACAGGCAATGTTCTTGTGTTGATATATGTCGATCTGAGCACAGCTGGGCGCCGTATAAACAGCATGGGGGTAGCCCTGATACCAGCCAGATGCAACCCACGGCTACATAGGACCTACATGCGATGTTCTTGAGTCGATATATGTCGATCTGATCACCGCTATGCACCATATATATATATATATATATATATATATATATATATATATATGCAGCATGTGGGTGGCTCTGATACCAGCCAGATGCAACCCACGGCCATATAGGACCTACAGGCGATGTTCTTGAGTCGATATATGTCGATCTGAGCACAGCTGGGCCACGTATATACAGCATGGGGGAAGCTCTGATACCAGCCAGCTGCAACCTACGGCCATATAGGACCTACAGGCGATGTTCTTGAGTCGATATATGTCGATCTGAGCACAGCTGGGCGCCGTATATACAGCATGGGGGTAGCTCTGATAACAGCCAGATGCAACCCACGGCCATATAGGACCTACAGGCGATGTTCTTGAGTCGATATATGTCGATCTGAGCACAGCTGGGCCACGTATATACAGCATGGGGGAAGCTCTGATACCAGCCAGCTGCAACCTACGGCCATATAGGACCTACGGGCGATGTTCTTGAGTCGATATATGTCGATCTAAGCACCGCTATGCACCGTATATGCAGCATTGGGGCAGCTCCGACACCAGCCAAGTGCAACCTATGCCCATATAGGACCTACAGGCGATGTTCTTGAGTCGATATATGTCGATCTGAGCACCGCTATGCCCTGTATATGCAGCATGTGGGTGGCTCTGATACCAGACAGATGCAACCCACGGCCATATAGGACCTACAGGCGATGTTCTTGAGTCGATATATGTCGATCTGAGCACAGCTGGGCCACGTATATACAGTATGGGGGTACCTCTGATACCAGCCAGCTGCAACCCACAGCCATATAGGACCTACAGGCGATGTTCTTGAGTCGATATATGTCGATCTGAGCACAGCTGGGCCAAGTATATACAGCATGGAGGTAACTCTGATACCAGACAGATGTAACCCACGGCCATATAGGACCTACAGGCAATGTTCTTGAGTCGATATATGTCGATCTGAGCACAGCTGGGCGCCGTATATACAGCATGGGGGTAGCTCTGATACCAGCCAGATGCAACCCACGGCCATATAGGACCCACAGGCAATGTTCTTGAGTCGATATATGTCGATCTGAGCACAGCTGGGCTTCGTATATACGGCATGTGGGTGGCTCTGATATCAGCCAGATGCAACCTACGGCCATATAGGACCTACAGGAGATATTCTTGAGTCGATATATGTCGATCTGAGCACCGCTATGTACCGTATATGCAGCATTGTGGCAGCTCCGACACCAGCCAGGTGCAACCTATGCCCATATAGGACCTACAGGCGATGTTCTTGAGTCGATATATGTCGATCTGAGCACCGCTATGCACCGTATATGCAGCATTTTGGCAGCTCCGACACCAGCCAGGTGCAACCTATGCCCATATAGGACCTACAGGCGATGTTCTTGAGTCGATATATGTCGATCTGAGCACCGCTATGCACCGTATATGCAGCATTTTGGCAGCTCCGACACCAGCCAGGTGCAACCTATGCCCATATAGGACCTACAGGAGATATTCTTGAGTCGATATATGTCGATCTGAGCACCGCTATGTACCGTATATGCAGCATTGTGGCAGCTCCGACACCAGCCAGGTGCAACCTATGCCCATATAGGACCTACAGGCGATGTTCTTGAGTCGATATATGTCGATCTGAGCACCGCTATGCACCGTATATGCAGCATTTTGGCAGCTCCGACACCAGCCAGGTGCAACCTATGCCCATATAGGACCTACAGGCGATGTTCTTGAGTCGATATATGTCGATCTGAGCTCCGCTACGCCCTGTATATGCAGCACGTGGGTGGCTCTGATACCAGCCCGCTGCAACCCACGGCCATATAGGACCTACAGGCAATGTTCTTGAGTCGTTATATGTCGATGTGAGCACAGCTGGGCGCCGTATATACACCATGGGGGTCGCTCTGATACCAGCCAGATGCAACCTACGGCCATATAGGACCTACAGGCGATGTTCTTGAGTCGATATATGTCGATCTGAGCACAGCTGGGCCCGTATATACACCATGGGGGTAGCTCTGATACCAGACAGATGCAACCCACGGCCATATAGGACCTACAGGCGATGTTCTTGAGTCATTATATGTAGATCTGAGCACAGCTGGGCCCCGTATATACGGCATGTGGGTGGCTCTGATACCAGCCAGATGCAAACCACGGCATATATAGGACCTACAAGCGATGTTCTTGAGTCGATATATGTCGATCTGAGCACAGCTGGGCGCCGTATATACAGCATGGGGGTAGCTCTGATACCAGCCAGATGCAACCCGCGGCCATATAGGACCTACAGGCGATTTTCTTGAGTCAATATATGTCGATCTGAGCACAATTGGGCCCCGTATATACGGCATGTGGGTGGCTCTGATACCAGCCAGATGCAACCCACGGCCATATAGGACCTACAGGCGATGTTCTTGAGTCGATATATGTCGATCTGAGTACAACTGGGCCCCCTATATACGGCATGTATACGGCCATATAGGACCTACAGGCGATCTTCTTCAGTCGATATATGTCGATCTGAGCACCGTATATGCAGCATTGGGGCAGCTCCGACACCAGCCAGGTGCAACCTATGCCCATATAGTACCTACAGGCGATGTTCTTGAGTCGATATAAGTCGATATGAGCTCCGCTATGCCCTGTATATTCAGCGTGTGGGTGGCTCTGATACCAGCCAGATGCAACCCACGGCCATATAGGACCTACAGGCGATGTTCTTGAGTCGATATATGTCGATCTGAGCACAGCTAGGCCCCCTATATGCGGCATGTATACGGCCAGTCTAGTCGCGACATTCGTCGAACACGGACGTGATAGAGCGCGATAAGCAAGTTTAAGTGTATTTGTGTATACGACCGAGAAACAATAATAGTCAATAATAGTGTTATCGTTTATGCGGGATGATATCAAACGGCATGCCGGCTGGTAACCGTGAGAACTATCGCCATGAATGAAGACGTACAATTATTAAATGGGGCCTGCGCCCCTGTCGTATCGACTCAGCAATTTATATTACCATCATCGTACAATGAATCGCCAGAGGTCAGACAACTAAAATTAGATCTTGATCTAGCAAGAAAAGAAATTTATAAATTGAAAAAAATTATCGAATCTGCACACATCGCAAATAAATACATTCCGATCAATTCAGATGAAGAAGAAGAAATAGTCGCCCGCGAAACAGCGTGGTTGCTCCCACGCAAAAACAACTCGCATAAAAAGAGAAAGGCAGACGAATCACCGATAAAAGAGGTAAATACCTCAAACAACGTAAATAACTCAAATGAAAAAGCCCTAAAACCACCCCCAGTAATTGTGAGCAATATAAATAACTATCAGGAAATTAAACAAAAGATAGAGTCAAAGAAAATAAATTTTAATGCAAACATGATGAATAATAATCAGATTAAAATTAACGTAAATTCTGCATCTGAATATAGGGAGCTAACTAATATAATGAATGAAACGAAACTAGAATGGCATACATATGAAAACAAACAAACCAGACCATTAAGAGTAATGGTGAGAAATTTACACCCGTCATTCAGCCCGGAAGAAATAAAAGAAGAATTAAATCATAGGGGATTCAAAATTTTAGAAGTATCACAAAAATTAAAAAAAACAAAAACCGCGGATAAGGAAATAATTATTCCTCTCCCACTCTATATGCTAACATTCCATAACTCGGAGGATATTAAGAAGATATATGACATCCAATATATAAATAGAATGAAAGTGAAAATTGAAGCACTGAGATATAGCAATCTCATCCCGCAATGCAAAAAATGCCAGCGCTACGGGCATACACAGCGATTCTGCCAGCGCATCCCCATATGTGTTAAGTGCGCAGGCAGTCACCTTACCTCCGTGTGCAAAAAGCTAGAAGATGACCCTCCTAAGTGCTCAAACTGCGGTGAAACACACCCAGCTAGCTATAGAGGATGCGTAATTGCAAAAGAACTACAAAAGAGGCGTGACAATATTAATAGAACTAAAATTCAAAACTCCCAGCCACGGACATTTATCTCTAACCATATTAAAAGTGGCATATCATTCGCACAAGTTTCAAAAACTAACCAAACAGCAACTGCCCCGGCAGTTCAAAGCGAAGATACTCCTATGATGCAGCTAATGGAGCGCATGATGGAAACAATAAATAACTTTACTGCGAGACTAGATAATTTAGAAGCCAAATCAACTGGCACAATCCCTAAAAGAAAATAAAAATGGAACAGAAAGACTTAAGAATCGCTACGTGGAACGCTAACGGCATTTTAAACAAAAAACAGGAACTCGAGATCTTTCTCAACACGCAATCTATTGATGTGTGTTTGATATCTGAGACACACATGACAACACAGTCGTACTTGAAAATAAGAGGATACCAAATATATCACACGATCCATCCAGACAACCAGGCGAAGGGAGGCAGCGCGGTCATAATAAAAGAAACTATTAATAATTATGAAGAAAGTCATTTACAGATGGTAGAAATGCAACTTACTTTGGTAGGAATTAAATCTACCAAACAAGTAATAAATGTAGGGGCAATATACTGTTCACCTAGACATAATCTTAAAAAAGCGGACTACAAAATATTCATACAACAGTCAGGCGAAAGATTCATTATAGGGGGAGATCTTAACGCAAAACATGTGGATTGGGGATCTCGACTAACCCATACAAAAGGCAGAGAACTCAGACAAGCCATCAGAGAAACAGGATGCAACTTCCACTCCACTGGTAAACCAACATATTGGCCCACAGATCCTGCGAAGATACCTGATCTGCTAGACTTCTTTATAGGAAGGAAGGTATCATCCAACTATATTGATGTAGAAGAGACATTTGACCTAAATTCCGATCATTCAGCAGTTATCTTAACACTAAGCGAAAAAATTATCAGAAAGGCAGCTCGGCCGAGGTTAGTAAATAAATCTACTGACTGGGATAGCTTTAGAAGAGATCTTCAAACCAAAATAAAACTTAACATCAGTTTAAAAACAATTCTACAGCTGGAAACGGAAGCTGAGAATTTCACCAAACTAATCCAGGCAGTGGCCACAAACAACACCAAGGAAGCTACCCATACAACAAAAGGGAATAACTACCCACTAGAGATTAGAGCAATGGTAAAAGAAAAAAGAAAGGCTAGAAGAATATGGCAGCAAACAAGGCACCCATTAGATAAAACTACATTAAACCACAAAACACAAAAGCTTAAAAGGGAGATACAAAAACTAAAGGACGAAACAATGAAAACCTACCTACAAAGTCTAACGGCATACGAAAAGACAGATTATTCATTATGGAAAGCTACAAAAAAATTCAATAGACCTACAGTACAAATTCCCCCAATAAAAAAGGAAGATGGCACATGGGCGCGTGATAACAAAGATAAAGCAGAAATTTTCGCCAATCATTTAGCTGAAGTCTTCAAACCAAACAAGTCAGAAACAGATAACTTATTGCAGTCCATACAGAATCCTGATTCCAAAGAGATACTGTTAATAACTCCGCACGAATTAGCTAAAGAAATCAAAACCAACCTAAATCCAAAGAAAGCACCAGGATTTGACCTGATAACTGGGGAAATAATAAAGCAGCTCCCAAAAAAAGGTGTGGTCATGCTTACGTATCTCTTCAATGCAGCTATTCGCCTGAAACATGTACCTGCTATCTGGAAAGTTGCAGAAATTCTCATGCTGCCGAAACCAGGTAAACCACCACATCATGTACAATCATACAGACCTGTTTCGCTACTCCCAATAATCTCAAAACTATTTGAAAAACTGCTCTTGAAAAGACTAAGACCAATAATTGAAAATAATACAATAATCCCAAGCTACCAATTCGGATTCAGACAAAAGCACTCCACAATAGATCAAGTGCATCGTATAACCGATATCATAGAAAAATCTCTCGAGGAGAAGAAAGTCTGCTCTGCCATTTTCCTAGATGTAGCACAAGCCTTCGACAAAGTGTGGCATGAAGGACTTATCCATAAATTAAACAAAATATTACCAGTGCAATACGTAGAACTTTTATCGTCATACCTATCGAATAGACTATTTAGAATAAAACAAGAGGATGAATATTCGCAGCTCAAGGAAGTCAATGCAGGTGTACCCCAAGGCAGTGTTCTGGGGCCTATCCTCTATGTATTATATTCAAGTGACCTGCCAAAACTAGATGACGTGGCGGTTGCAACCTTCGCGGATGATACAGCAGTACTTGCAGTAGGAGAGAACTCTGATACCTCTACGAATAAGCTACAGAGAGCAAGCGACAGAATACATAAATGGACCAACGACTGGAAAATCAAGCTGAATGAACTAAAATCAATACACGTGAACTTCACCAATAAAAAAATTAATAATCCACGATCACTCAACATTAGCAACACGGTAATACCCTACCAAAATAATGCCAAATATCTTGGAATGACCCTCGATACAAAACTACGTTGGAAGGAACATATAAAAAAAAAGAGGACTGAACTCGGCTTTAAATATAGACAGCTCTATTGGCTACTGGGAAGACAATCACAGTTGTCAATACAAAATAAAACAGCTATATATAATCAGATCATCAAACCGATTTGGTTGTACGGTATCCAAATATGGGGTTGTGCCAAAGACACAAACGTCGCAATAATTCAGACCTTCCAAAATAAGGTGCTTCGAAATATGTTGAATGCTCCGTGGTATGTCCGCAATCAAGATATCCATCGCGACCTCGACATACCCACAGTTGCCGAAGAGATAAAAAGGTACGCTGGCATGCATGAAGCCAGACTCCACCAACATGTCAATGTAGAAGCCCTCCAACTACTTGATAACCAGAGCCTAATTCGAAGGTTGAAGAGGACTAAACCCTTCGAACTAGTGTAGGAGACAGATACGTTAGGACATCGCTGGATGTACCATAATGCAAAATGTTATTTATAAGATGTAATAGAGAAAAATTGATGGTTGGTCCTGCGTGACAAGTTTTAATAAAAAGCATTATAAAAAAAAAATGTATACGGCCATATAGGACCTACAGGCGATCTTCTTGAGTCGATATATGTCGATCTGAGCACCGTATATGCAGGATTGGGGCAGCTCCGACACCAGCCAGGTGCAACCTATGCCCATATAGGACCTACAGGCGATGTTCTTGAGTCGATATAAGTCGATCTGAGCTCCGCTATGCCCTGTATATGCAGCGTGTGGGTGGCTCTGATACCAGCCAGATGCAACCCACGGCCATATAGGACCTACATGCGATGTTCTTGAGTCGATATATGTCGATCTGATCACCGCTATGCACCATATATGCAGCATTGGGGCAGCTCCGACACCAGCCAGGTGCAACCTATGCCCATATAGGACCCACAGGCGATGTTCTTGAGTCGATATATGTTAATCTGAGCTACGCTATGCCCTGTATATGCAGCATGTGGGTGTCTTTGATATCAGCCAGATGCAACCCACGGCCATATTGGACCTACAGGCAATGTTCTTGAGTCGATATATGTCGATGTGATCACCGCTATGCACCGTATATGCAGCATTGGGGCAGCTCCGACACCAGCCAAGTGCAACCTATGCCCATATAGGACCTACAGGCGATGTTCTTGAGTCGATATATGTCGATCTGAGCTCCGCTATGCCCTGTATATGCAGCATGTGGGTGGCTCTGATACCAGCCAGATGCAACCCACGGCCATATAGGAGCTACAGGCGATGTTCTTGAGTCGATATATGTCGATCTGAGCACAGCTGGGCCACGTATATACAGTATGGGGGTACCTCTGATACCAGCCAGCTGCAACCCACGGCCATATAGGACCTACAGGCGATGTTCTTGAGTCGATATATATCGATCTGAGCACAGCTGGGCCAAGTATATACAGCATGGGGGTAGCTCTGATACCAGACAGATGCAACCCACGGCCATATAGGACCTACAGGCAATGTTCTTGAGAAGATATATGTCGATCTGAACAAAGCTGGGCGCCGTATATACAGCATGGGGGTAGCTCTGATACCAGCCAGATGCAACCCACGGCCATATAGGACCTACAGGCAATGTTCTTGAGTCGATATATGTCGATCTGAGCACAGCTGGGCCCGGTATATACGGTATGTGGGTGGCTCTGATATCAGCCAGATGCAACCCACGGCCATATAGGACCTACAGGAGATTTTCTCGAGTCGATATATGTCGATCTGAGCACCGCTGTGCACCGTATATGCAGCATTGTGGCAGCTCCGACACCAGCCAGGTGCAACCTATGCCCATATAGGACATACAGGCGATGTTCTTGAGTCGATATATGTCGATCTGAGCTCCGCTACGCCCTGTATATGCAGCACGTGGGTGGGTCTGATACCAGGCAGATGCAACCCACGGCCATATAGGATCTACAGGCGATGTTTTTGAGTCGATATATGTCGATCTGAGCACAGCTGGGCCCCATATATACTGCATGGGGGTAGCTCTGATACCAGCCAGATGCAACCCACGGCCATATAGGACCTACAGACAATGTTCTTGAGTCGATATAAGTCGATCTGAGCACAGCTGGGCGCCGTATATACACCATGGGGGTAGCTCTGATACCAGCCAGATGCAACCTACGGCCATATAGGACCTACAGGCGATGTTCTTGAGTCGATATATGTCGATCTGAGCACAGCTGGGATAAGTATATACAGCGTGGGGGTAGCTCTGATACCAGACAGATGCAACCCACGGCTATATAGCACCTACACGCAATGTTCTTGAGTCGATATATGTCGATCTGAGCACAGCTGGGCCCCCTATATACGGCATGTATACGGCCATATAGGACCTACAGGCGATTCTTGAGTCGATATATGTCGATCTGAGCTCCGCTACGCCCTGTATATGCAGCACGTGGGTGGGTCTGATACCAGGCAGATGCAACCCACGGCCATATAGGATCTACAGGCGATGTTTTTGAGTCGATATATGTCGATCTGAGCACAGCTGGGCCCCATATATACTGCATGGGGGTAGCTCTGATACCAGCCAGATGCAACCCACGGCCATATAGGACCTACAGGCAATGTTCTTGAGTCGATATAAGTCGATCTGAGCACAGCTGGGCGCCGTATATACACCATGGGGGTAGCTCTGATACCAGCCAGATGCAACCTACGGCCATATAGGACCTACAGGCGATGTTCTTGAGTCGATATATGTCGATCTGAGCACAGCTGGGATAAGTATATACAGCGTGGGGGTAGCTCTGATACCAGACAGATGCAACCCACGGCTATATAGGACCTACACGCAATGTTCTTGAGTCGATATATGTCGATCTGAGCACAGCTGGGCCCCCTATATACGGCATGTATACGGCCATATAGGACCTACAGGCGATCTTCTTGAGTCGATATATGTCGATCTGAGCACCGTATATGCAGGATTGGGGCAGCTCCGACACCAGACAGGTGCAACCTATGCCCATATAGGACCTACAGGCGATGTTCTTGAGTCGATATAAGTCGATCTGAGCTCCGCTATGCCCTGTATATGCAGCGTGTGGGTGGCTCTGATACCAGCCAGATGCAACCCACGGCCATATAGGACCTACATGCGATGTTCTTGAGTCGATATATGTCGATCTGATCACCGCTATGCACCATATATGCAGCATTGGGGCAGCTCCGACACCAGCCAGGTGCAACCTATGCCCATATAGGACCTACAGGCGATGTTCTTGAGTCGATATATGTCAATCTGAGCTCCGCTATGCCCTGTATATGCAGCATGTGGGTGGCTCTGATGCCAGCCAGATGCAACCCACGGCCATATAGGACCTACAGGCGATGTTCTTGAGTTGATATATGTCGATCTGAGCACAGCTGGGCCACGTATATACAGCATGGGGGTACCTCTGATACCAGCCAGCTGCAACCCACGGCCATATAGGACCTACAGGCGATGTTCTTGAGTCGATATATGTCGATCTGAGCACAGCTGGGCCAAGTATATACAGCATGGTGGTAGCTCTGATACCAGACAGATGCAACCCACGGCCATATAGGACCTACAGGCGATGTTCTTGAGTCGATATATGTCGATCTGAGCACAGCTGGGCGCCGTATATACAGCATGGGGGTAGCTCTTATACCAGCCAGATGCAACCCACGGCCATATAGGACCTACAGGCGATGTTCTTGAGTCGATATATGTCGATCTGAGCACAGCTGGGCCCCGTATATACGGCATGTGGGTGGCTGTGATACCAGCCAGATGCAATCCACGGCCATATAGGACCTACAGGCGATGTTCTTGAGTCGATATATGTCGATCTGAGCACAGCTGGGCCCCGTATATACGGCATATGGGTGGCTCTGATATCAGCCAGGTGCAACCTATGCCCATACAGGACCTACAGGCGATGTTCTTGAGTCGATATGTGTCGATCTGAGCACAGCTATGCCCTGTATATGCAGCACGTGGGTGGCTCTGATACCAGCCAGATGCAACCCACGGCCTTATAGGACCTACAGGCGATGTTCTTGAGTCGATATATGTCGATCTGAGCACAGCTGGGCCCCATATATACAGCATGGGGGTAGCTCTGATACCAGCCAGATGCAACCCACGGCCATATAGGACCTACAGGCAATGTTCTTGAGTCGATATATGTCGATCTGAGCACAGCTGGGCGCCGTATAAACACCATGGGGGTAGCTCTGATACCAGCCAGATGCAACCCACGGCCATATAGGACCTACAGGCGATGTTCTTGAGTCGAGATATGTCGATCTGAGCACAGCTGGGCCCCGTATATACAGCATGTGGGTGGCTCTGATACCAGCCAGATGCAACCCACGGCCATTTAGGACCTACAGGCAATGTTCTTGAGTCGATATATGTCGATCTGAGCACAGCTGGGCCCCGTATATACGGCATGGGGGTACCTCTGATACCAGCCAGATGCAACCCACTGCAATATAGGACCTACAGGCGATGTTCTTGTGTCATTATATGTCGATCTGAGCACAGCTGGGCCCCGTATATACGGCATGTGGGTGGCTCTGATACCAGCCAGATGCAAACCACGGCCATATAGAACCTACAAGCGATGTTCGTGAATCGATATATGTCGATCTGAGCACAGCTGGGCGCCGTATATACAGCATGGGGGTAGCTCTGATACCAGCCAGATGCAACCCACGGCCATATAGGACCCACAGGCGATGTTCTTGAGTCGATATATGTCGATCTGAGCACAGCTGGGCCCCCTATATACGGCATGTATACGGCCATATAGGACCTACAGGCGATCTTCTTGAGTCGATATATGTCGATCTGAGCACCGTATATGCAGCATTGGGGCAGCTCCGAAACCAGCCAGGTGCAACCTATGCCCATATAGGACCTACAGGCGATAATCTTGAGTCGATATAAGTCGATCTGAGCTCCGCTATGCCCTGTATATGCAGCGTGTGAGTGGCTCAGATACCAGCCAGATGTAACCCACGGCCATATAGGACCTACAGGCCATGTTCTTGAGTCGATATATGTCGATCTGAGCACAGCTGGGCCCCGTATATAAAGCATGGGGGTAGCTTTGATACCAGCCAGATTCAACCCACGGCCATATAGGACCTTCAGGCGATGTTCTTGAGTCGATATATGTCGATCTGAGCACAGCTGGGCCCCGTATATACGGCATGTGGGTGGCTCTGATACCAGCCAGATGCAACCCACGGCTATATAGGACCTACAGGCGATGTTCTTGAGTCGATATATGTCGATCTGAGCTCCTCTATGCCCTGTATATGCAGCATGTGGGTGGCTCTGATACCAGGCAGCTGCAACCCACGGCCATATAAGACCCACAGGCGATGTTCTTCAGTCGATATATGTCGATCTGAGGACAGCTGGGCCCCATATATACAGCATGGGGGTAGCTCTGATACCAGCCAGATGCAACCCACGGCTATATAGGACCTACAGGCAATGTTCTTGAGTCGATATATGTCGATCTGAGCACAGCTGGGCCAAGTATATACAGCACGCGGGCAGCTCTGATACCAGACAGATGCAACCCGCGGCCATATAGGACCTACAGGCGATGTTCTTGAGTCGATATATGTCGATCTGAGCACAGCTGGGCGCCGTATATACAGCATGGGGGTAGCTCTGATACCAGCCAGATGCAACCCACGGCCATATAGGACATACAGGCGATGTTCTTGAGTCGATATATGTCGATCTGAGCACAGCTGGGCCCCGTATATACGGCATGTGGGTGGCTCTGATATCAGCCAGATGCAACCAACGGCCATATGGTACCTACAGGAGATGTTCTTGAGTCGATATGTGTCGATCTGAGCACCGCTGTGCACCGTATATAGCTGCGCCCCATATATACAGCATGGGGGTAGCTCTGATACCAGCCAGATGCAACCCACGGCCATATAGGACCTACAGGCAATGTTCTTGTGTCGATATATGTCGATCTGAGCACAGCTGGACGCCGTATATACACCATGGGGGTAGCTCTGATACCAGCCAGATGCAACCCACGGCCATATAGGACCTACAGGCGATGTTCTTAAGTCGATATATGTCGATCTGAGCACAGCTGGGCCCCGTATATACAGCATGTGGGTGGCTCTGATACCAGCCAGATGCAACCCACGGCCATATAGGACCTACAGGCAATGTTCTTGAGTCGATATATGTCGATCTGAGCACAGCTGGGCACCGTATATACGGCATGGGGGCAGCTCTGATACCAGCTAGATGCAACCCACGGCCATATAGGACCTAAAGCCGATGTTCTTGTGTCATTATATGTCGATCTGAGCACAGCTGGGCCCCGTATATACGGCATGTGGGTGGCTCTGATACCAGCCAGATGCAAACCACGGCTATATAGGACCTACAAGCGATGTTCTTTAGTCGATATATGTCGATCTGAGCACAGCTGGGCGCCGTATATACAGCATGGGGGGTAGCTCTAATACCAGGCAGATGCAACCCACGGCCATATAGGACCTACAGGCGATGTTCTTGAGTCGATATATGTCGATCTGAGCACAGTTGGGCCCCGTATATATGGCATGTGGGTTGCTCTGATACCAGCCAGATGAAACCCACGGCCATATAGGACCTACAGGCGATGTTCTTGAGTCGATATATGTCGATCTGAGCACAGCTGGGCCCCCTATATACGGCATGTATACGGCCATATAGGACCCACAGGCGATCTTCTTGAGTCGATATATGTCGATCTGCGCACCGTATATGCATCATTGGGGCAGCTCCGACACCAGCCAGGTGCAACCTATGCCCATATAGGACCTACAGGCGATGTTCTTGAGTCGATATATGTCGATCTGAGCACAGCTGGGCCCCGTATATAAAGCATGGGGATAGCTTTGATACCAGCCAGATTCAACCCACGGCCATATAGGACCTACAGGCTATGTTCTTAAGTAGATATATGTCGATCTGAGCACAGCTGGGCCCCATATATACGGCATGTGGGTGGCTCTGATACCAGCCAGATGCAACCCACGGCCATATAGGTCCTACAGGCGATGTTCTTGAGTTGATATATGTCGATCTGAGCTCCGCTATGCCCTGTATATGCAGCATGTGGGTGGCTCTGATACCAGCCAGCTGCAACCCACGGCCACATAAGACCCACAGGCGATGTTCTTGAGT
Organism: Lordithon lunulatus; assembly: GCA_963942505.1. Taxonomy (NCBI): domain Eukaryota; kingdom Metazoa; phylum Arthropoda; class Insecta; order Coleoptera; family Staphylinidae; genus Lordithon; species Lordithon lunulatus. Next base: position 36,130,018 of record OZ012670.1, on the reverse strand, counting down.
CGATATATGTCGATCTGAGGAAAGCTGGGCCCCATATATACAGCATGGGGGTAGCTCTGATACCAGCCAGATGCAACCCACGGCTATATAGGACCTACAGGCAATGTTCTTGAGTCGATATATGTCGATCTGAGCACAGCTGGGCCCCATATATACTGCATGGGGGTAGCTCTGATACCAGCCAGATGCAACCCACGGCCATATAGGACCTACAGGAAATGTTCTTGAGTCGATATAAGTCGATCTGAGCACAGCTGGGCGCCGTATATACAGCATGGGGGTAGCTCTGATACCTGCCAGATGCAACCCACGGCCATATAGGACCTACAGGCAATGTTTTTGAATCGATATATGTCGATCTGAGCACAGCCCCGTATATATAGCATATGGGTGGCTCTGATATCAGCCAGGTGCAACCCACGGCCATATGGGACCTACAGGAGATATTCTTGAGTCGATATATGTCGATCTGAGCACCGCTATGCACCGTATATGCAGCATTGGGGCAGCTCCGACACCAGCCAGGTGCAACCTATGCCCATATAGGACCTACAGGCGATGTTCTTGAGTCGATATATGTCAATCTGAGCTCCGCTATGCCCTGTATATGCAGCATGTGGGTGGCTCTGATGCCAGCCAGATGCAACCCACGGCCATATAGGACCTACAGGCGATGTTCTTGAGTTGATATATGTCGATCTGAGCACAGCTGGGCCACGTATATACAGCATGGGGGTACCTCTGATACCAGCCATCTGCAACCCACGGCCATATAGGACCTACAGGCGATGTTCTTGAGTCGATATATGTCGATCTGAGCACAGCTGGGCCAAGTATATACAGCATGGGGGTAGTGGTAGTGGTAGTGGTAGTGGTAGTGTGGGTAGCTCTGATATCAGCCAGGTGCAACCTATGCCCATACAGGACCTGCAGGCGATGTTCTTGAGTCGATATATGTCGATCTGAGCACAGCTGGGCCCCGTTTATACAGCATGGGGGTAGCTCTGATACCAGCCAGATGCAACCCACGGCCATATAGGACCTACAGGCGTTATTCTTGAGTCGATATATGTAGATCTTAGCACAGCTGGGCCCCGTATATACGGCATGCGGGTTGCTCTGATACCAGCCAGATGCAACCCACGGCCATATAGGACCTACAGGCGATGTTCTTGAGTTGATATATGTCGATCTGAGCACAGCTGGGCCACGTATATACAGCCAGATGCAACCTATGCCCATACAGGACCTACAGGCGATGTTCTTGAGTCGATATGTGTCGATCTGAGCACAGCTATGCCCTGTATATGCAGCACGTGGGTGGCTCTGATACCAGCCAGATGCAACCGACGGCCTATAGGACCTACAGGCGATGTTCTTGAGTCGATATATGTCGATCTGAGCACAGTTGGGCCTCGTATATACGGCGTATGGGTAGCTCTGATACCAGCCAGATGCAACCCACGGCCATATAGGACCTACAGGCGATGTTCTTGAGTCGATATATGTCGATCTGAGCACAGCTGGGCCCCGTATATACGGCGTGTGGGTAGCTCTGATACCAGCCAGATGCAACCCACGGCCATATAGGACCTACAGGCGATGTTCTTGAGTCGATATATGTCGATCCGAGCACAGCTGGGTCCCGTATATGCAGCTTGTGGGTGGCTCTGATACCAGCCAGATGCAACCCACTGCCATATAGGACCTACAGGCAATGTTCTTGAGTCAATATATGTCGATATGAGCACAGCTGGGCCCCGTATATACGGCATGTGGGTGGCTCTGATATCAGCCAGATGCAACCCACGGCCATATAGAACCTACAGGCGACGTTCTTGAGTCGATATATGTCGATCTGAGCACCGCTATGCACCATTGGGGCAGCTCCGACACCAGCCAGGTGCAACCTATGCCCATATAGGACCTACAGGCGATGTTCTTGAGTCGAAATATGTCGATCTGAGCACAGCTGGGCCACGTATATAAAGCATGGGGGTAGCTGTGATACCAGCCAGCTGCAACCCACGGCCATATAGGACCTACAGGCGATGTTCTTGAGTCGATATATGTCGATCTGAGCACAGCTGGGCCCCGTTTATACAGCATGGGGGTAGCTCTGATACCAGCCAGATGCAACCCACGGCCATATAGGACCTACAGGCGTTATTCTTGAGTCGATATATGTAGATCTTAGCACAGCTGGGCCCCGTATATACGGCATGCGGGTTGCTCTGATACCAGCCAGATGTAACCCACGGCCATATAGGACCAACAGGCGTTGTTCTTGAGTCCATATATTTCGATCTGAGCACAGCTGGGCTCCGTATATACGGCATGTGGGTGGCTCTGATCTCAGCCAGATGCAACCCACAGCCATATAGGACCTACAGGCGATGTTCTTGAGTCGATATATATATATATATATATATATATATATATATCGATCTGAGCACCGCTATGCACCGTATATGCAGCCTTGGGGCAGCTCCGTCACCAGACAGGTGCAACCTATGCCCATATAGGACCCACAGGCGATGTTCTTGAGTCGATATATGTCGATCTGAGCACAGCTGGGCGCCGTATATACACCATGGGGGTAGCTCTGATACCAGCCAGATGCAACCCACGGCCATATAGGACCTACAGGCGATGTTCTTGAGTCGATATATGTCGATCTGAGCACAGCTGGGCCCCGTATATACGGGATGTGGGTGGCTCTGATACCAGCCAAATGCAACCCACGGCCATATAGGACCTACAGGCGCTGTTCTTGAGTCGATATATGTCGATCTGAGCACAGCTGGGCCCTGTATATACGGCATGTGGGTGGCTCTGATATCAGCCAGATGCAACCCACGGCCATATAGGACCTACATGCGTTGTTCTTGAGTCGATATATGTCGATCTGATCACCGCTATGCACAATATATGCAGCATTGGGGCAGCTCCGACACCAGCCAGGTGCAACCTATGCCCATATAGGACCCACAGGCGATGTTCTTGAGTCGATATATGTCAATCTGAGCTCCGCTATGCCCTGTATATGCAGCATGTGGGTAGCTTTGATATCAGCCAGATGCAACCCACGGCCATATTGGACCTACAGGCAATGTTCTTGAGTCGATATATGTCGATCTGAGCACCGCTATGCACCGTATATGCAGCATTGGGGCAGCTCCGACACCAGCCAGGTGCAACCTATGCCCATATAGGACCTACAGGCGATGTTCTTGAGTCGATATATGTCAATCTGAGCTCCGCTATGCCCTGTATATGCAGCATGTGGGTGGCTCTGATACCAGCCAGATGCAACCCACGGCCATATAGGACCTACAGGCGATGTTCTTGAGTTGATATATGTCGATCTGAGCACAGCTGGGCCACGTATATACAGCATGGGGGTACCTCTGATACCAGCCAGCTGCAACCCACGGCCATATAGGACATACAGGCGATGTTCTTGAGTCGATATATGTCGATCTGAGCAAAGCTGGGCCAAGTATATACAGCATGGGGGTAGCTCTGATACCAGACAGATGTAACCCACGGCCATATAGGACCTACAGGCGATGTTCTTGAGTCGATATATGTCGATCTGAGCACAGCTGGGCGCCGTATATACAGCATGGGGGTAGCTCTGATACCAGCCAGATGCAACCCACGGCCATATAGGACCTACGGGCGATGTTCTTGAGTCGATATATGTCGATCTGAGCACAGCTGGGCCCCGTATATACGGCATGTGGGTGGCTGTGATTCCAGCCAGATGCAATCCACGGCCATATAGTACCTACAGGAGATGTTCTTGAGTCGATATGTGTCGATCTGAGCACCGCTATGCACCGTATATAGCTGCGCCCCATATATACAGCACGGGGGATGCTCTGATGCCAGCCAGATGCAACCCTCGGCCATATAGGACCTACAGGCAATGTTCTTGAGTCGATATATGTCGATCTGAGCACAGCTGGGCGCCGTATATACACCATGGGGGTAGCTCTGATACCAGCCAGATGCAACCCACGGCCATATAGGACCTACAGGCGATGTTCTTAAGTCGATATATGTCGATCTGAGCACAGCTGGGCCCCGTATATACAGCATGTGGGTGGCTCTGATACCAGCCAGATGCAACCCACGGCCATATAGGACCTACAAGCAATGTTCTTGAGTCGATATATGTCGATCTGAGCACAGCTGGGCCCCGTATATACGGCATGGGGGCAGCTCTGATACCAGCTAGATGCAACCCACGGCCATATAGGACCTACAGGCGATGTTCTTGTGTCATTATATGTCGAACTGAGCACAGCTGGGCCCCGTATATACGGCATGTGGGTGGCTCTGATACCGGCCAGATGCAAATCACGGCTATTATAGGACCTACAAGCGTTGTTCTTGAGTCGATATATGTCGATCTGAGCACAGCTAGGCCCCGTATATAAAGCACGGGGATAGCTTTGATACCAGCCAGATTCAACCCACGGCCATATAGGACCTACAGGCTATGTTCTTGAGTCGATATATGTCGATCTGAGCACAGCTGGGCCCCGTATATACGGCATGTGGGTGGCTCTGATACCAGCCAGATGCAACCCACGGCCATATAGGACCTACAGGCGATGTTCTTGAGTCGATATATGTCGATCTGAGCTCCGCTATGCCCTGTATATGCAGCATGTGGGTGGCTCTGATACCAGCCAGCTGCAACCCACGGCCATATAAGACCCACAGGCGATGTTCTTGAGTCGATATATGTCGATCTGAGGACAGCTGGGCCCCATATATACAGCATGGGGGTAGCTATGATACCAGCCAGATGCAACCCACGGCTATATAGGACCTACAGGCAATGTTCTTGAGTCGATATATGTCGATCTGAGCACAGCTGGGCGCCGTATATACAACATGGGTGTAGCTCTGATACCTACCAGAAGCAACCCACGGCCATATAGGACCTACAGGCGATGTTCTTGAGTCGATATATGTCGATCTGAGCACAGCTGGGCCCCGTATATACGGCATGCTGGTTGCTCTGATACCAGCCAGATGCAACCCATGGCCATATAGGACCTACAGGCGTTGTTCTTGAGTCCATATATGTCGATCTGAGCACAGCTGGGCCCCGTATATACGGCATGTGGGTGGCTCTGATCTCAGCCAGATGCAACCCACAGCCATATAGGACCTACAGGCGATGTTCTTGAGTCGATATATGACGATCAGAGCACCGCTATGCACCGTATATGCAGCCTTGGGGCAGCTCCGTCACCAGCCAGGTGAAACCTATGCCCATATAGGACCTACAGGCGATGTTCTTGAGTCGATATATGTCGATCTGAGCACAGCTGGGCGCCGTATATACACTATGGGGGTAGCTCTGATACCAGCCAGATGCAACCCACGGCCATATAGTACCTACAGGCGATGTTCTTGAGTCGATATATGTCGATCTGAGCACAGCTGGGCCCCGTATATACGGGATGTGGGTGGTTCTGATACCAGCCAGATGCAACCCACGGCCATATTGGACCTACAGGCGCTGTTCTTGAGTCGATATATGTCGATCTGAGCACAGCTGGGCCCTGTATATACGGCACGTGGGTGGCTCTGATATCAGCCAGATGCAACCCACGGCCATATAGGACCTACATGCGTTGTTCTTGAGTCGAAATATGTCGATCTGATCACCGCTATGCACCATATATGCAGCATTGGGGCAGCTCCGACACCAGCCAGGTGCAACCTATGCCCATATAGGACCCACAGGCGATATTCTTGAGTCGATATATGTCAATCTGAGCTTCGCTATGCCCTTTATATGCAGCATGTGGGTGGCTTTGATATCAGCCAGATGCAACCCACGGTCATATTGGACCTACAGGCAATGTTCTTGAGTCGATATGTGTCGATCTGAGCACCGCTATGCACCGTATATGCAGCATTGGGGCATCTCCGACACCAGCCAGGTGCAACCTATGCCCTTATAGGACCTACAGGCGATGATCTTGAGACGATATATGTCGATCTGAGCTCCGCTATGCCCTGTATATGCAGCATGTGGGTGGCTCTGATACCAGCCAGATGCAACCCACGGTCATATAGGACCTACAGGCGATGTTCTTGAGTCGATATATGTCGATCTGAGCACAGCTGGGCCACGTATATACAGCATGGGGGTACCTCTGATACCAGCCAGCTGCAACCCACGGCCATATAGGACCTACAGGCGATGTTCTTGAGTCGATATATGTCGATCTGAGCACAGCTGGGCCAAGTATATACAGCATGCGGGTAGCTCTGATACCAGACAGATGCAACCCACGGCCATATAGGACCTACAGGCGATGTTCTTGAGTCGATATATGTCGATCTGAGCACAGCTGGGCGCCGTATATACAGCATGGGGGTAGCTCTGATACCAGCCAGATGCAACCCACGGCCATATAGGACCTACAGGAGATGTTCTTGAGTCGATATATCTCGATCTGAGCACCGCTATGCACCGTATATGCAGCATTGTGGCAGCTCTTACACCAGCCAGGTGCAACCTATGCCCATATAGGACCTACAGGCGATGTTCTTGAGTCGATATATGTCGATCTGAGCTCCGCTATACCCTGTATATGCAGCACGTGGGTGGCTCTGATACCAGCCAGATGCAACCCACGGCCATATAGAACCTACAGGCGATGTTCTTGAGTCGATATATGTCGATCTGAGCACAGCTGGGCCACGTATATACAGCATGGGGGTACCTCTGATACCAGCCAGCTGCAACCCACGGCCATATAGGACCTACAGGCGATGTTGTTGAGTCGATATATGTCGATCTGAGCACAGCTGGGCCAAGTATATACAGCATGCGGGCAGCTCTGATACCAGATAGATGCAACCCGCGGCCATATAGGACCTACAGGCGATGTTCTTGAGTCGAAATATGTCGATCTGAGCACAGCTAAGCGCCGTATATACAGCATGGGGGTAGCTCTGATACCTGCCAGATGCAACCCACGGCCATATAGGACCTACAGGCGATGTTCTTGAGTCGATATATGTCGATCTGAGCTCCGCTATGCCCTGTATATGTAGCATGTGGGTGGCTCTGATACCAGCCAGCTGCAACCCACGGCCATATAAGACCCACAGGCGATATTTTTGAGTCGATATATGTCGATCTGAGGACAGCTGGGCCCCATATATTCAGCATGGGGGTAGCTCTGATACCAGCCAGATGCAACCCACGGCTATATAGGACCTACAGGCAATGATCTTGAGTCGATATATGTCGATCTGAGCACAGCTGGGCGCCGTATATACACCATGGGGGTAGCTCTGATACCAACCAGATGCAACCCACGGCCATATAGGACCTACAGGCGATGTTCTTTAGTCGATATATGTCGATCTGAGTACAGCCGGGCAACGTATATCCGGCATGTAAGTGGCTCTGATACCAGCCAGATGCAACCCACGGCGATATAGGACCCACAGGCAATGTTCTTGAGTCGATATATGTCGATCTGGGCACAGCTGGGCCCCGTATATACGGCATGTGGGTGGCTCTGATACCAGCCAGATGCAACCAACGGCCATATAGGACCTACAGGCGATGTTCTTGAGTCTATATATGTCGATCTGAGCTCCGCTATGCCTTGTATATGCAGCTTGTTGGTGGCTTTGATACCAGCCAGCTGCAACCCACGGCCATATAAGACCCACAGGCGATGTTTTTGAGTCGATATATGTCGATCTGAGCACAGGTGGGCCCCCTATATACGGCATGTATACGGCCATATAGGACCTACAGGCGATCTTCTTGAGTCGAAAGATGTCGATCTGCGCACCGTATATGCATCATTGGGGCAGCTCCGACACCAGCCAGGTGCAACCTATGCCCATATAGGACCTACAGGCGATGTTCTTGAGTCGATATATGTCGATCTGAGCACAGCTAGGCCCCGTATATAAAGCATGGGGATAGCTTTGATACCAGCCAGATTCAACCCACGGCCATATAGGACCTACAGGCTATGTTCTTGAGTCGATATATGTCGATCTGAGCACAGCTGGGCCCCGTATATACGGCATGTGGGTGGCTCTGATACCAGCCAGATGCAACCCACGGCCATATAGGACCTACAGGCGATGTTCTTGAGTCGATATATGTCGATCTGAGCTCCGCTATGCCCTGTATATGCAGCATGTGGGTGGCTCTGATACCAGCCAGCTGCAACCCACGGCCATATAAGACCCACAGGCGATGTTCTTGAGTCGATATATGTCGATCTGAGGACAGCTGGGCCCCATATATACAGCAAGGGGGTAGCTATGATACCAGCCAGATGCAACCCACGGCTATATAGGACCTACAGGCAATGTTCTTGAGTCGATATATGTCGATCTGAGCACAGCTGGGCGCCGTATATACAACATGGGTGTAGCTCTGATACCTACCAGATGCAACCCACGGCCATATAGGACCTACAGGCGATGTTCTTGAGTCGATATATGTCGATCTGAGCACAGCTGGGCCCCGTATATACGGCATGCTGGTTGCTCTGATACCAGCCAGATGCAACCCATGGCCATATAGGACCTACAGGCGTTGTTCTTGAGTCCATATATGTCGATCTGAGCACAGCTGGGCCCCGTATATACGGCATGTGGGTGGCTCTGATCTCAGCCAGATGCAACCCACAGCCATATAGGACCTACAGGCGATGTTCTTGAGTCGATATATGACGATCAGAGCACCGCTATGCACCGTATATGCAGCCTTGGGGCAGCTCCGTCACCAGCCAGGTGAAACCTATGCCCATATAGGACCTACAGGCGATATTCTTGAGTCGATATATGTCGATCTGAGCACAGCTGGGCGCCGTATATACACTATGGGGGTAGCTATGATACCAGCCAGATGCAACCCACGGCCATATAGTACCTACAGGCGATGTTCTTGAGTCGATATATGTCGATCTGAGCACAGCTGGGCCCCGTATATATGGGATGTGGGTGGTTCTGATACCAGCCAGATGCAACCCACGGCCATATTGGACCTACAGGCGCTGTTCTTGAGTCGATATATGTCGATCTGAGCACAGCTGGGCCCTGTATATACGGCACGTGGGTGGCTCTGATATCAGCCAGATGCAACCCACGGCCATATAGGACCTACATGCGTTGTTCTTGAGTCGAAATATGTCGATCTGATCACCGCTATGCACCATATATGCAGCATTGGGGCAGCTCCGACACCAGCCAGGTGCAACCTATGCCCATATAGGACCCACAGGCGATATTCTTGAGTCGATATATGTCAATCTGAGCTTCGCTATGCCCTTTATATGCAGCATGTGGGTGGCTTTGATATCAGCCAGATGCAACCCACGGTCATATTGGACCTACAGGCAATGTTCTTGAGTCGATATGTGTCGATCTGAGCACCGCTATGCACCGTATATGCAGCATTGGGGCATCTCCGACACCAGCCAGGTGCAACCTATGCCCTTATAGGACCTACAGGCGATGATCTTGAGTCGATATATGTCGATCTGAGCTCCGCTATGCCCTGTATATGCAGCATGTGGGTGGCTCTGATACCAGCCAGATGCAACCCACGGTCATATAGGACCTACAGGCGATGTTCTTGAGTCGATATATGTCGATCTGAGCACAGCTGGGCCACGTATATACAGCATGGGGGTACCTCTGATACCAGCCAGCTGCAACCCACGGCCATATAGGACCTACAGGCGATGTTCTTGAGTCGATATATGTCGATCTGAGCACAGCTGGGCCAAGTATATACAGCATGCGGGTAGCTCTTATACCAGACAGATGCAACCCACGGCCATATAGGACCTACAGGCGATGTTCTTGAGTCGATATATGTCGATCTGAGCACAGCTGGGCGCCGTATATACAGCATGGGGGTAGCTTTGATACCAGCCAGATGCAACCCACGGCCATATAGGACCTACAGGAGATGTTCTTGAGTCGATATATGTCGATCTGAGCACCGCTATGCACCGTTTATGCAGCATTGTGGCAGCTCCTACACCAGCCAGGTGCAACCTATGCCCATATAGGACCTACAGGCGATGTTCTTGAGTCGATATATGTCGATCTGAGCTCCGCTATACCCTGTATATGCAGCACGTGGGTGGCTCTGATACCAGCCAGATGCAACCCACGGCCATATAGAACCTACAGGCGATGTTCTTGAGTCGATATATGTCGATCTGAGCACAGCTGGGCCACGTATAAACAGCATGGGGGTACCTCTGATACCAGCCAGCTGCAACCCACGGCCATATAGGACCTACAGGCGATGTTGTTGAGTCGATATATGTCGATCTGAGCACAGCTGGGCCAAGTATATACAGCATGCGGGCAGCTCTGATACCAGATAGATGCAACCCGCGGCCATATAGGACCTACAGGCGATGTTCTTGAGTCGAAATATGTCGATCTGAGCACAGCTACGCGCCGTATATACAGCATGGGGGTAGCTCTGATACCTGCCAGATGCAACCCACGGCCATATAGGACCTACAGGCGATGTTCTTGAGTCGATATATGTCGATCTGAGCTCCGCTATGCCCTGTATATGCAGCATGTGGGTGGCTCTGATACCAGCCAGCTGCAACCCACGGCCATATAAGACCCACAGGCGATATTCTTGAGTCGATATATGTCGATCTGAGGACAGCTGGGCCCCATATATTCAGCATGGGGGTAGCTCTGATACCAGCCAGATGCAACCCACGGCTATATAGGACCTACAGGCAATGTTCTTGAGTCGATATATGTCGATCTGAGCACAGCTGGGCGCCGTATATACACCATGGGGGTAGCTCTGATACCAACCAGATGCAACCCACGGCCATATAGGACCTACAGGCGATGTTCTTTAGTCGATATATGTCGATCTGAGCACAGCCGGGCAACGTATATCCTGCATGTGGGTGGCTCTGATACCAGCCAGATGCAACCCACGGCGATATAGGACCCACAGGCAATGTTCTTGAGTCGATATATGTCGATCTGGGCACAGTTGGGCCCCGTATATACGGCATGTGGGTGGCTCTGATACCAGCCAGATGCAACCAACGGCCATATAGGACCTACAGGCGATGTTCTTGAGTCTATATATGTCGATCTGAGCTCCGCTATGCCTTGTATATGCAGCTTGTTGGTGGCTTTGATACCAGCCAGCTGCAACCCACGGCCATATAAGACCCACAGGCGATGTTTTTGAGTCGATATATGTCGATCTGAGCACAGCTGTGCGCCGTATATACACCATGGGGGTAGCTCTGATACCAACCTGTGGCTCTGATACTAGCCAGATGCAAACCACGGCCATATAGGACCCACAGGCGATGTTCTTGACTCGATATATGTCGATCTGAGTACAGCTGGGCGCCGTATATACAGCATGTGGGAAGCTCTGATACCAGCCAGATGCAACCCACGGCCATATAGGACCTACAGGCGATGTTCTTGAGTCGATATATGTCGATCTGAGCACAGCTGGGCGCCGTATATACAGCATGGGGGTAGCTCTGATACCAGCCAGATGCAACCCACGGCCATATAGGACCTACAGGCGATGTTCTTGAGTCCATATTTGTCGATCTGAGCACAGCAGGGCCCCGTATATACGGCATGTGGGTGGCTCTGATACCAGCCAGATGCAAACCACGGCCATGTAGGACCTACAGGCGATGTTCTTGAGTCGATATATGTCGATCTGAGCACAGCTGGGCGCCGTATATACAGCATGGGGGTAGCTCTGATACCAGCCAGATGCAACCCACGGCCATATAGAACCTACAGGCGATGTTCTTGAGTCGATATATATCGATTTGGGCACAGCTGGGCCCCGTATATACGGCATGTGGGTGGCTCTGATACCAGCCAGATGCAACCCACGGCCATATAGGACCTACAGGAGATGTTCTTGAGCCGATATTTGTCGATCTGAGCACCGCTATGCACCGTATATGCAGCATTGTGGCAGCTCCGACACCAGCCAGGTGCAACCTATGCCCATATAGGACCTACAGGCGATGTTCTTAAGTCGATATAAGTCGATCTGAGCTCCGCTATGTCCTGTATATGCAGCGTGTGGGTGGCTCTGATACCAGCCAGCTGCAACCCACGGCCATATAAGACCCACAGGCGATATTCTTGAGTCGATATATGTCGATCTGAGGACAGCTGGGCCCCATATATTCAGCATGGGGGTAGCTCTGATACCAGCCAGATGCAACCCACGGCTATATAGGACCTACAGGCAATGTTCTTGAGTCGATATATGTCGATCTGAGCACAGCTGGGCGCCGTATATACACCATGGGGGTAGCTCTGATACCAACCAGATGCAACCCACGGCCATATAGGACCTACAGGCGATGTTCTTTAGTCGATATATGTCGATCTGAGCACAGCCGGGCAACGTATATCCGGCATGTGGGTGGCTCTGATACCAGCCATATGCAACCCACGGCGATATAGGACCCACAGGCAATGTTCTTGAGTCGATATATGTCGATCTGTGCACAGCTGGGCCCCGTATATACGGCATGTGGGTGGCTCTGATACCAGCCAGATGCAACCAACGGCCATATAGGACCTACAGGCGATGTTCTTGAGTCTATATATGTCGATCTGAGCTCCGCTATGCCTTGTATATGCAGCTTGTTGGTGTTTTTGATACCAGCCAGCTGCAACCCACGGCCATATAAGACCCACAGGCGATGTTTTTGAGTCGATATATGTCGATCTGAGCACAGCTGTGCGCCGTATATACACCATGGGGGTAGCTCTGATACCAACCTGTGGCTCTGATACTAGCCAGATGCAAACCACGGCCATATAGGACCTACAGGCGATGTTCTTGACTCGATATATGTCGATCTGAGTACAGCTGGGCGCCGTATATACAGCATGTGGGAAGCTCTGATACCAGCCAGATGCAACCCACGGCCATATAGGACCTACAGGCGATGTTCTTGAGTCGATATATGTCGATCTGAGCACAGCTGGGCGCCGTATATACAGCATGGGGGTAGCTCTGATACCAGCCAGATGCAACCCACGGCCATATAGGACCTACAGGCGATGTTCTTGAGTCTATATTTGTCGATCTGAGCACAGCAGGGCCCCGTATATACGGCATGTGGGTGGCTCTGATACCAGCCAGATGCAAACCACGGCCATGTAGGACCTACAGGCGATGTTCTTGAGTCGATATATGTCGATCTGAGCACAGCTGGGCGCCGTATATACAGCATGGGGGTAGCTCTGATACCAGCCAGATGCAACCCACGGCCATATAGAACCTACAGGCGATGTTCTTGAGTCGATATATATCGATTTGGGCACAGCTGGGCCCCGTATATACGGCATGTGGGTGGCTCTGATACCAGCCAGATGCAACCCACGGCCATATAGGACCTACAGGAGATGTTCTTGAGCCGATATTTGTCGATCTGAGCACCGCTATGCACCGTATATGCAGCATTGTGGCAGCTCCGACACCAGCCAGGTGCAACCTATGCCCATATAGGACCTACAGGCGATGTTCTTAAGTCGATATAAGTCGATCTGAGCTCCGCTATGCCCTGTATATGCAGCGTGTGGGTGGCTCTGATACCAGCCAGCTGCAACCCACGGCCATATAAGACCCACAGGCGATATTCTTGAGTCGATATATGTCGATCTGAGGACAGCTGGGCCCCATATATTCAGCATGGGGGTAGCTCTGATACCAGCCAGATGCAACCCACGGCTATATAGGACCTACAGGCAATGTTCTTGAGTCGATATATGTCGATCTGAGCACAGCTGGGCGCCGTATATACACCATGGGGGTAGCTCTGATACCAACCAGATGCAACCCACGGCCATATAGGACCTACAGGCGATGTTCTTTAGTCGATATATGTCGATCTGAGCACAGCCGGGCAACGTATATCCGGCATGTGGGTGGCTCTGATACCAGCCATATGCAACCCACGGCGATATAGGACCCACAGGCAATGTTCTTGAGTCGATATATGTCGATCTGGGCACAGCTGGGCCCCGTATATACGGCATGTGGGTGGCTCTGATACCAGCCAGATGCAACCAACGGCCATATAGGACCTACAGGCGATGTTCTTGAGTCTATATATGTCGATCTGAGCTCCGCTATGCCTTGTATATGCAGCTTGTTGGTGGTTTTGATACCAGCCAGCTGCAACCCACGGCCATATAAGACCCACAGGCGATGTTTTTGAGTCGATATATGTCGATCTGAGCACAGCTGTGCGCCGTATATACACCATGGGGGTAGCTCTGATACCAACCTGTGGCTCTGATACTAGCCAGATGCAAACCACGGCCATATAGGACCTACAGGCGATGTTCTTGACTCGATATATGTCGATCTGAGTACAGCTGGGCGCCGTATATACAGCATGTGGGAAGCTCTGATACCAGCCAGATGCAACCCACGGCCATATAGGACCTACAGGCGATGTTCTTGAGTCGATATATGTCGATCTGAGCACAGCTGGGCGCCGTATATACAGCATGGGGGTAGCTCTGATACCAGCCAGATGCAACCCACGGCCATATAGGACCTACAGGCGATGTTCTTGAGTCTATATTTGTCGATCTGAGCACAGCAGGGCCCCGTATATACGGCATGTGGGTGGCTCTGATACCAGCCAGATGCAAACCACGGCCATGTAGGACCTACAGGCGATGTTCTTGAGTCGATATATGTCGATCTGAGCACAGCTGGGCGCCGTATATACAGCATGGGGGTAGCTATGATACCAGCCAGATGCAACCCACGGCCATATAGAACCTACAGGCGATGTTCTTGAGTCGATATATATCGATTTGGGCACAGCTGGGCCCCGTATATACGGCATGTGGGTGGCTCTGATACCAGCCAGATGCAACCCACGGCCATATAGGACCTACTGGAGATGTTCTTGAGCCGATATATGTCGATCTGAGCACCGCTATGCACCGTATATGCAGCATTGTGGCAGCTCCGACACCAGCCAGGTGCAACCTATGCCCATATAGGACCTACAGGCGATGTTCTTAAGTCGATATAAGTCGATCTGAGCTCCGCTATGCCCTGTATATGCAGCGTGTGGGTGGCTCTGATACCAGCCAGATGCAACCCACGGCCATATAGGACCTACAAGCGATGTTCTTGAGTCGATATATGTCGATCTGAGCACAGCTGGGCCCCGTATATAAAGCATGGGGATAGCTTTGATACCAGCCAGATTCAACCCACGGCCATATAGGACCTACAGGCTATGTTCTTAAATCGATATATGTCGATCTGAGCACAGCTGGGCCCCGTATATACGGCATGTGGGTGGCTCTGATACCAGCCAGATGCAACCCACGGCCATATAGGACCTACAGGCGATGTTCTTGAGTCGATATATGTCGATCTGAGCTCCGCTATGCCCTGTATATGCAGCATGTGGGTAGCTCTGATACCAGCCAGCTGCAACCCACGGCCATATAAGACCCACAGGCGATGTTCTTGAGTCGATATATGTCGATCTGATGACAGCTGGGCCCCATATATACAGTATGGGGGTAGCTCTGATACCAGCCAGATGCAACCCACGGCTATATAGGACCTACAGGCAATGTTCTTGAGTCGATATATGTCGATCTGAGCACAGCTGGGCGCCGTATATACACCATGGGGGTAGCTCTGATACCAACCTGTGGCTCTGATACTAGCCAGATGCAAACCACGGCCATATAGGACCTACAGGCGATGTTCTTGACTCGATATATGTCGATCTGAGCACAGCCGGGCAACGTATATCCGGCATGTGGGTGGCTCTGATACCAGCCATATGCAACCCACGGCGATATAGGACCCACAGGCAATGTTCTTGAGTCGATATATGTCGATCTGGGCACAGCTGGGCCCCGTATATACGGCATGTGGGTGGCTCTGATACCAGCCAGATGCAACCAACGGCCATATAGGACCTACAGGCGATGTTCTTGAGTCTATATATGTCGATCTGAGCTCCGCTATGCCTTGTATATGCAGCTTGTTGGTGGTTTTGATACCAGCCAGCTGCAACCCACGGCCATATAAGACCCACAGGCGATGTTTTTGAGTCGATATATGTCGATCTGAGCACAGCTGTGCGCCGTATATACACCATGGGGGTAGCTCTGATACCAACCTGTGGCTCTGATACTAGCCAGATGCAAACCACGGCCATATAGGACCTACAGGCGATGTTCTTGACTCGATATATGTCGATCTGAGTACAGCTGGGCGCCGTATATACAGCATGTGGGAAGCTCTGATACCAGCCAGATGCAACCCACGGCCATATAGGACCTACAGGCGATGTTCTTGAGTCGATATATGTCGATCTGAGCACAGCTGGGCGCCGTATATACAGCATGGGGGTAGCTCTGATACCAGCCAGATGCAACCCACGGCCATATAGGACCTACAGGCGATGTTCTTGAGTCTATATTTGTCGATCTGAGCACAGCAGGGCCCCGTATATACGGCATGTGGGTGGCTCTGATACCAGCCAGATGCAAACCACGGCCATGTAGGACCTACAGGCGATGTTCTTGAGTCGATATATGTCGATCTGAGCACAGCTGGGCGCCGTATATACAGCATGGGGGTAGCTCTGATACCAGCCAGATGCAACCCACGGCCATATAGAACCTACAGGCGATGTTCTTGAGTCGATATATATCGATTTGGGCACAGCTGGGCCCCGTATATACGGCATGTGGGTGGCTCTGATACCAGCCAGATGCAACCCACGGCCATATAGGACCTACAGGAGATGTTCTTGAGCCGATATTTGTCGATCTGAGCACCGCTATGCACCGTATATGCAGCATTGTGGCAGCTCCGACACCAGCCAGGTGCAACCTATGCCCATATAGGACCTACAGGCGATGTTCTTAAGTCGATATAAGTCGATCTGAGCTCCGCTATGCCCTGTATATGCAGCGTGTGGGTGGCTCTGATACCAGCCAGCTGCAACCCACGGCCATATAAGACCCACAGGCGATATTCTTGAGTCGATATATGTCGATCTGAGGACAGCTGGGCCCCATATATTCAGCATGGGGGTAGCTCTGATACCAGCCAGATGCAACCCACGGCTATATAGGACCTACAGGCAATGTTCTTGAGTCGATATATGTCGATCTGAGCACAGCTGGGCGCCGTATATACACCATGGGGGTAGCTCTGATACCAACCAGATGCAACCCACGGCCATATAGGACCTACAGGCGATGTTCTTTAGTCGATATATGTCGATCTGAGCACAGCCGGGCAACGTATATCCGGCATGTGGGTGGCTCTGATACCAGCCATATGCAACCCACGGCGATATAGGACCCACAGGCAATGTTCTTGAGTCGATATATGTCGATCTGGGCACAGCTGGGCCCCGTATATACGGCATGTGGGTGGCTCTGATACCAGCCAGATGCAACCAACGGCCATATAGGACCTACAGGCGATGTTCTTGAGTCTATATATGTCGATCTGAGCTCCGCTATGCCTTGTATATGCAGCTTGTTGGTGGTTTTGATACCAGCCAGCTGCAACCCACGGCCATATAAGACCCACAGGCGATGTTTTTGAGTCGATATATGTCGATCTGAGCACAGCTGTGCGCCGTATATACACCATGGGGGTAGCTCTGATACCAACCTGTGGCTCTGATACTAGCCAGATGCAAACCACGGCCATATAGGACCTACAGGCGATGTTCTTGACTCGATATATGTCGATCTGAGTACTGCTGGGCGCCGTATATACAGCATGTGGGAAGCTCTGATACCAGCCAGATGCAACCCACGGCCATATAGGACCTACAGGCGATGTTCTTGAGTCGATATATGTCGATCTGAGCACAGCTGGGCGCCGTATATACAGCATGGGGGTAGCTCTGATACCAGCCAGATGCAACCCACGGCCATATAGGACCTACAGGCGATGTTCTTGAGTCTATATTTGTCGATCTGAGCACAGCAGGGCCCCGTATATACGGCATGTGGGTGGCTCTGATACCAGCCAGATGCAAACCACGGCCATGTAGGACCTACAGGCGATGTTCTTGAGTCGATATATGTCGATCTGAGCACAGCTGGGCGCCGTATATACAGCATGGGGGTAGCTATGATACCAGCCAGATGCAACCCACGGCCATATAGAACCTACAGGCGATGTTCTTGAGTCGATATATATCGATTTGGGCACAGCTGGGCCCCGTATATACGGCATGTGGGTGGCTCTGATACCAGCCAGATGCAACCCACGGTCATATAGGACCTACTGGAGATGTTCTTGAGCCGATATATGTCGATCTGAGCACCGCTATGCACCGTATATGCAGCATTGTGGCAGCTCCGACACCAGCCAGGTGCAACCTATGCCCATATAGGACCTACAGGCGATGTTCTTAAGTCGATATAAGTCGATCTGAGCTCCGCTATGCCCTGTATATGCAGCGTGTGGGTGGCTCTGATACCAGCCAGATGCAACCCACGGCCATATAGGACCTACAAGCGATGTTCTTGAGTCGATATATGTCGATCTGAGCACAGCTGGGCCCCGTATATAAAGCATGGGGATAGCTTTGATACCAGCCAGATTCAACCCACGGCCATATAGGACCTACAGGCTATGTTCTTGAGTCGATATATGTCGATCTGAGCACAGCTGGGCCCCGTATATACGGCATGTGGGTGGCTCTGATACCAGCCAGATGCAACCCACGGCCATATAGGACCTACAGGCGATGTTCTTGAGTCGATATATGTCGATCTGAGCTCCGCTATGCCCTGTATATGCAGCATGTGGGTAGCTCTGATACCAGCCAGCTGCAACCCACGGCCATATAAGACCCACAGGCGATGTTCTTGAGTCGATATATGTCGATCTGATGACAGCTGGGCCCCATATATACAGTATGGGGGTAGCTCTGATACCAGCCAGATGCAACCCACGGCTATATAGGACCTACAGGCAATGTTCTTGAGTCGATATATGTCGATCTGAGCACAGCTGGGCGCCGTATATACAACATGGGTGTAGCTCTGATACCAACCAGATGCAACCCACGGCCATATATGACCTACAGGCGATGTTCTTGAGTCGATATATGTCGATCTGAGCACAGCTGGGCGCCGTATATACAGCATGGGGGTAGCTCTGATACCAGCCAGATGCAACCCACGGCCATATAGGACCTACAGGCGATGTTCTTGAGTCGATATATGTCGATCTTAGCACATCTGGGCCCCGTATATACGGCATGCTGGTTGCTCTGATACCAGCCAGATGCAACCCATGGCCATATAGGACCTACAGGCGTTGTTCTTGAGTCCATATATGTCGATCTGAGCACAGCTGGGCCCCGTATATACGGCATGTGGGTGGCACTGATCTCAGCCAGATGCAACCCACAGCCATATAGGACCTACAGGCGATGTTCTTGAGTCGATATATGTCGATCTGAGCACCGCTATGCACCGTATATGCAGCCTTGGGGCAGCTCCGTCACCAGCCAGGTGAAACCTATGCCCATATAGGACCTACAGGCTATGTTCTTGAGTCGATATATGTCGATCTGAGCACAGCTGGGCGCCGTATATACACCATGGCGGTAGCTCTGATACCAGCCAGATGCAACCCACGGCCATATAGTACCTACAGGCGATGTTCTTGAGTCGATATATGTCGATCTGAGCACAGCTGGGCCCCGTATATACGGGATGTGGGTGGCTCTGATACCAGCCAGATGCAACCCACGGCCATATAGGACCTACAGGCGCTGTTCTTGAGTCGATATATGTCGATCTGAGCACAGCTGGGCCCTGTATATACGGCACGTGGGTGGCTCTGATATCAGCCAGATGCAACCCACGGCCATATAAGACCTACATGCGTTGTTCTTGAGTCGAAATATGTCGATCTGATCACCGCTATGCACCATATATGCAGCATTGGGGCAGCTCCGACACCAGCCAGGTGCAACCTATGCCCATATAGGACCCACAGGCGATATTCTTGAATCGATATATGTCAATCTGAGCTCCGCTATGCTCTGTATATGCAGCATGTGAGTGGCTTTGATATCAGCCAGATGCAACCCACGGTCATATTGGACCTACAGGCAATGTTCTTGAGTCGATATATGTCGATCTGAGCACAGCTGGGCCAAGTATATACAGCATGGGGGTAGCTCTGATACCAGACAGATGCAACCCACGGCCATATAGGACCTACAGGCGATGTTCTTGAGTCGATATATGTCGATCTGAGCACAGCTGGGCCACGTATATACAGCATGGGGGTACCTCTGATACCAGCCAGCTGCAACCCACGGCCATATAGGACCTACAGGCGATGTTCTTGAGTTGATATATGTCGATCTGAGCACAGCTGGGCCAAGTATATACAGCATGGGGGTAGCTCTGATACCAGACAGATGCAACCCACGGCCATATAGGACCTACAGGCGATGTTCTTGAGTCGATATATGTCGATCTGAGCACCGCTATGCACCGTATATGCAGCATTGGGGCAGCTCGGACACCAGCCAGATGCAACCTATGCCCATATAGGACCTACAGGCGATGTTCTTGAGTCGATATATGTCGATCTGAGCTCCGCTATGCCCTGTATATGCAGCATGTGGGTGGCTCTGATACCAGCCAGATGCAACCCACGGCCATATAGGACCTACAGGCAATGTTCTTGAGTCGATATATGTCGATCTGAGCACAGCTGCGCCCCGTATATACGGCATGGGGGTATCTCTGATAGCAGCCAGATGCAACCCACGGCAATATAGAACAAACAGGCGATGTTCTTGTGTCATTATATGTCGATCTGAGCACAGCTGGGCCCCGTATATACGGCATGTGGGTGGCTCTGATACCAGCCAGATGCAAACCACGGTCATATAGGACCTACAAACGATGTTCTTGAGTCGATATATGTCGATCTGAGCACAGCTGGGCGCCGGATATACAGCATGGGGGTAGCTCTGATACCAGCCAGATGCAACCCACGGCCACATAGGACCTACAAGCGATGTTCTTGAGTCGATATATGTCGATCTGAGCACAGTTGGGCCCCGTATATACGGCATGTGGGTGGCTCTGATACCAGCCAGATGCAACCCACGGGCATATAAGACCTACAGGCGATGTTCTTGAGTCGATATATGTCGATCTGAGCACAGCTGGGCCCCCTATATACGGCATGTATACGGCCATATAGGACCTACAGGCGATCTTCTTGAGTCGATATATGTCGATCTGAGCACCGTATATGCAGCATTGGGGCAGCTCCGACACCAGCCAGGTGCAACCTATGCCCATATAGGACCTACAGGCGATGTTCTTGAGTCGATATAAGTCGATCTGAGCTCCAATATGCCCTGTATATGCAGCATGTGGGTGGCTCTGATACCAGCCAGATGCAACCCACGGCCATATAGGACCTACAGGCGATGTTCTTGAGTCGATATATGTCGATCTGAGCACAGCTGGGCCCCGTATAGAAAGCATGAGGGTAGCTTTGATACCAGCCAGATTTAACCCACGGCCATATAAGACCTACAGGCGATGTTCTTGAATCGATATGTCGATCTGAGCACAGCTGGGCCCCGTATATACGGCATGTGGGTGGCTCTGATACCAGCCAGATGCAACCCACGGCCATATAGGACCTACAGGCGATATTCTTGAGTCGATATATGTCGATATGAGCACAGCTGGGCGCCGTATATACAGCATGGGGGTAGCTCTGATACCAGCCAGATGCAACCCACGGCCATATAGGACCTACAGGCGATGTTCTTGAGTCGATATATGTCGATTTGAGCACAGCTGGGCCCCGTATATACGGCATGTGGGTGGCTCTGATACCAGCCAGATGCAACCCACGGCCATATAGGACCTACAGGCGATGTTTTTGAGTCGATATATGTCGATCTGAGCACAGCTGGGCCCCGTATATACGGCATGTAGGTGGCTCTGATACCAGCCAGATGCAACCCACGGCCATATAGGACCTACAGGCGATGTTCCTGAGTCGATATATGTCGTTCTGTGCACAGCTGGGCCCCGTATATACGGCATATGGGTGGCTCTGATACCAGCCAGATGCAACACGCACGGCCATATAGGACCTACAGGCGATGTTCTTGAGTCGATATATGTCGATCTGAGCACAGCTGGGCCCCGCATATACGGCATGTGGGTGGCTCTGATATCAGCCAGATGCAACCCACGGCCATATAGGACCTACAGGCGATCTTCTTGAGTCGATATATGTCGATCTAAGCCCCGCTATGCACCGTATATGCAGCATTGGGGCAGCTCCGACACCAGCGAGGTGCAACCTATGCCCATACAGGACCTACAGGCGATGTTCTTGAGTCGATATGTGTCGATCTGAGCTCCGCTATGCCCTGTATATGCAGCGTGTGGGTAGCTCTGATACCAGCCAGATGCAACTCACGGCTATATAGGACATACAGGCGATGTTCATGAGTCGATATATGTCGATCTGAGCACAGCTGGGCCCCGTATATACAGCATGGGGGTAGCTTTGATACCAGCCAGATGCAACCCACGGCCATATAGGACTTACAGGCGATGTTCTTGAGTCGATATATGTCGATCTGAGCACAGCTGGGCCCCGTATATACGGCATGTGGGTGGCTCTGATACCAGCCAGATGCAACCCACGGCCATATAGGACCTACAGGCGATGTTCTTGAGTCGATATATGTCGATCTGAGCACAGCTGGGCCCCTTATATACGGCATGTGGGTAGCTCTGATACCAGCCAGATTTAACCCACGGCCATATAAGACCTACAGGCGATGTTCTTGAATCGATATATGTCGATCTGAGCACAGCTGGGCCCCGTATATACGGCATGTGGGTGGCTCTGATACCAGCCAGATGCAACCCACGGCCATATAGGACCTACAGGCGATGTTCTTGAGTCGATATATCTCGATCTGAGCACAGCTGGGCGCCGTATATACAGTATGGGGGTAGCTCTGATACCAGCCAGATGCAACCCACAGCCATATAGGACCTACAGGCGATGTTCTTGAGTCGATATATGTCGATCTGAGCACAGCTGGGCCACGTATATACACCATGGGGGAAGCTCTGATACCAGCCAGCTGCAACCTACGGCCATATAGGACCTACAGGCGATGTTCTTGAGTTGATATATATCGATCTGAGCACAGCTGGGCGCCGTATATACAGCATGGAGGTAGCTCTGATACCAGCCAGATTCAACCCACGGCCATATAGGACCTAAATGCGATGTTCTTGAGTCGATATATGTCGATCTGATCACCGCTATGCACCATATATATATATATATATATATATATATATATATATATATATATATATATATATATGCAGCATGTGGGAGGCTCTGTCTGATACCAGCCAGATGCAACCCACGGCCATATAGGACCTACATGCGATGTTCTTGAGTCGATATATGTCGATCTGATCACCGCTATGCACCATATATGCAGCATTGGGGCAGCTCCGACACCAACCAGGTGCAACCTATGCCCATATAGGACCCACAGGCGATGTTCTTGAGTCGATATATGTCGATCTGAGCTCCGCTATGCCCTGTATATGCAGCATGTGGGTGGCTTTGATATCAGCCAGATGCAACCCACGGCCATATAGGACCTGCAGGCGATGTTCTTGAGTCGATATATGTCGATCTGAGCACAGCTGGGCCCCTTATATATGGCATGTGGTTAGCTCTGATACCAGCCAGATGCAACCCACGGCCATATAGGACCCACAGGTGATGTTCTTGTGTCGATATATGTCGATCTGAGCACAGCTGGGCCCTGTATATACGGCATGTGGGTGGCTCTGATACCAGCCAGATGCAATCCACGGACATATAGGACCCACAGGCAATGTTCTTGAGTCGATATATGTCGATCTGAGCCCCGCTGTGCCCTGTATATGCAGCATGTGGGTGGCTCTGATACCAGACAGATGCAACCCACGGCCATATAGGACCTACAGGCGATGTTCTTGAGTCGATATATGTCGATCTGAGCACAGCTGGGCCTCGTATATACAGTATGGGGGTACCTCTGATACCAGCCAGCTGCAACCCACGGCCATATAGGACCTACAGGCAATGTACTTGAGTCGAGATATGTCAATCTGAGCACAGCTGGGCGCCGTATATACAGCATGGGGGTAGCTCTGATACCAGCCAGATGCAACCCACGGCTATATAGGACCTACAGGCAATGTTCTTGAGTCGATATATGTCGATCTGAGCACAGCTGGGCCCCGTCTATACGGCATGTGGGTGGCTCTGATATCAGCCAGATGCAACCCACGGCCATATAGGACCTACAGGAGATATTCTTGAGTCGATATATGTCGATCTGAGCACCGCTATGCACCGTATATGCAGCATTGTGGCAGCTCCGACACCAGCCAGGTGCAACCTATGCCCATATAGGACCTGCAGGCGATGTTCTTGAGTCGATATATGTCGATCTGAGCATCGCTGTGCACCGTATATGCAGCATTGTGGCAGCTTCGACACCAGCCAGGTGCAACCTATGCCCATATAGGACCTACAGGCGATGTTCTTGAGTTGATATATGTCGATCTGAGCTCCGCTACGCCCTGTATATGCAGCGCGTGGGTGGGTCTGATACCAGCCAGATGCAACCCACGGCCATATAGGATCTACAGGCGATGTTCTTGAGTCGATATATGTCGATCTGAGCACAGCTGGGCCCCGTATATATGGCATGTGGGTGGCTCTGATATCAGCCAGATGCAACCCACGGCCATATGGGACCTACAGGAGATATTCTTGAGTCGATATATGTCCATCTGAGCACCGCTATGTAACGTATATGCAGCATTGTGGCAGCTCCGACACAAGCCAGGTGCAACCTATGCCCATATAGGACCTGCAGGCGATGTTCTTGAGTCGATATATGTCGATCTGAGCATCGCTGTGCACCGTATATGCAGCATTGTGGCAGCTTCGACACCAGCCAGGTGCAACCTATGCCCATATAGGACCTACAGGCGATGTTCTTGAGTCGATATATGTCGATCTGAGCTCCGCTACGCCCTGTATATGCAGCACGTGGGTGGCTCTGATACCAGCCCGATGCAACCCACGGCCATATAGGACCTACAGGCAATGTTCTTGAGTCGTTATATGTCGATCTGAGCACAGCTGGGCGCCGTATATACACCATGGGGGTAGCTCTGATATCATCCAGATGCAACCTACGGCCATATAGGACCTACAGGCGATGTTCTTGAGTCGATATATGTCGATCTGAGCACAGCTGGGCCCGTATATACACCATGGGGGTAGCTCTGATACCAGCCAGATGCAACCCACGGCCATATAGGACCTACAGGCGATGTTCTTGAGTCATTATACGTAGATCTGAGCACAGCTAGGCCCTGTATATACGGAATGTGGGTGGCTCTGATACCAGCCAGATGCAAACCACCGCCATATAGGACCTACAAGCGATGTTCTTGAGTCGATATATGTCGATCTGAGCACAGCTGGGCGCCGTATATACAGCATGGGGGTAGCTCTGATACCAGCCAGATGCAACCCGCGGCCATATAGGACCTACAGGCGATTTTCTTGAGTCAATATATGTCGATCTGAGCACAATTGGGCCCCGTATATACGGCATGTGGGTGGCTCTGATACCAGCCAGATGCAACCCACGGCCATATAGGACCTACAGGCGATGTTCTTGAGTCGATATATGTCGATCTGAGCACAGATGGGCCCCGTATATACAGCATGGGGGTAGCTTTGATACCAGCCAGATTCAACCCACGGCCATATAGGACCTACAGGCGATGTTCTTCAGTCGATATATGTCGATCTGAGCACAGCTGGGCCCCGTATATACGGCATGTGGGTGGCTCTGATACCAGCCAGATGCAACCCACAGCCATATAGGACCTACAGGCGATGTTCTTGAGTCGATATATGTCGATTTGAGCACAGCTGGGCCCCGTATATACGACATGTGGGTGGCTCTGATACCAGCCAGATGCAACCCACGGCCATATAGGACCTAGAGGCGATGTTCTTGAGTCGATATATGTCGATCTGAGCACAGCTGGGCCCCGTATATACGGCATGTAGGTGGCTCTGGTACCAGCCAGATGCAACCCACGGCCATATAGGACCTACAGGCGATGTTCCTGAGTCGATATATGTCGATCTGTGCACAGCTGGGCCCCGTATATACGGCATATGGGTGGCTCTGATACCAGCCAGATGCAACTCGCACGGCCATATAGGACCTACAGGCGATGTTCTTGAGTCGATATATGTCGATCTGAGCACAGCTGGGCCCGTATATACGGCATGTGGGTGGCTCTGATATCAGCCAGATGCAACCCACGGCCATATAGGACCTACAGGCGATCTTCTTGAGTCGATATATGTCGATCTAAGCCCCGCTATGCTCCGTATATGCAGCATTGGGTCAGCTCCGACACCAGCGAGGTGCAACCTATGCCCATACAGGACCTACAGGCGATGTTCTTGAGTCGATATGTGTCGATCTGAGCTCCGCTATGCCCTGTATATGCAGCGTGTGGGTAGCTCTGATACCAACCAGACGCAACTAACGGGTATATAGGACATACAGGCGATGTTCATGAGTCGATATATGTCGATCTTAGCACAGCTGGGCCCCGTATATACAGCATGGGGGTAGCTTTGATACCAGCCAGATGCAACCCACGGCCATATAGGACTTACAGGCGATGTTCTTGAGTCGATATATGTCGATCTGAGCACAGCTGGGCCCCGTATATACGGCATGTGGGTGGCTCTGATACCAGCCAGATGCAACCCACGGCCATATAGGACCTACAGGCGATGTTCTTGAGGAGGCGGAGGCGGAGGCGCAAATTTTTTTGTGTCGTGTTAAATTATCGGAACGTGTAAACGTAACACCACAATTCTCGCACGATAATAAACTGCAACAACAATAATAGTAATATTAATTTACTTAAAAGTAATTACAAATTTAAAAAATACCTTCTTGTTAATAATGGAGTACCACAGCTCTTGGAGTGACGTGTCAAGATATCACGCCTCCTAAAAGTACGCTCACACTTTTCGCATACAAACATTTTGCTGGCGCTGCAAGGCATATGTTAAAAATTATTAGTACATTTATTTAAATAGCGCGCATTGTGAATTTATTGCAAGCCGTCGGACCAGTATCGCAGACGCACTCATATTAGTGATGATTAATTATAACAAAATTTAATATCACCGCTTAATAAATTGTGGAAAAACATTAAATTGTTATTAATGAGCACATGTTTTAACGTTAACAAATATTAAAATATAAATATTCATACTTACTTGTAAGAGTAACACTAATTTAAATACAAGAAACACACGCGGACACAAAAAGACAACTTCTCTTGGTGACGATCGAGTTAAACTGTCCCGGCAAGCGAATCGATATGACTTCCGTCTAAAGCAGGAAATGAGGTTTAGCAATAGGGTTCAAATTTCTGCATAACAAGATATTAAATCGATCATAGGAAAATAACACATTTTATAAAATAATTTTGCTGGCGCTGCAATGAGGTTTAGCGATAGGGTTCAAATTTCTGCATAACAAGATATTAAATCGATCATAGGAAAATAACACATTTTATAAAATAATAATAATAATAAATAATTATACTTTTATTTTTTCCAAATATTCATACAATATTTTTACATTTTCAGTGCTACATATACTATAATTATTGAAATGATTCACACACTTATTACCAGTTTTAATTAAATTAGGACAATCGTAAAATTCATCTTCATTATTTTCTAAATTAATAACTGTATAGTCATTTTGCGATAAATAAAAAGTTAAAATGGAGTTAATAAACTCTTGTTTTACTGCCCCTTTAACAAATATTATAATAAAGCCATCTGCACATCTAATATGATATTTTAAAATATTTGTAATCAGATTTTGAGGAATATTTCCAGTATTATATCGAATTCCATGATGATTATTTTCCAGCCAACGTGTTTGTTTTCTATCTGCAGCGTCGAGGGTCCAGAATGGAGTCGGCGGTTTAAATAGATAGGAGTCCACATCTTTCCCATCAGAAGTAATGGAAAATTCTTTTGGTATAAAATTTCCTGCCACCATAAATCCTTGAACATCTATTACAAATTGACGATTCATTGCAATCCAATGTTTCCGTTTCAGTACAGGTGCAAGTATTTTTTCCAACAAAAATATCCTTCTTTTAAAATGGTCTCTATTCACAGCAGCCCACACCCAACCTGCGCCATTTCTAGACTCACACTGAGATTCAATTATATAAACTTGAACAACATCACCACCATTTTCATCGGTTAAGAATGTTACAGTTTTCTTTTCCATATGATTAATTAATTAATTTTCGTACTATTCCAGATAACGGTCTGTATTCAACAACTGTGTCGCACAAAATAAGACAATATGCTTGAGTGTCAACTGTTAAATCAACAGTAGAAGATTTTACACTCTCGCTTTGTTTAGAAACGTCAAACACAAAGAGAACATGTTCCTTGAATTGCTTCATATCTGCTATAGGCTCGTTTGTACCGCCGTAGTAACTGTTTTGGAATGTAGCGTACATGTAGTAAAGCTGTGAGTAATCTCCATTGCATACGGATAAATTCAGATTGTCATAAGGATATGAGGTAGAGTTTAAGTAAATCCTCATATTTCGCACGGTTGCATGATCAAATTTGGAAGCAGATTTTGTATGGGTATCCTTTCGCGCCTCCTGCAGCGCTACTATAACATATCGCGGCTTCTCCAGACTAGTTGACGTCTTTACCGACCATATATCTTTATCAGTATTTTTCAATGCAGGTAATTCATGAAGTTCCCACCTGCGAAACGGCATCAGGATCGGACCATCATCCTTGACTTTATTTGAAATATCCAATTTCATTTCATCGCTGAGTTGAATATGAGGTATACGCCAATATATCTGTTCCACATCAAACGTTATATTTGGATCACCCTTGTAACAGTTTACATCTGTGCGAGCTCTTAGGAGAATTAGCTCCTGCTTCACGTTTATTAAAAGTTTGCTATAGTCTTCAGCAAATCCTAGTAAATATTTTAATGGGATTAAAGCATGAAACTTTTGGTTCTGAGCAAAGTAAGTCACATCTATCGCTGATTCAGCCCAACCAAACAAATCAATTATATGCTGTTCCTTTTTTGTGTAGGATAGCAAACCCTTCATCATCGTGGTAATACCAACATTGCGATTTTTGTCTACTTCAACACCGTTCAACTCGTAACGTATTTCATCGAATAGAAAACAAAATGCATTTTTCACCATTTCAAAAACACTAATAGTAGCAGGTGCAACAGCCGGCGGGAAGTTAACTTTTCCACTCACACCTATGTAGCTATCGCTAGGAAGTGTATATATCCTGATTTTGAATTACTATACGAATTTCATCGTTGTTTCGGTAATTTTGTGCTATCGGGTAGTAAGTGTGAAATTCATCCTTTACAATAATTTCATTGTAGCGAACTTTGGAGAATATATCCACTTTATCCATTCTATAATTTCTTTATCTTATAACCAAGAGATACAAGTTTATCTCGTAAGACAGGTTTTAACTCTTTTTGAACTCGCGGTCGACTGACTACTTTATATCCAAACCCTGATTTTATATTAACGCCATTTTTAAAATCGATTGCCATATTCTCGTTATTGTTATATGAACTTATTGAATACGCTTCAACTCGAGACGCACCAAGATTTTTTCTCCTCGGAAATTTACAGGACAACCCTCTTGATCAAGAATTTTAATTGTAATGTTGTCTATTGCACGTGCGTTAACAGGTAAATAAATTATGTTTCGCGGCTCTATGTTTATTGCGAAACCTGGATCTACTGATGGTGAAAATTCGTAAATGGTGTGTGATAACCTATTATCGTAATAAGCACCGCTAACAATACTGCACTCAATGCGAATGCTAGAGACTTTAATAATTTCAACAGGCAAATCTGATTCATACAATTGATTTGGTGATAATTTTTTTCTAGAAAACCCCAGAATCCTGCCAATTGACTGCGGGGACGAAAAGTCAATGAGATATTTACTTTTAATTTCACACTTTAGTGTATTGTTATTTGGTTTAATCGAAAGAATGTGATCTCGTATGATCTTGTTATCCGTTTGAATGGTTTCCTGTTGCAGCAGCAGCTGATTTTGCAAGTGGAATTCAATGTCGCTTATCTCATACGAGCCGGCTGGTATTGTAATGTGTTTAGCAGTGTCACCGTATACAAATAAATTATTACGACCTTCCTCAATATTTGGAATAGTATTGTATGTATGAAAACCAACAAGTCCTAAGCAATATGTAGAGTCCGGATTCAATTCTATTGGAGGGTAATAATTTACGGACAGCACGTTCGTGTTACTCTGCAGCGTGAATGTCTGAGACATGACTGAGCTATTAATTCAACTGTCTTTACTTTTATCCTCTAATAATAGAAATTGTAAACATAAATGTCCGCAATTGTAGGTGTTAAACTTCTGAAATCTATCATGATTGTATTTTATACTGCTACCTCGAAAATATTTTATTAATTCCGTGGGTGGTTGTAAATCACCGAAACTATCAAAGTATGTGACTTGTCGACCACGTTTCTTGTAAGCCACCCAATGCGTGCCTGCACCTTTAATCGAATCTAAATTAACTACTGCACATTCATTTTTATGTGGTTTCGTGGGGAGTTGATCTCGCATAAAAACACCGCGGAAATCTTTTATATCTTTTGAAAACTTTCTAATGTCACAATCCGAGAGCGGGCGCCGAGGTAGCATGCTTAATAGTTTTTTGGCTGCTGTTGTTTTAAATATAGACCTAATCCTTTTCTATATGGCTTCAGATATAATCCCCGACCACTTTTACCCAAGGCGATAGCCTCCATTGTTTTATTATGTCGCTCCGATTCAGCCAATTTATTTCTCGCATCTTTCGAGGCGCTAACCGCCTTTGCAATGCCTGCCGCACCACCTGCTAGCGAGCCGAGAGTGCTTAAGCCAGCAAACAGCGGGATCAGTGGTAAAATTCCACCCTGTTTCGGAATAGGTATTACACGTGGATTGTGAATTCTTCTACGTCCTCCAGCCTCTTTAATCGCTGCTCTAGCTGATGCCAGGGCGATCTTACCACCCTCCCTCGCATCCAACGATTTGAATTTTTTCATTGCTTTTCTCACTTTTGATACAACACCACTATTGAATGCAATTTTCTTGCTATGTTTTCTCTTCTTTGCTGACGTAGATGCTGTTTTAACACCCATTCCAAGCTTTCGTTTAATTTTCATTGCTGCAGCAACTGATAGGGCCACCGCTTTTTCACCAAACTTTGCGTCTTTTGCTTTTGCTCTCTGCCAAGCAGCTTCTTGGAGAATTTTATCAGCCTTGTGTCGCTCCGACAAATTATTATTGCGTGAATACGCAATATCGTGCTGTTTGCATGCACTGTCCAAGGAATTAATGCCCAGATCACCTCTGGTTAAACGCTTTTCCAAATTGGTCCCCGGACCGCAATACTGATAACCACCTGGTACGTGCAGTTCAAACGGCAGCTTGTTGATGAGTGAGTTGATGATACCGCGACCGTAATACATATTGATATGATTGCAAACAGAGCGGAGACATGTTTAAATAGAACTGTATGCAAGTTGTGGGTTTAGTAAGATGAGGGTTGTTAAACAGAAATTATCTCTACCGATAATGAATCTCGATACATGTACTGGGGAAGGTATTTCACAAAAACAGCGTCGACACGGTGGCTTATTCCCAAACTCGCTGAGATGCCTAATATGTGGACCGTCAAATTGTGGAAAATCTAATGTAATGTTGAGCTTGCTGATTGAGGAAAATGGTTTAAAGTTCCGTAACGTATACGTGTATTCGAAATCACTCTACCAACCAAAATATCAGTTTCTTGAGAATGTGCTGAAGCCCATAAAAAGTGTTGGATATTTTGCATTCAAGGAAAATGTAGAAATTATGAAACCGAGTGATGCGAAACCTAACTCTGTATTCATATTTGATGATGTAGCGTGTGACAAACAGGATATCATTCGAGAGTATTTCAGTATGGGTCGTCACAACCATATTGATTCATTTTACTTGTGTCAAACATATACGCGTATCCCTAAACATCTTATACGGGACAATGCAAATTTTATAATTCTGTTTAAACAAGACGATCTTAATTTAAAACATGTTTACAAGGATCATGTTAGCAGTGATATGAATTTTGACTCATTTAAGGAAATGTGTAGAAAGTGTTGGTCAGATGCATATGGATTTATAACAGTGGACAAAGACTGTGACATAGATAAGGGGCGGTATCGTAAAGGTTTAGATCAGTATATAATACAGGATAAACAGCCTTAGATTATCAGTACATAACAACACGTTGTAGCGAGCGGTATTCATTGAACTGTTTAAAAACTGCCTAACGCACAACAATCTGTTTAAAGCTGCTGTTTTTGGGGGACAGCTACCTGTTTTTAGCAATCAGTAACCTGTTTTTGAGGAAACAGCTACCTGTTTAAAGCTGTTTTTCATAATCAGCCACCTGTTTATTAGCTGTTAAAACCTGTTTATTAGCTGTTAAAAGCTGTTTAGTAACTGATTAAATCTGTTTGAACCTGATAAAAGCTGTTTGGTAACTGATTAAATCTGTTTGAACCTGTTTATTATCTGTTAAAAGCTGTTTATTAGCTGTTAGAAGCTGTTTATTAGCTGTTAAAGCTGTTGTAGAAAATACTGAGTGATGAGTGGTAAGGTTCAACGGAGGCTGATTGATGCTCAAAAAGCTATTCGCCGAAAGTTGCTGGCTATGAAGCTCAACAGAACCGAGGAAGATGAAATACTAAATAAAACCTACAAGCCTCTTATCGAACCCTTGAAGAATTTAATTTTCACGTCTCAACAACAATTACAAAGACCACAACAAAATATTTCGAATATTAAAGTGAAACAAAATACACCATCTAAAATTGCCAAGTTATCTCCATCTGGGTTCAAACAGTCGCAACAACAAGCAAACAATGAAGATGAAGATACTGATAAAATTATTAGAGTTGGTGCTAAACGTAAAGCAAGCAATTTCATACAAAAACACAAACCAAGGCGAGTGGATTTTTTGCCAGTTGAACAGGAAGTTTCATACGAAAATGTAGAACGAGATGATGATGATAATAATGGTCATGATGATGAAAATGTATTTGAAAGTGATCGGCACATGTACCAGACGTTTGTTGAAGACGTAGACCCTCAAGTCATGGAGTCTTACTTAGAAGCTTATTCTCCTTTACCAAGACAATATGTGGAGATGTTAATAAAAGATGGAGATGATGCATTTGATACTCATTTAGGTATACGCTTTAACCCACATACTGAAAAATGGTCCATTGCAAATTCGAGTGTTGAGATTGAGGGGAATGATTTAATAATAGAAGGAGTTAAATACACTGGTACTCCAGGCCTGTATGAATTGTTATTTAAGAAAACCCCTCTTGGTTATAATGCAGATGACAAACGCAATTATAAAGATATTTTAGAAAGAACCAGTGTGCTGAGGAGAAATTACGATCCTAATGCACAGATTCAGGGGTCTAGGTCAAGCAAATATAGAAACATAATTAAACCACTTTTTGAAAGATCCATTTCTCGGACACATTCTTGGTCAGGTCCCTCTTCCTCATCGTCTGGAAGAGGGCTATTCGATTCTTCTTTGCATATTCCACATACGAATAATAATTGTGATACTACTAATATAGTAAAAGTACAATATCGATACTGGGATAATCTCGAAGAGTTAGTAGACCGTTTGTGTCTTTTACATGCGTCGAAGAAAGCAGGGAATACATCACATCAGAATGAAATCGTGGCTATTGAAGAGGAATTACGCGAAGCTAATATAATCGAGTAAACGATTCATTTCGGTTCAGAACAATGCAGAGTATTGACAAGTTCGGTCGTCATTCAAATCGTAAAACTGTTGTGCGCGGTCCACCTGGACCGGGGTTTCTATTTACACGCGCTGGAGACTTTAATGCAGAGAATAAAAGAATTTGTAATATAAGTGAGCCCGTAGATAAATTAGATGCGGCCACCAAGGATTTTGTTGATCAAAATGTTTTCAATCTTCAACAATACTTGAAATCGGTAAATTCTAAGGTGGATATTATTGCAAAAGATTTTCGACTTGCTGATGATGTGCTTGCAAAAGAATTGCTAGATTTAAAAGCATTTGAAAATACAATGAAGTTGGATGTGGCTAATATATTTAATAAAATAGAGGATGTTGTTAAAGCAATACCTGAAACAATTGACTCTAAACTTTTAAGTATAAAAAAAGATCGAACAACAGTTTGATCATTCACTCTCCATAAACAATAAGTATAATCAGTTTAAAACAAATGTTGCGGCTCAATTTAAAATACTGAATGATGAAATTAATATAATAAAGAATGAAATAATTTCCCTCAGCATGATTGAGCTGAAACTTTCAAATTTAAAGGATGATGTCAATAAACAAATGGAGCAATACGCATCCGACAATAAAAATGAAATAAAATCATTTAAAAAATATGTGTTGAATAAATTTAGTCAAGAAATTAATAAGTTGCTACAAAAACAAAAAGAATTAGATGAACGCAGGAATCCAGCGGGTATAGTGCCTCCTGGTGTGGTAAATTTTCAAGATATTCCTCATAATCATGGGCCCGATAAAAACAGGCTCCATCAAACAGGACGTGGTGAATGAGTTGCATAAACCGGCACGTAAAAATTTCAAAAGGCGTCGAGTCATTTTAAAAGGGATAGATGATTTGTGGCAGGCAGATTTAGCCGAATTTGCACCTTATGCTCGTGAAAATAAAGGCTATAAATTTATACTGGTAGTAATCGATTGTTTTTCCAAATTCCTCTGGACGGCTGCGCTGAAAGACAAGTCGGGGGTTAGTCTTACCGAAGCCTTTGAGAAGATTTTTCTACAAAGAACCCCGCGAAATCTACAAACTGATCAGGGGAAAGAGTTTTACAACCAAAAATTTAATGCATTAATGAAAAAGCATGGTGTGAATCATTATTCTACGTATACCACAATGAAAGCATGCATGGCAGAACGTGTTATTCGAACACTGAAGGATAAATTGTATCGAGCGTTCAGCCTACACGGTAAATATAACTGGTTTACTATTTTGGATGGGATAACAGATGAATACAACTCAACCAGGCATAGAACGACTGGCATGAAACCTAAAGATGTAAACACTACTGATAAGGAGAAACACTTGCTAAATACAGTCTATGCACACATTAAGATAGCAGGGAAAGGACAATTTCGTGTGGGCGATGTCGTCCGCATTAGCAAACATAAGGCGCTGTTTTCAAAAGGCTTCACGCCCTCGTGGACTTGCGAGTTATTTAAGATTAATAAAATTAAGATTACTAGCCCTGTGACATACTTATTGGAGGATATGCAGGGACAACCAATACAGGGAGCATTTTACGAGTACGAATTACAATATGCGAAACATAAAGACGTTTACTTGGCTGAAAAGGTTCTACGCCGCAAAGGATCAAAGGTGTATGTGAAGTGGCTCGGTCTTGATAAATCGCAAAATAGTTGGATTGATAAATCTAACGCACTTTAATTATTTTTCTCAATCATGTTTGGTCCACAACCACAATTGTGCTACTGCAAGAACTGTGAAACCGCTCAACTCACATCGGTTAAATATAAATCATGTTTTAAAACACATTTATTTGCAATTCTATCATGTGTACGCATTTGTGCTCCATGTCTTCCA
This sequence comes from Lordithon lunulatus, assembly GCA_963942505.1. NCBI lineage: Eukaryota > Metazoa > Arthropoda > Insecta > Coleoptera > Staphylinidae > Lordithon > Lordithon lunulatus. The sequence continues at coordinate 36,093,982 of OZ012670.1, read as the reverse complement.
TACTGTCTACACTCTCTCAAAAATAGCGAGCATTACTGTAGTGCCTGTAAATCGTATTTAGGAACATATAAATTTTAATAATATGTATGTTTAAAATAAATTACTTGCTTTAAAATGTTGTTTTATTTCTCCCCACAGCTGTGATTCTGAAAAATATGGTGATGAGAAAAAAACAGTACTTATTGCTATTATTTTATTTATTTAAATTATTAAACAGAGTTTTGATTCACATTTCTCTTAACTAAAATCATTACATTTACAATAACTGAAAACAAAAGTATAATTACTAACAATATTGAACTAATTACATAATAATTTGGGATTTCAATGGCTGCTGCAGGCTCCTCCTGCGTTGTTCGTGATGGTGGTGCTGTAGATGGATCACTTCCGTTGGTATTATTGTTTTCATCTGATTCACTACTGCTAAATATGTGCTGTGTTGTTGGAATGTATTCCAAAACTTGTAAAATTTCTTGCAGTACTACCACCTCTGCGGTCTTTTGCGGCAGCGATGGTAACCTTGTTTGCAAAATTTGCCATTGGTCGCTTGTATAGTCAGTCCCGTTGGGAAACACGTACTTTAATTTATAGTTGATGACTCCATCTTCGGTATCTGCATTACTTAATTGCGTCTTACATGCTGGGGGTTGGGTGCCAGCCAGAAAAATCATCCGCCTCCATAGCTGTGTATTGTTAATACCCAACGATATGTAACATTCTTCCACATCACCAGGAATCGTGACAAAGAGCGATTTCTCAAACAATCCCACCATTAGCACAAAGTTTGCAATGTTCCCCAACATCTCGACGACGATGACTGCGCTACTATTGATTACTTTCAATACATTTATAACATCTATAGCGTGGTGGTGGGGGTCCATCAATGTGTATTTCATCCGTTGGTAAATTATAATGTTTAAAGCATGGGAGACATGCTATGATGTCATCATCTTCTTGTATACATTTCGGCAGAGAGTCCCACATTGTATGCAATTCAAATGGCGGAATGTGTCTCATTAAATGGAGTTTGTACTGTCTGCGGCAATGGCACACACAACACTTATTCACCGATGCAAAGTTTGGATAAAAGCTGGTAACACTTTTTCGCATCTTGATAGTTTTTAATTAATACTTTTAACTGTCTTATTTTAATAATATGGTTCTCCAACCTCTTCCGCTGTTGGTGACGTACTGAGTATTCAGCCTGCGTACTCTTAACCATTGCAAAGCTGCGCTGTTTCTACGTCTCGCACAAATGTCATACTGTAATATACAATAACTTCATGCATACATTCAATAGTCTCCACAGCACGCCCATCAACTGGTGGGGCTTCCAGAAGGTTTTGTAATGTCGATATAACCTCCCAGTCTTCCCTCGGCAAATACTTAAAATATATCACACAATCATTGTAATAATCGGCGAAATTTATGTTTTTTAATCTCTCCAGTCGATAATCGATCAATCTGAACAACATCTCCAGTTTGCGTGCTGAGTGAAAATCAATCTTGATATCTATACCTCTACTCTGTAGCGATATATGCTTAGTTTTTCTAGAACCATTTCCGACATGAAAATTAATGATGCAGCTGTCAGACACACTAACACTTTCCACAAGCATTACTTCCTTTTTCTTTCTATCCTTCTTTTTCTCTAGATCTTCAAGATTCCTATTACTACCGGAGCGCTTTCGCTTGATTCCCCTCGATTGTCTAGATGATTTTTCTGTTGGTTCGAAAAAATTGTTCACTTTTTTCCAATGATTTTTTAACGAAGACCATTCGATTGGAATTAGTGTTATGCTCTTCTTTTGGCTGAAGATTCGCACGCACTGGTAATAACCTCGAAGGACACTGAGCCCCGTTGAAACTGATAATGATTTTGATGCGGAATAATGGACTTCATTAATCATATGACATTCGGTTTTTAGTTGTTCATCAAAATTCTTCAACATGATGTCTAGGAAATTAGTAGGTGAACTTATCCCCGAATCACACTGATCTTCTGGAATGGTTATTGTTGGTGACGTCGGTGGTTGTGTTGTTACCGACCCCGAATCCGACTGATCTTCCGTCATATTTACCGCAGAAAACTCTGGTTGTAACATTTTCACTATTTACGATACGACTAATTAATGTGATGATAGTTTACAGTATTTATATCCTTCCCCCACTTAGCATTAATACAAGGACAATTTATTTATTAAATAAATCCCATCAACAAATCAGCGATGTTAGATGTGCGCCATCAGCTATTTATCACGGGAAATGTGGTATCACACAGGAAATGCTACATCAGTTGCAATATGTCGAAACTCGAGGTCGCCGGAAAGTATTATCAGCGGAAATGTGATATCACGCAGGAAATGCTGCATCAGTTGCAATATGTCGAAACTCGAAGTCGTCGGAAAGTATTATCAGCGGAAATGCGATATCACACTAGAAATGGTTATAGCATATTGTCCTGAATGTTTAGTCATCGCTCAGTATTTGAACAAGTAAGATGTATAAGCCAGTTGCAATTAATAATTTGTGGGGTTCTACGGCTAGTAAAAGGCCTATCACGATGAGTTCTTTGTGTGATCCTACCATGAGTAAAAAGCTGAAAGCTGAACTGAAAGCTAAAGAAGTCCTATACACTAGACGTTCACGTGATATGGAATGTATAAGACTCAACATCCTCCTCCGAGAATCTACATACAGCTTAAATAACTCTCACACCAAGCATCTTTCCATTGGACTCAGCCCAATACATGATTTTCAACCAATTGTGAGAATTTGGAGCGCCATGAAACAAGTGTTATTCGCCAGCGATGAGTGGATGGAGTTTTGTGCGATTAACATTACCAAAATCCCCAATGGACAGCGTCTACAGTTCGGTTTGGATCATTCTGTGGAGTGTGCGGAATACAAAAATATTCAAGCAGTTACAATTAAGTGTGGAGAGCTGCAAATAATGATTTCCGAAAGCATGCTGAATAATTTGCATCAGTTAAAGGAGCTGATAAATCATAAATTTGAAATGTTTCGACGAGAGAATTTTGCAGATTACTATCATACAGTGGTATCCTATTTTTATGAAAAAGGATGTTCTAATTTCTATAAAGGTGTACAGGATTATGTCCCTGTTAATAAGACTGAGTTTGATGCTAATAATGCATTTCATATGATGGAATGCATAAAACTATTTTACACTAGAGTGGACGATGATTATACAATGTTGTTGCAAGACTGTTAATTTATTTATGTTTATTTCTTAGACTGTTTATTTCGTAATGTTTTTACGAATATCTTTTTAGTTATAATTTCAGATCAAATAAATTGAATTAATAATTATAATGCTGGATTATTATTCCCCTGTCTGAACCCTTTCGTTAGAGCCCAAACATGACCCACTTTGCACTGCAGACGCCAGAGTTACGCACCCCCGAATGTCAAAAGGGTCGTATGTAAATTCTGACGTCATATTATTGTTCCCCATTGCGAGACCTTTCATTTGAGCCCAAACACGACACCATTTGGGAACACCCTGTATATCAATTTTGGAACACCCTGTATATTAAATTTGGGGTCACCCTGTATATTTTCGACCGGAAGTGGCCATTTTGGATTTTTTGACAGCTCACGTTAAGAGGCCGCCATCTTGGATTTTTATTTTTATTTTGATCACCCTCTATATTGTAACCGCCGCCATCTTGGATTTTTATTTTTTGATCATCCTGTATATTTAATTTTGAATTTCCCGCCACCATCTTGGATGCAGGCAACCAAATGTACAATTGTAGTTCCACCATTCACCGCTAGATAGCGCCCTGTATATTTGTAGGATAGTTTTCCTATTCCCCCGCCAGACTAGTTTCAATGATCACCACTAGGTGGCATGTATGCTTGGTTGCCTACCTACAGGCACCTCCCGTGAATGTTTGGTTGCCTACCTACCAGGCGCCGCCTCCGCCTCCGCCTCCGCCTCTGCCGCCGAACCCGCCTCCTTCCTCTACTCATGGGGGTAGCTCTGATACCAGCCAGATGCAACCTACGGCCATATAGGACCAACAGGCGATGTTCTTGAGTCGATATATGTCGATCTGAGCACAGCTGGGCGCCGTATATACAGCATGGGGGTAGCTCTGATACCAGCCAGATGCAACCCACAGCCATATAGGACCTACAGGCAATATTCTTGAGTCGATATATGTCGATCTAAGCACCGCTATGCACCGTATATGCAACATTGGGGCAGCTCCGACACCAGCCAAGTGCAACCTATGCCCATATAGGACCTACAGGCGATGTTCTTGAGTCGATATATGTCGATCTGAGCTCCGCTATGCCCTGTATATGCAGCATGTGGGTGGCTCTGATACCAGACAGATGCAACCCACGGCCATATAGGACCTACAGGCGATGTTCTTGAGTCGATATATGTCGATCTGAGCACAGCTGGGCCACGTATATACAGTATGGGGGTACCGCTGATACCAGCCAGCTGCAACCCACGGCCATATAGGACCTACAGGCGATGTTCTTGAGTCGATATATGTCGATCTGAGCACAGCTGGGCCAAGTATATACAGCATGGGGGTAGCTTTGATACCAGACAGATGTAACCCACGGCCATATAGGACCTACAGGCAATGTTCTTGAGTCGATATATGTCGATCTGAGCACAGCTGGGCGCCGTATATACAGCATGAAGGTAGCTCTGATACCAGCCAGATGCAACCCACGGCCATATAGGACCTACAGGCAATGTTCTTGAGTCGATATATGTCGATCTGAGCACAGCTGGGCTTCGTATATACGGCATGTGGGTGGCTCTGATATCAGCCAGATGCAACCTACGGCCATATAGGACCTACAGGAGATATTCTTGAGTCGATATATGTCGATCTGAGCACCTCTATGTACCGTATATGCAGCATTGTGGCAGCTCCGACACCAGCCAGGTGCAACCTATGCCCATATAGGACCTACAGGCGATGTTCTTGAGTCGATATATGTCGATCTGAGCACCGCTATGCACCGTATATGCAGCATTGTGGCAGCTCCGAAACCAGCCAGGTGCAACCTATGCCCATATAGGACCTACAGGCGATGTTCTTGAGTCGGTATATGTCGATCTGAGCTCCGCTACGCCCTGTATATGCAGCGCGTGGGTGGGTCTGATACCAGCCAGATGCAACCCACGGCCATATAGGATCTACAGGCGATGTTCTTGAGTCGATATATGTCGATCTGAGCACAGCTGGGCCCCGTATATATGGCATGTGGGTGGCTCTGATATCAGCCAGATGCAACCCACGGCCATATGGGACCTACAGGAGATATTCTTGAGTCGATATATGTCGATCTGAGCACCGCTATGTAACGTATATGCAGCATTGTGGCAGCTCTGACACAAGCCAGGTACAACCTATGCCCATATAGGACCTACAGGCGATGTTCTTGAGTCGATATATGTCGATCTGAGCTCCGCTACGCCCTGTATATGCAGCACGTGGGTGGCTCTGATACCAGCCCGCTGCAACCCACGGCCATATAGGACCTACAGGCAATGTTCTTGAGTCGTTATATGTCGATCTGAGCACAGCTGGGCGCCGTATATACACCATGGAGGTCGCTCTGATACCAGCCAGATGCAACCTACGGCCATATAGGACCTACAGGCGATGTTCTTGAGTCGATATATGTCGATCTGAGCACAGCTGGGCCCGTATATACACCATGGGGGTAGCTCTGATACCAGACAGATGCAACCCACGGTCATATAGGACCTACAGGCGATGTTCTTGAGTCATTATATGTAGATCTGAGCACAGCTGGGCCCCGTATATACGGCATGTGGGTGGCTCTGATACCAGCCAGATGCAAACCACGGCCATATAGGACCTACAAGCGATGTTCTTGAGTCGATATATGTCGATCTGAGCACAGCTGGGCGCCGTATATACAGCATGGGGGTAGCTCTGATACCAGCCAAATGCAACCCGCGGCCATATAGGACCTACAGGCGATTTTCTTGAGTCAATATATGTCGATCTGAGCACAATTGGGCCCCGTATATACGGCATGTGGGTGGCTCTGATACCAGCCAGATGCAACCCACGGCCATATAGGACCTACAGGCGATGTTCTTGAGTCGATATATGTCGATCTGAGCACAACTGGGCCCCCTATATACGGCATGTATACGGCCATATAGGACCTACAGGCGATCTTCTTCAGTCGATATATGTCGATCTGAGCACCGTATATGCAGCATTTGGGCAGCTCCGACACCAGCCAGGTGCAACCTATGCCCATATAGGACCTACAGGCGATGTTCTTGAGTCGATATAAGTCGATATGAGCTCCGCTATGCCCTGTATATTCAGCGTGTGGGTGGCTCTGATACCAGCCAGATGCAACCCACGGCCATATAGGACCTACAGGCGATGTTCTTGAGTCGATATATGTCGATCTGAGCACAGCTGGCCCCCCTATATACGGCATGTATACGGCCATATAGGACCTACAGGCGATCTTCTTGAGTCGATATATGTCGATCTGAGCACCGTATATGCAGGATTGGGGCAGCTCCGACACCAGCCAGGTGCAACCTATGCCCATATAGGACCTACAGGCGATGTTCTTGAGTCGATATAAGTCGATCTGAGCTCCGCTATGCCCTGTATATGCAGCGTGTGGGTGGCTCTGATACCAGCCAGATGCAACCCACGGCCATATAGGACCTACATGCGATGTTCTTGAGTCGATATATGTCGATATGATCACCGCTATGCACCATATATGCAGCATTGGGGCAGCTCCGACACCAGCCAGGTGCAACCTATGCCCATATAGGACCCACAGGCGATGTTCTTGAGTCGATATATGTTAATCTGAGCTACGCTATGCCCTGTATATGCAGCATGTGGGTGGCTTTGATATCAGCCAGATGCAACCCACGGCCATATTGGACCTACAGGCAATGTTCTTGAGTCGATATATGTCGATCTGATCACCGCTATGCACCGTATATGCAGCATTGGGGCCGCTCAGACACCAGCCAAGTGCAACCTATGCCCATATAGGACCTACAGGCGATGTTCTTGAGTCGATATATGTCGATCTGAGCTCCGCTATGCCCTGTATATGCAGCATGTGGGTGGCTCTGATACCAGCCAGATGCAACCCACGGCCATATAGGACCTACAGGCGATGTTCTTGAGTCGATATATGTCGATCTGAGCACAGCTGGGCCACGTATATACAGTATGGGGGTACCTCTGATACCAGCCAGCTGCAACCCACGGCCATATAGGACCTACAGGCGATGTTCTTGAGTCGATATATATCGATCTGAGCACAGCTGGGCCAAGTATATACAGCATGGGGGTAGCTCTGATACCAGACAGATGCAACCCACGGCCATATAGGACCTACAGGCAATGTTCTTGAGTCGATATATGTCGATCTGAACACAGCTGGGCGCCGTATATACAGCATGGGGGTAGCTCTGATACCAGCCAGATGCAACCCACGGCCATATAGGACCTACAGGCAATGTTCTTGAGTCGATATATGTCGATCTGAGCACAGCTGGGCCCGGTATATACGGTATCTGGGTGGCTCTGATATCAGCCAGATGCAACCCACGGCCATATAGGACCTACAGGAGATTTTCTCGAGTCGATATATGTCGATCTGAGCACCGCTGTGCACCGTATATGCAGCATTGTGGCAGCTCCGACACCAGCCAGGTGCAACCTATGCCCATATAGGACCTACAGGCGATGTTCTTGAGTCGATATATGTCGATCTGAGCTCCGCTACGCCCTGTATATGCAGCACGTGGGTGGGTCTGATACCAGGCAGATGCAACCCACGGCCATATAGGATCTACAGGCGATGTTTTTGAGTCGATATATGTCGATCTGAGCACAGCTGGGCCCCGTATATACGGCATGTGGGTGGCTCTGATACCAGCCAGATGCAACCCACAGCTATATAGGACCTACAGGCGATGTTCTTGAGTCGATATATGTCGATCTGAGCACAGCTGGGCCCCTTATATACGGCATGTGGGTAGCTCTGATACCAGCCAGATGCAACGCACGGCCATATAGGACCCACAGGTGATGTTCTTGAGTCGATATATGTCGATCTGAGCACAGCTGGGCCCCGTATATACACCATGGGGGTAGCTCTGATACCAGCCAGATGCAACCTACGGCCATATAGGACCTACAGGCGATGTTCTTGAGTCGATATATGTCGATCTGAGCACAGCTGGGCCCCTTATATACGGCATGTGGGTAGCTCTGATACCAGCCAGATGCAACGCACGGCCATATAGGACCCACAGGTGATGTTCTTGAGTCGATATATGTCGATCTGAGCACAGCTGGGCCCCGTATATACGGCATGTGGGTGGCTCTGATACCAGCCAGATGCAACCCACGGCCATATAGGACCTACAGGCGATGTTCTTGAGTCGATATATGTCGATCTGAGCACAGCTGGGCCCCTTATATACGGCATGTGGGTAGCTCTGATACCAGCCAGATGCAACCCTCGGCCATATAGGACCCACAGGTGATGTTCTTGAGTCGATATATGTCGATCTGAGCACAGCTGGGCCCCGTATATACGGCATGTGGGTGGCTCTGATACCAGCCAGATGCAACCCACGGCTATATAGGACCTACAGGCGATGTTCTTGAGTCGATATATGTCGATCTGAGCTCCGCTATGCCCTGTATATGCAGCATGTGGGTGGCTCTGATACCAGCCAGCTGCAACCCACGGCCATATAAGACCCACAGGCGATGTTCTTCAGTCGATATATGTCGATCTGAGGACAGCTGGGCCCCATATATACAGCATGGGGGTAGCTCTGATACCAGCCAGATGCAACCCACGGCTATATAGGACCTACAGGCAATGTTCTTGAGTCGATATATGTCGATCTGAGCACAGCTGGGCGCCGTATATACACCATGGGGGTAGCTCTGATATCAGCCAGATGCAACCCATCGCCATATAGGACTTACAGGCGATGTTCTTGAGTCGATATATGTCGATCTGAGCACAGCTGGGCCAAGTATATACAGCACGCGGGCAGCTCTGATACCAGACAGATGCAACCCGCGGCCATATAGGACCTACAGGCGATGTTCTTGAGTCGATATATGTCGATCTGAGCACAGCTGGGCGCCGTATATACAGCATGGGGGTAGCTCTGATACCAGCCAGATGCAACCCACGGCCATATAGGACATACAGGCGATGTTCTTGAGTCGATATATGTCGATCTGAGCACAGCTGGGCCCCGTATATACGGCATGTGGGTGGCTCTGATATCAGCCAGATGCAACCAACGGCCATATAGTACCTACAGGAGATGTTCTTGAGTCGATATGTGTCGATCTGAGCACCGCTATGCACCGTATATAGATGCGCCCCATATATACAGCATGGGGGTAGCTCTGATACCAGCCAGATGCAACCCACGGCCATAAAGGACCTACAGGCAATGTTCTTGAGTCGATATATGTCGATCTGAGCACAGCTGGACGCCGTATATACACCATGGGGGTAGCTCTGATACCAGCCAGATGCAACCCACGGCCATATAGGACCTACAGGCGATGTTCTTAAGTCGATATATGTCGATCTGAGCACAGCTGGGCCCCGTATATACAGAATGTGGGTGGCTCTGATACCAGCCAGATGCAACCCACGGCCATATAGGACCTACAGGCAATGTTCTTGAGTCGATATATGTCGATCTGAGCACAGCTGGGCCCCGTATATACGGCATGGGGGCAGCTCTGATACCAGCTAGATGCAACCCACGGCCATATAGGACCTAAAGCCGATGTTCTTGTGTCATTATATGTCGATCTGAGCACAGCTGGGCCCCGTATATACGGCATGTGGTTGGCTCTGATACCAGCCAGATGCAAACCACGGCTATATAGGACCTACAAGCGATGTTCTTTAGTCGATATATGTCGATCTGAGCACAGCTGGGCGCCGTATATACAGCATGGGGGGTAGCTCTGATACCAGCCAGATGCAACCCACGGCCATATAGGACCTACAGGCGATGTTCTTGAGTCGATATATGTCGATCTGAGCACAGTTGGGCCCCGTATATATGGCATGTGGGTGGCTCTGATACCAGCCAGATGAAACCCACGGCCATATAGGACCTACAGGCGATGTTCTTGAGTCGATATATGTCGATCTGAGCACAGCTGGGCCCCCTATATACGGCATGTATACGGCCATATAGGACCTACAGGCGATCTTCTTGAGTCGATATATGTCGATCTGCGCACCGTATATGCATCATTGGGGCAGCTCCGACACCAGCCAGGTGCAACCTATGCCCATATAGGACCTACAGGCGATGTTCTTGAGTCGATATATGTCGATCTGAGCACAGCTGGGCCCCGTATATAAAGCATGGGGATAGCTTTGATACCAGCCAGATTCAACAAACGGCCATATAGGACCTACAGGCTATGTTCTTGAGTCGATATATGTCGATCTGAGCACAGCTGGGCCCCGTATATACGGCATGTGGGTGGCTCTGATACCAGCCAGATGCAACCCACGGCCATATAGGTCCTACAGGCGATGTTCTTGAGTCGATATATGTCGATCTGAGCTCCGCTATGCCCTGTATATGCAGCATGTGGGTGGCTCTGATACCAGCCAGCTGCAACCCACGGCCATATAAGACCCACAGGCGATGTTCTTGAGTCGATATATGTCGATCTGAGGAAAGCTGGGCCCCATATATACAGCATGGGGGTAGCTCTGATACCAGCCAGATGCAACCCACGGCTATATAGGACCTACAGGCAATGTTCTTGAGTCGATATATGTCGATCTGAGCACAGCTGGGCCCCGTATATACGGCATGGGGGCAGCTCTGATACCAGCTAGATGCAACCCACGGCCATATAGGACCTAAAGCCGATGTTCTTGTGTCATTATATGTCGATCTGAGCACAGCTGGGCCCCGTATATACGGCATGTGGTTGGCTCTGATACCAGCCAGATGCAAACCACGGCTATATAGGACCTACAAGCGATGTTCTTTAGTCGATATATGTCGATCTGAGCACAGCTGGGCGCCGTATATACAGCATGGGGGGTAGCTCTGATACCAGCCAGATGCAACCCACGGCCATATAGGACCTACAGGCGATGTTCTTGAGTCGATATATGTCGATCTGAGCACAGTTGGGCCCCGTATATATGGCATGTGGGTGGCTCTGATACCAGCCAGATGAAACCCACGGCCATATAGGACCTACAGGCGATGTTCTTGAGTCGATATATGTCGATCTGAGCACAGCTGGGCCCCCTATATACGGCATGTATACGGCCATATAGGACCTACAGGCGATCTTCTTGAGTCGATATATGTCGATCTGCGCACCGTATATGCATCATTGGGGCAGCTCCGACACCAGCCAGGTGCAACCTATGCCCATATAGGACCTACAGGCGATGTTCTTGAGTCGATATATGTCGATCTGAGCACAGCTGGGCCCCGTATATAAAGCATGGGGATAGCTTTGATACCAGCCAGATTCAACAAACGGCCATATAGGACCTACAGGCTATGTTCTTGAGTCGATATATGTCGATCTGAGCACAGCTGGGCCCCGTATATACGGCATGTGGGTGGCTCTGATACCAGCCAGATGCAACCCACGGCCATATAGGTCCTACAGGCGATGTTCTTGAGTCGATATATGTCGATCTGAGCTCCGCTATGCCCTGTATATGCAGCATGTGGGTGGCTCTGATACCAGCCAGCTGCAACCCACGGCCATATAAGACCCACAGGCGATGTTCTTGAGTCGATATATGTCGATCTGAGGAAAGCTGGGCCCCATATATACAGCATGGGGGTAGCTCTGATACCAGCCAGATGCAACCCACGGCTATATAGGACCTACAGGCAATGTTCTTGAGTCGATATATGTCGATCTGAGCACAGCTGGGCCCCATATATACTGCATGGGGGTAGCTCTGATACCAGCCAGATGCAACCCACGGCCATATAGGACCTACAGGAAATGTTCTTGAGTCGATATAAGTCGATCTGAGCACAGCTGGGCGCCGTATATACACCATGGGGGTAGCTCTGATACCAGCCAGATGCAACCTACGGCCATATAGGACCTACAGGCGATGTTCTTGAGTCGATATATGTCGATCTGAGCACAGCTGGGCCAAGTATATACAGCGTGGGGGTAGCTCTGATACCAGACAGATGCAACCCACGGCTATATAGGACCTACACGCAATGTTCTTGAGTCGATATATGTCGATCTGAGCACACCTGGGCGCCGTATATACAGCATGGGGGTAGCTCTGATACCTGCCAGATGCAACCCACGGCCATATAGGACCTACAGGCAATGTTCTTGAGTCGATATATGTCGATCTGAGCACAGCTGGGCCCCGTATATATGGCATATGGGTGGCTCTGATATCAGCCAGGTGCAACCCACGGCCATATGGGACCTACAGGAGATATTCTTGAGTCGATATATGTCGATCTGAGCACCACTATGCACCGTATATGCAGCATTGGGGCAGCTCCGACACCAGCCAGGTGCAACCTATGCCCATATAGGACCTACAGGCGATGTTCTTGAGTCGATATATGTCAATCTGAGCTCCGCTATGCCCTGTATATGCAGCATGTGGGTGGCTCTGATGCCAGCCAGATGCAACCCACGGCCATATAGGACCTACAGGCGATGTTCTTGAGTTGATATATGTCGATCTGAGCACAGCTGGGCCACGTATATACAGCATGGGGGTACCTCTGATACCAGCCAGCTGCAACCCACGGCCATATAGGACCTACAGGCGATGTTCTTGAGTCGATATATGTCGATCTGAGCACAGCTGGGCCAAGTATATACAGCATGGGGGTAGCTCTGATTCCAGACAGATGCAACCTACGGCCATATAAGACCTACAGGCGATGTTCTTGAGTCGATATATGTCGATCTGAGCACAGCTGGGCGCCGTATATACAGCATGGGGGTAGCTCTGATACCAGCCAGATGCAACCCACGGCCATATAGGACCTACAGGCGATGTTCTTGAGTCGATATATGTCGATCTGAGCACAGCTGGGCCCCGTATATACGGCATGTGGGTGGCTGTGATACCAGCCAGATGCAATCCACGGCCATATAGGACCTACAGGCGATGTTCTTGAGTCGATATATGTCGATCTGAGCACAGCTGGGCCCCGTATATACGGCATATGGGTGGCTCTGATATCAGCCAGGTGCAACCTATGCCCATGCAGGACCTACAGGCGATGTTCTTGAGTCGATATGTGTCGATCTGAGCACAGCTATGCCCTGTATATGCAGCACGTGGGTGGCTCTGATACCAGCCAGATGCAAGCACGGCCTTATAGGACCTACAGGCGATGTTCTTGAGTCGATATATGTCGATGTGAGCACAGTTGGGCCTCGTATATACGGCGTGTGGGTAGCTCTGATACCAGCCAGATGCAACCCACGGCCATATAGGACCTACAGGCGATGTTCTTGAGTCGATATATATCGATCTGAGCACAGCTGGGCCCCGTATATACGGCGTGTGGGTAGCTCTGATACCAGCCAGATGCAACCCACGGCCATATAGGACCTACAGGCGATGTTCTTGAGTCGATATATGTCGATCCGAGCACAGCTGGGTCCCGTATATACAGCTTGTGGGTGGCTCTGATACCAGCCAGATGCAACCCACTGCCATATAGGACCTACAGGCAATGTTCTTGAGTCAATATATGTCGATATGAGCACAGCTGGGCCCCGTATATACGGCATGTGGGTGGCTCTGATATCAGCCAGATGCAACCCACGGCCATATAGAACCTACAGGCGATGTTCTTGAGTCGATATATGTCGATCTGAGCACCGCTATGCACCATTGGGGCAGCTCCGACACCAGCCAGGTGCAACCTATGCCCATATAGGAGCTACAGGCGATGTTCTTGAGTCGATATATGTCGATCTGAGCACAGCTGGGCCACGTATATAAAGCATGGGGGTAGCTGTGATACCAGCCAGCTGCAACCCACGGCCATATAGGACCTACAGGCGATGTTCTTGAGTCGATATATGTCGATCTGAGCACAGCTGGGCCCCGTTTATACAGCATGGGGGTAGCTCTGATACCAGCCAGATGCAACCCACGGCCATATAGGACCTACATGCGTTATTCTTGAGTCGATATATGTAGATCTTAGCACAGCTGGGCCCCGTATATACGGCATGCGGATTGCTCTGATACCAGCCAGATGCAACCCACGGCCATATAGGACCAACAGGCGTTGTTCTTGAGTCCATATATTTCGATCTGAGCACAGCTGGGCTCCGTATATACGGCATGTGGGTGGCTCTGATCTCAGCCAGATGAAACCCACAGCCATATAGGACCTACAGGCGATGTTCTTGAGTCGATATATATATATATCGATCTGAGCACCGCTATGCACCGTATATGCAGCCTTGGGGCAGCTCCGTCACCAGACAGGTGCAACCTATGCCCATATAGGACCTACAGGCGATGTTCTTGATTCGATATATGTCGATCTGAGCACCGCTATGCACCATTGGGGCAGCTCCGACACCGGCCAGGTGCAACCTATGCCCATATAGGACCTACAGGCGATGTTCTTGAGTCGATATATGTCGATCTGAGCACAGCTGGGCCACGTATATAAAGCATGGGGGTAGCTGTGATACCAGCCAGCTGCAACCCACGGCCATATAGGACCTACAGGCGATGTTCTTGAGTCGATATATGTCGATCTGAGCACAGCTGGGCCCCGTTTATACAGCATGGGGGTAGCTCTGATACCAGCCAGATGCAACCCACGGCCATATAGGACCTACAGGCGTTATTCTTGAGTCGATATATGTAGATCTTAGCACCGCTGGGCCCCGTATATACGGCATGCGGGTTGCTCTGATACCAGCCAGATGCAACCCACGGCCATATAGGACCAACAGGCGTTGTTCTTGAGTCCATATATTTCGATCTGAGCACAGCTGGGCTCCATATATACGGCATGTGGGTGGCTCTGATCTCAGCCAGATGCAACCCACAGCCATATAGGACCTACAGGCGATGTTCTTGAGTCGATATATATATATATATCGATCTGAGCACCGCTATGCACCGTATATGCAGCCTTGGGGCAGCTCCGTCACCAGACAGGTGCAACCTATGCCCATATAGGACCCACAGGCGATGTTCTTGAGTCGATATATGTCGATCTGAGCACAGCTGGGCGCCGTATATACACCATGGGGGTAGCTCTGATACCAGCCAGATGCAACCCACGGCCATATAGGACCTACAGGCGATGTTCTTGAGTCGATATATGTCGATCTGAGCACAGCTGGGCCCCGTATATACGGGATGTGGGTGGCTCTGATACCAGCCAAATGCAACCCACGGCCATATAGGACCTACAGGCGCTGTTCTTGAGTCGATATATGTCGATCTGAGCACAGCTGGGCCCTGTATATACGGCATGTGGGTGGCTCTGATATCAGCCAGATGCAACCCACGGCCATATAGGACCTACATGCGTTGTTCTTGAGTCGATATATGTCGATCTGATCACCGCTATGCACAATATATGCAGCATTGGGGCAGCTCCGACACCAGCCAGGTGCAACCTATGCCCATATAGGACCCACAGGCGATGTTCTTGAGTCGATATATGTCAATCTGAGCTCCGCTATGCCCTGTATATGCAGCATGTGGGTAGCTTTGATATCAGCCAGATGCAACCCACGGCCATATTGGACCTACAGGCAATGTTCTTGAGTCGATATATGTCGATCTGAGCACCGCTATGCACCGTATATGCAGCATTGGGGCAGCTCCGACACCAGCCAGGTGCAACCTATGCCCATATAGGACCTACAGGCGATGTTCTTGAGTCGATATATGTCAATCTGATCTCCGCTATGCCCTGTATATGCAGCATGTGGGTGGCTCTGATACCAGCCAGATGCAACCCACGGCCATATAGGACCTACAGGCGATGTTCTTGAGTTGATATATGTCGATCTGAGCTCAGCTGGGCCACGTATATACAGCATGGGGGTACCTCTGATACCAGCCAGCTGCAACCCACGGCCATATATGACCTACAGGCGATGTTCTTGAGTCGATATATGTCGATCTGAGCAAAGCTGGGCCAAGTATATACAGCATGGGTGTAGCTCTGATACCAGACAGATGCAACCCACGGCCATATAGGACCTACAGGCGATGTTCTTGAGTCGATATATGTCGATCTGAGCACAGCTGGGCGCCGTATATACAGCATGGGGGTAGCTCTGATACCAGCCAGATGCAACCCACGGCCATATAGGACCTACAGGCGATGTTCTTGAGTCGATATATGTCGATCTGAGCACAGCTGGGCCCCGTATATACGGCATGTGGGTGGCTGTGATACCAGCCAGATGCAATCCACGGCCATATAGTACCTACAGGAGATGTTCTTGAGTCGATATTTGTCGATCTGAGCACCGCTATGCACCGTATATAGCTGCGCCCCATATATACAGCATGGGGGTTGCTCTGATACCAGCCAGATGCAACCCTCGGCCATATAGGACCTACAGGCAATGTTCTTGAGTCGATATATGTCGATCTGAGCACAGCTGGGCGCTGTATATACACCATGGGGGTAGCTCTGATACCAGCCAGATGCAACCCACGGCCATATAGGACCTACAGGCGATGTTCTTAAGTCGATATATGTCGATCTGAGCACAGCTGGGCCCCGTATATACAGCATGTGGGTGGCTCTGATACCAGCCAGATGCAACCCACGGCCATATAGGACCTACAAGCAATGTTCTTGAGTCGATATATGTCGATCTGAGCACAGCTGGGCCCCGTATATACGGCATGGGGGCAGCTCTGATACCAGCTAGATGCAACCCACGGCCATATAGGACCTACAGGCGATGTTCTTGTGTCATTATATGTCGATCTGAGCACAGCTGGGCCCCGTATATACGGCATGTGGGTGGCTCTGATACCGGCCAGATGCAAACCACGGCTATATAGGACCTACAAGCGTTGTTCTTGAGTCGATATATGTCGATCTGAGCACAGCTGGGCGCCGTATATACAGCATGGGGGGTAGCTCTGATACCAGCCTGATGCAACCCACGGCCATATAGGACCTACAGGCGATGTTCTTGAGTCGATATATGTCGATCTGAGCACAGGTGGGCCCCCTATATACGGCATGTATACGGCCATATAGGACCTACAGGCGATCTTCTTGAGTCGAAAGATGTCGATCTGCGCACCGTATATGCATCATTGGGGCAGCTCCGACACCAGCCAGATGCAACCTATGCCCATATAGGACCTACAGGCGATGTTCTTGAGTCGATATATGTCGATCTGAGCACAGCTGGGCCCCGTATATAAAGCATGGGGATAGCTTTGATACCAGCCAGATTCAACCCACGGCCATATAGGACCTACAGGCTATGTTCTTGATTCGATATATGTCGATCTGAGCACAGCTGGGCCCCGTATATACGGCATGTGGGTGGCTCTGATACCAGCCAGATGCAACCCACGGCCATATAGGACCTACAGGCGATGTTCTTGAGTCGATATATGTCGATCTGAGCTCCGCTATGCCCTGTATATGCAGCATGTGGGTGGCTCTGATACCAGCCAGCTGCAACCCACGGCCATATAAGACCCACAGGCGATGTTCTTGAGTCGATATATGTCGATCTGAAGACAGCTGGGCCCCATATATACAGCATGGGGGTAGCTATGATACCAGCCAGATGCAACCCACGGCTATATAGGACCTACAGGCAATGTTCTTGAGTCGATATATGTCGATCTGAGCACAGCTAGGCCCCGTATATACGGCATGCTGGTTGCTCTGATACCAGCCAGATGCAACCCATGGCCATATAGGACCTACAGGCGTTGTTCTTGAGTCCATATATGTCGATCTGAGCACAGCTGGGCCCCGTATATACGGCATGTGGGTGGCTCTGATCTCAGCCAGATGCAACCCACAGCCATATAGGACCTACAGGCGATGTTCTTGAGTCGATATATGTCGATCTGAGCACCGCTATGCACCGTATATGCAGCCTTGGGGCAGCTCCGTCACCAGCCAGGTGAAACCTATGCCCATATAGGACCTACAGGCGATGTTCTTGAGTCGATATATGTCGATCTGAGCACAGCTGGGCGCCGTATATACACCATGGGGGTAGCTCTGATACCAGCCAGATGCAACCCACGGCCATATAGTACCTACAGGCGATGTTCTTGAGTCGATATATGTCGATCTGAGCACAGCTGGGCCCCGTATATACGGGATGTGGGTGGTTCTGATACCAGCCAGATGCAACCCACGGCCATATAGGACCTACAGGCGCTGTTCTTGAGTCGATATATGTCGATCTGAGCACAGCTGGCCCCTGTATATACGGCACGTGGGTGGCTCTGATATCAGCCAGATGCAACCCACGGCCATATAGGACCTACATGCGTTGTTCTTGAGTCGAAATATGTCGATCTGATCACCGCTATGCACCATATATGCAGCATTGGGGCAGCTCCGACACCAGCCAGGTGCAACCTATGCCCATATAGGACCCACAGGCGATATTCTTGAGTCGATATATGTCAATCTGAGCTCCGCTATGCCCTGTATATGCAGCATGTGGGTGGCTTTGATATCAGCCAGATGCAACCCACGGTCATATTGGACCTACAGGCAATGTTCTTGAGTCGATATATGTCGATCTGAGCACAGCTGGGCCACGTATATACAGCATGGGGGTACCTCTGATACCAGCCAGCTGCAACCCACGGCCATATAGGACCTACAGGCGATGTTCTTGAGTCGATATATGTCGATCTGAGCACAGCTGGGCCAAGTATATACAGCATGCGGGTAGCTCTGATACCAGACAGATGCAACCCACGGCCATATAGGACCTACAGGCGATGTTCTTGAGGCGATATATGTCGATCTGAGCACAGCTGGGCGCCGTATATACAGCATGGGGGTAGCTCTGATACCAGCCAGATGCAACCCACGGCCATATAGGACCTACAGGGAGATGTTCTTGAGTCGATATATGTCGATCTGAGCACCGCTATGCACCGTATATGCAGCATTGTGGCAGCTCCTACACCAGCCAGGTGCAACCTATGCCCATATAGGACCTACAGGCGATGTTCTTGAGTCGATATATGTCGATCTGAGCTCCGCTATACCCTGTATATGCAGCACGTGGGTGGCTCTGATACCAGCCAGATGCAACCCACGGCCATATAGAACCTACAGGCGATGTTCTTGAGTCGATATATGTCGATCTGAGCACAGCTGGGCCACGTATATACAGCATGGGGGTACCTCTGATACCAGCCAGCTGCAACCCACGGCCATATAGGACCTACAGGCGATGTTGTTGAGTCGATATATGTCGATCTGAGCACAGCTGGGCCAAGTATATACAGCATGCGGGCAGCTCTGATACCAGATAGATGCAACCCGCGGCCATATAGGACCTACAGGCGATGTTCTTGAGTCGAAATATGTCGATCTGAGCACAGCTAAGCGCCGTATATACAGCATGGGGGTAGCTCTGATACCTGCCAGATGCAACCCACGGCCATATAGGACCTACAGGCGATGTTCTTGAGTCGATATATGTCGATCTGAGCTCCGCTATGCCCTGTATATGCAGCATGTGGGTGGCTCTGATACCAGCCAGATGCAACCCACGGCCATATAAGACCCACAGGCGATATTCTTGAGTCGATATATGTCGATCTGAGGACAGCTGGGCCCCATATATTCAGCATGGGGGTAGCTCTGATACCAGCCAGATGCAACCCACGGCTATATAGGACCTACAGGCAATGTTCTTGAGTCGATATATGTCGATCTGAGCACAGCTGGGCGCCGTATATACACCATGGGGGTAGCTCTGATACCAACCAGATGCAACCCACGGCCATATAGGACCTACAGGCGATGTTCTTTAGTCGATATATGTCGATCTGAGCACAGCCGGGCAACGTGTATCCGGCATGTGGGTGGCTCTGATACCAGCCAGATGCAACCCACGGCGATATAGGACCCACAGGCAATGTTCTTGAGTCGATATATGTCGATCTGGGCACAGCTGGGCCCCGTATATACGGCATGTGGGTGGCTCTGATACCAGCCAGATGCAACCAACGGCCATATAGGACCTACAGGCGATGTTCTTGAGTCTATATATGTCGATCTGAGCTCCGCTATGCCTTGTATATGCAGCTTGTTGGTGGCTTTGATACCAGCCAGCTGCAACCCACGGCCATATAAGACCCACAGGCGATGTTTTTGAGTCGATATATGTCGATCTGAGCACAGCTGGGCGCCGTATATACACCATGGGGGTAGCTCTGATACCAACCTATGGCTCTGATACTAGCCAGATGCAAACCACGGCCATATAGGACCTACAGGCGATGTTCTTGACTCGATATATGTCGATCTGAGTACAGCTGGGCGCCGTATATACAGCATGAGGGAAGCTCTGATACCAGCCAGATGCAACCCACGGCCATATAGGACCTACAGGCGATGTTCTTGAGTCGATATATGTCGATCTGAGCACAGCTGGGCGCCGTATATACAGCATGGGGGTAGCTCTGATACCAGCCAGATGCAACCCACGGCCATATAGGACCTACAGGCGATGTTCTTGAGTCGATATTTGTCGATCTGAGTACAGCAGGGCCCCGTATATACGGCATGTGGGTGGCTCTGATACCAGCCAGATGCAAACCACGGCCATGTAGGACCTACAGGCGATGTTCTTGAGTCGATATATGTCGATCTGAGCACAGCTGGGCGCCGTATATACAGCATGGGGGTAGCTCTGATACCAGCCAGATGCAACCCACGGCCATATAGAACCTACAGGCGATGTTCTTGAGTCGATATATATCGATTTGGGCACAGCTGGGCCCCGTATATACGGCATGTGGGTGGCTCTGATACCAGCCAGATGCAACCCACGGTCATATAGGACCTACAGGAGATGTTCTTGAGTCGATATATGTCGATCTGAGCACCGCTATGCACCGTATATGCAGCATTGTGGCAGCTCCGACACCAGCCAGGTGCAACCTATGCCCATATAGGACCTACAGGCGATGTTCTTAAGTCGATATAAGTCGATCTGAGCTCCGCTATGCCCTGTATATGCAGCGTGTGGGTGGCTCTGATACCAGCCAGATGCAACCCACGGCCATATAGGACCTACAAGCGATGTTCTTGAGTCGATATATGTCGATCTGAGCACAGCTGGGCCCCGTATATAAAGCATGGGGATAGCTTTGATACCAGCCAGATTCAACCCACGGCCATATAGGACCTACAGACTATGTTCTTGAGTCGATATATGTCGATCTGAGCACAGCTGGGCCCCGTATATACGGCATGTGGGTGGCTCTGATACCAGCCAGATGCAACCCACGGCCATATAGGACCTACAGGCGATGTTCTTGAGTCGATATATGTCGATCTGAGCTCCGCTATGCCCTGTATATGCAGCATGTGGGTAGCTCTGATACCAGCCAGCTGCAACCCACGGCCATATAAGACCCACAGGCGATGTTCTTGAGTCGATATATGTCGATCTGATGACAGCTGGGCCCCATATATACAGTATGGGGGTAGCTCTGATACCAGCCAGATGCAACCCACGGCTATATAGGACCTACAGGCAATGTTCTTGAGTCGATATATGTCGATCTGAGCACAGCTGGGCGCCGTATATACAACATGGGTGTAGCTCTGATACCAACCAGATGCAACCCACGGCCATATATGACCTACAGGCGATGTTCTTGAGTCGATATATGTCGATCTGAGCACAGCTGGGCGCCGTATATACAACATGGTGGTAGCTCTGATACCAGCCAGATGCAACCCACGGCCATATAGGACCTACAGGCGATGTTCTTGAGTCGATATATGTCGATATTAGCACAGCTGGGCCCCGTATATACGGCATGCTGGTTGCTCTGATACCAGCCAGATGCAACCCATAGCCATATAGGACCTACAGGCGTTGTTCTTGAGTCCATATATGTCGATCTGAGCACAGCTGGGCCCCGTATATACGGCATGTGGGTGGCTCTGATCTCAGCCAGATGCAACCCACAGCCATATAGGACCTACAGGTGATGTTCTTGAGTCGATATATGTCGATCTGAGCACCGCTATGCACCGTATATGCAGCCTTGGGGCAGCTCCGTCACCAGCCAGGTGAAAACTATGCCCATATAGGACCTACAGGCTATGTTCTTGAGTCGATATATGTCGATCTGAGCACAGCTGGGCGCCGTATATACACCATGGCGGTAGCTCTGATACCAGCCAGATGCAACCCACGGCCATATAGTACCTACAGGCGATGTTCTTGAGTCGATATATGTCGATCTGAGCACAGCTGGGCCCCGTATATACGGGATGTGGGTGGCTCTGATACCAGCCAGATGCAACCCACGGCCATATAGGACCTACAGGCGCTGTTCTTGAGTCGATATATGTCGATCTGAGCACAGCTGGGCCCTGTATTTACGGCACGTGGGTGGCTCTGATATCAGCCAGATGCAACCCACGGTCATATTGGACCTACAGGCAATGTTCTTGAGTCGATATATGTCGATCTGAGCACCGCTATGCACCGTATATGCAGCATTGGGGCAGCTCCGACACCAGCCAGGTGCAACCTATGCCCATATAGGACCTACAGGCGATGTTCTTGAGTCGATATATGTCGATCTGAGCTCCGCTATGCCCTGTATATGCAGCATGTGGGTGGCTCTGATACCAGCCAGATGAAACCCACGGTCATATAGGACCTACAGGCGATGTTCTTGAGTCGATATATGTCGATCTGAGCACAGCTGGGCCACGTATATACAGCATGGGGGTACCTCTGATACCAGCCAGCTGCAACCCACGGCAATATAGGACCTACAGGCGATGTTCTTGAGTTGATATATGTCGATCTGAGCACAGCTGGGCCAAGTATATACAGCATGGGGGTAGCTCTGATACCAAACAGATGCAACCCACGACCATATAGGACCTACAGGCGATGTTTTTGAGTCGATATATGTCGATCTGAGCACCGCTATGCACCGTATATGCAGCATTGGGGCAGCTCCGACACCAGCCAGATGCAACCTATGCCCATATAGGACCTACAGGCGATGTTCTTGAGTCGATATATGTCGATCTGAGCTCCGCTATGCCCTGTATATGCAGCATGTGGGTGGCTCTGATACCAGCCAGATGCAACCCACGGCCATATAGGACCTACAGGCAATGTTCTTGTGTCGATGTATGTCGATCTGAGCACAGCTGCGCCCCGTATATACGGCATGGGCGTATCTCTGATAGCAGCCACATGCAACCCACGGCAATATAGAACCTACAGGCGATGTTCTTGTGTCATTATATGTCGATCTGAGCACAGCTGGGCCCCGTATATACGGCATGTGGGTGGCTCTGATACCAGCCAAATGCAAACCACGGTCATATAGGACCTACAAGCGATGTTCTTGAGTCGATATATGTCGATCTGAGCACAGCTGGGCGCCGGATATACAGCATGGGGGTAGCTCTGATACCAGCCAGATGCAACCCACGGCCATATAGGACCTACAAGCGATGTTCTTGAGTCGATATATGTCGATCTGAGCACAGTTGGGCCCCGTATATACGGCATGTGGGTGGCTCTGATACCAGCCAGATGCAACCCACGGGCATATAGGACCTACAGGCGATGTTCTTGAGTCGATATATGTCGATCTGAGCACAGCTGGGCCCCCTATATACGGCATGTATACGGCCATATAGGACCTACAGGCGATCTTCTTGAGTCGATATATGTCGATCTGAGCACCGTATATGCAGCATTGGGGCAGCTCCGACACCAGCCAGGTGCAACCTATGCCCATATAGGACCTACAGGCGATGTTCTTGAGTCGATATAAGTCGATCTGAGCTCCAATATGCCCTGCATATGCAGCATGTGGGTGGCTCTGATACCAGCCAGATGCAACCCACGGCCATATAGGACCTACAGGCGATGTTCTTGAGTCGATATATGTCGATCTGAGCACAGCTGGGCCCCGTATATAAAGCATGAGGGTAACTTTGATACCAGCCAGATTCAACCCACGGCCATATAAGACCTACAGGCGATGTTCTTGAATCGATATATGTCGATCTGAGCACAGCTGGGCCCCGTATATACGGCATGTGGGTGGCTCTGATACCAGCCAGATGCAACCCACGGCCATATAGGACCTACAGGCGATATTCTTGAGTCGATATATGTCGATATGAGCACAGCTGGGCGCCGTATATACAGCATGGGGGTAGCTCTGATACCAGCCAGATGCAACCCACGGCCATATAGGACCTACAGGCGATGTTCTTGAGTCGATATATGTCGATTTGAGCACAGCTGGGCCCCGTATATACGGCATGTGGGTGGCTCTGATACCAGCCAGATGCAACCCACGGCCATATAGGACCTACAGGCGATGTTTTTGAGTCGATATATGTCGATCTGAGCACAGCTGGGCCCCGTATATACGGCATGTAGGTGGCTCTGATACCAGCCAGATGCAACCCACGGCCATATAGGACCTACAGGCGATGTTCTTGAGTCGATATATGTCGATCTGAGCACAGCTGGGCCCCGCATATACGGCATGTGGGTGGCTCTGATATCAGCCAGATGCAACCCACGGCCATATAGGACCTACAGGCGATCTTCTTGAGTCGATATATGTCGATCTAAGCCCCGCTATGCACCGTATATGCAGCATTGGGGCAGCTCCGACACCAGCGAGGTGCACCCTATGCCCATACAGGACCTACAGGCGATGTTCTTGAGTCGATATGGGTCGATCTGAGCTCCGCTATGCCCTGTATATGCAGCGTGTGGGTAGCTCTGATACCAGCCAGATGCAACTCACGGCTATATAGGACATACAGGCGATGTTCTTGAGTCGATATATGTCGATCTGAGCACAGCTGGGCCCCGTATATACAGCATGGGGGTAGCTTTGATACCAGCCAGATGCAACCCACGGCCATATAGGACTTACAGGCGATGTTCTTGAGTCGATATATGTCGATCTGAGCACAGCTGGGCCCCGTATATACGGCATGTGGGTGGCTCTGATACCAGCCAGATGCAACCCACGGCCATATAGGACCTACAGGCGATGTTCTTGAGTCGATATATGTCGATCTGAGCACAGCTGGGCCCCTTATATACGGCATGTGGGTAGCTCTGATACCAGCCAGATGCAACCCACGGCCATATAGGACCCACAGGTGATGTTCTTGAGTCGATATATATCGATCTGAGCACAGCTGGGCCCTGTATATACGGCATGTGGGTGGCTCTGATACCAGCCAGATGCAACCCACGGCCATATAGGACCTACCGGCGATGTTCTTGAGTCGATATTTGTCGATCTGAGCACAGCAGGGCCCCGTATATACGGCATGTGGGTGGCTCTGATACCAGCCAGATGCAAACCACGGCCATATAGGACCTACAGGCGATGTTCTTGAGTCGATATATCTCGATCTGAGCACAGCTGGGCGCCGTATATACAGCATGGGGGTAGCTCTGATACCAGCCAGATGCAACCCACGGCCATATAGGACCTACAGGCGATGTTCTTGAGTCGATATATGTCGATCTGAGCACAGCTGGGCCACGTATATACACCATGGGGGAAGCTCTGATACCAGCCAGCTGCAACCTACGGCCATATAGGACCTACAGGCGATGTTCTTGAGTTGATATATATCGATCTGAGCACAGCTGGGCGCCGTATATACAGCATGGAGGTAGCTCTGATACCAGCCAGATTCAACCCACGGCCATATAGGACCTAAATGCGATGTTCTTGAGTCGATATATGTCGATCTGATCACCGCTATGCACCATATATATATATATATATATATATATATATATATATATATATATATAGATATATATATATATATATATATATATATATATATATATATATATATATATATGCAGCATGTGGGTGGCTCTGTCTGATACCAGCCAGATGCAACCCACGGCCATATAGGACCTACATGCGATGTTCTTGAGTCGATATATGTCGATCTGAGCACAGCTGGGCCCGTATATACACCATGCGGGTAGCTCCGATACCAGACAGATGCAACTCACGGCCATATAGGACCTACAGGCGATGTTCTTGAGTCATTATATGTAGATCTGAGCACAGCTGGGCCCCGTATATACGGCATGTGGGTGGCTCTGATACCAGCCAGATGCAAACCACGGCCATATAGGACCTACAAGCGATGTTCTTGAGTCGATATATGTCGATCTGAGCACAGCTGGGCGCCGTATATACAGCATGGGGGTAGCTCTGATACCAGCCAGATGCAACCCGCGGCCATATAGGACCTACAGGCGATTTTCTTGAGTCAATATATGTCGATCTGAGCACAATTGGGCCCCGTATATACGGCATGTGGGTGGCTCTGATACCAGCCAGATGCAACCCACGGCCATATAGGACCTACAGGCGATGTTCTTGAGTCGATATATGTCGATCTGAGCACAACTGGGCCCCCTATATACGGCATGTATACGGCCATATAGGACCTACAGGCGATCTTCTTCAGTCGATATATGTCGATCTGAGCACCGTATATGCAGCATTTGGGCAGCTCCGACACCAGCCAGGTGCAACCTATGCCCATATAGGACCTACAGGCGATGTTCTTGAGTCGATATAAGTCGATATGAGCTCCGCTATGCCCTGTATATTCAGCGTGTGGGTGGCTCTGATACCAGCCAGATGCAACCCACGGCCATATAGGACCTACAGGCGATGTTCTTGAGTCGATATATGTCGATCTGAGCACAGCTGGCCCCCCTATATACGGCATGTATACGGCCATATAGGACCTACAGGCGATCTTCTTGAGTCGATATATGTCGATCTGAGCACCGTATATGCAGGATTGGGGCAGCTCCGACACCAGCCAGGTGGAACCTATGCCCATATAGGACCTACAGGCGATGTTCTTGAGTCGATATAAGTCGATCTGAGCTCCGCTATGCCCTGTATATGCAACGTGTGGGTGGCTCTAATACCAGGCAGATGCAACCCACGGCCATATAGGACCTACATGCGATGTTCTTGAGTCGATATATGTCGATCTGATCACCGCTATGCACCATATATGCAGCATTGGGGCAGCTCCGACACCAGCCAGGTGCAACCTATGCCCATATAGGACCCACAGGCGATGTTCTTGAGTCGATATATGTTAATCTGAGCTACGCTATGCCCTGTATATGCAGCATGTGGGTGGCTTTGATATCAGCCAGATGCAACCCACGGCCATATTGGACCTACAGGCAATGTTCTTGAGTCGATATATGTCGATCTGATCACCGCTATGCACCGTATATGCAGCATTGGGGCAGCTCCGACACCAGCCAAGTGCAACCTATGCCCATATAGGACCTACAGGCGATGTTCTTGAGTCGATATATGTCGATCTGAGCTCCGCTATGCCCTGTATATGCAGCATGTGGGTGGCTCTGATACCAGCCAGATGCAACCCACGGCCATATAGGACCTACAGGCGATGTTCTTGAGTCGATATATGTCGATCTGAGCACAGCTGGGCCACGTATATACAGTATGGGGGTAGCTCTGATACCAGACAGATGCAACCCACGGCCATATAGGACCTACAGGCAATGTTCTTGAGTCGATATATGTCGATCTGAACACAGCTGGGCGCCGTATATACAGCATGGGGGTAGCTCTGATACCAGCCAGATGCAACCCACGGCCATATAGGACCTACAGGCAATGTTCTTGAGTCGATATGTGTCGATCTGAGCACAGCTGGGCCCGGTATATACGGTATGTGGGTGGCTCTGATATCAGCCAGATGCAACCCACGGCCATATAGGACCTAAAGGAGATTTTCTCGAGTCGATATATGTCGATCTGAGCACCGCTGTGCACCGTATATGCAGCATTGTGGCAGCTCCGACACCAGCCAGGTGCAACCTATGCCCATATAGGACCTACAGGCGATGTTCTTGAGTCGATATATGTCGATCTGAGCTCCGCTACGCCCTGTATATGCAGCACGTGGGTGGGTCTGATACCAGGCAGATGCAACCCACGGCCATATAGGATCTACAGGCGATGTTATTGAGTCGATATATGTCGATCTGAGCACAGCTGGGCCCCATATATACTGCATGGGGGTAGCTCTGATACCAGCCAGATGCAACCCACGGCCATATAGGACCTACAGGCAATGTTCTTGAGTCGATATAAGTCGATCTGAGCACAGCTGGGCGCCGTATATACACCATGGGGGTAGCTCTGATACCAGCCAGATGCAACCTACGGCCATATAGGACCTACAGGCGATGTTCTTGAGTCGATATATGTCGATCTGAGCACAGCTGGGCCCTTTATATACGGCATGTGGGTAGCTCTGATACCAGCCAGATGCAACCCACGGCCATATAGGACCCACAGGTGATGTTCTTGAGTCGATATATGTCGATCTGAGCACAGCTGGGCCCCGTATATACGGCATGTGGGTGGCTCTGATACCAGCCAGATGCAACCCACGGCCATATAGGACCTACAGGCGATGTTCTTGAGTCGATATATGTCGATCTGAGCACAGCTGGGCCCCTTATATACGGCATGTGGGTAGCTCTGATACCAGCCAGATGCAACCCACGGCCATATAGGACCCACAGGTGATGTTCTTGAGTCGATATATGTCGATCTGAGCACAGCTGGGCCCCGTATATACGGCATGTGGGTGGCTCTGATACCAGCCAGATGCAACCCACGGCTATATAGGACCTACAGGCGATGTTCTTGAGTCGATATATGTCGATCTGAGCTCCGCTATGCCCTGTATATGCAGCATGTGGGTGGCTCTGATACCAGCCAGCTGCAACCCACGGCCATATAAGACCCACAGGCGATGTTCTTCAGTCGATATATGTCGATCTGAGGACAGCTGGGCCCCATATATACAGCATGGGGGTAGCTCTGATACCAGCCAGATGCAACCCACGGCTATATAGGACCTACAGGCAATGTTCTTGAGTCGATATATGTCGATCTGAGCACAGCTGGGCGCCGTATATACACCATGGGGGTAGCTCTGATATCAGCCAGATGCAACCCATCGCCATATAGGACCTACAGGCGATGTTCTTGAGTCGATATATGTCGATCTGAGCACAGCTGGGCCAAGTATATACAGCACGCGGGCAGCTCTGATACCAGACAGATGCAACCCGCGGCCATATAGGACCTACAGGCGATGTTCTTGAGTCGATATATGTCGATCTGAGCACAGCTGGGCGCCGTATATACAGCATGGGGGTAGCTCTGATACCAGCCAGATGCAACCTACGGCCATATAGGACATACAGGCGATGTTCTTGAGTCGATATATGTCGATCTGAGCACAGCTGGGCCCCGTATATACGGCATGTGGGTGGCTCTGATATCAGCCAGATGCAACCAACGGCCATATAGTACCTACAGGAGATGTTCTTGAGTCGATATGTGTCGATCTGAGCACCGCTATGCACCGTATATAGCTGCGCCCCATATATACAGCATGGGGGTAGCTCTGATACCAGCCAGATGCAACTCACGGCCATATAGGACCTACAGGCAATGTTCTTGAGTCGATATATGTCGATCTGAGCACAGCTGGACGCCGTATATACACCATGGGGGTAGCTCTGATACCAGCCAGATGCAACCCACGGCCATATAGGACCTACAGGCGATGTTCTTAAGTCGATATATGTCGATCTGAGCACAGCTGGGCCCCGTATATACAGCATGTGGGTGGCTCTGATACCAGCCAGATGCAACCCACGGCCATATAGGACCTACAGGCAATGTTCTTGAGTCGATATATGTCGATCTGAGCACAGATGGGCCCCGTATATACGGCATGGGGGCAGCTCTGATACCAGCTAGATGCAACCCACGGCCATATAGGACCTAAAGCCGATGTTCTTGTGTCATTATATGTCGATCTGAGCACAGCTGGGCCCCGTATATACGGCATGTGGGTGGCTCTGATACCAGCCAGATGCAAACCACGGCTATATAGGACCTACAAGCGATGTTCTTTAGTCGATATATGTCGATCTGAGCACAGCTGGGCGCCGTATATACAGCATGGGGGGTAGCTCTGATACCAGCCAGATGCAACCCACGGCCATATAGGACCTACAGGCGATGTTCTTGAGTCGATATATGTCGATCTGAGCACAGTTGGGCCCCGTATATATGGCTTGTGGGTGGCTCTGATACCAGCCAGATGAAACCCACGGCCATATAGGACCTACAGGCGATGTTCTTGAGTCGATATATGTCGATCTGAGCACAGCTGGGCCCCCTATATACGGCATGTATACGGCCATATAGGACCTACAGGCGATCTTCTTGAGTCGATATATGTCGATCTGCGCACCGTATATGCATCATTGGGGCAGCTCCGACACCAGCCAGGTGCAACCTATGCCCATATAGGACCTACAGGCGATGTTCTTGAGTCGATATATGTCGATCTGAGCACAGCTGGGCCCCGTATATAAAGCATGGGGATAGCTTTGATACCAGCCAGATTCAACCCACGGCCATATAGGACCTACAGGCTATGTTCTTGAGTCGATATATGTCGATCTGAGCACAGCTGGGCCCCGTATATACGGCATGTGGGTGGCTCTGATACCAGCCAGATGCAACCCACGGCCATATAGGTCCTACAGGCGATGTTCTTGAGTCGATATATGTCGATCTGAGCTCCGCTATGCCCTGTATATGCAGCATGTGGGTGGCTCTGATACCAGCCAGCTGCAACCCACGGCCATATAAGACCCACAGGCGATGTTCTTGAGTCGATATATGTCGATCTGAGGAAAGCTGGGCCCCATATATACAGCATGGGGGTAGCTCTGATACCAGCCAGATGCAACCCACGGCCATATAGGACCTACAGGAAATGTTCTTGAGTCGATATAAGTCGATCTGAGCACAGCTGGGCGCCGTATATACACCATGGGGGTAGCTCTGATACCAGTCAGATGCAACCTACGGCCATATAGGACCTACAGGCGATGTTCTTGAGTCGATATATGTCGATCTGAGCACAGCTGGGCCAAGTATATACAGCGTGGGGGTAGCTCTGATACCAGACAGATGCAACCCACGGCTATATAGGACCTTCACGCAATGTTCTTGAGTCGATATATGTCGATCTGAGCACAGCTGGGCGCCGTATATACAGCATGGGGGTAGCTCTGATACCTGCCAGATGCAACCCACGGCCATATAGGACCTACAGGCAATGTTCTTGAGTCGATATATGTCGATCTGAGCACAGCTGGACCCCGTATATATGGCATATGGGTGGCTCTGATATCAGCCAGGTGCAACCCACGGCCATATGGGACCTACAGGAGATATTCTTGAGTCGATATATGTCGATCTGAGCATCGCTATGCACCGTATATGCAGCATTGGGGCAGCTCCGACACCAGCCAGGTGCAACCTATGCCCATATAGGACCTACAGGCGATGTTCTTGAGTCGATATATGTCAATCTGAGCTCCACTATGCCCTGTATATGCAGCATGTGGAAGGCTCTGATGCCAGCCAGCTGCAACCCACGGCCATATAGGACCTACAGGCGATGTTCTTGAGTCGATATATGTCGATCTGAGCACAGCTGGGCCAAGTATATACAGCATGGGGGTAGCTCTGATACCAGACAGATGCAACCCACGGCCATATAGGACCTACAGGCGATGTTCTTGAGTCGATATATGTCGATCTGAGCACAGCTGGGCGCCGTATATACGGCATGTGGGTGGCTGTGATACCAGCCAGATGCAATCCACGGCCATATAGGACCTACAGGCGATGTTCTTGAGTCGATATATGTCGATCTGAGCACAGCTGGGCCCCGTATATACGGCATATGGGTGGCTCTGATATCAGCCAGGTGCAACCTATGCCCATACAGGACCTACAGGCGATGTTCTTGAGTCGATATGTGTCGATCTGAGCACAGCTATGCCCTGTATATGCAGCACGTGGGTGGCTCTGATACCAGCCAGATGCAACCCACGGCCTTATAGGACCTACAGGCGATGTTCTTGAGTCGATATATGTCGATCTGAGCACAGTTGGGCCTCGTATATACGGCGTGTGGGTAGCTCTGATACCAGCCAGATGCAACCCACGGCCATATAGGACCTACAGGCGATGTTCTTGAGTCGATATATGTCGATCTGAGCACAACTGGGCCCCGTATATACGGCGTGTGGGTAGCTCTGATACCAGCCAGATGCAACCCACGGCCATATAGGACCTACAGGCGATGTTCTTGAGTCGATATATGTCGATCCGAGCACAGCTGGGTCCCGTATATACAGCTTGTGGGTGGCTCTGATACCAGCCAGATGCAACCCACTGCCATATAGGACCTACAGGCAATGTTCTTGAGTCAATATATGTCGATATGAGCACAGCTGGGCCCCGTATATACGGCATGTGGGTGGCTCTGATATCAGCCAGATGCAACCCACGGCCATATAGAACCTACAGGCGATGTTCTTGAGTCGATATATGTCGATCTGAGCACCGCTATGCACCATTGGGGCAGCTCCGACACCAGCCAGGTGCAACCTATGCCCATATAGGAGCTACAGGCGATGTTCTTGAGTCGATATATGTCGATCTGAGCACAGCTGGGCCCCGTTTATACAGCATGGGGGTAGCTCTGATACCAGCCAGATGCAACCCACGGCCATATAGGACCTACAGGCGTTATTCTTGAGTCGATATATGTAGATCTTAGCACAGCTGGGCCCCGTATATACGGCATGCGTGTTGCTCTGATACCAGCCAGATGCAACCCACGGCCATATAGGACCAACAGCCGTTGTTCTTGAGTCCATATATTTCGATCTGAGCACAGCTGGGCTCCGTATATACGGCATGTGGGTGGCTCTGATCTCAGCCAGATGCAACCCACAGCCATATAGGACCTACAGGCGATGTTCTTGAGTCGATATATATATATATCGATCTGAGCACCGCTATGCACCGTATATGCAGCCTTGGGGCAGCTCCGTCACCAGACAGGTGCAACCTATGCCCATATAGGACCTACAGGCGATGTTCTTGAGTCGATATATGTCTATCTGAGCACAGCTGGGCGCCGTATATACACCATGGGGGTAGCTCTGATACCAGCCAGATGCAACCCACGGCCATATAGGACCTACAGGCGATGTTCTTGAGTCGATATATGTCGATCTGAGCACAGCTGGGCCCCGTATATACGGGATGTGGGTGGCTCTGATACCAGCCAAATGCAACCCACGGCCAAATAGGACCTACAGGCGCTGTTCTTGAGTCGATATATGTCGATCTGAGTACAGCTGGGCCCTGTATATACGGCATGTGGGTGGCTCTGATATCAGCCAGATGCAACCCACGGCCATATAGGACCTACATGCGTTGTTCTTGAGTCGATATATGTCGATCTGATCACCGCAATGCACAATATATGCAGCATTGGGGCAGCTCCGACACCAGCCAGGTGCAACCTATGCCCATATAGGACCCACAGGCGATGTTCTTGAGTCGATATATGTCAATCTGAGCTCCGCTATGCCCTGTATATGCAGCATGTGGGTGGCTTTGATATCAGCCAGATACAACCCACGGCCATATTGGACCTACAGGCAATGTTCTTGAGTCGATATATGTCGATCTGAGCACCGCTATGCACCGTATATGCAGCATTGGGGCAGCTCCGACACCAGCCAGGTGCAACCTATGCCCATATAGGACCTACCGGCGATGTTCTTGAGTCGATATATGTCAATCTGAGCTCCGCTATGCCCTGTATATGCAGCATGTGGGTGGCTCTGATACCAGCCAGATGCAACCCACGGCCATATAGGACCTACAGGCGATGTTCTTGAGTTGATATATGTCGATCTGAGCACAGCTGGGCCACGTATATACAGCCAGGTGCAACCTATGCCCATACAGGACCTACAGGCGATGTTCTTGAGTCGGTATGTGTCGATCTGAGCACAGATATGCCCTGTATATGCAGTACGTGGGAGGCTCTGATACCAGCCAGATGCAACCCACGGCCTTATAGGACCTACAGGCGATGTTCTTGAGTCGATATATGTCGATCTGAGCACAGTTGGGCCTCGTATATACGGCGTGTGGGTAGCTCTGATACCAGCCAGATGCAACCCACGGCCATATAGGACCTACAGGCGATGTTCTTGAGTCGATATATGTCGATCTGAGCACAGCTGGGCCCCGTATATACGGTGTGTGGGTAGCTCTGATACCAGCCAGATGCAACCCACGGCTATATAGGACCTACAGGCGATGTTCTTGAGTCGATATATGTCGATCCGAGCACAGCTGGGTCCCGTATATGCAGCTTGTGGGTGGCTCTGATACCAGCCAGATGGCGTTGTTCTTGAGTCCATATATTTCGATCTGAGCACAGCTGGGCTCCGTATATACGGCATGTGGGTGGCTCTGATCTCAGCCAGATGCAACCCACAGCCATATAGGACCTACAGGCGATGTTCTTGAGTCGATATATATATCGATCTGAGCACCGCTATGCACCGTATATGCAGCCTTGGAGCAGCTCCGTCACCAGACAGGTGCAACCTATGCCCATATAGGACCCACAGGCGATGTTCTTGAGTCGATATATGTCGATCTGAGCACAGCTGGGCGCCGTATATACACCGTGGGGGTAGCTCTGATACCAGCCAGATGCAACCCACGGCCATATAGGACCTACAGGCGATGTTCTTGAGTCGATATATGTCGATCTGAGCACAGCTGGGCCCCGTATATACGGGATGTGGGTGGCTCTGATACCAGCCAAATGCAACCCACGGCCATATAGGACCTACAGGCGCTGTTCTTGAGTCGATATATGTCGATCTGAGCACAGCTGGGCCCTGTATATACGGCATGTGGGTGGCTCTGATATCAGCCAGATGCAACCCACGGCCATATAGGACCTACATGCGTTGTTCTTGAGTCGATATATGTCGATCTGATCACCGCTATGCACAATATATGCAGCATTGGGGCAGCTCCGACACCAGCCAGGTGCAACCTATGCCCATATAGGACCCACAGGCGATGTTCTTGAGTCGATATATGTCAATCTGAGCTCCGCTATGCCCTGTATATGCAGCATGTGGGTAGCTTTGATATCAGCCAGATGCAACCCACGGCCATATTGGACCTACAGGCAATGTTCTTGAGTCGATATATGTCGATCTGAGCACCGCTATGCACCGTATATGCAGCATTGGGGCAGCTCCGACACCAGCCAGGTGCAACCTATGCCCATATAGGACCTACAGGCGATGTTCTTGAGTGGATATATGTCAATCTGAGCTCCGCTATGCCCTGTATATGCAGCATGTGGGTGGCTCTGATACCAGCCAGATGCAACCCACGGCCATATAGGACCTACAGGCGATGTTCTTGAGTTGATATATGTCGATCTGAGCACAGCTGGGCCACGTATATACAGCATGGGGGTACCTCTGATACCAGCCAGCTGCAACCCACGGCCATATAGGACCTACAGGCGATGTTCTTGAGTCGATATATGTCGATCTGAGCAAAGCTGGGCCAAGTATATACAGCATGGGGGTAGCTCTGATACCAGACAGATGCAACCCACGGCCATATAGGACCTACAGGCGATGTTCTTGAGTCGATATATGTCGATCTGAGCACAGCTGGGCGCCGTATATACAGCATGGGGGTAGCTCTGATACCAGCCAGATGCAACCCACGGCCATATAGGACCTACAGGCGATGTTCTTGAGTCGATATATGTCGATCTGAGCACAGCTGGGCCCCGTATATACGGCATATGGGTAACTCTGATATCAGCCAGGTGCAACCTATGCCCATACAGGACCTACAGGCGATGTTCTTGAGTCGATATGTGTCGATCTGAGCACAGCTATGCCCTGTATATGCAGCACGTGGGTGGCTCTGATACCAGCCAGATGCAACCCACGGCCTTATAGGACCTACAGGCGATGTTCTTAAGTCGATATATGTCGATCTGAGCACAGTTGGGCCTCGTATATACGGCGTGTGGGTAGCTCTGATACCAGCCAGATGCAACCCACGGCCATATAGGACCTACAGGCGATGTTCTTGAGTCGATATATGTCGATCTGAGCACAAATGGGCCCCGTATATACGGCGTGTGGGTAGCTCTGATACCAGCCAGATGCAACCCACGGCCATATAGGACCTACAGGCGATGTTCTTGAGTCGATATATGTCGATCCGAGCACAGCTGGGTCCCGTATATACAGCTTGTGGGTGGCTCTGATACCAGCCAGATGCAACCCACTGCCATATAGGACCTACAGGCAATGTTCTTGAGTCAATATATGTCGATATGAGCACAGCTGGGCCCCGTATATACGGCATGTGGGTGGCTCTGATATCAGCCAGATGCAACCCACGGCCATATAGAACCTACAGGCAATGTTCTTGAGTCGATATATGTCGATCTGAGCACCGCTATGCACCATTGGGGCAGCTCCGACACCAGCCAGGTGCAACCTATGCCCATATAGGAGCTACAGGCGATGTTCTTGAGTCGATATATGTCGATCTGAGCACAGCTGGGCCCCGTTTATACAGCATGGGGGTAGCTCTGATACCAGCCAGATGCAACCCACGGCCATATAGGACCTACAGGCGTTATTCTTGAGTCGATATATGTAGATCTTAGCACAGCTGGGCCCCGTATATACGGCATGCGGGTTGCTCTGATACCAGCCAGATGCAACCCACGGCCATATAGGACCAACAGCCGTTGTTCTTGAGTCCATATATTTCGATCTGAGCACAGCTGGGCTCCGTATATACGGCATGTGGGTGGCTCTGATCTCAGCCAGATGCAACCCACAGCCATATAGGACCTACAGGCGATGTTCTTGAGTCGATATATATATATATCGATCTGAGCACCGCTATGCACCGTATATGCAGGCTTGGGGCAGCTCCGTCACCAGACAGGTGCAACCTATGCCCATATAGGACCTACAGGCGATGTTCTTGAGTCGATATATGTCGATCTGAGCACAGCTGGGCGCCGTATATACACCATGGGGGTAGCTCTGATACCAGCCAGATGCAACCCACGGCCATATAGGACCTACAGGCGATGTTCTTGAGTCAATATATGTCGATCTGAGCACAGCTGGGCCCCGTATATACGGGATGTGGGTGGCTCTGATACCAGCCAAATGCAACCGACGGCCAAATAGGACCTACAGGCGCTGTTCTTGAGTCGATATATGTCGATCTGAGTACAGCTGGGCCCTGTATATACGGCATGTGGGTGGCTCTGATATCAGCCAGATGCAACCCACGGCCATATAGGACCTACATGCGTTGTTCTTAAGTCGATATATGTCGATCTGATCACCGCAATGCACAATATATGCAGCATTGGGGCAGCTCCGACACCAGCCAGGTGCAACCTATGCCCATATAGGACCCACAGGCGATGTTCTTGAGTCGATATATGTCAATCTGAGCTCCGCTATGCCCTGTATATGCAGCATGTGGGTGGCTTTGATATCAGCCAGATACAACCCACGGCCATATTGGACCTACAGGCAATGTTCTTGAGTCGATATATGTCGATCTGAGCACCGCTATGCACCGTATATGCAGCATTGGGGCAGCTCCGACACCAGCCAGGTGCAACCTATGCCCATACAGGACCTACAGGCGATGTTCTTGAGTCGGTATGTGTCGATCTGAGCACAGCTATGCCCTGTATATGCAGTACGTGGGAGGCTCTGATACCAGCCAGATGCAACCCACGGCCTTATAGGACCTACAGGCGATGTTCTTGAGTCGATATATGTCGATCTGAGCACAGTTGGGCCTCGTATATACGGCGTGTGGGTAGCTCTGATACCAGCCAGATGCAACCCACGGCCATATAGGACCTACAGGCGATGTTCTTGAGTCGATATATGTCGATCTGAGCACAGCTGGGCCCCGTATATACGGTGTGTGGGTAGCTCTGATACCAGCCAGATGCAACCCACGGCTATATAGGACCTACAGGCGATGTTCTTGAGTCGATATATGTCGATCCGAGCACAGCTGGGTCCCGTATATGCAGCTTGTGGGTGGCTCTGATACCAGCCAGATGCAACCCACTGCCATATAGGACCTACAGGCAATGTTCTTGAGTCAATATATGTCGATATGAGCACAGCTGGGCCCCGTATATACGGCATGTGGGTGGCTCTGATATCAGCCAGATGCAACCCACGGCCATATAGAACCAACAGGCGATGTTCTTGAGTCGATATATGTCGATCTGAGCACCGCTATGCACCATTGGGGCAGCTCCGACACCAGCCAGGTGCAACCTATGCCCATATAGGACCTACAGGCTATGTTCTTGAGTCGATATATGTCGATCTGAGCACAGCTGGGCCACGTATATAAAGCATGGGGGTAGCTGTGATACCAGCCAGCTGCAACCCACGGCCATATAGGACCTACAGGCGATGTTCTTGAGTCGATATATGTCGATCTGAGCACAGCTGGGCCCCGTTTATACAGCATGGGGGTAGCTCTGATACCAGCCAGATGCAACCCACGGCCATATAGGACCTACAGGCGTTATTCTTGAGTCGATATATGTAGATCTTAGCACAGCTGGGCCCCGTATATACGGCATGCGGGTTGCTCTGATACCAGCCAGATGCAACCCACGGCCATATAGGACCAACAGGCGTTGTTCTTGAGTCCATATATTTCGATCTGAGCACAGCTGGGCTCCGTATATACGGCATGTGGGTGGCTCTGATCTCAGCCAGATGCAACCCACAGCCATATAGGACCTACAGGCGATGTTCTTGAGTCGATATATATATATCGATCTGAGCACCGCTATGCACCGTATATGCAGCCTTGGGGCAGCTCCGTCACCAGACAGGTGCAACCTATGCCCATATAGGACCCACAGGCGATGTTCTTGAGTCGATATATGTCGATCTGAGCACAGCTGGGCGCCGTATATACACCGTGGGGGTAGCTCTGATACCAGCCAGATGCAACCCACGGCCATATAGGACCTACAGGCGATGTTCTTGAGTCGATATATGTCGATCTGAGCACAGCTGGGCCCCGTATATACGGGATGTGGGTGGCTCTGATACCAGCCAAATGCAACCCACGGCCATATAGGACCTACAGGCGCTGTTCTTGAGTCGATATATGTCGATCTGAGCACAGCTGGGCCCTGTATATACGGCATGTGGGTGGCTCTGATATCAGCCAGATGCAACCCACGGCCATATAGGACCTACATGCGTTGTTCTTGAGTCGATATATGTCGATCTGATCACCGCTATGCACAATATATGCAGCATTGGGGCAGCTCCGACACCAGCCAGGTGCAACCTATGCCCATATAGGACCCACAGGCGATGTTCTTGAGTCGATATATGTCAATCTGAGCTCCGCTATGCCCTGTATATGCAGCATGTGGGTAGCTTTGATATCAGCCAGATGCAACCCACGGCCATATTGGACCTACAGGCAATGTTCTTGAGTCGATATATGTCGATCTGAGCACCGCTATGCACCGTATATGCAGCATTGGGGCAGCTCCGACACCAGCCAGGTGCAACCTATGCCCATATAGGACCTACAGGCGATGTTCTTGAGTGGATATATGTCAATCTGAGCTCCGCTATGCCCTGTATATGCAGCATGTGGGTGGCTCTGATACCAGCCAGATGCAACCCACGGCCATATAGGACCTACAGGCGATGTTCTTGAGTTGATATATGTCGATCTGAGCACAGCTGGGCCACGTATATACAGCATGGGGGTACCTCTGATACCAGCCAGCTGCAACCCACGGCCATATAGGACCTACAGGCGATGTTCTTGAGTCGATATATGTCGATCTGAGCAAAGCTGGGCCAAGTATATACAGCATGGGGGTAGCTCTGATACCAGACAGATGCAACCCACGGCCATATAGGACCTACAGGCGATGTTCTTGAGTCGATATATGTCGATCTGAGCACAGCTGGGCGCCGTATATACAGCATGGGGGTAGCTCTGATACCAGCCAGATGCAACCCACGGCCATATAGGACCTACAGGCGATGTTCTTGAGTCGATATATGTCGATCTGAGCACAGCTGGGCCCCGTATATACGGCATGTGGGTGGCTGTGATACCAGCCAGATGCAATCCACGGCCATATAGTACCTACAGGAGATGTTCTTGAGTCGATATTTGTCGATCTGAGCACCGCTATGCACCG
Organism: Lordithon lunulatus; assembly: GCA_963942505.1. Taxonomy (NCBI): domain Eukaryota; kingdom Metazoa; phylum Arthropoda; class Insecta; order Coleoptera; family Staphylinidae; genus Lordithon; species Lordithon lunulatus. The sequence goes on along the minus strand of OZ012670.1, from coordinate 36,053,334 downwards.
TATATAGCTGCGCCCCATATATACAGCATGGGGGTTGCTCTGATACCAGCCAGATGCAACCCTCGGCCATATAAGACCTACAGGCAATGTTCTTGAGTCGATATATGTCGATCTGAGCACAGCTGGGCGCCGTATATACACCATGGGGGTAGCTCTGATACCAGCCAGATGCAACCCACGGCCATATAGGACCTACAGGCGATGTTCTTAAGTCGATATATGTCGATCTGAGCACAGCTGGGCCCCGTATATACAGCATGTGGGTGGCTCTGATACCAGCCAGATGCAACCCACGGCCATATAGGACCTACAAGCAATGTTCTTGAGTCGATATATGTCGATCTGAGCACAGCTGGGCCCCGTATATACGGCATGGGGGCAGCTCTGATACCAGCTAGATGCAACCCACGGCCATATAGGACCTACAGGCGATGTTCTTGTGTCATTATATGTCGATCTGAGCACAGCTGGGCCCCGTATATACGGCATGTGGGTGGCTCTGATACCGGCCAGATGCAAACCACGGCTATATAGGACCTACAAGCGTTGTTCTTGAGTCGATATATGTCGATCTGAGCACAGATGGGCGCCGTATATACAGCATGGGGGGTAGCTCTGCTACCAGCCAGATGCAACCCACGGCCATATAGGACCTACAGGCGATGTTCTTGAGTCGATATATGTCGATCTGAGCACAGTTGGGCCCCGTATATATGGCATGTGGAGGCTCTGATACCAGTCAGATGAAACCCACGGCCATATAGGACCTACAGGCGATGTTCTTGAGTCGATATATGTCGATCTGAGCACAGGTGGGCCCCCTATATACGGCATGTATACGGCCATATAGGACCTACAGGCGATCTTCTTGAGTCGAAAGATGTCGATCTGCGCACCGTATATGCATCATTGGGGCAGCTCCGACACCAGCCAGGTGCAACCTATGCCCATATAGGACCTACAGGCGATGTTCTTGAGTCGATATATCTCGATCTGAGCACAGCTGGGCCCCGTATATAAAGCATGGGGATAGCTTTGATACCAGCCAGATTCAACCCACGGCCATATAGGACCTACAGGCTATGTTCTTGAGTCGATATATGTCGATCTGAGCACAGCTGGGCCCCGTATATACGGCATGTGGGTGGCTCTGATACCAGCCAGATGCAACCCACGGCCATATAGGACCTACAGGCGATGTTCTTGAGTCGATATATGTCGATCTGAGCTCCGCTATGCCCTGTATATGCAGCATGTGGGTGGCTCTGATACCAGCCAGTTGCAACCCACGGCCATATAAGACCCACAGGCGATGTTCTTGAGTCGATATATGTCGATCTGAGGACAGCTGGGCCCCATATATACAGCATGGGGGTAGCTATGATACCAGCCAGATGCAACCCACAGCCATATAGGACCTACAGGCGATGTTCTTGAGTCGATATATGTCGATCTGAGCACTGCTATGCACCGTATATGCAGCCTTGGGGCAGCTCCGTCACCAGCCAGGTGAAACCTATGCCCATATAGGACCTACAGGCGATGTTCTTGAGTCGATATATGTCGATCTGAGCACAGCTGGGGGCCGTATATACACCATGGGGGTAGCTCTGATACCAGCCAGATGCAACCCACGGCCATATAGTACCTACAGGCGATGTTCTTGAGTCGATATATGTCGATCTGAGCACAGCTGGGCCCCGTATATACGGGATGTGGGTGGTTCTGATACCAGCCAGATGCAACCCACGGCCATATAGGACCTACAGGCGCTGTTCTTGAGTCGATATATGTCGATCTGAGCACAGCTGGGCCCTGTATATACGGCACGTGGGTGGCTCTGATATCAGCCAGATGCAACCCACGGCCATATATGACCTACATGCGTTGTTCTTGAGTCGAAATATGTCGATTTGATCACCGCTATGCACCATATATGCAGCATTGGGGCAGCTCCGACACCAGCCAGGTGCAACCTATGCCCATATAGGACCCACAGGCGATATTCTTGAGTCGATATATGTCAATCTGAGCTCCGCTATGCCCTGTATATGCAGCATGTGGGTGGCTTTGATATCAGCCAGATGCAACCCACGGTCATATTGGACCTACAGGCAATGTTCTTGAGTCGATATGTGTCGATCTGAGCACCGCTATGCACCGTATATGCAGCATTGGGGCATCTCCGACACCAGCCAGGTGCAACCTATGCCCTTATAGGACCTACAGGCGATGATCTTGAGTCGATATATGTCGATCTGAGCTCCGCTATGCCCTGTATATGCAGCATGTGGGTGGCTCTGATACCAGCCAGATGCAACCCACGGTCATATAGGACCTACAGGCGATGTTCTTGAGTCGATATATGTCGATCTGAGCACAGCTGGGCCACGTATATACAGCATGGGGGTACCTCTGATACCAGCCAGCTGCTACCCACGGCCATATAGGACCTACAGGCGATGTTCTTGAGTCGATATATGTCGATCTGAGCACAGCTGGGCCAAGTATATACAGCATGCGGGTAGCTCTGATACCAGACAGATGCAACCCACGGCCATATAGGACCTACAGGCGATGTTCTTGAGTCGATATATGTCGATCTGAGCACAGCTGGGCGCCGTATATACAGCATGGGGGTAGCTCTGATACCAGCCAGATGCAACCCACGGCCATATAGGACCTACAGGAGATGTTCTTGAGTCGATATATGTCGATCTGAGCACCGCTATGCACCGTATATGCAGCATTGTGGCAGCTCCTACACCAGCCAGGTGCAACCTATGCCCATATAGGACCTACAGGCGATGTTCTTGAGTCGATATATGTCGATCTAAGCTCCGCTATACCCTGTATATGCAGCACGTGGGTGGCTCTGATACCAGCCAGATGCAACCCACGGCCATATAGAACCTACAGGCGATGTTCTTGAGTCGATATATGTCGATCTGAGCACAGCTAGGCCACGTATATACATCATGGGGGTACCTCTGATACCAGCCAGCTGCAACCCACGGCCATATAGGACCTACAGGCGATGTTGTTGAGTCGATATATGTCGATCTGAGCACAGCTGGGCCAAGTATATACAGCATGCGGGCAGCTCTGATACCAGATAGATGCAACCCGCGGCCATATAGGACCTACAGGCGATGTTCTTGAGTCGAAATATGTCGATCTGAGCACAGCTAAGCGCCGTATATACAGCATGGGGGTAGCTCTGATACCTGCCAGATGCAACCCACGGCCATATAGGACCTACAGGCGATGTTCTTGAGTCGATATATGTCGATCTGAGCTCCGCTATGCCCTGTATATGCAGCATGTGGGTGGCTCTGATACCAGCCAGCTGCAACCCACGGCCATATAAGACCCACAGGCGATATTCTTGAGTCGATATATGTCGATCTGAGGACAGCTGGGCCCCATATATTCAGCATGGGGGTAGCTCTGATACCAGCCAGATGCAACCCACGGCTATATAGGACCTACAGGCAATGTTCTTGAGTCGATATATGTCGATCTGAGCACAGCTGGGCGCCGTATATACACCATGGGGGTAGCTCTGATACCAACCAGATGCAACCCACGGCCATATAGGACCTACAGGCGATGTTCTTTAGTCGATATATGTCGATCTGAGCACAGCACGTATATCCGGCATGTGGGTGGCTCTGATACCAGCCAGATGCAACCCACGGCGATATAGGACCCACAGGCAATGTTCTTGAGTCGATATATGTCGATCTGGGCACAGCTGGGCCCCGTATATACGACATGTGGGTGGCTCTGATACCAGCCAGATGCAACCAACGGCCATATAGGACCTACAGGCGATGTTCTTGAGTCTATATATGTCGATCTGAGCTCCGCTATGCCTTGTATATGCAGCTTGTTGGTGGCTTTGATACCAGCCAGCTGCAACCCACGGCCATATAAGACCCACAGGCGATGTTTTTGCGTCGATATATGTCGATCTGAGCACAGCTGGGCGCCGTACATACACCATGGGGGTAGCTCTGATACCAACCTGTGGCTCTGATACTAGCCAGATGCAAACCACGGCCATATAGGACCTACAGGCGATGTTCTTGAGTCGATATATGTCGATCTGAGCACAGCTGGGCGCCGTATATACAGCATGGGGGTAGCTCTGATACCAGCCAGATGCAACCCACGGCCATATAGGACCTACAGGCGATGTTCTTGAGTAGATATTTGTCGATCTGAGCACAGCAGGGCCCCGTATATACGGCATGTGGGTGGCTCTGATACCAGCCAGATGCAAACCACGGCCATGTAGGACCTACAGGCGATGTTCTTGAGTCGATATATGTCGATCTGAGCACAGCTGGGCGCCGTATATACAGCATGGGGGTAGCTCTGATACCAGCCAGATGCAACCCACGGCCATATAGAACCTACAGGCGATGTTCTTGAGTCGATATATATATATATCGATTTGGGCACAGCTGGGCCCCGTATATACGGCATGTGGGTGGCTCTGATACCAGCCAGATGCAACCCACGGCCATATAGGACCTACAGGAGATGTTCTTGAGTCGATATATGTCGATCTGAGCACCGCTATGCACCGTATATGCAGCATTGTGGCAGCTCCGACACCAGCCAGGTGCAACCTATGCCCATATAGGACCTACAGGCGATGTTCTTAAGTCGATATAAGTCGATCTGAGCTCCGCTATGCCCTGTATATGCAGCGTGTGGGTGGCTCTGATACCAGCCAGATGCAACCCACGGCCATATAGGACCTACAAGCGATGTTCTTGAGTCGATATATGTCGATCTGAGCACAGCTGGGCCCTGTATATACGGCACGTGGGTGGCTCTGATATCAGCCAGATGCAACCCACGGCCATATAGGACCTACATGCGTTGTTCTTGAGTCGATATATGTCGATCTGAGCTCCGCTATGCCCTGTATATGCAGCATGTGGGTGGCTCTGATACCAGCCAGCTGCAACCCACGGCCATATAAGACCCACAGGCGATGTTCTTGAGTCGATATATGTCGATCTGATGACAGCTGGGCCCCATATATACAGTATGGGGGTAGCTCTGATACCAGCCAGATGCAACCCACGGCTATATAGGACCTACAGGCAATGTTCTTGAGTCGATATATGTCGATCTGAGCACAGCTGGGCGCCGTATATACAACATGGGTGTAGCTCTGATACCAACCAGATGCAACCCACGGCCATATATGACCTACAGGCGATGTTCTTGAGTCGATATATGTCGATCTGAGCACAGCTGGGCCCTGTATATACGGCACGTGGGTGGCTCTGATATCAGCCAGATGCAACCCACGGCCATATAGGACCTACATGCGTTGTTCTTGAGTCGAAATATGTCGATCTGATCACCGCTATGAACCATATATGCAGCATTGGGGCAGCTCCGACACCAGCCAGGTGCAACCTATGCCCATATAGGACCCACAGGCGATATTTTTGAGTCGATATATGTCAATCTGAGCTCCGCTATGCCCTGTATATGCAGCATGTGAGTGGCTTTGATATCAGCCAGATGCAACCCACGGTCATATTGGACCTACAGGCAATGTTCTTGAGTCGATATATGTCGATCTGAGCACCGCTATGCACCGTATATGCAGCATTGGGGCAGCTCCGACACCAGCCAGGTGCAACCTATGCCCATATAGGACCTACAGGCGATGTTCTTGAGTCGATATATGTCGATCTGAGCTCCGCTATGCCCTGTATATGCAGCATGTGGGTGGCTCTGATACCAGCCAGATGAAACCCACGGTCATATAGGACCTACAGGCGATGTTCTTGAGTCGATATATGTCGATCTGAGCACAGCTGGGCCACGTATATACAGCATGGGGGTACCTCTGATACCAGCCAGCTGCAACCCATGGCCATATAGGACCTACAGGCGATGTTCTTGAGTTGATATATGTCGATCTGAGCACAGCTGGGCCAAGTATATACAGCATTGGGGTAGCTCTGATACCATACAGATGCAACCCACGGCCATATAGGACCTACAGGCGATGTTCTTGAGTCGATATATGTCGATCTGAGCACAGCTGGGCCCCCTATATACGGCATGTATACGGCCATATAGGACCTACAGGCGATCTTCTTGAGTCGATATATGTCGATCTGAGCACCGTATATGCAGCATTGGGGCAGCTCCGACACCAGCCAGGTGCAACCTATGCCCATATAGGACCTACAGGCGATGTTCTTGAGTGGATATATGTCAATCTGAGCTCCGCTATGCCCTGTATATGCAGCATGTGGGTGGCTCTGATACCAGCCAGATGCAACCCACGGCCATATAGGACCTACAGGCGATGTTCTTGAGTTGATATATGTCGATCTGAGCACAGCTGGGCCACGTATATACAGCATGGGGGTACCTCTGATACCAGCCAGCTGCAACCCACGGCCATATAGGACCTACAGGCGATGTTCTTGAGTCGATATATGTCGATCTGAGCAAAGCTGGGCCAAGTATATACAGCATGGGGGTAGCTCTGATACCAGACAGATGCAACCCACGGCCATATAGGACCTACAGGCGATGTTCTTGAGTCGATATATGTCGATCTGAGCACAGCTGGGCGCCGTATATACAGCATGGGGGTAGCTCTGATACCAGCCAGATGCAACCCACGGCCATATAGGACCTACAGGCGATGTTCTTGAGTCGATATATGTCGATCTGAGCACAGCTGGGCCCCGTATATACGGCATGTGGGTGGCTGTGATACCAGCCAGATGCAATCCACGGCCATATAGTACCTACAGGAGATGTTCTTGAGTCGATATTTGTCGATCTGAGCACCGCTATGCACCGTATATAGCTGCGCCCCATATATACAGCATGGGGGTTGCTCTGATACCAGCCAGATGCAACCCTCGGCCATATAGGACCTACAGGCAATGTTCTTGAGTCGATATATGTCGATCTGAGCACAGCTGGGCGCCGTATATACAGCATGGGGGTAGCTCTGATACCAGCCAGATGCAACCCACGGCCATATAGAACCTACAGGCGATGTTCTTGAGTCGATATATATATATATCGATTTGGGCACAGCTGGGCCCCGTATATACGGCATGTGGGTGGCTCTGATATCAGCCAGATGCAACCCACGGCCATATAGGACCTACAGGAGATATTCTTGAGTCGATATATGTCGATCTGAGCACCGCTATGCACCGTATATGCAGCATTGTGGCAGCTCCGACACCAGCCAGGTGCAACCTATGCCCATATAGGACCTGCAGGCGATGTTCTTGAGTCGATATATGTCGATCTGAGCATCGCTATGCACCGTATATGCAGCATTGTGGCAGCTTCGACACCAGCCAGGTGCAACCAATGCCCATATAGGACCTACAGGCGATGTTCTTGAGTCGATATATGTCGATCTGAGCTCCGCTACGCCCTGTATATGCAGCGCGTGGGTGGGTCTGATACCAGCCAGATGCAACCCACGGCCATATAGGATCTACAGGCGATGTTCTTGAGTCGATATATGTCGATCTGAGCACAGCTGGGCCCCGTATATATGGCATGTGGGTGGCTCTGATATCAGCCAGATGCAACCCACGGCCATATGGGACCTACAGGAGTTATTCTTGAGTCGATATATGTCGATCTGAGCACCGCTATGTAACGTATATGCAGCATTGTGGCAGCTCCGACCAAGCTAGGTGCAACCTATGCCCATATAGGACCTAGAGGCGATGTTCTTGTGTCGATATATGTCGATCTGAGCTCCGCTACGCCCTGTATATGCAGCACGTGGGTGGCTCTGATACCAGCCCGATGCAACCCACGGCCATATAGGACCTACAGGCAATGTTCTTGAGTCGTTATATGTCGATCTGAGCACAGCTGGGCGCCGTATATACACCATGGGGGTAGCTCTGATATCAGCCAGATGCAACCTACGGCCATATAGGACCTACAGGCGATGTTCTTGAGTCGATATATGTCGATCTAAGCACAGCTGGGCCCGTATATACACCATGGGGGTAGCTCTGATACCAGCCAGATGCAACCCACGGCCATATAGGACCTACAGGCGATGTTCTTGAGTCATTATACGTAGATCTGAGCACAGCTAGGCCCCGTATATACGGCATGTGGGTGGCTCTGATACCAGCCAGATGCAAACCACGGCCATATAGGACCTACAAGCGATGTTCTTGAGTCGATATATGTCGATCTGAGCACAGCTGGGCGCCGTATATACAGCATGGGGGTAGCTCTGATACCAGCCAGATGCAACCCGCGGCCATATAGGACCTACAGGCGATTTTCTTGAGTCAATATATGTCGATCTGAGCACAATTGGGCCCCGTATATACGGCATGTGGATGGCTCTGATACCAGCCAGATGCAACCCACGGCCATATAGGACCTACAGGCGATGTTCTTGAGTCGATATATGTCGAACTGAGCACAAATGGGCCCCGTATATACAGCATGGGGGTAGCTTTGATACCAGCCAGATTCAACCCACGGCCATATAGGACCTACAGGCGATGTTCTTCAGTCGATATATGTCGATCTGAGCACAGCTGGGCCCCGTATATACGGCATGTGGGTGGCTCTGATACCAGCCAGATGCAACCCACAGCCATATAGGACCTACAGGCGATGTTCTTGAGTCGATATATGTCGATTTGAGCACAGCTGGGCCCCGTATATACGGCATGTGGGTGGCTCTGATACCAGCCAGATGCAACCCACGGCCATATAGGACCTAGAGGCGATGTTCTTGAGTCGATATATGTCGATCTGAGCACAGCTGGGCCCCGTATATACGGCATGTAGGTGGCTCTGGTACCAGCCAGATGCAACCCACGGCCATATAGGACCTACAGGCGATGTTCCTGAGTCGATATATGTCGATCTGTGCACAGCTGGGCCCCGTATATACGGCATATGGGTGGCTCTGATACCAGCCAGATGCAACTCGCACGGCCATATAGGACCTACAGGCGATGTTCTTGAGTCGATATATGTCGATCTGAGCACAGCTGGGCCCGTATATACGGCATGTGGGTGGCTCTGATATCATCCAGATGCAACCCACGGCCATATAGGACCTACAGGCGATCTTCTTGAGTCGATATATGTCGATCTAAGCCCCGCTATGCTCCGTATATGCAGCATTGGGTCAGCTCCGACACCAGCGAGGTGCAACCTATGCCCATACAGGACCTACAGGCGATGTTCTTGAGTCGATATGTGTCGATCTGAGCTCCGCTATGCCCTGTATATGCAGCGTGTGGGTAGCTCTGATACCAGCCAGACGCAACTCACGGGTATATAGGACATACAGGCGATGTTCTTGAGTCGATATATGTCGATCTTAGCACAGCTGGGCCCCGTATATACAGCATGGGGGTAGCTGTGATACCAGCCAGATGCAACCCACGGCCATATAGGACTTACAGGCGATGTTCTTGAGTCGATATATGTCGATCTGAGCACAGCTGGGCCCCGTATATACGGCATGTGGGTGGCTCTGATACCAGCCAGATGCAACCCACGGCCATATAGGACCTACAGGCCATGTTCTTGAGTCGAAATATGTCGATCTGAGCACAGCTGGGCCCCTTATATACGGCATGTGGGTAGCTCTGATACCAGCCAGATGCAACCCACGGCCATATAGGACACACATTTGATGTTCTTGAGTCGATATATGTCGATCTGAGCACAGCTGGGCCCTGTATATACGGCATGTGGGTGGCTCTGATACCAGCCAGATGCAACCCACGGCCATATAGGACCTACAGGCGATGTTCTTGAGTCGATATTTGTCGATCTGAGCACAACAGGGCCCCGTATATACGGCATGTGGGTGGCTCTGATACCAGCCAGATGCAAACCACGGCCATATAGGACCTACAGGCGATGTTCTTGAGTCGATATATCTCGATCTGAGCACAGCTGGGCGCCGTATATACAGCATGGGGGTAGCTCTGATACCAGCCAGATGCAACCCACGGCCATATAGGACCTACAGGCGATGTTCTTGAGTCGATATATGTCGATCTGAGCACAGCTGGGCCACGTATATACAGCATGGGGGAAGCTCTGATACCAGCCAGCTGCAACCTACGGCCATATAGGACCTACAGGCGATGTTCTTGAGTCGATATATGTCGATCTGAGCACAGCTGGGCGCCGTATATACAGCATGGGGGTAGCTCTGATACCAGCCAGATGCAACCCACGGCCATATAGGACCTACAGGCAATATTCTTGAGTCGATATATGTCGATCTGAGCACCGCTATGCACCGTATATGCAGCATTGGGGCAGCTCCGACACCAGCCAAGTGCAACCTATGCCCATATAGGACCTACAGGCGATGTTCTTGAGTCGATATATGTCGATCTGAGCTCCGCTATGCCCTGTATATGCAGCATGTGGGTGGCTCTGATACCAGACAGATGCAACCCACGGCCATATAGGACCTACAGGCGATGTTCTTGAGTCGATATATGTCGATCTGAGCACAGCTGGGCCACGTATATACAGTATGGGGGTACCTCTGATACCAGCCAGCTGCAACCCACGGCCATATAGGACCTACAGGCGATGTTCTTGAGTCGATATATGTCGATCTGAGCACAGCTGGGCCAAGTATATACAGCATGGGGGTAGCTTTGATACCAGACAGATGTAACCCACGGCCATATAGGACCTACAGGCAATGTTCTTGAGTCGATATATGTCGATCTGAGCACAGCTGGGCGCCGTATATACAGCATGGGGGTAGCTCTGATACCAGCCAGATGCAACCCACGGCCATATAGGACCTACAGGCAATGTTCTTGAGTCGATATATGTCGATCTGAGCACAGCTGGGCTTCGTATATACGGCATGTGGGTGGCTCTGATATCAGCCAGATGCAACCTACGGCCATATAGGACCTACAGGAGATATTCTTGAGTCGATATATGTCGATCTGAGCACCTCTATGTACCGTATATGCAGCATTGTGGCAGCTCCGACACCAGCCAGGTGCAACCTATGCCCATATAGGACCTACAGGCGATGTTCTTGAGTCGATATATGTCGATCTGAGCACCGCTATGCACCGTATATGCAGCATTGTGGCAGCTCCGAAACCAGCCAGGTGCAACCTATGCCCATATAGGACCTACAGGCGATGTTCTTGAGTCGGTATATGTCGATCTGAGCTCCGCTACGCCCTGTATATGCAGCGCGTTGGTAGGTCTGATACCAGCCAGATGCAACCCACGGCCATATAGGATCTACAGGCGATGTTCTTGAGTCGATATATGTCGATCTGAGCACAGCTGGGCCCCGTATATATGGCATGTGGGTGGCTCTGATATCAGCTAGATGCAACCCACGGCCATATGGGACCTACAGGAGATATTCTTGAGTCGATATTTGTCGATCTGAGCACCGCTATGTAACGTATATGCAGCATTGTGGCAGCCCCGACACAAGCCAGGTGCAACCTATGCCCATATAGGACCTACAGGCGATGTTCTTGAGTCGATATATGTCGATCTGAGCTCCGCTACGCCCTGTATATGCAGCACGTGGGTGGCTCTGATACCAGCCCGCTGCAACCCACGGCCATATAGGACCTACAGGCAATGTTCTTGAGTCGTTATATGTCGATCTGAGCACAGCTGGGCGCCGTATATACACCATGGGGGTCGCTCTGATACCAGCCAGATGCAACCTACGGCCATATAGGACCTACAGGCGATGTTCTTGAGTCGATATATGTCGATCTGAGCACAGCTGGGCCCGTATATACACCATGGGGGTAGCTCTGATACCAGACAGATGCAACCCACGGCCATATAGGACCTACAGGCGATGTTCTTGAGTCATTATATGTAGATCTGAGCACAGCTGGGCCCCGTATATACGGCATGTGGGTGGCTCTGATACCAGCCAGATGCAAACCACGGCCATATAGGACCTACAAGCGATGTTCTTGAGTCGATATATGTCGATCTGAGCACAGCTGGGCGCCGTATATACAGCATGGGGGTAGCTCTGATACCAGCCAGATGCAACCCGCGGCCATATAGGACCTACAGGCGATTTTCTTGAGTCAATATATGTCGATCTGAGCACAATTGGGCCGCGTATATACGGCATGTGGGTGGCTCTGATACCAGCCAGATGCAACCCACGGCCATATAGGACCTACAGGCGATGTTCTTGAGTCGATTTATGTCGATCTGAGCACAACTGGGCCCCCTATATACGGCATGTATACGGCCATATAGGACCTACAGGCGATCTTCTTGAGTCGATATATGTCGATCTGAGCACCGTATATGCAGGATTGGGGCAGCTCCGACACCAGCCAGGTGCAACCTATGCCCATATAGGACCTACAGGCGATGTTCTTGAGTCGATATAAGTCGATCTGAGCTCCGCTATGCCCTGTATATGCAGCGTGTGGGTGGCTCTGATACCAGCCAGATGCAACCCACGGCCATATAGGACCTACATGCGATGTTCTTGAGTCGATATATGTCGATCTGATCACCGCTATGCACCATATATGCAGCATTGGGGCAGCTCCGACACCAGCCAGGTGCAACCTATGCCCATATAGGACCCACAGGCGATGTTCTTGAGTCGATATATGTTAATCTGAGCTACGCTATGCCCTGTATATGCAGCATGTGGGTGGCTTTGATATCAGCCAGATGCAACCCACGGCCATATTGGACCTACAGGCAATGTTCTTGAGTCGATATATGTCGATCTGATCACCGCTATGCACCGTATATGCAGCATTGGGGCAGCTCCGACACCAGCCAAGTGCAACCTATGCCCATATAGGACCTACAGGCGATGTTCTTGAGTCGATATATGTCGATCTGAGATCCGCTATGCCCTGTATATGCAGCATGTGGGTGGCTCTGATACCAGCCAGATGCAACCCACGGCCATATAGGACCTACAGGCGATGTTCTTGAGTCGATATATGTCGATCTGAGCACAGCTGGGCCACGTATATACAGTATGGGGGTACCTCTGATACCAGCCAGCTGCAACCCACGGCTATATAGGACCTACAGGCGATGTTCTTGAGTCGATATATATCGATCTGAGCACAGCTGGGCCAAGTATATACAGCATGGGGGTAGCTCTGATACCAGACAGATGCAACCCACGGCCATATAGGACCTACAGGCAATGTTCTTGAGTCGATATATGTCGATCTGAACACAGCTGGGCGCCGTATATACAGCATGGGGGTAGCTCTGATACCAGCCAGATGCAACCCACGGCCATATAGGACCTACAGGCAATGTTCTTGAGTCGATATATGTCGATCTGAGCACAGCTGGGCCCGGTATATATGGTATGTGGGTGGCTCTGATATCAGCCAGATGCAACCCACGGCCATATAGGACCTACAGGAGATTTTCTCGAGTCGATATATGTCGATCTGAGCACCGCTGTGCACCGTATATGCAGCATTGTGGTAGCTCCGACACCAGCCAGGTGCAACCTATGCCCATATAGGACCTACAGGCGATGTTCTTGAGTCGATATATGTCGATCTGAGCTCCGCTACGCCCTGTATATGCAGCACGTGGGTGGGTCTGATACCAGGCAGATGCAACCCACGGCCATATAGGATCTACAGGCGATGTTTTTGAGTCGATATATGTCGATCTGAGCCCAGCTGGGCCCCATATATACTGCATGGGGGTAGCTCTGATACCAGCCAGATGCAACCCACGGCCATATAGGACCTACAGGCGATGTTCTTGAGTCGATTTATGTCGATCTGAGCACAACTGGGCCCCCTATATACGGCATGTATACGGCCATATAGGACCTACAGGCGATCTTCTTGAGTCGATATATGTCGATCTGAGCACCGTATATGCAGCATTGGGGCAGCTCCGACACCAGCCAGGTGCAACCTATGCCCATATAGGACCTACAGGCGATGTTCTTGAGTCGATATAAGTCGATCTGAGCTCCGCTATGCCCTGTATATGCAGCGTGTGGGTGGCTTGATACCAGCCAGATGCAACCCGCGGCCATATAGGACCTACAGGCGATGTTCTTGAGTCGATATATGTCGATCTGAGCACAGCTGGGCCCCGTATATACAGCATGGGGGTAGCTTTGATACCAGCCAGATTCAACCCACGGCCATATAGGACCTACAGGCGATGTTCTTCAGTCGATATATGTCGATCTGAGCACAGCTGGGCCCCGTATATACGGCATGTGGGTTGCTCTGATACCAGCCAGATGCAACCCACAGCCATATAGGACCTACAGGCGATGTTCTTGAGTCGATATATGTCGATCTGAGCTCCGCTATGCCCTGTATATGCACCATGTGGGTGGCTCTGATACCAGCCAGATGCAACCCACGGCCATATAGACCCTACAGGCGATGTTCTTGAGTTGATGTATGTCGATCCGAGCACAGCTGGGCCACGTATATACAGCATGGGGGTACCTCTGATACCAGCCAGCTGCAACCCACGGCTATATAGGACCTACAGGCGATGTTCTTGAGTCGATATATGTCGATTTGAGCACAGCTGGGCCCCGTATATACGGCATGTGGGTGGCTCTGATACCAGCCAGATGCAACCCACGGCCATATAGGACCTACAGGCGATGTTCTTGAGTCGATATATGTCGATCTGAGCACAGCTGGGCCTCGTATATACGGCATGTAGGTGGCTCTGATACCAGCCAGATGCAACCCACGGCCATATAGGACCTACAGGCGATGTTCTTGAGTCGATATATATCGATCTGAGCACAGCTGGGCCCCGTATATACGGCATATGGGTGGCTCTGATACCAGCCAGATGCAACCCACGGCCATATAGGACCTACAGGCGATGTACTTGAGTCGATATATGTCGATCTGAGCACCGCTATGCACCGTATATGCAGCATTGGGGCAGCTCCGACACCAGCCAGATGCAACCTATGCCCATATAGGACCTACAGGCGATGTTCTTGAGTCGATATATGTCGATCTGAGCTCCGCTATGCCCTGTATATGCAGCACGTGGGTGGCTCTGATACCAGCCAGATGCAACCCACGGCCATATAGACCCTACAGGCGATGTTCTTGAGTCGATGTATGTCGATCTGAGCACAGCTGGGCCACGTATATACAGCATGGGGGTACCTCTGATACCAGCCAGCTGCAACCCACGGCTATATAGGACCTACAGGCGATGTTCTTGAGTCGATATATGTCGATCTGAGCACAGCTGGGCCAAGTATATACAGCATGCGGGCAGCTCTGATACCAGACAGATGCAACCGGCGGTCATATAGGACCTACAGGCGATGTTCTTTAGTCGATATATGTCGATCTGAGCACAGCTGGGCCCCGTATATACGGCATGTGGGTGGCTCTGATACCAGCCAGATGCAAACCACGGCCATATAGGACCTACAAGCGATGTTCTTGAGTCGATATATGTCGATCTGAGCACAGCTGGGCGCCGGATATACAGCATGGGGGTAGCTCTGATACCAGCCAGATGCAACCCACGGCCATATAGGACCTACAGGCGATGTTCTTGAGTCGATATATGTCGATCTGAGCACAGTTGGGCTCCGTATATACGGCATGTGGGTGGCTCTGATACCAGCCAGATGCAACCCACGGCCATATAGGACCTACAGGCGATGTTCTTGAGTCGATATATGTCGATCTGAGCACAGCTGGGCCCCCTATATACGGCATGTATACGGCCATAGAGGACCTACAGGCGATCTTCTTGAGTCGATATATGTCGATCTGAGCACCGTATATGCAGCATTGGGGCAGCTCCGACACCAGCCAGGTGCAACCTATGCCCATATAGGACCTACAGGCGATGTTCTTGAGTCGATATAAGTCAATCTGAGCTCCACTATGCCCTGTATATGCAGCATGTGGGTGGCTCTGATACCAGCCAGATGCAACCCACGGCCATATAGGACCTACAGGCGATGTTCTTGAGTCGATATATGTCGATTTGAGCACAGCTGGGCCCCGTATATACGGCATGTGGGTGGCTCTGATACCAGCCAGATGCAACCCACGGCTATATAGTACCTACAGCCGATGTTCTTGAGTCGATATATGTCGATCTGAGCACAGCTATGCACCGTATATGCAGCATTGGGGCAGCTCCGACACCAGCCAGATGCAACCTATGCCCATATAGGACCTACAGGCGATGTTCTTGAGTCGATATTTGTCGATCTGAGCTCCGCTATGCCCTGTATATGCAGCATGTGGGTGGCTCTGATAACAGCCAGATGCAACCCACGGCCATATAGACCCTACAGGCGATGTTATTGAGTCGATATATGTCGATCTGAGCACAGCTGGGCCACGTATATACAGCATGGGGGTACCTCTGATACCAGCCAGCTGCATCCCACGGCTATATAGGACCTACAGGCGATGTTCTTGAGTAGATATATGTCGATCTGAGCACAGCTGGGCCCCGTATATACAGCATGTGGGTGGCTCTGATACCAGCCAGATGCAACCCACGGCCATATAGGACCTACAGGCAATGTTCTTGAGTCGATATATGTCGATCTGAGCACAGCTGCGCCCCGTTTATACGGTATGGGGGTAGCTCTGATAGCAGCCAGATGCAACCCACGGCCATATAGGACCTACAGGCAATGTTCTTGAGTCGATATATGTCGATCTGAGCACAGCTGCGCCCCGTATATACGGCATGGGGGTAGCTCTGATAGCAGCCAGATGCAACCCACGGCAATATAGGACCTACAGGCGATGTTCTTGAGTCGATATATGTCGATCTGAGCACAGCTGGGCCAAGTATATACAGCATGGGGGTAGCTCTGATACCAGACAGATGTAACCCACGGCTATATAGGACCTACAGGCAATGTTCTTGAGTCGATATATGTCGATCTGAGCACAGCTGGGCGCCGTATATACAGCATGGGGGTAGCTCTGATACCAGCCAGATGCAACCCACGGCCATATAGGACCTACAGGCAATGTTCTTGAGTCGATATATGTCGATCTGAGCACAGCTGGGCCCCCTATATACGGCATGTATACGGCCATAGAGGACCTACAGGCGATCTTCTTGAGTCGATATATGTCGATCTGAGCACCGTATATGCAGCATTGGGGCAGCTCCGACACCAGCCAGGTGCAACCTATGCCCATATAGGACCTACAGGCGATGTTCTTGAGTCGATATAAGTCAATCTGAGCTCCACTATGCCCTGTATATGCAGCATGTGGGTGGCTCTGATACCAGCCAGATGCAACCCACGGCCATATAGGACCTACAGGCGATGTTCTTGAGTCGATATATGTCGATTTGAGCACAGCTGGGCCCCGTATATACGGCATGTGGGTGGCTCTGATACCAGCCAGATGCAACCCACGGCTATATAGTACCTACAGGCGATGTTGTTGAGTCGATATATAACGATCTGAGCACAGCTATGCACCGTCTATGCAGCATTGGGGCAGCTCCGACACCAGCCAGATGCAACCTATTCCCATATAGGACCTACAGGCGATGTTCTTGAGTCGATATATGTCGATCTGAGCTCCGCTATGCCCTGTATATGCAGCATGTGGGTGGCTCTGATAACAGCCAGATGCAACCCACGGCCATATAGACCCTACAGGCGATGTTATTGAGTCGATATATGTCGATCTGAGCACAGCTGGGCCACGTATATACAGCATGGGGGTACCTCTGATACCAGCCAGCTGCATCCCACGGCTATATAGGACCTACAGGCGATGTTCTTGAGTCGATATATGTCGATCTGAGCACAGCTGGGCCCCGTATATACAGCATGTGGGTGGCTCTGATACCAGCCAGATGCAACCCACGGCCATATAGGATATACAGGCAATGTTCTTGAGTCGATATATGTCGATCTGAGCACAGCTGCGCCCCGTTTATACGGCATGGGGGTAGCTCTGATAGCAGCCAGATGCAACCCACGGCCATATAGGACCTACAGGCAATGTTCTTGAGTCGATATATGTCGATCTGAGCACAGCTGCGCCCCGTATATACGGCATGGGGGTAGCTCTGATAGCAGCCAGATGCAACCCACGGCAATATAGGACCTACAGGCGATGTTCTTGAGTCGATATATGTCGATCTGAGCACAGCTGGGCCAAGTATATACAGCATGGGGGTATCTCTGATACCAGACAGATGTAACCCACGGCCATATAGGACCTACAGGCAATGTTCTTGAGTCGATATATGTCGATCTGAGCACAGCTGGGCGCCGTATATACAGCATGGGGGTAGCTCTGATACCAGCCAGATGCAACCCACGGCCATATAGGACCTACAGGCAATGTTCTTGAGTCGATATATGTCGATCTGAGCACAGCTGGGCCCCGTATATACAGCATGTGGGTGGCTCTGATACCAGCCAGATGCAACCCACGGCCATATAGGACCTACAGGCAATGTTCTTGAGTCGATATATGTCGATCTGAGCACAGCTGCGCCCCGTATATACGGCATGGGGGTAGCTCTGATAGCAGCCAGATGCAACCCACGGCAATATAGGACCTACAGGCGATGTTCTTGAGTCGATATATGTCGATCTGAGCACAGCTGCGCCCCGTATATACGGCATGGGGGTAGCTCTGATAGCAGCCAGATGCAACCCACGGCCATATAGGACCTACAGGCAATGTTCTTGAGTCGATATATGTCGATCTGAGCACAGCTGCGCCCCGTATATACGGCATGGGGGTTGCTCTGATAACAGACAGATGTAACCCACGGCCATATAGGACCTACAGGCAATGTTCTTGAGTCGATATATGTCGATCTGAGCACAGCTGGGCGCCGTATATACAGCATGGGGGTAGCTCTGATACCAGCCAGATGCAACCCACGGCCATATAGGACCTACAGGCAATGTTCTTGAGTCGATATATGTCGATCTGAGCACAGCTGGGCCCCGTATATACAGCATGTGGGTGGCTCTGATACCAGCCAGATGCAACCCACAGCCATATAGGACCTACAGGCATTGTTCTTGAGTCGATATATGTCGATCTGAGCACAGCTGCGCCCCGTTTATACGGCATGGGGGTAGCTCTGATAGCAGCCAGATGCAACCCACGGCCATATAGGACCTACAGGCAATGTTCTTGAGTCGATATATGTCGATCTGAGCACAGCTGCGCCCCGTATATACGGCATAGTGGTAGCTCTGATAGCAGCCAGATGCAACCCACGGCCATATAGGACCTACAGGCAATGTTCTTGAGTCGATATATGTCGATCTGAGCACAGCTGCGCCCCGTATATACGGCATGGGGGTAGCTCTGATAGCAGCCAGATGCAACCCACGGCAATATAGGACCTACAGGCGATGTTCTTGAGTCGATATAAGTCAATCTGAGCTCCACTATGCCCTGTATATGCAGCATGTGGGTGGCTCTGATACCAGCCAGATGCAACCCACGGCCATATAAGACCTACAGGCGATGTTCTTGAGTCGATATATGTCGATTTGAGCACAGCTGGGCCCCGTATATACGGCATGTGGGTGGCTCTGATACCAGCCAGATGCAACCCACGGCTATATAGTACCTACAGGCGATGTTCTTGAGTCGATATATGTCGATCTGAGCACAGCTATGCACCGTATATGCAGCATTGGGGCAGCTCCGACACCAGCCAGATGCAACCTATGCCCATATAGGACCTACAGGCGATGTTCTTGAGTCGATATATGTCGATCTGAGCTCCGCTATGCCCTGTATATGCAGCATGTGGGTGGCTCTGATAACAGCCAGATGCAACCCACGGCCATATAGACCCTACAGGCGATGTTATTGAGTCGATATATGTCGATCTGAGCACAGCTGGGCCACGTATATACAGCATGGGGGTACCTCTGATACCAGCCAGCTGCATCCCACGGCTATATAGGACCTACAGGCGATGTTCTTGAGTCGATATATGTCGATCTGAGCACAGCTGGGCCCCGTATATACAGCATGTGGGTGGCTCTGATACCAGCCAGATGCAACCCACGGCCATATAGGACCTACAGGCAATGTTCTTGAGTCGATATATGTCGATCTGAGCACAGCTGCGCCCCATTTATACGGCATGGGGGTAGCTCTGATAGCAGCCAGATGCAACCCACGGCCATATAGGACCTACAGGCAATGTTCTTGAGTCGATATATGTCGATCTGAGCACAGCTGCGCCCCGTATATACGGCATGGGGGTAGCTCTGATAGCAGCCAGATGCAACCCACGGCAATATAGGACCTACAGGCGATGTTCTTGAGTCGATATATGTCGATCTGAGCACAGCTGGGCCAAGTATATACAGCATGGGGGTAGCTCTGATACCAGACAGATGTAACCCACGGCTATATAGGACCTACAGGCAATGTTCTTGAGTCGATATATGTCGATCTGAGCACAGCTGGGCGCCGTATATACAGCATGGGGGTAGCTCTGATACCAGCCAGATGCAACCCACGGCCATATAGGACCTACAGGCAATGTTCTTGAGTCGATATATGTCGATCTGAGCACAGCTGGGCCCCGTATATACAGCATGTGGGTGGCTCTGATACCAGCCAGATGCAACCCACGGCCATATAGGACCTACAGGCAATGTTCTTGAGTCGATATATGTCGATCTGAGCACAGCTGCGCCCCGTATATACGGCATGGGGGTAGCTCTGATAGCAGCCAGATGCAACCCACGGCAATATAGGACCTACAGGCGATGTTCTTGAGTCGATATATGTCGATCTGAGCACCGCTATGCACCGCATATGCAGCATTGTGGCAGCTCCGACACCAGCCAGGTGCAACCTATGCCC
The DNA here is from genome assembly GCA_963942505.1 of Lordithon lunulatus. NCBI lineage: Eukaryota > Metazoa > Arthropoda > Insecta > Coleoptera > Staphylinidae > Lordithon > Lordithon lunulatus. Next base: position 36,032,416 of record OZ012670.1, on the reverse strand, counting down.
ATATAGGACCTACAGGCGATGTTCTTGAGTCGATATATGTCGATCTGAGCACAGCTGGGCCAAGTATATACAGCATGGGGGTAGCTCTGATACCAGACAGATGTAACCCACGGCCATATAGGACCTACAGGCAATGTTCTTGAGTCGATATATGTCGATCTGAGCACAGCTGGGCGCCGTATATACAGCATGGGGGTAGCTCTGATACCAGCCAGATGCAACCCACGGCCATATAGGACCTACAGGCAATGTTCTTGAGTCGATATATGTCGATCTGAGCACAGCTGGGCCCCGTATATACGGCATGTGTGTGGCTCTGATATCAGCCAGATGCAACCCACGGCCATATAGGACCTACAGGAGATATTCTTGAGTCGATATATGTCGATCTGAGCACCGCTATGCACCGTATATGCAGCATTGTGGCAGCTCCGACACCAGCCAGGTGCAACCTATGCCCATATAGGACCTACAGGCGATGTTCTTGAGTCGATATATGTCGATCTGAGCTCCGCTACGCCCTGTATATACAGCGCGTGGGTGTGTCTGATACCAGCCAGATGCAACCCACGGCCATATAGGATCTACAGGCGATGTTCTTGAGTCGATATATGTCGATCTGAGCACAGCTGGGCCCCGTATATATGGCATGTGGGTGGCTCTGATATCAGCCAGATGCAACCCACGGCCATATGGGACCTACAGGAGATATTCTTGAGTCGATATATGTCGATCTGAGCACCGCTATGTAAAGTATATGCAGCATTGTGGCAGCTCCGACACAAGCCAGGTGCAACCTATGCCCATATAGGACCTACAGGCGATGTTCTTGAGTCGATATATGTCGATCTGAGCTCCGCTACGCCCTGTATATGCAGCACGTGGGTGGCTCTGATACCAGCCCGCTGCAACCCACGGCCATATAGGACCTACAGGCAATGTTCTTGAGTCGTTATATGTCGATCTGAGCACAGCTGGGCGCCGTATATACACCATGGGGGTAGCTCTGATACCAGCCAGATGCAACCTACGGCCATATAGGACCTACAGGCGATGTTCTTGAGTCGATATATGTCGATCTGAGCACAGCTGGGCCCGTATATACACCATGGGGGTAGCTCTGATACCAGCCAGATGCAACCCACGGCCATATAGGACCTACAGGCGATGTTATTGAGTCATTATATGTAGATCTGAGCACAGCTGGGCCCCGTATATACGGCATGTGGGTGGCTCTGATACCAGCCAGATGCAAACTACGGCCATATAGGACCTACAAGCGATGTTCTTGAGTCGATATATGTCGATCTGAGCACAGCTGGGCGCCGTATATACAGCATGGGGGTAGCTCTGATACCAGCCAGATGCAACCCGCGGCCATATAGGACCTACAGGCGATTTTCTTGAGTCAATATATGTCGATCTGAGCACAATTGTGCCCCGTATATACGGCATGTGGGTGGCTCTGATACCAGCCAGATGCAACCCACGGCCACATAGGACCTACAGGCGATGTTCTTGTGTCGATATATATCGATCTGAGCACAACTGGGCCCCCTATATACGGCATGTATACGGCCATATAGGACCTACAGGCGATCTTCTTCAGTCGATATATGTCGATCTGAGCACCGTATATGCAGCATTGGGGCAGCTCCGACACCAGCCAGGTGCAACCTATGCCCATATAGGACCTACAGGCGATGTTCTTGAGTCGATATAAGTCGATCTGAGCTCCGCTATGCCCTGTATATGCAGCGTGTGGGTGGCTCTGATACCAGCCAGATGCAACCCACGGCCATATAGGACCTACAGGCGATGTTCTTGAGTCGATATATGTCGATCTGAGCACAGCTGGGCCAAGTATATACAGCATGGGGGTAGCTCTGATACCAGACAGATGCAACCCACGGCCATATAGGACCTACAGGCAATGTTCTTGAGTCGATATATGTCGATCTGAACACAGCTGGGCGCCGTATATACAGCATGGGGGTAGCTCTGATACCAGCCAGATGCAACCCACGGCCATATAGGACCTACAGGCAATGTTCTTGAGTCGATATATGTCGATCTGAGCACAGCTGGGCCCGGTATATACGGTATGTGGGTGGCTCTGATATCAGCCAGATGCAACCCACGGCCATATAGGACCTACAGGAGATTTTCTCGAGTCGATATATGTCGATCTGAGCACCGCTGTGCACCGTATATGCAGCATTGTGGCAGCTCCGACACCAGCCAGGTGCAACCTATGCCCATATAGGACCTACAGGCGATGTTCTTGAGTCGATATATGTCGATCTGAGCTCCGCTACGCCCTGTATATGCAGCACATGGGTGGGTCTGATACCAGGCAGATGCAACCCACGGCCATATAGGATCTACAGGCGATGTTTTTGAGTCGATATATGTCGATCTGAGCACAGCTGGGCGCCGTATATACAGCATGGGGGTAGCTCTGATACCAGCCAGATGCAACCCGCGGCCATATAGGACCTACAGGCGATTTTCTTGAGTCAATATATGTCGATCTGAGCACAATTGGGCCCCGTATATACGGCATGTGGGTGGCTCTGATACCAGCCAGATGCAACCCACGGCCATATAGGACCTACAGGCGATGTTCTTGAGTCGATTTATGTCGATCTGAGCACAACTGGGCCCCCTATATACGGCATGTATACGGCCATATAGGACCTACAGGCGATCTTCTTGAGTCGATATATGTCGATCTGAGCACCGTATATGCAGGATTGGGGCAGCTCCGACACCAGCCAGGTGCAACCTATGCCCATATAGGACCTACAGGCGATGTTCTTGAGTCGATATAAGTCGATCTGAGCTCCGCTATGCCCTGTATATGCAGCGTGTGGGTGGCTCTGATACCAGCCAGATGCAACCCACGGCCATATAGGACCTACATGCGATGTTCTTGAGTCGATATATGTCGATCTGATCACCGCTATGCACCATATATGCAGCATTGGGGCAGCTCCGACACCAGCCAGGTGCAACCTATGCCCATATAGGACCCACAGGCGATGTTCTTGAGTCGATATATGTTAATCTGAGCTACGCTATGCCCTGTATATGCAGCATGTGGGTGGCTTTGATATCAGCCAGATGCAACCCACGGCCATATTGGACCTACAGGCAATGTTCTTGAGTCGATATATGTCGATCTGATCACCGCTATGCACCGTATATGCAGCATTGGGGCAGCTCCGACACCAGCCAAGTGCAACCTATGCCCATATAGGACCTACAGGCGATGTTCTTGAGTCGATATATGTCGATCTGAGATCCGCTATGCCCTGTATATGCAGCATGTGGGTGGCTCTGATACCAGCCAGATGCAACCCACGGCCATATAGGACCTACAGGCGATGTTCTTGAGTCGATATATGTCGATCTGAGCACAGCTGGGCCACGTATATACAGTATGGGGGTACCTCTGATACCAGCCAGCTGCAACCCACGGCTATATAGGACCTACAGGCGATGTTCTTGAGTCGATATATATCGATCTGAGCACAGCTGGGCCAAGTATATACAGCATGGGGGTAGCTCTGATACCAGACAGATGCAACCCACGGCCATATAGGACCTACAGGCAATGTTCTTGAGTCGATATATGTCGATCTGAACACAGCTGGGCGCCGTATATACAGCATGGGGGTAGCTCTGATACCAGCCAGATGCAACCCACGGCCATATAGGACCTACAGGCAATGTTCTTGAGTCGATATATGTCGATCTGAGCACAGCTGGGCCCGGTATATATGGTATGTGGGTGGCTCTGATATCAGCCAGATGCAACCCACGGCCATATAGGACCTACAGGAGATTTTCTCGAGTCGATATATGTCGATCTGAGCACCGCTGTGCACCGTATATGCAGCATTGTGGTAGCTCCGACACCAGCCAGGTGCAACCTATGCCCATATAGGACCTACAGGCGATGCTCTTGAGTCGATATATGTCGATCTGAGCTCCGCTACGCCCTGTATATGCAGCACGTGGGTGGGTCTGATACCAGGCAGATGCAACCCACGGCCATATAGGATCTACAGGCGATGTTTTTGAGTCGATATATGTCGATCTGAGCACAGCTGGGCCCCATATATACTGCATGGGGGTAGCTCTGATACCAGCCAGATGCAACCCACGGCCATATAGGACCTACAGGCAATGTTCTTGAGTCGATATAAGTCGATCTGAGCACAGCTGGGCGCCGTATATACACCATGGGGGTAGCTCTGATACCAGCCAGATGCAACCTACGGCCATATAGGACCTACAGGCGATGTTCTTGAGTCGATATATGTCGATCTGAGCACAGCTGGGCCAAGTATATCCCGCGTGGGGGTAGCTCTGATACTAGACAGATGCAACCCACGGCTATATAGGACCTACACGCAATGTTCTTGAGTCGATATATGTCGATCTGAGCACAGCTGGACGCCGTATATACAGCATGGTGGTAGCTCTGATACCTGCCAGATGCAACCCACGGCCATATAGGACCTACAGGCAATGTTCTTGAGTCGATATATGTCGATCTGAGCACAGCTGGGCCCCGTATATATGGCATATGGGTGGCTCTGATATCAGCCAGGTTCAACCCACGGCCATATGGGACCTACAGGAGATATTCTTGAGTCGATATATGTCGATCTGAGCACCGCTATGTAACGTATATGCAGCATTGTGGCAGCTCCGACACCAGCCAGGTGCAACCTATGCCCATATAGGACCTACAGGCGATGTTCTTGAGTCGATATATGTCGATCAGAGCTCCGCTACGCCCTGTATATGCAGCAAGTGGGTGGCTCTGATATCAGCCAGATGCAACCCACGGCCATATAGGACCTACAGGCGATGTTCTTGAGTCGATATATGTCGATCTGAGCACAGCTGGGCCCCATATATACAGCATGGGGGTAGCTCTGATGCGAGACAGTTGCAACCCACGGCCATATAGGACCCACAGGCAATGTTCTTGAGTCGTTATATATCGATCTGAGCACAGCTGGGCGCCGTATATACACCATGGGGGTAGCTCTGATACCAGCCAGATGCAACCTACGGCCATATAGGACCTACAGGCGATGTTCTTGAGTCGATATATGTCGATCTGAGCACAGCTGGGCCCCTTATATACACCATGGGGGTAGCTCTGATACCAGCCAGATGCAACCCACGGCCATATAGGACCTACAGGCGATGTTCTTGAGTCATTATATGTCGATCTGAGCACAGCTGGGCCCCGTATATACGGCATGTTGGCGGCTCTGATACCAGCCAGATGCAAACCACGGCCATATAGGACCTACAAGCGATGATCTTGAGTCGATATATGTCGATCTGAGCACAGCTGGGCGCCGTATATACAGCATGGGGGTAGCTCTGATACCAGCCAGATGCAACCCGCGGCCATATAGGACCTACAGGCGATGTTCTTGAGTCAATATATGTCGATCTGAGCACAATTGGGCCCCGTATATACGGCATGTGGGTGGCTCTGATAGCAGCCAGATGCAACCCACGGCCATATAGGACCTACAGGCGATGTTCTTGAGTCGATATATGTCGATCTGAGCACAAGTAGGCCCCCTATATACGGCATGTATACGGCCATATAGGACCTACAGGCGATTTTCTTGAGTCGATATATGTCGATCTGAGCACCGTATATGCAGCATTGGGGCAGCTCCGACACCAGCCAGGTGCAACCTATGCCCATATAGGACCTACAGGCGATGTTCTTGAGTCGATATATGTCGATCAGAGCTCCGCTACGCCCTGTATATGCAGCAAGTGGGTGGCTCTGATATCAGCCAGATGCAACCCACGGCCATATAGGACCTACAGGCGATGTTCTTGAGTCGATATATGTCGATCTGAGCACAGCTGGGCCCCATATATACAGCATGGGGGTAGCTCTGATGCGAGACAGTTGCAACCCACGGCCATATAGGACCCACAGGCAATGTTCTTGAGTCGTTATATATCGATCTGAGCACAGCTGGGCGCCGTATATACACCATGGGGGTAGCTCTGATACCAGCCAGATGCAACCTACGGCCATATAGGACCTACAGGCGATGTTCTTGAGTCGATATATGTCGATCTGAGCACAGCTGGGCCCCTTATATACACCATGGGGGTAGCTCTGATACCAGCCAGATGCAACCCACGGCCATATAGGACCTACAGGCGATGTTCTTGAGTCATTATATGTCGATCTGAGCACAGCTGGGCCCCGTATATACGGCATGTTGGCGGCTCTGATACCAGCCAGATGCAAACCACGGCCATATAGGACCTACAAGCGATGATCTTGAGTCGATATATGTCGATCTGAGCACAGCTGGGCGCCGTATATACAGCATGGGGGTAGCTCTGATACCAGCCAGATGCAACCCGCGGCCATATAGGACCTACAGGCGATGTTCTTGAGTCAATATATGTCGATCTGAGCACAATTGGGCCCCGTATATACGGCATGTGGGTGGCTCTGATAGCAGCCAGATGCAACCCACGGCCATATAGGACCTACAGGCGATGTTCTTGAGTCGATATATGTCGATCTGAGCACAAGTAGGCCCCCTATATACGGCATGTATACGGCCATATAGGACCTACAGGCGATTTTCTTGAGTCGATATATGTCGATCTGAGCACCGTATATGCAGCATTGGGGCAGCTCCGACACCAGCCAGGTGCAACCTATGCCCATATAGGACCTACAGGCGATGTTCTTGAGTCGATATAAGTCGATCTGAGCTCCGCTATGCCCTGTATATGCAGCGTGTGGGTGGCTTGATACCAGCCAGATGCAACCCGCGGCCATATAGGACCTACAGGCGATGTTCTTGAGTCGATATATGTCGATCTGAGCACAGCTGGGCCCCGTATATACAGCATGGGGGTAGCTTTGATACCAGCCAGATTCAACCCATGGCCATATAGGACCTACAGGCGATGTTCTTCAGTCGATATATGTCGATCTGAGCACAGCTGGGCCCCGTATATACGGCATGTGGGTTGCTCTGATACCAGCCAGATGCAACCCACAGCCATATAGGACCTACAGGCGATGTTCTTGAGTCGATATATGTCGATCTGAGCTCCGCTATGCCCTGTATATGCACCATGTGGGTGGCTCTGATACCAGCCAGATGCAACCCACGGCCATATAGACCCTACAGGCGATGTTCTTGAGTCGATGTATGTCGATCCGAGCACAGCTGGGCCACGTATATACAGCATGGGGGTACCTCTGATACCAGCCAGCTGCAACCCACGGCTATATAGGACCTACAGGCGATGTTCTTGAGTCGATATATGTCGATTTGAGCACAGCTGGGCCCCGTATATACGGCATGTGGGTGGCTCTGATACCAGCCAGATGCAACCCACGGCCATATAGGACCTACAGGCGATGTTCTTCGATCTGAGCACCGCTATGCACCGTATATGCAGCATTGGGGCAGCTCCGACACCAGCCAGATGCAACCTATGCCCATATAGGACCTACAGGCGATGTTCTTGAGTCGATATATGTCGATCTGAGCTCCGCTATGCCCTGTATATGCAGCACGTGGGTGGCTCTGATACCAGCCAGATGCAACCCACGGCCATATAGACCCTACAGGCGATGTTCTTGAGTCGATGTATGTCGATCTGAGCACAGCTGGGCCACGTATATACAGCATGGGGGTACCTCTGATACCAGCCAGCTGCAACCCACGGCTATATAGGACCTACAGGCGATGTTCTTGAGTCGATATATGTCGATCTGAGCACAGCTGGGCCAAGTATATACAGCATGCGGGCAGCTCTGATACCAGACAGATGCAACCGGCGGTCATATAGGACCTACAGGCGATGTTCTTTAGTCGATATATGTCGATCTGAGCACAGCTGGGCCCCGTATATACGGCATGTGGGTGGCTCTGGTACCAGCCAGATGCAAACCACGGCCATATAGGACCTACAAGCGATGTTCTTGAGTCGATATATGTCGATCTGAGCACAGCTGGGCGCCGGATATACAGCATGGGGGTAGCTCTGATACCAGCCAGATGCAACCCACGGCCATATAGGACCTACAGGCGATGTTCTTGAGTCGATATATGTCGATCTGAGCACAGTTGGGCTCCGTATATACGGCATGTGGGTGGCTCTGATACCAGCCAGATGCAACCCACGGCCATATAGGACCTACAGGCGATGTTCTTGAGTCGATATATGTCGATCTGAGCACAGCTGGCCCCCCTATATACGGCATGTATACGGCCATAGAGGACCTACAGGCGATCTTCTTGAGTCGATATATGTCGATCTGAGCACCGTATATGCAGCATTGGGGCAGCTCCGACACCAGCCAGGTGCAACCTATGCCCATATAGGACCTACAGGCGATGTTCTTGAGTCGATATAAGTCAATCTGAGCTCCACTATGCCCTGTATATGCAGCATGTGGGTGGCTCTGATACCAGCCAGATGCAACCCACGGCCATATAGGACCTACAGGCGATGTTCTTGAGTCGATATATGTCGATTTGAGCACAGCTGGGCCCCGTATATACGGCATGTGGGTGGCTCTGATACCAGCCAGATGCAACCCACGGCTATATAGTACCTACAGCCGATGTTCTTGAGTCGATATATGTCGATCTGAGCACAGCTATGCACCGTATATGCAGCATTGGGGCAGCTCCGACACCAGCCAGATGCAACCTATGCCCATATAGGACCTACAGGCGATGTTCTTGAGTCGATATTTGTCGATCTGAGCTCCGCTATGCCCTGTATATGCAGCATGTGGGTGGCTCTGATAACAGCCAGATGCAACCCACGGCCATATAGACCCTACAGGCGATGTTATTGAGTCGATATATGTCGATCTGAGCACAGCTGGGCCACGTATATACAGCATGGGGGTATCTCTGATACCAGACAGATGTAACCCACGGCCATATAGGACCTACAGGCAATGTTCTTGAGTCGATATATGTCGATCTGAGCACAGCTGGGCGCCGTATATACAGCATGGGGGTAGCTCTGATACCAGCCAGATGCAACCCACGGCCATATAGGACCTACAGGCAATGTTCTTGAGTCGATATATGTCGATCTGAGCACAGCTGGGCCCCGTATATACAGCATGTGGGTGGCTCTGATACCAGCCAGATGCAACCCACGGCCATATAGGACCTACAGGCAATGTTCTTGAGTCGATATATGTCGATCTGAGCACAGCTGCGCCCCGTATATACGGCATGGGGGTAGCTCTGATAGCAGCCAGATGCAACCCACGGCAATATAGGACCTACAGGCGATGTTCTTGAGTCGATATATGTCGATCTGAGCACAGCTGCGCCCCGTATATACGGCATGGGGGTAGCTCTGATAGCAGCCAGATGCAACCCACGGCCATATAGGACCTACAGGCAATGTTCTTGAGTCGATATATGTCGATCTGAGCACAGCTGCGCCCCGTATATACGGCATGGGGGTAGCTCTGATAACAGACAGATGTAACCCACGGCCATATAGGACCTACAGGCAATGTTCTTGAGTCGATATATGTCGATCTGAGCACAGCTGGGCGCCGTATATACAGCATGGGGGTAGCTCTGATACCAGCCAGATGCAACCCACGGCCATATAGGACCTACAGGCAATGTTCTTGAGTCGATATATGTCGATCTGAGCACAGCTGGGCCCCGTATATACAGCATGTGGGTGGCTCTGATACCAGCCAGATGCAACCCACAGCCATATAGGACCTACAGGCATTGTTCTTGAGTCGATATATGTCGATCTGAGCACAGCTGCGCCCCGTTTATACGGCATGGGGGTAGCTCTGATAGCAGCCAGATGCAACCCACGGCCATATAGGACCTACAGGCAATGTTCTTGAGTCGATATATGTCGATCTGAGCACAGCTGCGCCCCGTATATACGGCATAGTGTTAGCTCTGATAGCAGCCAGATGCAACCCACGGCCATATAGGACCTACAGGCAATGTTCTTGAGTCGATATATGTCGATCTGAGCACAGCTGCGCCCCGTATATACGGCATGGGGGTAGCTCTGATAGCAGCCAGATGCAACCCACGGCAATATAGGACCTACAGGCGATGTTCTTGAGTCGATATAAGTCAATCTGAGCTCCACTATGCCCTGTATATGCAGCATGTGGGTGGCTCTGATACCAGCCAGATGCAACCCACGGCCATATAGGACCTACAGGCGATGTTCTTGAGTCGATATATGTCGATTTGAGCACAGCTGGGCCCCGTATATACGGCATGTGGGTGGCTCTGATACCAGCCAGATGCAACCCACGGCTATATAGTACCTACAGGCGATGTTCTTGAGTCGATATATGTCGATCTGAGCACAGCTATGCACCGTATATGCAGCATTGGGGCAGCTCCGACACCAGCCAGATGCAACCTATGCCCATATAGGACCTACAGGCGATGTTCTTGAGTCGATATATGTCGATCTGAGCTCCGCTATGCCCTGTATATGCAGCATGTGGGTGGCTCTGATAACAGCCAGATGCAACCCACGGCCATATAGACCCTACAGGCGATGTTATTGAGTCGATATATGTCGATCTGAGCACAGCTGGGCCACGTATATACAGCATGGGGGTACCTCTGATACCAGCCAGCTGCATCCCACGGCTATATAGGACCTACAGGCGATGTTCTTGAGTCGATATATGTCGATCTGAGCACAGCTGGGCCCCGTATATACAGCATGTGGGTGGCTCTGATACCAGCCAGATGCAACCCACGGCCATATAGGACCTACAGGCAATGTTCTTGAGTCGATATATGTCGATCTGAGCACAGCTGCGCCCCATTTATACGGCATGGGGGTAGCTCTGATAGCAGCCAGATGCAACCCACGGCCATATAGGACCTACAGGCAATGTTCTTGAGTCGATATATGTCGATCTGAGCACAGCTGCGCCCCGTATATACGGCATGGGGGTAGCTCTGATAGCAGCCAGATGCAACCCACGGCAATATAGGACCTACAGGCGATGTTCTTGAGTCGATATATGTCGATCTGAGCACAGCTGGGCCAAGTATATACAGCATGGGGGTAGCTCTGATACCAGACAGATGTAACCCACGGCTATATAGGACCTACAGGCAATGTTCTTGAGTCGATATATGTCGATCTGAGCACAGCTGGGCGCCGTATATACAGCATGGGGGTAGCTCTGATACCAGCCAGATGCAACCCACGGCCATATAGGACCTACAGGCAATGTTCTTGAGTCGATATATGTCGATCTGAGCACAGCTGGGCCCCGTATATACAGCATGTGGGTGGCTCTGATACCAGCCAGATGCAACCCACGGCCATATAGGACCTACAGGCAATGTTCTTGAGTCGATACATGTCGATCTGAGCACAGCTGCGCCCCGTATATACGGCATGGGGGTAGCTCTGATAGCAGCCAGATGCAACCCACGGCAATATAGGACCTACAGGCGATGTTCTTGAGTCGATATATGTCGATCTGAGCACCGCTATGCACCGCATATGCAGCATTGTGGCAGCTCCGACACCAGCCAGGTGCAACCTATGCCCATATAGGACCTACAGGCGATGTTCTTGAGTCGATATATGTCGATCTGAGCACAGCTGGGCCAAGTATATACAGCATGGGGGTAGCTCTGATACCAGACAGATGTAACCCACGGCCATATAGGACCTACAGGCAATGTTCTTGAGTCGATATATGTCGATCTGAGCACAGCTGGGCGCCGTATATACAGCATGGGGGTAGCTCTGATACCAGCCAGATGCAACCCACGGCCATATAGGACCTACAGGCAATGTTCTTGAGTCGATATATGTCGATCTGAGCACAGCTGGGCCCCGTATATACGGCATGTGTGTGGCTCTGATATCAGCCAGATGCAACCCACGGCCATATAGGACCTACAGGAGATATTCTTGAGTCGATATATGTCGATCTGAGCACCGCTATGCACCGTATATGCAGCATTGTGGCAGCTCCGACACCAGCCAGGTGCAACCTATGCCCATATAGGACCTACAGGCGATGTTCTTGAGTCGATATATGTCGATCTGAGCTCCGCTACGCCCTGTATATACAGCGCGTGGGTGTGTCTGATACCAGCCAGATGCAACCCACGGCCATATAGGATCTACAGGCGATGTTCTTGAGTCGATATATGTCGATCTGAGCACAGCTGGGCCCCGTATATATGGCATGTGGGTGGCTCTGATATCAGCCAGATGCAACCCACGGCCATATGGGACCTACAGGAGATATTCTTGAGTCGATATATGTCGATCTGAGCACCGCTATGTAAAGTATATGCAGCATTGTGGCAGCTCCGACACAAGCCAGGTGCAACCTATGCCCATATAGGACCTACAGGCGATGTTCTTGAGTCGATATATGTCGATCTGAGCTCCGCTACGCCCTGTATATGCAGCACGTGGGTGGCTCTGATACCAGCCCGCTGCAACCCACGGCCATATAGGACCTACAGGCAATGTTCTTGAGTCGTTATATGTCGATCTGAGCACAGCTGGGCGCCGTATATACACCATGGGGGTAGCTCTGATACCAGCCAGATGCAACCTACGGCCATATAGGACCTACAGGCGATGTTCTTGAGTCGATATATGTCGATCTGAGCACAGCTGGGCCCGTATATACACCATGGGGGTAGCTCTGATACCAGCCAGATGCAACCCACGGCCATATAGGACCTACAGGCGATGTTATTGAGTCATTATATGTAGATCTGAGCACAGCTGGGCCCCGTATATACGGCATGTGGGTGGCTCTGATACCAGCCAGATGCAAACTACGGCCATATAGGACCTACAAGCGATGTTCTTGAGTCGATATATGTCGATCTGAGCACAGCTGGGCGCCGTATATACAGCATGGGGGTAGCTCTGATACCAGCCAGATGCAACCCGCGGCCATATAGGACCTACAGGCGATTTTCTTGAGTCAATATATGTCGATCTGAGCACAATTGTGCCCCGTATATACGGCATGTGGGTGGCTCTGATACCAGCCAGATGCAACCCACGGCCACATAGGACCTACAGGCGATGTTCTTGTGTCGATATATATCGATCTGAGCACAACTGGGCCCCCTATATACGGCATGTATACGGCCATATAGGACCTACAGGCGATCTTCTTCAGTCGATATATGTCGATCTGAGCACCGTATATGCAGCATTGGGGCAGCTCCGACACCAGCCAGGTGCAACCTATGCCCATATAGGACCTACAGGCGATGTTCTTGAGTCGATATAAGTCGATCTGAGCTCCGCTATGCCCTGTATATGCAGCGTGTGGGTGGCTCTGATACCAGCCAGATGCAACCCACGGCCATATAGGACCTACAGGCGATGTTCTTGAGTCGATATATGTCGATCTGAGCACAGCTGGGCCAAGTATATACAGCATGGGGGTAGCTCTGATACCAGACAGATGCAACCCACGGCCATATAGGACCTACAGGCAATGTTCTTGAGTCGATATATGTCGATCTGAACACAGCTGGGCGCCGTATATACAGCATGGGGGTAGCTCTGATACCAGCCAGATGCAACCCACGGCCATATAGGACCTACAGGCAATGTTCTTGAGTCGATATATGTCGATCTGAGCACAGCTGGGCCCGGTATATACGGTATGTGGGTGGCTCTGATATCAGCCAGATGCAACCCACGGCCATATAGGACCTACAGGAGATTTTCTCGAGTCGATATATGTCGATCTGAGCACCGCTGTGCACCGTATATGCAGCATTGTGGCAGCTCCGACACCAGCCAGGTGCAACCTATGCCCATATAGGACCTACAGGCGATGTTCTTGAGTCGATATATGTCGATCTGAGCTCCGCTACGCCCTGTATATGCAGCACATGGGTGGGTCTGATACCAGGCAGATGCAACCCACGGCCATATAGGATCTACAGGCGATGTTTTTGAGTCGATATATGTCGATCTGAGCACAGCTGGGCGCCGTATATACAGCATGGGGGTAGCTCTGATACCAGCCAGATGCAACCCGCGGCCATATAGGACCTACAGGCGATTTTCTTGAGTCAATATATGTCGATCTGAGCACAATTGGGCCCCGTATATACGGCATGTGGGTGGCTCTGATACCAGCCAGATGCAACCCACGGCCATATAGGACCTACAGGCGATGTTCTTGAGTCGATTTATGTCGATCTGAGCACAACTGGGCCCCCTATATACGGCATGTATACGGCCATATAGGACCTACAGGCGATCTTCTTGAGTCGATATATGTCGATCTGAGCACCGTATATGCAGGATTGGGGCAGCTCCGACACCAGCCAGGTGCAACCTATGCCCATATAGGACCTACAGGCGATGTTCTTGAGTCGATATAAGTCGATCTGAGCTCCGCTATGCCCTGTATATGCAGCGTGTGGGTGGCTCTGATACCAGCCAGATGCAACCCACGGCCATATAGGACCTACATGCGATGTTCTTGAGTCGATATATGTCGATCTGATCACCGCTATGCACCATATATGCAGCATTGGGGCAGCTCCGACACCAGCCAGGTGCAACCTATGCCCATATAGGACCCACAGGCGATGTTCTTGAGTCGATATATGTTAATCTGAGCTACGCTATGCCCTGTATATGCAGCATGTGGGTGGCTTTGATATCAGCCAGATGCAACCCACGGCCATATTGGACCTACAGGCAATGTTCTTGAGTCGATATATGTCGATCTGATCACCGCTATGCACCGTATATGCAGCATTGGGGCAGCTCCGACACCAGCCAAGTGCAACCTATGCCCATATAGGACCTACAGGCGATGTTCTTGAGTCGATATATGTCGATCTGAGATCCGCTATGCCCTGTATATGCAGCATGTGGGTGGCTCTGATACCAGCCAGATGCAACCCACGGCCATATAGGACCTACAGGCGATGTTCTTGAGTCGATATATGTCGATCTGAGCACAGCTGGGCCACGTATATACAGTATGGGGGTACCTCTGATACCAGCCAGCTGCAACCCACGGCTATATAGGACCTACAGGCGATGTTCTTGAGTCGATATATATATCGATCTGAGCACAGCTGGGCCAAGTATATACAGCATGGGGGTAGCTCTGATACCAGACAGATGCAACCCACGGCCATATAGGACCTACAGGCAATGTTCTTGAGTCGATATATGTCGATCTGAACACAGCTGGGCGCCGTATATACAGCATGGGGGTAGCTCTGATACCAGCCAGATGCAACCCACGGCCATATAGGACCTACAGGCAATGTTCTTGAGTCGATATATGTCGATCTGAGCACAGCTGGGCCCGGTATATATGGTATGTGGGTGGCTCTGATATCAGCCAGATGCAACCCACGGCCATATAGGACCTACAGGAGATTTTCTCGAGTCGATATATGTCGATCTGAGCACCGCTGTGCACCGTATATGCAGCATTGTGGTAGCTCCGACACCAGCCAGGTGCAACCTATGCCCATATAGGACCTACAGGCGATGTTCTTGAGTCGATATATGTCGATCTGAGCTCCGCTACGCCCTGTATATGCAGCACGTGGGTGGGTCTGATACCAGGCAGATGCAACCCACGGCCATATAGGATCTACAGGCGATGTTTTTGAGTCGATATATGTCGATCTGAGCACAGCTGGGCCCCATATATACTGCATGGGGGTAGCTCTGATACCAGCCAGATGCAACCCACGGCCATATAGGACCTACAGGCAATGTTCTTGAGTCGATATAAGTCGATCTGAGCACAGCTGGGCGCCGTATATACACCATGGGGGTAGCTCTGATACCAGCCAGATGCAACCTACGGCCATATAGGACCTACAGGCGATGTTCTTGAGTCGATATATGTCGATCTGAGCACAGCTGGGCCAAGTATATCCCGCGTGGGGGTAGCTCTGATACTAGACAGATGCAACCCACGGCTATATAGGACCTACACGCAATGTTCTTGAGTCGATATATGTCGATCTGAGCACAGCTGGACGCCGTATATACAGCATGGGGGTAGCTCTGATACCTGCCAGATGCAACCCACGGCCATATAGGACCTACAGGCAATGTTCTTGAGTCGATATATGTCGATCTGAGCACAGCTGGGCCCCGTATATATGGCATATGGGTGGCTCTGATATCAGCCAGGTTCAACCCACGGCCATATGGGACCTACAGGAGATATTCTTGAGTCGATATATGTCGATCTGAGCACCGCTATGTAACGTATATGCAGCATTGTGGCAGCTCCGACACCAGCCAGGTGCAACCTATGCCCATATAGGACCTACAGGCGATGTTCTTGAGTCGATATATGTCGATCAGAGCTCCGCTACGCCCTGTATATGCAGCAAGTGGGTGGCTCTGATATCAGCCAGATGCAACCCACGGCCATATAGGACCTACAGGCGATGTTCTTGAGTCGATATATGTCGATCTGAGCACAGCTGGGCCCCTTATATACACCATGGGGGTAGCTCTGATACCAGCCAGATGCAACCCACGGCCATATAGGACCTACAGGCGATGTTCTTGAGTCATTATATGTCGATCTGAGCACAGCTGGGCCCCGTATATACGGCATGTTGGCGGCTCTGATACCAGCCAGATGCAAACCACGGCCATATAGGACCTACAAGCGATGATCTTGAGTCGATATATGTCGATCTGAGCACAGCTGGGCCCCATATATACAGCATGGGGGTAGCTCTGATGCGAGACAGTTGCAACCCACGGCCATATAGGACCCACAGGCAATGTTCTTGAGTCGTTATATATCGATCTGAGCACAGCTGGGCGCCGTATATACACCATGGGGGTAGCTCTGATACCAGCCAGATGCAACCTACGGCCATATAGGACCTACAGGCGATGTTCTTGAGTCGATATATGTCGATCTGAGCACAGCTGGGCCCCTTATATACACCATGGGGGTAGCTCTGATACCAGCCAGATGCAACCCACGGCCATATAGGACCTACAGGCGATGTTCTTGAGTCATTATATGTCGATCTGAGCACAGCTGGGCCCCGTATATACGGCATGTTGGCGGCTCTGATACCAGCCAGATGCAAACCACGGCCATATAGGACCTACAAGCGATGATCTTGAGTCGATATATGTCGATCTGAGCACAGCTGGGCGCCGTATATACAGCATGGGGGTAGCTCTGATACCAGCCAGATGCAACCCGCGGCCATATAGGACCTACAGGCGATGTTCTTGAGTCAATATATGTCGATCTGAGCACAATTGGGCCCCGTATATACGGCATGTGGGTGGCTCTGATAGCAGCCAGATGCAACCCACGGCCATATAGGACCTACAGGCGATGTTCTTGAGTCGATATATGTCGATCTGAGCACAACTAGGCCCCCTATATACGGCATGTATACGGCCATATAGGACCTACAGGCGATTTTCTTGAGTCGATATATGTCGATCTGAGCACCGTATATGCAGCATTGGGGCAGCTCCGACACCAGCCAGGTGCAACCTATGCCCATATAGGACCTACAGGCGATGTTCTTGAGTCGATATAAGTCGATCTGAGCTCCGCTATGCCCTGTATATGCAGCGTGTGGGTGGCTTGATACCAGCCAGATGCAACCCGCGGCCATATAGGACCTACAGGCGATGTTCTTGAGTCGATATATGTCGATCTGAGCACAGCTGGGCCCCGTATATACAGCATGGGGGTAGCTTTGATACCAGCCAGATTCAACCCACGGCCATATAGGACCTACAGGCGATGTTCTTCAGTCGATATATGTCGATCTGAGCACAGCTGGGCCCCGTATATACGGCATGTGGGTTGCTCTGATACCAGCCAGATGCAACCCACAGCCATATAGGACCTACAGGCGATGTTCTTGAGTCGATATATGTCGATCTGAGCTCCGCTATGCCCTGTATATGCACCATGTGGGTGGCTCTGATACCAGCCAGATGCAACCCACGGCCATATAGACCCTACAGGCGATGTTCTTGAGTCGATGTATGTCGATCCGAGCACAGCTGGGCCACGTATATACAGCATGGGGGTACCTCTGATACCAGCCAGCTGCAACCCACGGCTATATAGGACCTACAGGCGATGTTCTTGAGTCGATATATGTCGATTTGAGCACAGCTGGGCCCCGTATATACGGCATGTGGGTGGCTCTGATACCAGCCAGATGCAACCCACGGCCATATAGGACCTACAGGCGATGTTCTTCGATCTGAGCACCGCTATGCACCGTATATGCAGCATTGGGGCAGCTCCGACACCAGCCAGATGCAACCTATGCCCATATAGGACCTACAGGCGATGTTCTTGAGTCGATATATGTCGATCTGAGCTCCGCTATGCCCTGTATATGCAGCACGTGGGTGGCTCTGATACCAGCCAGATGCAACCCACGGCCATATAGACCCTACAGGCGATGTTCTTGAGTCGATGTATGTCGATCTGAGCACAGCTGGGCCACGTATATACAGCATGGGGGTACCTCTGATACCAGCCAGCTGCAACCCACGGCTATATAGGACCTACAGGCGATGTTCTTGAGTCGATATATGTCGATCTGAGCACAGCTGGGCCAAGTATATACAGCATGCGGGCAGCTCTGATACCAGACAGATGCAACCGGCGGTCATATAGGACCTACAGGCGATGTTCTTTAGTCGATATATGTCGATCTGAGCACAGCTGGGCCCCGTATATACGGCATGTGGGTGGCTCTGATACCAGCCAGATGCAAACCACGGCCATATAGGACCTACAAGCGATGTTCTTGAGTCGATATATGTCGATCTGAGCACAGCTGGGCGCCGGATATACAGCATGGGGGTAGCTCTGATACCAGCCAGATGCAACCCACGGCCATATAGGACCTACAGGCGATGTTCTTGAGTCGATATATGTCGATCTGAGCACAGTTGGGCTCCGTATATACGGCATGTGGGTGGCTCTGATACCAGCCAGATGCAACCCACGGCCATATAGGACCTACAGGCGATGTTCTTGAGTCGATATATGTCGATCTGAGCACAGCTGGGCCCCCTATATACGGCATGTATACGGCCATAGAGGACCTACAGGCGATCTTCTTGAGTCGATATATGTCGATCTGAGCACCGTATATGCAGCATTGGGGCAGCTCCGACACCAGCCAGGTGCAACCTATGCCCATATAGGACCTACAGGCGATGTTCTTGAGTCGATATAAGTCAATCTGAGCTCCACTATGCCCTGTATATGCAGCATGTGGGTGGCTCTGATACCAGCCAGATGCAACCCACGGCCATATAGGACCTACAGGCGATGTTCTTGAGTCATTATATGTCGATCTGAGCACAGCTGGGCCCCGTATATACGGCATGTTGGCGGCTCTGATACCAGCCAGATGCAAACCACGGCCATATAGGACCTACAAGCGATGATCTTGAGTCGATATATGTCGATCTGAGCACAGCTGGGCCCCATATATACAGCATGGGGGTAGCTCTGATGCGAGACAGTTGCAACCCACGGCCATATAGGACCCACAGGCAATGTTCTTGAGTCGTTATATATCGATCTGAGCACAGCTGGGCGCCGTATATACACCATGGGGGTAGCTCTGATACCAGCCAGATGCAACCTACGGCCATATAGGACCTACAGGCGATGTTCTTGAGTCGATATATGTCGATCTGAGCACAGCTGGGCCCCTTATATACACCATGGGGGTAGCTCTGATACCAGCCAGATGCAACCCACGGCCATATAGGACCTACAGGCGATGTTCTTGAGTCATTATATGTCGATCTGAGCACAGCTGGGCCCCGTATATACGGCATGTTGGCGGCTCTGATACCAGCCAGATGCAAACCACGGCCATATAGGACCTACAAGCGATGATCTTGAGTCGATATATGTCGATCTGAGCACAGCTGGGCGCCGTATATACAGCATGGGGGTAGCTCTGATACCAGCCAGATGCAACCCGCGGCCATATAGGACCTACAGGCGATGTTCTTGAGTCAATATATGTCGATCTGAGCACAATTGGGCCCCGTATATACGGCATGTGGGTGGCTCTGATAGCAGCCAGATGCAACCCACGGCCATATAGGACCTACAGGCGATGTTCTTGAGTCGATATATGTCGATCTGAGCACAACTAGGCCCCCTATATACGGCATGTATACGGCCATATAGGACCTACAGGCGATTTTCTTGAGTCGATATATGTCGATCTGAGCACCGTATATGCAGCATTGGGGCAGCTCCGACACCAGCCAGGTGCAACCTATGCCCATATAGGACCTACAGGCGATGTTCTTGAGTCGATATAAGTCGATCTGAGCTCCGCTATGCCCTGTATATGCAGCGTGTGGGTGGCTTGATACCAGCCAGATGCAACCCGCGGCCATATAGGACCTACAGGCGATGTTCTTGAGTCGATATATGTCGATCTGAGCACAGCTGGGCCCCGTATATACAGCATGGGGGTAGCTTTGATACCAGCCAGATTCAACCCACGGCCATATAGGACCTACAGGCGATGTTCTTCAGTCGATATATGTCGATCTGAGCACAGCTGGGCCCCGTATATACGGCATGTGGGTTGCTCTGATACCAGCCAGATGCAACCCACAGCCATATAGGACCTACAGGCGATGTTCTTGAGTCGATATATGTCGATCTGAGCTCCGCTATGCCCTGTATATGCACCATGTGGGTGGCTCTGATACCAGCCAGATGCAACCCACGGCCATATAGACCCTACAGGCGATGTTCTTGAGTCGATGTATGTCGATCCGAGCACAGCTGGGCCACGTATATACAGCATGGGGGTACCTCTGATACCAGCCAGCTGCAACCCACGGCTATATAGGACCTACAGGCGATGTTCTTGAGTCGATATATGTCGATTTGAGCACAGCTGGGCCCCGTATATACGGCATGTGGGTGGCTCTGATACCAGCCAGATGCAACCCACGGCCATATAGGACCTACAGGCGATGTTCTTCGATCTGAGCACCGCTATGCACCGTATATGCAGCATTGGGGCAGCTCCGACACCAGCCAGATGCAACCTATGCCCATATAGGACCTACAGGCGATGTTCTTGAGTCGATATATGTCGATCTGAGCTCCGCTATGCCCTGTATATGCAGCACGTGGGTGGCTCTGATACCAGCCAGATGCAACCCACGGCCATATAGACCCTACAGGCGATGTTCTTGAGTCGATGTATGTCGATCTGAGCACAGCTGGGCCACGTATATACAGCATGGGGGTACCTCTGATACCAGCCAGCTGCAACCCACGGCTATATAGGACCTACAGGCGATGTTCTTGAGTCGATATATGTCGATCTGAGCACAGCTGGGCCAAGTATATACAGCATGCGGGCAGCTCTGATACCAGACAGATGCAACCGGCGGTCATATAGGACCTACAGGCGATGTTCTTTAGTCGATATATGTCGATCTGAGCACAGCTGGGCCCCGTATATACGGCATGTGGGTGGCTCTGATACCAGCCAGATGCAAACCACGGCCATATAGGACCTACAAGCGATGTTCTTGAGTCGATATATGTCGATCTGAGCACAGCTGGGCGCCGGATATACAGCATGGGGGTAGCTCTGATACCAGCCAGATGCAACCCACGGCCATATAGGACCTACAGGCGATGTTCTTGAGTCGATATATGTCGATCTGAGCACAGTTGGGCTCCGTATATACGGCATGTGGGTGGCTCTGATACCAGCCAGATGCAACCCACGGCCATATAGGACCTACAGGCGATGTTCTTGAGTCGATATATGTCGATCTGAGCACAGCTGGGCCCCCTATATACGGCATGTATACGGCCATAGAGGACCTACAGGCGATCTTCTTGAGTCGATATATGTCGATCTGAGCACCGTATATGCAGCATTGGGGCAGCTCCGACACCAGCCAGGTGCAACCTATGCCCATATAGGACCTACAGGCGATGTTCTTGAGTCGATATAAGTCAATCTGAGCTCCACTATGCCCTGTATATGCAGCATGTGGGTGGCTCTGATACCAGCCAGATGCAACCCACGGCCATATAGGACCTACAGGCGATGTTCTTGAGTCGATATATGTCGATTTGAGCACAGCTGGGCCCCGTATATACGGCATGTGGGTGGCTCTGATACCAGCCAGATGCAACCCACGGCTATATAGTACCTACAGCCGATGTTCTTGAGTCGATTTATGTCGATCTGAGCACAGCTATGCACCGTATATGCAGCATTGGGGCAGCTCCGACACCAGCCAGATGCAACCTATGCCCATATAGGACCTACAGGCGATGTTCTTGAGTCGATATTTGTCGATCTGAGCTCCGCTATGCCCTGTATATGCAGCATGTGGGTGGCTCTGATAACAGCCAGATGCAACCCACGGCCATATAGACCCTACAGGCGATGTTATTGAGTCGATATATGTCGATCTGAGCACAGCTGGGCCACGTATATACAGCATGGGGGTACCTCTGATACCAGCCAGCTGCATCCCACGGCTATATAGGACCTACAGGCGATGTTCTTGAGTCGATATATGTCGATCTGAGCACAGCTGGGCCCCGTATATACAGCATGTGGGTGGCTCTGATACCAGCCAGATGCAACCCACGGCCATATAGGACCTACAGGCAATGTTCTTGAGTCGATATATGTCGATCTGAGCACAGCTGCGCCCCGTTTATACGGCATGGGGGTAGCTCTGATAGCAGCCAGATGCAACCCACGGCCATATAGGACCTACAGGCAATGTTCTTGAGTCAATATATGTCGATCTGAGCACAGCTGCGCCCCGTATATACGGCATGGGGGTAGCTCTGATAGCAGCCAGATGCAACCCACGGCAATATAGGACCTACAGGCGATGTTCTTGAGTCGATATATGTCGATCTGAGCACAGCTGGGCCAAGTATATACAGCATGGGGGTAGCTCTGATACCAGACAGATGTAACCCACGGCTATATAGGACCTACAGGCAATGTTCTTGAGTCGATACATGTCGATCTGAGCACAGCTGGGCGCCGTATATACAGCATGGGGGTAGCTCTGATACCAGCCAGATGCAACCCACGGCCATATAGGACCTACAGGCAATGTTCTTGAGTCGATATATGTCGATCTGAGCACAGCTGGGCCCCCTATATACGGCATGTATACGGCCATAGAGGACCTACAGGCGATCTTCTTGAGTCGATATATGTCGATCTGAGCACCGTATATGCAGCATTGGGGCAGCTCCGACACCAGCCAGGTGCAACCTATGCCCATATAGGACCTACAGGCGATGTTCTTGAGTCGATATAAGTCAATCTGAGCTCCACTATGCCCTGTATATGCAGCATGTGGGTGGCTCTGATACCAGCCAGATGCAACCCACGGCCATATAGGACCTACAGGCGATGTTCTTGAGTCGATATATGTCGATTTGAGCACAGCTGGGCCCCGTATATACGGCATGTGGGTGGCTCTGATACCAGCCAGATGCAACCCACGGCTATATAGTACCTACAGGCGATGTTGTTGAGTCGATATATGTCGATCTGAGCACAGCTATGCACCGTATATGCAGCATTGGGGCAGCTCCGACACCAGCCAGATGCAACCTATTCCCATATAGGACCTACAGGCGATGTTCTTGAGTCGATATAAGTCAATCTGAGCTCCACTATGCCCTGTATATGCAGCATGTGGGTGGCTCTGATACCAGCCAGATGCAACCCACGGCCATATAGGACCTACAGGCGATGTTCTTGAGTCGATATATGTCGATTTGAGCACAGCTGGGCCCCGTATATACGGCATGTGGGTGGCTCTGATACCAGCCAGATGCAACCCACGGCTATATAGTACCTACAGCCGATGTTCTTGAGTCGATATATGTCGATCTGAGCACAGCTATGCACCGTATATGCAGCATTGGGGCAGCTCCGACACCAGCCAGATGCAACCTATGCCCATATAGGACCTACAGGCGATGTTCTTGAGTCGATATTTGTCGATCTGAGCTCCGCTATGCCCTGTATATGCAGCATGTGGGTGGCTCTGATAACAGCCAGATGCAACCCACGGCCATATAGACCCTACAGGCGATGTTATTGAGTCGATATATGTCGATCTGAGCACAGCTGGGCCACGTATATACAGCATGGGGGTACCTCTGATACCAGCCAGCTGCATCCCACGGCTATATAGGACCTACAGGCGATGTTCTTGAGTCGATATATGTCGATCTGAGCACAGCTGGGCCCCGTATATACAGCATGTGGGTGGCTCTGATACCAGCCAGATGCAACCCACGGCCATATAGGATATACAGGCAATGTTCTTGAGTCGATATATGTCGATCTGAGCACAGCTGCGCCCCGTTTATACGGCATGGGGGTAGCTCTGATAGCAGCCAGATGCAACCCACGGCCATATAGGACCTACAGGCAATGTTCTTGAGTCGATATATGTCGATCTGAGCACAGCTGCGCCCCGTATATACGGCATGGGGGTAGCTCTGATAGCAGCCAGATGCAACCCACGGCAATATAGGACCTACAGGCGATGTTCTTGAGTCGATATATGTCGATCTGAGCACAGCTGGGCCAAGTATATACAGCATGGGGGTAGCTCTGATACCAGACAGATGTAACCCACGGCCATATAGGACCTACAGGCAATGTTCTTGAGTCGATATATGTCGATCTGAGCACAGCTGGGCGCCGTATATACAGCATGGGGGTAGCTCTGATACCAGCCAGATGCAACCCACGGCCATATAGGACCTACAGGCAATGTTCTTGAGTCGATATATGTCGATCTGAGCACAGCTGGGCCCCGTATATACAGCATGTGGGTGGCTCTGATACCAGCCAGATGCAACCCACGGCCATATAGGACCTACAGGCAATGTTCTTGAGTCGATATATGTCGATCTGAGCACAGCTGCGCCCCGTATATACGGCATGGGGGTAGCTCTGATAGCAGCCAGATGCAACCCACGGCAATATAGGACCTACAGGCGATGTTCTTGAGTCGATATATGTCGATCTGAGCACAGCTGCGCCCCGTATATACGGCATGGGGGTAGCTCTGATAGCAGCCAGATGCAACCCACGGCCATATAGGACCTACAGGCAATGTTCTTGAGTCGATATATGTCGATCTGAGCACAGCTGCGCCCCGTATATACGGCATGGGGGTAGCTCTGATAACAGACAGATGTAACCCACGGCCATATAGGACCTACAGGCAATGTTCTTGAGTCGATATATGTCGATCTGAGCACAGCTGGGCGCCGTATATACAGCATGGGGGTAGCTCTGATACCAGCCAGATGCAACCCACGGCCATATAGGACCTACAGGCAATGTTCTTGAGTCGATATATGTCGATCTGAGCACAGCTGGGCCCCGTATATACAGCATGTGGGTGGCTCTGATACCAGCCAGATGCAACCCACAGCCATATAGGACCTACAGGCATTGTTCTTGAGTCGATATATGTCGATCTGAGCACAGCTGCGCCCCGTTTATACGGCATGGGGGTAGCTCTGATAGCAGCCAGATGCAACCCACGGCCATATAGGACCTACAGGCAATGTTCTTGAGTCGATATATGTCGATCTGAGCACAGCTGCGCCCCGTATATACGGCATAGTGGTAGCTCTGATAGCAGCCAGATGCAACCCACGGCCATATAGGACCTACAGGCAATGTTCTTGAGTCGATATATGTCGATCTGAGCACAGCTGCGCCCCGTATATACGGCATGGGGGTAGCTCTGATAGCAGCCAGATGCAACCCACGGCAATATAGGACCTACAGGCGATGTTCTTGAGTCGATATAAGTCAATCTGAGCTCCACTATGCCCTGTATATGCAGCATGTGGGTGGCTCTGATACCAGCCAGATGCAACCCACGGCCATATAGGACCTACAGGCGATGTTCTTGAGCCGATATATGTCGATTTGAGCACAGCTGGGCCCCGTATATACGGCATGTGGGTGGCTCTGATACCAGCCAGATGCAACCCACGGCTATATAGTACCTACAGCCGATGTTCTTGAGTCGATATATGTCGATCTGAGCACAGCTATGCACCGTATATGCAGCATTGGGGCAGCTCCGACACCAGCCAGATGCAACCTATGCCCATATAGGACCTACAGGCGATGTTCTTGAGTCGATATTTGTCGATCTGAGCTCCGCTATGCCCTGTATATGCAGCATGTGGGTGGCTCTGATAACAGCCAGATGCAACCCACGGCCATATAGACCCTACAGGCGATGTTATTGAGTCGATATATGTCGATCTGAGCACAGCTGGGCCACGTATATACAGCATGGGGGTACCTCTGATACCAGCCAGCTGCATCCCACGGCTATATAGGACCTACAGGCGATGTTCTTGAGTCGATATATGTCGATCTGAGCACAGCTGGGCCCCGTATATACAGCATGTGGGTGGCTCTGATACCAGCCAGATGCAACCCACGGCCATATAGGATATACAGGCAATGTTCTTGAGTCGATATATGTCGATCTGAGCACAGCTGCGCCCCGTTTATACGGCATGGGGGTAGCTCTGATAGCAGCCAGATGCAACCCACGGCCATATAGGACCTACAGGCAATGTTCTTGAGTCGATATATGTCGATCTGAGCACAGCTGCGCCCCGTATATACGGCATGGGGGTAGCTCTGATAGCAGCCAGATGCAACCCACGGCAATATAGGACCTACAGGCGATGTTCTTGAGTCGATATATGTCGATCTGAGCACAGCTGGGCCAAGTATATACAGCATGGGGGTAGCTCTGATACCAGACAGATGTAACCCACGGCCATATAGGACCTACAGGCAATGTTCTTGAGTCGATATATGTCGATCTGAGCACAGCTGGGCGCCGTATATACAGCATGGGGGTAGCTCTGATACCAGCCAGATGCAACCCACGGCCATATAGGACCTACAGGCAATGTTCTTGAGTCGATATATGTCGATCTGAGCACAGCTGGGCCCCGTATATACAGCATGTGGGTGGCTCTGATACCAGCCAGATGCAACCCACGGCCATATAGGACCTACAGGCAATGTTCTTGAGTCGATATATGTCGATCTGAGCACAGCTGCGCCCCGTATATACGGCATGGGGGTAGCTCTGATAGCAGCCAGATGCAACCCACGGCAATATAGGACCTACAGGCGATGTTCTTGAGTCGATATATGTCGATCTGAGCACAGCTGCGCCCCGTATATACGGCATGGGGGTAGCTCTGATAGCAGCCAGATGCAACCCACGGCCATATAGGACCTACAGGCAATGTTCTTGAGTCGATATATGTCGATCTGAGCACAGCTGCGCCCCGTATATACGGCATGGGGGTAGCTCTGATAACAGACAGATGTAACCCACGGCCATATAGGACCTACAGGCAATGTTCTTGAGTCGATATATGTCGATCTGAGCACAGCTGGGCGCCGTATATACAGCATGGGGGTAGCTCTGATACCAGCCAGATGCAACCCACGGCCATATAGGACCTACAGGCAATGTTCTTGAGTCGATATATGTCGATCTGAGCACAGCTGGGCCCCGTATATACAGCATGTGGGTGGCTCTGATACCAGCCAGATGCAACCCACAGCCATATAGGACCTACAGGCATTGTTCTTGAGTCGATATATGTCGATCTGAGCACAGCTGCGCCCCGTTTATACGGCATGGGGGTAGCTCTGATAGCAGCCAGATGCAACCCACGGCCATATAGGACCTACAGGCAATGTTCTTGAGTCGATATATGTCGATCTGAGCACAGCTGCGCCCCGTATATACGGCATAGTGGTAGCTCTGATAGCAGCCAGATGCAACCCACGGCCATATAGGACCTACAGGCAATGTTCTTGAGTCGATATATGTCGATCTGAGCACAGCTGCGCCCCGTATATACGGCATGGGGGTAGCTCTGATAGCAGCCAGATGCAACCCACGGCAATATAGGACCTACAGGCGATGTTCTTGAGTCGATATAAGTCAATCTGAGCTCCACTATGCCCTGTATATGCAGCATGTGGGTGGCTCTGATACCAGCCAGATGCAACCCACGGCCATATAGGACCTACAGGCGATGTTCTTGAGTCGATATATGTCGATTTGAGCACAGCTGGGCCCCGTATATACGGCATGTGGGTGGCTCTGATACCAGCCAGATGCAACCCACGGCTATATAGTACCTACAGGCGATGTTCTTGAGTCGATATATGTCGATCTGAGCACAGCTATGCACCGTATATGCAGCATTGGGGCAGCTCCGACACCAGCCAGATGCAACCTATGCCCATATAGGACCTACAGGCGATGTTCTTGAGTCGATATATGTCGATCTGAGCTCCGCTATGCCCTGTATATGCAGCATGTGGGTGGCTCTGATAACAGCCAGATGCAACCCACGGCCATATAGACCCTACAGGCGATGTTATTGAGTCGATATATGTCGATCTGAGCACAGCTGCGCCCCGTATATACGGCATGGGGGTAGCTCTGATAGCAGCCAGATGCAACCCACGGCAATATAGGACCTACAGGCGATGTTCTTGAGTCGATATATGTCGATCTGAGCACAGCTGGGCCAAGTATATACAGCATGGGGGTAGCTCTGATACCAGACAGATGTAACCCACGGCTATATAGGACCTACAGGCAATGTTCTTGAGTCGATATATGTCGATCTGAGCACAGCTGGGCGCCGTATATACAGCATGGGGGTAGCTCTGATACCAGCCAGATGCAACCCACGGCCATATAGGACCTACAGGCAATGTTCTTGAGTCGATATATGTCGATCTGAGCACAGCTGGGCCCCGTATATACAGCATGTGGGTGGCTCTGATACCAGCCAGATGCAACCCACGGCCATATAGGACCTACAGGCAATGTTCTTGAGTCGATATATGTCGATCTGAGCACAGCTGCGCCCCGTATATACGGCATGGGGGTAGCTCTGATAGCAGCCAGATGCAACCCACGGCTATATAGGACCTACAGGCGATGTTCTTGAGTCGATATATGTCGATCTGAGCACCGCTATGCACCGCATATGCAGCATTGTGGCAGCTCCGACACCAGCCAGGTGCAACCTATGCCCATATAGGACCTACAGGCGATGTTCTTGAGTCGATATATGTCGATCTGAGCACAGCTGGGCCAAGTATATACAGCATGGGGGTAGCTCTGATACCAGACAGATGTAACCCACGGCCATATAGGACCTACAGGCAATGTTCTTGAGTCGATATATGTCGATCTGAGCACAGCTGGGCGCCGTATATACAGCATGGGGGTAGCTCTGATACCAGCCAGATGCAACCCACGGCCATATAGGACCTACAGGCAATGTTCTTGAGTCGATATATGTCGATCTGAGCACAGCTGGGCCCCGTATATACGGCATGTGTGTGGCTCTGATATCAGCCAGATGCAACCCACGGCCATATAGGAGCTACAGGAGATATTCTTGAGTCGATATATGTCGATCTGAGCACCGCTATGCACCGTATATGCAGCATTGTGGCAGCTCCGACACCAGCCAGGTGCAACCTATACCCATATAGGACCTACAGGCGATGTTCTTGAGTCGATATATGTCGATCTGAGCTCCGCTACGCCCTGTATATACAGCGCGTGGGTGTGTCTGATACCAGCCAGATGCAACCCACGGCCATATAGGATCTACAGGCGATGTTCTTGAGTCGATATATGTCGATCTGAGCACAGCTGGGCCCCGTATATATGGCATGTGGGTGGCTCTGATATCAGCCAGATGCAACCCACGGCCATATGGGACCTACAGGAGATATTCTTGAGTCGATATATGTCGATCTGAGCACCGCTATGTAAAGTATATGCAGCATTGTGGCAGCTCCGACACAAGCCAGGTGCAACCTATGCCCATATAGGACCTACAGGCGATGTTCTTGAGTCGATATATGTCGATCTGAGCTCCGCTACGCCCTGTATATGCAGCACGTGGGTGGCTCTGATACCAGCCCGCTGCAACCCACGGCCATATAGGACCTACAGGCAATGTTCCTGACTCGTTATATGTCGATCTGAGCACAGCTGGGCGCCGTATATACACCATGGGGGTAGCTCTGATACCAGCCAGATGCAACCTACGGCCATATAGGACCTACAGGCGATGTTCTTGAGTCGATATATGTCGATCTGAGCACAGCTGGGCCCGTATATACACCATGGGGGTAGCTCTGATACCAGCCAGATGCAACCCACGGCCATATAGGACCTACAGGCGATGTTATTGAGTCATTATATGTAGATCTGAGCACAGCTGGGCCCCGTATATACGGCATGTGGGTGGCTCTGATACCAGCCAGATGCAAACTACGGCCATATAGGACCTACAAGCGATGTTCTTGAGTCGATATATGTCGATCTGAGCACAGCTGGGCGCCGTATATACAGCATGGGGGTAGCTCTGATACCAGCCAGATGCAACCCGCGGCCATATAGGACCTACAGGCGATTTTCTTGAGTCAATATATGTCGATCTGAGCACAATTGTGCCCCGTATATACGGCATGTGGGTGGCTCTGATACCAGCCAGATGCAACCCACGGCCACATAGGACCTACAGGCGATGTTCTTGTGTCGATATATATCGATCTGAGCACAACTGGGCCCCCTATATACGGCATGTATACGGCCATATAGGACCTACAGGCGATCTTCTTCAGTCGATATATGTCGATCTGAGCACCGTATATGCAGCATTGGGGCAGCTCCGACACCAGCCAGGTGCAACCTATGCCCATATAGGACCTACAGGCGATGTTCTTGAGTCGATATAAGTCGATCTGAGCTCCGCTATGCCCTGTATATGCAGCGTGTGGGTGGCTCTGATACCAGCCAGATGCAACCCACGGCCATATAGGACCTACAGGCGATGTTCTTGAGTCGATATATGTCGATCTGAGCACAGCTGGGCACCCTATATACGGCATGTATACGGCCATACAGGACCTACAGGCGATCTTCTTGAGTCGATATATGTCGATCTCAGCACCGTATATGCAGGATTGGGGCAGCTCCGACACCAGCCAGGTGCATCCTATGCCCATATTGGACCTACAGGCGATGTTCTTGAGTCGATATAAGTCGATCTGAGCTCCGCTATGCCCTGTATATGCAGCGTGTGGGTGGCTCTGATACCAGCCAGATGCAACCCACGGCCATATAGGATCTACATGCGATGTTCTTGAGTCGATATATGTCGATCTGATCACCGCTATGCACCATATATGCAGCATTGGGGCAGCTCCGACACCAGCCAGGTGCAACCTATGCCCATATAGGACCCACAGGCGATGTTCTTGAGTCGATATATGTCGATCTGAGCACAGCTGGGCCAAGTATATACAGCATGGGGGTAGCTCTGATACCAGACAGATGCAACCCACGGCCATATAGGACCTACAGGCAATGTTCTTGAGTCGATATATGTCGATCTGAACACAGCTGGGCGCCGTATATACAGCATGGGGGTAGCTCTGATACCAGCCAGATGCAACCCACGGCCATATAGGACCTACAGGCAATGTTCTTGAGTCGATATATGTCGATCTGAGCACAGCTGGGCCCGGTATATACGGTATGTGGGTGGCTCTGATATCAGCCAGATGCAACCCACGGCCATATAGGACCTACAGGAGATTTTCTCGAGTCGATATATGTCGATCTGAGCACCGCTGTGCACCGTATATGCAGCATTGTGGCAGCTCCGACACCAGCCAGGTGCAACCTATGCCCATATAGGACCTACAGGCGATGTTCTTGAGTCGATATATGTCGATCTGAGCTCCGCTACGCCCTGTATATGCAGCACATGGGTGGGTCTGATACCAGGCAGATGCAACCCACGGCCATATAGGATCTACAGGCGATGTTTTTGAGTCGATATATGTCGATCTGAGCACAGCTGGGCCCCATATATACTGCATGGGGGTAGCTCTGATACCAGCCAGATGCAACCCACGGCCATATAGGACCTACAGGCAATGTTCTTGAGTCGATATAAGTCGATCTGAGCACAGCTGGGCGCCGTATATACACCATGGGGGTAGCTCTGATACCAGCCAGATGCAACCTACGGCCATATAGGACCTACAGGCGATGTTCTTGAGTCGATATATGTCGATCTGAGCACAGCTGGGCCAAGTATATCCCGCGTGGGGGTAGCTCTGATACCAGACAGATGCAACCCACGGCTATATAGGACCTACACGCAATGTTCTTGAGTCGATATATGTCGATCTGAGCACAGCTGGGCGCCGTATATACAGCATGGGGGTAGCTCTGATACCTGCCAGGTGCAACCCACGGCCATATAGGACCTACAGGCAATGTTCTTGAGTCGATATATGTCGATCTGAGCACAGCTGGGCCCCGTATATATGGCATATGGGTGGCTCTGATATCAGCCAGGTGCAACCCACGGCCATATGGGACCTACAGGAGATATTCTTGAGTCGATATATGTCGATCTGAGCACCGCTATGTAACGTATATGCAGCATTGTGGCAGCTCCGACACCAGCCAGGTGCAACCTATGCCCATATAGGACCTACAGGCGATGTTCTTGAGTCGATATATGTCGATCAGAGCTCCGCTACGCCCTGTATATGCAGCACGTGGGTGGCTCTGATACCAGCCAGATGCAACCCACGGCCATATAGGACCTACAGGCGATGTTCTTGAATCGATATATGTCGATTTGAGCACAGCTGGGCCCCGTATATACGGCATGTGGATGGCTCTGATACCAGCCAGATGCAACCCACGGCTATATAGGACCTACAGGCGATGTTCTTGAGTCGATATATGTCGATCTGAGCACAGCTGGGCCCCGTATATACGGCATGTAGGTGGCTCTGATACCAGCCAGATGGAACCCACGGCCATATAGGACCTACAGGCGATGTTCTTGAGTCGATATATGTCGATCTGAGCACAGCTGGGCCCCGTATATACGGCATATGGGTGTCTCTGATACCAGCCAGATGCAACCCACGGTCATATAGGACCTACAGGCGATGTTCTTGAGTCGATATATGTCGATCTGAGCACCGCTATGCACCGTATATGCAGCATTGGGGCAGCTCCGACACCAGCCAGATGCAACCTATGCCCATATAGGACCTACAGGCGATGTTCTTGAGTCGATATTTGTCGATCTGAGCTCCGCTATGCCCTGTATATGCAGCATGTGGGTGGCTCTGATAACAGCCAGATGCAACCCACGGCCATATAGACCCTACAGGCGATGTTATTGAGTCGATATGTGTCGATCTGAGCACAGCTGGGCCCCGTATATACAGCATGTGTGTGGCTCTGATACCAGCCAGATGCAACCCACGGCCATATAGGACCTACAGGCAATGTTCTTGAGTCGATATATGTCGATCTGAGCACAGCTGCGCCCCGTATATACGGCATGGGGGTAGCTCTGATAGCAGCCAGATGCAACCCACGGCAATATAGGACCTACAGGCGATGTTCTTGAGTCGATATATGTCGATCTGAGCACAGGTGGGCCAAGTATATACAGCATGGGGGTAGCTCTGATACCAGACAGATGTAACCCACGGCCATATAGGACCTACAGGCAATGTTCTTGAGTCGATATATGTCGATCTGAGCACAGCTGGGCCAAGTATATCCCGCGTGGGGGTAGCTCTGATACCAGACAGATGCAACCCACGGCTATATAGGACCTACACGCAATGTTCTTGAGTCGATATATGTCGATCTGAGCACAGCTGGGCGCCGTATATACAGCATGGGGGTAGCTCTGATACCTGCCAGATGCAACCCACGGCCATATAGGACCTACAGGCAATGTTCTTGAGTCGATATATGTCGATCTGAGCACAGCTGGGCCCCGTGTATATGGCATATGGGTGGCTCTGATATCAGCCAGGTGCAACCCACGGCCATATGGGACCTACAGGAGATATTCTTGAGTCGATATATGTCGATCTGAGCACCGCTATGTAATGTATATGCAGCATTGTGGCAGCTCCGACACCAGCCAGGTGCAACCTATGCCCATATAGGACCTACAGGCGATGTTCTTGAGTCGATATATGTCGATCTGAGCACAGCTGGGCCCCGTATATACAGCATGGGGGTAGCTTTGATACCAGCCAGATTCAACCCACGGCCATATAGGACCTACAGGCGATGTTCTTCAGTCGATATATGTCGATCTGAGCACAGCTGGGCCCCGTATATACGGCATGTGGGTTGCTCTGATACCAGCCAGATGCAACCCACAGCCATATAAGACCTACAGGCGATGTTCTTGAGTCGATGTATGTCGATCCGAGCACAGCTGGGCCACGTATATACAGCATGGGGGTACCTCTGATACCAGCCAGCTGCAACCCACGGCTATATAGGACCTACAGGCGATGTTCTTGAGTCGATATATGTCGATCTGAGCTCCGCTATGCCCTGTATATGCACCATGTGGGTGGCTCTGATACCAGCCAGATGCAACCCACGGCCATATAGACCCTACAGGCGATGTTCTTGAGTCGATGTATGTCGATCCGAGCACAGCTGGGCCACGTATATACAGCATGGGGGTACCTCTGATACCAGCCAGCTGCAACCCACGGCTATATAGGACCTACAGGCGATGTTCTTGAGTCGATATATGTCGATTTGAGCACAGCTGGGCCCCGTATATACGGCATGTGGGTGGCTCTGATACCAGCCAGATGCAACCCACGGCCATATAGGACCTACAGGCGATGTTCTTGAGTCGATATATGTCGATCTGAGCACAGCTGGGCCCCGTATATACGGCATGTAGGTGGCTCTGATACCAGCCAGATGCAACCCACGGCCATATAGGACCTACAGGCGATGTTCTTGAGTCGACATATGTCGATCTGAGCACAGCTGGGCCCCGTATATACGGCATATGGGTGGCTCTGATACCAGCCAGATGCAACCCACGGCCATATAGGACCTACAGGCGATGTTCTTGAGTCGATATATGTCGATCTGAGCACCGCTATGCACCGTATATGCAGCATTGGGGCAGCTCCGACACCAGCCAGATGCAACCTATGCCCATATAGGACCTACAGGCGATGTTCTTGAGTCGATATATGTCGATCTGAGCTCCGCTATGCCCTGTATATGCAGCACGTGGGTGGCTCTGACACCAGCCAGATGCAACCCACGGCCATATAGACCCTACAGGCGATGTTCTTGAGTCGATGTATGTCGATCTGAGCACAGCTGGGCCACGTATATACAGCATGGGGGTACCTCTGATACCAGCCAGCTGCAACCCACGGCTATATAGGACCTACAGGCGATGTTCTTGAGTCGATATATGTCGATCTGAGCACAGCTGGGCCAAGTATATACAGCATGCGGGCAGCTCTGATACCAGACAGATGCAACCGGCGGCCATATAGGACCTACAGGCGATGTTCTTTAATCGATATATGTCGATCTGAGCACAGCTGGGCCCCGTATATACGGCATGTGGGTGGCTCTGATACCAGCCAGATGCAAACCACGGCCATATAGGACCTACAAGCGATGTTCTTGAGTCGATATATGTCGATCTGAGCACAGCTGGGCGCCGGATATACAGCATGGGGGTAGCTCTGATACCAGCCAGATGCAACCCACGGCCATATAGGACCTACAGGCGATGTTCTTGAGTCGATATATGTCGATCTGAGCACAGTTGGGCTCCGTATATACGGCATGTGGGTGGCTCTGTTACCAGCCAGATGCAACCCACGGCCATATAGGACCTACAGGCGATGTTCTTGAGTCGATATATGTCGATCTGAGCACAGCTGGCCCCCTATATACGGCATGTATACGGCCATAGAGGACCTACAGGCGATCTTCTTGAGTCGATATATGTCGATCTGAGCACCGTATATGCAGCATTGGGGCAGCTCCGACACCAGCCAGGTGCAACCTATGCCCATATAGGACCTACAGGCGATGTTCTTGAGTCGATATAAGTCAATCTGAGCTCCACTATGCCCTGTATATGCAGCATGTGGGTGGCTCTGATACCAGCCAGATGCAACCCACGGCCATATAGGACCTACAGGCGATGTTCTTGAGTCGATATATGTCGATTTGAGCACAGCTGGGCCCCGTATATACGGCATGTGGATGGCTCTGATACCAGCTAGATGCAACCCACGGCTATATAGGACCTACAGGCGATATTCTTGAGTCGATATATGTCGATCTGAGCACAGCTGGGCCCCGAATACGGCATGTAGGTGGCTCTGATACCAGCCAGATGGAACCCACGGCCATATAGGACCTACAGGCGATGTTCTTGAGTCGATATATGTCGATCTGAGCACAGCTGGGCCCCGTATATACGGCATATGGGTGTCTCTGATACCAGCCAGATGCAACCCACGGCCATATAGGACCTACAGGCGATGTTCTTGAGTCGATATATGTCGATCTGAGCACCGCTATGCACCGTATATGCAGCATTGGGGCAGCTCCGACACCAGCCAGATGCAACCTATGCCCATATAGGACCTACAGGCGATGTTCTTGAGTCGATATATGTCGATCTGAGCTCCGCTATGCCCTGTATATGCAGCATGTGGGTGGCTCTGATAACAGCCAGATGCAACCCACGGCCATATAGACCCTACAGGCGATGTTATTGAGTCGATATATGTCGATCTGAGCACAGCTGGGCCCCGTATATACAGCATGTGGGTGGCTCTGATACCAGCCAGATGCAACCCACGGCCATATAGGACCTACAGGCAATGTTCTTGATATGATATGTTGATATATGTCGATCTGAGCACAGCTGCGCCCCGTATATACGGCATGGGGGTAGCTCTGATAGCAGCCAGATGCAACCCACGGCAATATAGGACCTACAGGCGATGTTCTTGAGTCGATATATGTCGATCTGAGCACAGGTGGGCCAAGTATATACAGCATGGGGGTAGCTCTGATACCAGACAGATGTAACCCACGGCCATATAGGACCTACAGGCAATGTTCTTGAGTCGATATATATCGATCTGAGCACAGCTGGGCCAAGTATATCCCGCGTGGGGGTAGCTCTGATACCAGACAGATGCAACCCACGGCTATATAGGACCTACACGCAATGTTCTTGAGTCGATATATGTCGATCTGAGCACAGCGGGGCGCCGTATATACAGCATGGGGGTAGCTCTGATACCTGCCAGATGCAACCCACGGCCATATAGGACCTACAGGCAATGTTCTTGAGTCGATATATGTCGATCTGAGCACAGCTGGGCCCCGTATATATGGCATATGGGTGGCTCTGATATCAGCCAGGTGCAACCCACGGCCATATGGGACCTACAGGAGATATTCTTGAGTCGATATATGTCGATCTGAGCACCGCTATGTAACGTATATGCAGCATTGTGGCAGCTCCGACACCAGCCAGGTGCAACCTATGCCCATATAGGACCTACAGGCGATGTTCTTGAGTCGATATATGTCGATCAGAGCTCCGCTACGCCCTGTATATGCAGCACGTGGGTGGCTCTGATATCAGCCAGATGCAACCCACGGCCATATAGGACCTACAGGCGATGTTCTTGAGTCGATATATGTCAATCTGAGCACAGCTGGGCCCCATATATACAGCATGGGGGTAGCTCTGATGCGAGCCAGATGCAACCCACGGCCATATAGGACCCACAGGCAATGTTCTTGAGTCGTTATATATCGATCTGAGCACAGCTGGGCGCCGTATATACACCATGGTGGTAGCTCTGATACCAGCCAGATGCAACCTACAGCCATATAGGACCTACAGGCGATGTTCTTGAGTCGATATATGTCGATCTGAGCACAGCTGGGCCCCTTATATACACCATGGGGGTAGCTCTGATACCAGCCAGATGCAACCCACGGCCATATAGGACCTACAGGCGATGTTCTTGAGTCATTATATGTCGATCTGAGCACAGCTGGGCCCCGTATATACGGCATGTTGGTGGCTCTGATACCAGCCAGATGCAAACCACGGCCATATAGGACCTACAAGCGATGTTCTTGAGTCGATATATGTCGATCTGAGCACAGCTGGGCGCCGTATATACAGCATGGAGGTAGCTCTGATACCAGCCAGATGCAACCCGCGGCCATATAGGACCTACAGGCGATGTTCTTGAGTCAATATATGTCGATCTGAGCACAATTGGGCCCCGTATATACGGCATGTGGGTGGCTCTGATACCAGCCAGATGCAACCCACGGCCATATAGGACCTACAGGCGATGTTCTTGAGTCGATATATGTCGATCTGAGCACAAATAGGCCCCCTATATACGGCATGTATACGGCCATATAGGACCTACAGGCGATTTTCTTGAGTCGATATATGTCGATCTGAGCACCGTATATGCAGCATTGGGGCAGCTCCGACACCAGCCAGGTGCAACCTATGCCCATATAGGACCTACAGGCGATGTTCTTGAGTCGATATAAGTCAATCTGAGCTCCACTATGCCCTGTATATGCAGCATGTGGGTGGCTCTGATACCAGCCAGATGCAACCCACGGCCATATAGGACCTACAGGCGATGTTCTTGAGTCGATATATGTCGATTTGAGCACAGCTGGGCCCCGTATATACGGCATGTGGATGGCTCTGATACCAGCTAGATGCAACCCACGGCTATATAGGACCTACAGGCGATGTTCTTGAGTCGATATATGTCGATCTGAGCACAGCTGGGCCCCGTATATACGGCATGTAGGTGGCTCTGATACCAGCCAGATGGAACCCACGGCCATATAGGACCTACAGGCGATGTTCTTGAGTCGATATATGTCGATCTGAGCACAGCTGGGCCCCGTATATACGGCATATGGGTGTCTCTGATACCAGCCAGATGCAACCCACGGCCATATAGGACCTACAGGCGATGTTCTTGAGTCGATATATGTCGATCTGAGCACCGCTATGCACCGTATATGCAGCATTGGGGCAGCTCCGACACCAGCCAGATGCAACCTATGCCCATATAGGACCTACAGGCGATGTTCTTGAGTCGATATATGTCGATCTGAGCTCCGCTATGCCCTGTATATGCAGCATGTGGGTGGCTCTGATAACAGCCAGATGCAACCCACGGCCATATAGACCCTACAGGCGATGTTATTGAGTCGATATATGTCGATCTGAGCACAGCTGGGCCCCGTATATACAGCATGTGGGTGGCTCTGATACCAGCCAGATGCAACCCACGGCCATATAGGACCTACAGGCAATGTTCTTGATATGATATGTTGATATATGTCGATCTGAGCACAGCTGCGCCCCGTATATACGGCATGGGGGTAGCTCTGATAGCAGCCAGATGCAACCCACGGCAATATAGGACCTACAGGCGATGTTCTTGAGTCGATATATGTCGATCTGAGCACAGGTGGGCCAAGTATATACAGCATGGGGGTAGCTCTGATACCAGACAGATGTAACCCACGGCCATATAGGACCTACAGGCAATGTTCTTGAGTCGATATATGTCGATCTGAGCACAGCTGGGCCAAGTATATCCCGCGTGGGGGTAGCTCTGATACCAGACAGATGCAACCCACGGCTATATAGGACCTACACGCAATGTTCTTGAGTCGATATATGTCGATCTGAGCACAGCTGGGCGCCGTATATACAGCATGGGGGTAGCTCTGATACCTGCCAGATGCAACCCACGGCCATATAGGACCTACAGGCAATGTTCTTGAGTCGATATATGTCGATCTGAGCACAGCTGGGCCCCGTATATATGGCATATGGGTGGCTCTGATATCAGCCAGGTGCAACCCACGGCCATATGGGACCTACAGGAGATATTCTTGAGTCGATATATGTCGATCTGAGCACCGCTATGTAACGTATATGCAGCATTGTGGCAGCTCCGACACCAGCCAGGTGCAACCTATGCCCATATAGGACCTACAGGCGATGTTCTTGAGTCGATATATGTCGATCAGAGCTCCGCTACGCCCTGTATATGCAGCACGTGGGTGGCTCTGATATCAGCCAGATGCAACCCACGGCCATATAGGACCTACAGGCGATGTTCTTGAGTCGATATATGTCGATCTGAGCACAGCTGGGCCCCATATATACAGCATGGGGGTAGCTCTGATGCGAGCCAGATGCAACCCACGGCCATATAGGACCCACAGGCAATGTTCTTGAGTCGTTATATATCGATCTGAGCACAGCTGGGCGCCGTATATACACCATGGGGGTAGCTCTGATACCAGCCAGATGCAACCTACAGCCATATAGGACCTACAGGCGATGTTCTTGAGTCGATATATGTCGATCTGAGCACAGCTGGGCCCCTTATATACACCATGGGGGTAGCTCTGATACCAGCCAGATGCAACCCACGGCCATATAGGACCTACAGGCGATGTTCTTGAGTCATTATATGTCGATCTGAGCACAGCTGGGCCCCGTATATACGGCATGTTGGTGGCTCTGATACCAGCCAGATGCAAACCACGGCCATATAGGACCTACAAGCGATGTTCTTGAGTCGATATATGTCGATCTGAGCACAGCTGGGCGCCGTATATACAGCATGGAGGTAGCTCTGATACCAGCCAGATGCAACCCGCGGCCATATAGGACCTACAGGCGATGTTCTTGAGTCAATATATGTCGATCTGAGCACAATTGGGCCCCGTATATACGGCATGTGGGTGGCTCTGATACCAGCCAGATGCAACCCACTGCCATATAGGACCTACAGGCGATGTTCTTGAGTCGATATATGTCGATCTGAGCACAAATAGGCCCCCTATATACGGCATGTATACGGCCATATAGGACCTACAGGCGATTTTCTTGAGTCGATATATGTCGATCTGAGCACCGTATATGCAGCATTGGGGCAGCTCCGACACCAGCCAGGTGCAACCCATGCCCATATAGGACCTACAGGCGATGTTCTTGAGTCGATATAAGTCGATCTGAGCTCCGCTATGCCCTGTATATGCAGCGTGTGGGTGGCTCTGATACCAGCCAGATGCAACCCGCGGCCATATAGGACCTACAGGCGATGTTCTTGAGTCGATATATGTCGATCTGAGCACAGCTGGGCCCCGTATATACAGCATGGGGGTAGCTTTGATACCAGCCAGATTCAACCCACGGCCATATAGGACCTACAGGCGATGTTCTTCAGTCGATATATGTCGATCTGAGCACAGCTGGGCCCCGTATATACGGCATGTGGGTTGCTCTGATACCAGCCAGATGCAACCCACAGCAATATAGGACCTACAGGCGATGTTCTTGAGTCGATATATGTCGATCTGAGCTCCGCTATGCCCTGTATATGCACCATGTGGGTGGCTCTGATACCAGCCAGATGCAACCCACGGCCATATAGACCCTACAGGCGATGTTCTTGAGTCGATGTATGTCGATCCGAGCACAGCTGGGCCACGTATATACAGCATGGGGGTACCTCTGATACCAGCCAGCTGCAACCCACGGCTATATAGGACCTACAGGCGATGTTCTTGAGTCGATATATGTCGATTTGAGCACAGCTGGGCCCCGTATATACGGCATGTGGGTGGCTCTGATACCAGCCAGATGCAACCCACGGCCATATAGGACCTACAGGCGATGTTCTTGAGTCGATATATGTCGATCTGAGCACAGCTGGGCCCCGTATATACGGCATGTAGGTGGCTCTGATACCAGCCAGATGCAACCCACGGCCATATAGGACCTACAGGCGATGTTCTTGAGTCGATATATGTCGATCTGAGCACAGCTGGGCCCCGTATATACGGCATATGGGTGGCTCTGATACCAGCCAGATGCAACCCACGGCCATATAGGACCTACAGGCGATGTTCTTGAGTCGATATATGTCGATCTGAGCACCGCTATGCACCGTATATGCAGCATTGGGGCAGCTCCGACACCAGCCAGATGCAACCTATGCCTATATAGGACCTACAGGCGATGTTCTTGAGTCGATATATGTCGATCTGAGCTCCGCTATGCCCTGTATATGCAGCACGTGGGTGGCTCTGATACCAGCCAGATGCAACCCACGGCCATATAGACCCTACAGGCGATGTTCTTGAGTCGATGTATGTCGATCTGAGCACAGCTGGGCCACGTATATACAGCATGGGGGTACCTCTGATACAAGCCAGCTGCAACCCACGGCTATATAGGACCTACAGGCGATGTTCTTGAGTCGATATATGTCGATCTGAGCACAGCTGGGCCAAGTATATACAGCATGCGGGCAGCTCTGATACCAGACAGATGCAACCGGCGGCCATATAGGACCTACAGGCGATGTTCTTTAGTCGATATATGTCGATCTGAGCACAGCTGGGCCCCGTATATACGGCATGTGGGTGGCTCTGATACCAGCCAGATGCAAACCATGGCCATATAGGACCTACAAGCGATGTTCTTGAGTCGATATATGTCGTTCTGAGCACAGCTGGGCGCCGGATATACAGCATGGGGGTAGCTCTGATACCAGCCAGATGCAACCCACGGCCATATAGGACCTACAGGCGATGTTCTTGAGTCGATATATGTCGATATGAGCACAGTTGGGCTCCGTATATACGGCATGTGGGTGGCTCTGATACCAGCCAGATGCAACCCACGGCCATATAGGACCTACAGGCGATGTTCTTGAGTCGATATATGTCGATCTGAGCACAGCTGGCCCCCTATATACGGCATGTATACGGCCATAGAGGACCTACAGGCGATCTTCTTGAGTCGATATATGTCGATCTGAGCACCGTATATGCAGCATTGGGGCAGCTCCGACACCAGCCAGGTGCAACCTATGCCCATATAGGACCTACAGGCGATGTTCTTGAGTCGATATAAGTCAATCTGAGCTCCACTATGCCCTGTATATGCAGCATGTGGGTGGCTCTTATACCAGCCAGATGCAACCCACGGCCATATAGGACCTACAGGCGATGTTCTTGAGTCGATATATGTCGATTTGAGCACAGCTGGGCCCCGTATATACGGCATGTGGGTGGCTCTGATACCAGCCAGATGCAACCCACGGCTATATAGGACCTACAGGCGATGTTCTTGAGTCGATATATGTCGATCTGAGCACAGCTGGGCCCCGTATATACGGCATGTAGGTGGCTCTGATACCAGCCAGATGGAACCCACGGCCATATAGGACCTACAGGCGATGTTCTTGAGTCGATATATGTCGATCTGAGCACAGCTGGGCCCCGTATATACGGCATATGGGTGTCTCTGATACCAGCCAGATGCAACCCACGGCCATATAGGACCTACAGGCGATGTTCTTGAGTCGATATATGTCGATCTGAGTACCGCTATGCACCGTATATGCAGCATTGGAGCAGCTCCGACACCAGCCAGATGCAACCTATGCCCATATAGGACCTACAGGCGATGTTCTTGAGTCGATATATGTCGATCTGAGCTCCGCTATGCCCTGTATATGCAGCATGTGGGTGGCTCTGATAACAGCCAGATGCAACCCACGGCCATATAGACCCTACAGGCGATGTTATTGAGTCGATATATGTCGATCTGAGCACAGCTGGGCCACGTATATACAGCATGGGGGTACCTCTGATACCAGCCAGCTGCATCCCACGGCTATATAGGACCTACAGGCGATGTTCTTGAGTCGATATATGTCGATCTGAGCACAGCTGGGCCAAGTATATACAGCATGCGGGCAGCTCTGATACCAGACAGATGCAACCGGCGGCCATATAGGACCTACAGGCGATGTTCTTGAGTCGATATATGTCGATCTGAGCACAGCTGGGCCCCGTATATACAGCATGTGGGTGGCTCTGATACCAGCCAGATGCAACCCACGGCCATATAGGACCTACAGGCAATGTTCTTGAGTCGATATATGTCGATCTGAGCACAGCTGCGCCCCGTATATACGGCATGGGGGTAGCTCTGATAGCAGCCAGATGCAACCCACGGCAATATAGGACCTACAGGCGATGTTCTTGAGTCGATATATGTCGATCTGAGCACAGGTGGGCCAAGTATATACAGCATGGGGGTAGCTCTGATACCAGACAGATGTAACCCACGGCCATATAGGACCTACAGGCAATGTTCTTGAGTCGATATATGTCGATCTGAGCACAGCTGGGCGCCGTATATACAGCATGGGGGTAGCTCTGATACCAGCCAGATGCAACCCACGGCCATATAGGACCTACAGGCAATGTTCTTGAGTCGATATATGTCGATCTGAGCACAGCTGGGCCCCGTATATACGGCATGTGGGTGGCTCTGATATCAGCCAGATGCAACCCACGGCCATATAGGACCTACAGGAGATATTCTTGAGTCGATATATGTCGATCTGAGTACCGCTATGCACCGTATATGCAGCATTGGAGCAGCTCCGACACCAGCCAGATGCAACCTATGCCCATATAGGACCTACAGGCGATGTTCTTGAGTCGATATATGTCGATCTGAGCTCCGCTATGCCCTG
Source organism: Lordithon lunulatus (assembly GCA_963942505.1). NCBI lineage: Eukaryota > Metazoa > Arthropoda > Insecta > Coleoptera > Staphylinidae > Lordithon > Lordithon lunulatus. The sequence goes on along the minus strand of OZ012670.1, from coordinate 35,987,663 downwards.
TATATGCAGCATGTGGGTGGCTCTGATAACAGCCAGATGCAACCCACGGCCATATAGACCCTACAGGCGATGTTATTGAGTCGATATATGTCGATCTGAGCACAGCTGGGCCACGTATATACAGCATGGGGGTACCTCTGATACCAGCCAGCTGCATCCCACGGCTATATAGGACCTACAGGCGATGTTCTTGAGTCGATATATGTCGATCTGAGCACAGCTGGGCCAAGTATATACAGCATGCGGGCAGCTCTGATACCAGACAGATGCAACCGGCGGCCATATAGGACCTACAGGCGATGTTCTTGAGTCGATATATGTCGATCTGAGCACAGCTGGGCCCCGTATATACAGCATGTGGGTGGCTCTGATACCAGCCAGATGCAACCCACGGCCATATAGGACCTACAGGCAATGTTCTTGAGTCGATATATGTCGATCTGAGCACAGCTGCGCCCCGTATATACGGCATGGGGGTAGCTCTGATAGCAGCCAGATGCAACCCACGGCAATATAGGACCTACAGGCGATGTTCTTGAGTCGATATATGTCGATCTGAGCACAGGTGGGCCAAGTATATACAGCATGGGGGTAGCTCTGATACCAGACAGATGTAACCCACGGCCATATAGGACCTACAGGCAATGTTCTTGAGTCGATATATGTCGATCTGAGCACAGCTGGGCGCCGTATATACAGCATGGGGGTAGCTCTGATACCAGCCAGATGCAACCCACGGCCATATAGGACCTACAGGCAATGTTCTTGAGTCGATATATGTCGATCTGAGCACCGCTATGCACCGTATATGCAGCATTGTGGCAGCTCCGACACCAGCCAGGTGCAACCTATGCCCATATAGGACCTACAGGCGATGTTCTTGAGTCGATATATGTCGATCTGAGCTCCGCTACGCCCTGTATATACAGCGCGTGGGTGGGTCTGATACCAGCCAGATGCAACCCACGGCCATATAGGATCTACAGGCGATGTTCTTGAGTCGATATATGTCGATCTGAGCACAGCTGGGCGCCGCATATACACCATGGGGGTAGCTCTGATACCAGCCAGATGCAACCTACGGCCATATAGGACCTACAGGCGATGTTCTTGAGTCGATCTATGTCGATCTGAGCACAGCTGGGCCCGTATATACACCATGGGGGTAGCTCTGATACCAGCCAGATGCAACCCACGGCCATATTGGACCTACAGGCGATGTTCTTGAGTCATTATATGTAGATCTGAGCACAGCTGGGCCCCGTATATACGGCATGTGGGTGGCTCTGATACCAGCTAGATGCAAACTACGGCCATATAGGACCTACAAGCGATGCTCTTGAGTCGATATATGTCGATCTGAGCACAGCTGGGCGCCGTATATACAGCATGGGGGTAGCTCTGATACCAGCCAGATGCAACCCGCGGCCATATAGGACCTACAGGCGATTTTCTTGAGTCAATATATGTCGATCTGAGCACAATTGTGCCCCGTATATACGGCATGTGGGTGGCTCTGATACCAGCCAGATGCAACCCACGGCCACATAGGACCTACAGGCGATGTTCTTGAGTCGATATATGTCGATCTGAGCACAACTGGGCCCCCTATATATGGCATGTATACGGCCATATAGGACCTACAGGCGATCTTCTTCAGTCGATATATGTCGATCTGAGCACCGTATATGCAGCATTGGGGCAGCTCCGACACCAGCCAGGTGCAACCTATGCCCATATAGGACCTACAGGCGATGTTCTTGAGTCGATATAAGTCGATCTGAGCTCCGCTATGCCCTGTATATGCAGCGTGTGGGTGGCTCTGATACCAGCCAGATGCAACCCACGGCCATATAGGACCTTTAGGCGATGTTCTTGAGTCGATATATGTCGATCTGAGCACAGCTGGGCACCCTATATACGGCATGTATACGGCCATATAGGACCTACAGGCGATCTTCTTGAGTCGATATATGTCGATCTCAGCACCGTATATGCAGGATTGGGGCAGCTCCGACACCGGCCAGGTGCATCCTATGCCCATATTGGACATACAGGCGATGTTCTTGAGTCGATATAAGTCGATCTGAGCTCCGCTATGCCCTGTATATGCAGCGTGTGGGTGGCTCTGATACCAGCCAGATGCAACCCACGGCCATATAGGACCTACATGCGATGTTCTTGAGTCGATATATGTCGATCTGATCACCGCTATGCACCATATATGCAGCATTGGGGCAGCTTCGACACCAGCCAGGTGCAACCTATGCCCATATAGGACCCACAGGCGATGTTCTTGAGTCGATATATGTCGATCTGAGCTACGCTATGCTCTGTATATGCAGCATGTGGGTGGCTTTGATATCAGCCATATAGGACCTACAGGCGATGTTCTTGAGTCGATATATGTCGATCTGAGCACAGCTGGGCCCCGTATATACGGCATGTGGGTGGCTCTGATATCAGCCAGATGCAACCCACGGCCATATAGGACCTAGAGGAGATATTCTCGAGTCGATATATGTCGATCTGAGCACCGCTGTGCACCGTATATGCAGCATTGTGGCAGCTCCGACACCAGCCAGGTACAACCTATGCCCATATAGGACCTACAGGCGATGTTCTTGAGTCGATATATGTCGATCTGAGCTCCGCTACGCCCTGTATATGCAGCACGTGGGTGGGTCTGATACCAGGCAGATGCAACCCACGGCAATATAGGATCTACAGGCGATGTTCTTGAGTCGATATATGTCGATCTGAGCACAGCTGGGCCCCATATATACTGCATGGGGGTAGCTCTGATACCAGCCAGATGCAACCCACGGCCATATAGGACCTACAGGCAATGTTCTTGAGTCGATATAAGTCGATCTGAGCACAGCTGGGCGCCGTATATATACCATGGGGGTAGCTCTGATACCAGCCAGATGCAACCTACGGCTATATAGGACCTACAGGCGATGTTCTTGAGTCGATATATGTCGATCTGAGCACAGCTGGGCCAAGTATATACAGCGTGGGGGTAGCTCTGATACCAGACAGATGCAACCCACGGCTATATAGGACCTACACGCAATGTTCTTGAGTCGATATATGTCGATCTGAGCACAGCTGGGCGCCGTATATACAGCATGGGGGTAGCTCTGATACCTGCCAGATGCAACCCACGGCCATATAGGACCTACAGGCAATGTTCTTGAGTCGATATATGTCGATCTGAGCATAGCTGGGCCCCGTATATATGGCATATGGGTGGCTCTGATATCAGCCAGATGCAACCCACGGCCATATGGGACCTACAGGAGATATTCTTGAGTCGATATATGTCGATCTGAGCACCGCTATGTAACGTATATGCAGCATTGTGGCAGCTCCGACACCAGCCAGGTGCAACCTATGCCCATATAGGACCTACAGGCGATGTTCTTGAGTCGATATATGTCGATATGAGCACAGCTGGGCCCCTTATATACACCATGGGGGTAGCTCTGATACCAGCCAGATGCAACCCACGGCCATATAGGACCTACAGGCGATGTTCTTGAGTCAATATATGTCGATCTGAGCACAGCTGGGCCCCGTATATACGGCATGTTGGTGGCTCTGATACCAGCCAGATGCAAACCACGGCCATATAGGACCTACAGGCGATGTTCTTGAGTCGCTATATGTCGATCTGAGCTCCGCTACGCCCTGTATATGCAGCGCGTGGGTGGGTCTGATACCAGCCAGATGCAACCCACGGCCATATAGGATCTACAGGCGATGTTCTTGAGTCGATATATGTCGATCTGAGCACAGCTGGGCCCCGTAGATATGGCATGTGGGTGGCTCTGATATCAGCCAGATGCAAGCCACGGCCATATGGGACCTACAGGAGATATTCTTTAGTCGATAAATGTCGATCTGAGCACCGCTATGTAACGTATATGCAGCATTGTGGCAGCTCCGACACAAGCCAGGTGCAACCTATGCCCATATAGGACCTACAGGCGATGTTCTTGAGTCGATATATGTCGATCTGAGCTCCGCTACGCCCTGTATATGCAGCACGTGGGTGGCTCTGATACCAGCCCGCTGCAACCCACGGCCATATAGGACCTACAGGCAATGTTCTTGAGTCGTTATATGTCGATCTGAGCACAGCTGGGCGCCGTATATACACCATGGGGGTAGCTCTGATACCAGCCAGATGCAACCTACGGCCATATAGGACCTACAGGCGATGTTCTTGAGTCGATATATGTCGATCTGAGCACAGCTGGGCCCGTATATACACCATGGGGGTAGCTCTGATACCAGCCAGATGCAACCCACGGCCATATAGGACCTACAGGCGATATTCTTGAGTCATTATATGTAGATCTGAGCACAGCTGGGCCCCGTATATACGGCATGTGGGTGGCTCTGATACCAGCCAGATGCAAACTACGGCCATATAGGACCTACAAGCGATGTTCTTGAGTCGATATATGTCGATCTGAGTACAGCTGGGCGCCGTATATACAGCATGGGGGTAGCTCTGATACCAGCCAGATGCAACCCGCGGCCATATAGGACCTACAGGCGATTTTCTTGAGTCAATATATGTCGATCTGAGCACAATTGGGCCCCGTATATACGGCATGTGGGTGGCTCTGATACCAGCCAGATGCAACCCACGGCCATATAGGACCTACAGGCGATCTTCTTCAGTCGATATATGTCGATCTGAACACCGTATATGCAGCATTGGGGCAGCTCCGACACCAGCCAGGTGCAACCTATGCCCATATAGGACCTACAGGCGATGTTCTTGAGTCGATATAAGTCGATCTGAGCTCCGCTATGCCCTGTATATGCAGCGTGTGGTTGGCTCTGATACCAGCCAGATGCAACCCACGGCCATATAGGACCTACAGGCGATGTTCTTGAGTCGATATATGTCGATCTGAGCACAGCTGGGCCGCCTATATACGGCATGTATACGGCCATATAGGACCTACAGGCGATCTTCTTGAGTCGATATATGTCGATCTGAGCACCGTATATGCAGGATTGGGGCAGCTCCGACACCAGCCAGGTGCAACCTATGCCCATATAGGACCTACAGGCGATGTTCTTGAGTCGATATAAGTCGATCTGAGCTCCACTATGCCCTGTATATGCAGCATGTGGGTGGCTCTGATACCAGCCAGATGCAACCCACGGCCATATAGGACCTACAGGCGATGTTCTTGAGTCGATATATGTCAATCTGAGCACAGCTAGGCCCCGTATATAAAGCATGAGGGTAGCTTTGATACCAGCCAGATTCAACCAACGGCCATATAAGACCTACAGGCGATGTTCTTGAATCGATATATGTCGATCTGAGCACAGCTGGGCCCCGTATATACGGCGTGTGGGTGGCTCTGATACCAGCCAGATGCAACCCATGGCCATATAGGACCTACAGGCGATATTCTTGAGTCGATATATGTCGATCTGAGCACAGCTGGGCGCCGTATATACAGCATGGGGGTAGCTCTGATACCAGCCAGATGCAACCCACGGCCATATAGGACCTACAGGCGATGTTCTTGAGTCGATATATGTCGATTTGAGCACAGCTGGGCCCCGTATATACGGCATGTGGGTGGCTCTGATACCAGCCAGATGCAACCCACGGCCATATAGGACCTACAGGCGATGTTTTTGAGTCGATATATGTCGATCTGAGCACAGCTGGGCCCCGTATATACGGCATGTGGGTGGCTCTGATACCAGCCAGATGCAACCCACGGCCATATAGGACCTACAGGCGATGTTCTTGAGTCGATATATGTCGACCTAAGCACCGCTATGCACCGTATATGCAGCATTGGGGCAGCTCCGACACCAGCCGATGCAACCTATGCCCATTTAGGACCTACAGGCGATGTTCTTGAGTCGATATATGTCGATCTGAGCTCCGCTATGCCCTGTATATGCAGCATGTGGGTGGCTCTGATACCAGCCAGATGCAACCCACGGCCATATAGGACCTACAGGCAATGTTCTTGAGTCGATATATGTCGATCTGAGCACAGCTGCGCCCCGTATATACGGCATGGGGGTAGCTCTGATAGCAGCCAGATGCAACCCACGGCAATATAGGACCTACAGGCGATGTTCTTGTGTCATTATATGTCGATCTGAGCACAGCTGGGCCCCGTATATACGGCATGTGGGTGGCTCTGATACCAGCCAGATGCAAACCACGGTCATATAGGACCTACAAGCGATGTTCTTGAGTCGATATATGTCGATCTGAGCACAGCTGGGCGCCGGATATACAGCATGGGGGTAGCTCTGATACCAGCCAGATGCAACGCACGGCCATATAGGACCTACAGGCGATGTTCTTGAGTCGATATATGTCGATCTGAGCACAGTTGGGCCCCGTATATACGGCATGTGGGTGTCTCTGATACCAGCCAGATGCAACCCACGGCCATATAGGACCTACAGGCGATGTTCTTGAGTCTATATATGTCGATCTGAGCACAGCTGGGCCCCTTATATACGGCATGTGGGTGGCTCTGATACCAGCCAGAGGCAACCCACGGCCATATAGGACCCACAGGTGATGTTCTTGAGTCGATATATGTCGATCTGAGCACAACTGGGCCCTGTATATACGGCATGTGGGTGGCTCTGATACCAGCCAGATGCAACCCACGGCCATATAGGACCTACAGGCGATGTTCTTGAGTCGATATTTGTCGATCTGAGCACAGCAGGGCCCCGTATATACGGCATGTGGGTGGCTCTGATACCAGCCAGATGCAAACCACGGCCATATAGGACCTACAGGCGATGTTCTTGAGTCGATATATCTCGATCTGAGCACAGCTGGGCGCCGTATATACAGCATGGGGGTAGCTCTGATACCAGCCAGATGCAACCCACGGCCATAAGTAGAATAGCTATGCCGGTTCTACAGCAATTCGCCATGTAAATCCTTATGGGGTTTTGAAAAAAAAAATTATCCCCTCCACTACTCCTTTTGGCCACGCCCCCTTCATGACGTCACAACCACGTGACCAACCAAATTTAATCTGCGGAGTGCAGCAGCCACAAAAAAAATTGAAAATGCAATCAGAATCGTCGTAGCGTTGACCGTTGGCTAGTTACCGCTCGGACTGTATGACCTTGAACTGGTGAGCGCGCACCAGCGGATAGCATCTTCGCGAGGTATGCGTCACTAATCACACCAGCTGCAGCGGCAGCGGTGACGACTACGATAGCAACGTTATCATCGCACCAAGGTTATAAAATATTTCAAACGATCTTTAAGTTAAAATATGTAACGATTCCCAATATCCATATTAAGAAACATTATGACGGGAAGTTAAATATGTAACGATTCCCAATATCTATATTAAGAAACATTGTGACGGGAAGTTAAATATGTAACGATTCCCAATATCTATATTAAGAAACATTGTGACGGGAAGTTAAATATGTAACGATTCCCAATATCCATATTAAGAAACATTGTGACGGGAAGTTAAAATATGTAACGATTCCCAATATCCATATTAAGAAACATTGTGACGGGATGTGGGACAAAGAACAATCTTATCTTTCTATACAAGGCGGCTGCAAGTTTTCCCAAACACAATTAATTCGCGAGCGCCGTATTACTTTGGAGGATGAAATTAAAAATGAACATCGCAATGAAATGCAAAACCGTGTTCTTATCAGTTTACGGGCTGCAAGTAGTAATGCGTGTGCGTTTTAGCGAAAACTCCGCACTCGAGATAAGAAATATTCTTTGTTTCGAATGCATATTTTGTGTGTGTGTGTGTGTATTGTTATGGGAAAAGTGTTCGCTACAAAAATCAACATTGCTTCTTCATAAATGTGAATTATGTACTGTAATTCCTGGATCTTTAAGTTAAATATGTAACGATTCCCAATATCCATATTAAGAAACATTGTGACGGGATGTTGGACAAAGAACAATCTTATCTTTCTATACAAGGCGACCGCAAGTTTCCCCATCTTGTCACTGTCACATGACTGGGTAAATTTTCGAAGGTATAAATAGCGCGATTTTCCTAAAATTTAATCAGTTGCTGATTGATTAGTCTTCAGTGCACATCGCATACACCTAGTGCATCCACTTAGTGTTCTCAACATAAACTTATCTAAAATCTGAAATATGAGTTCTGTATCAAATATGTCTTTGGATAATATTGTGGAGGAGACAAAAAGTCGTCTTCAAGAAGTCTCACACAATCCCTGGGGTTTGGAGTTTGCAATCAAGGAATGTGGACGTCGTATTCTCACCATGAATGCAGCACTAAAATCTTCCACAACAGTTAACGAAAAACTGCATATTGCGGACTGTGTTTTACGTATGAGAGGGTTTCGATCACAAATGAAAGCGTTACGGTGTGCGACCTGCAGCCAACAAAGAGCACATGAGATAATTTATCATCAGTGTGAAAAGTGTAAGAAGAATTTCACCAGATATCACAATTTAACACGCCATCAACGTTATTATTGCAACAATAGTAATAATACTTTACAAACAAATCAAACCGTTACATCTACGAAGGAAGAAAAAATATCTCCAACGTTTACGATTCAATTTAATCCTTGGTGGGATTCCATGTTTATTGCTGTACATGGTTTTTGTGAGTTCAACGTAGAAGCATTAAAATTTCTGTTGAATCACTACTCTGAGCAATTCATGAGGCAGTTAAAGGTGTTTAAAACAGAAAATTCTTTAGAGAAAATTAGGACGGTTGTAAAAATTAAGTATTCAACCGCCACTACAAAAGATACGTACAAGACTATGGAACTAAATGGTAAAATTACTCTGGAAGAGACGTTGGATTGGTATGAGAATAACATTCAGGAACCTATTTGCTTAGAGTTGCAACGTATACAAGAGCAAGGAGGAATAGCAATTATTATATGTAATTTAAAAGTTTATCTGGAAAACAGCGAGGACTCATGTAAACAACAACAACACAATAGCACAATCCAAATTAATAATATCGTATATGAAATGGATGAAGATTGCAAACTCAAATTTGTTGAGGAAAAGGAAGAAGACATACCAGGTTTCAGAAATATGCAGAATAAGTAATAATCATGTATTTAGAAAATTCAATAAATGATATTTGAAAATATAATGTTTGTCCCTGATTTATTGTCACAACCAACATATCATTAACACCTTATTCCTAAATATAATAGTGCAATTATATTTACCATTCAAGCTGAATGCTCATTTAAATTTTAATAAATCGCTTAAACAAATCAATGTGCTACTGCAAGTTGTTATTTGTTCACCGAGCGTGAAAATTCTCAGATCAGGTGAAATACTATTATAATATGCTATGAAAATCTGTGTTTTATTTAACAAAATTATTTTAATAATTTACTATTATATCATGAAATTCTATCAATTATGATATCGCACAAGGAAGCTCTTATCAGTTTACGGGTTGCAAGTAGTAATGCGTGAGCGTTTTAGCGAAAACTCCGCACTCGAGATAAAACATAAAAGTAGAATTTGTTTCGAATGCATATTTTGTATGTATTGTTACGGAAAAAAGTGTTCGCTACAAAATCAACATTGCTTCTTCTTCATAAATGTGAATTATGTACTGTAATTTTATAAAAACCTATCGTTGATCATAGTTGAGACTCACAGAAATGTTCATTTCTATGAGGTAGGAATGTATATCGTCTCACAATCATATAGGTAAATTTGAATTAGTCTGAAATATTAATCTGAAATATTAATAGGAGGGATTACATACACATTCACATATATATATAAAAAAATAAGTATTTATTATAATATAAAGATAACATTTAAAACATATCAATATAAATCATAACTAAAAATATAACAATTAAAACATATCAATATAAATCATAACAATTTAAACACTAAAAATATAACAATTTAAAACATATCAATATATAAATCATAACATATAGATACACAAACAATTATTAATAGAAAAATCAATATATATGTATTCAAAATGTAAAGAACGATTTATGGGCAAGAGAAAACAAATTTGAATCAAGAAGAGGAAGAAAAAAGGAATACGAGTCAGATCACGAAAATTGTATGGATAATAAAAATCTCAGACTGAAGATGGTTTGAATAACATTAATTGTAAAAGGCGTCGCAAGGACGTTTAAAATAAAAAAAAAATTCTTCGAAGAATTTAATACAGTTTGAGCAATGTAGAAATTTCTATTAAGCTAAGCTGAGGTAAAAGATGCATGGAAGTGATTAGAAGGTGTGTAGCCAACTATTCTTTTACCACTAGACGAGTTGTTATGGGTAATAAAGCTTTTAGTAAATAATAATAACAACTAAAAGAAGAACAGAAGGTTACTACCACTACTACTACTACTGCCACTATTGATATAACAAATATTATAATTATCTTAAAACATTAACAAATAATAGTCATTTTCAGTGTTATTGAGAGTGAAAATTAATATATATGAATAATTTTCATTGTTATTGAGAGTGAAGATTAATATATAAACATCAACTCATCTACCTGAAAGTACAATGGACTTAAGAATATAAGGTAGAAGCTGCCACTCTATTGCTTATTATTTTATTTTTATAATTACATAAATATAAAATATTAATAATGGATGTCAACTTTTCAAATGCATGAAATATTTAGGGAGAGAATCAAATGACACAAACAAAATAAGTAGAAATTAAAATTTATCTGATTCCTTAAAAGACTAAATAGTCTAGGCTTAAGAACGTGCGCTTACAAAAATGTAAACGACTAGGGGGCATTTTGACCCACCCACATTGTACATATGTATTATTCGGTGCTGAGATATATTTTAAAAATATATCTCAATCAGAGGCTCCAACCTTCGCCTCTGATGGTAGGTTACAACCACTTCTGAATAACCTCCCCGCATTAATTAAATTATTCAAAAATAAGTAAATAAATAAATATTTGTTGGAGAAAGAGAGAGAGAGAGTAGACCTGAAGCTTTACAAGTTTATTTGTACATGCTTTGCTACTTTAAAGGAACCTTTGAGGAACTTTCAAGAGAAAAGTAAATAATATCTCTTGTTGGAAAAGAATATTCGGAAAACACTCTATAGTGAAATTACTAACCAAATGGGGAGGGACGGTACGGTGCTGAGGTGTTGAGTAAATGTACGTGTGACAAATAGATATTTGGAAGCAATTAGAAGATCGTACCCAGTGATTCTTTATGTGTATAAAGAGCAAATGGCTCTAAATTTAAAAACTTTTAAAAACTAAATATTTTATAAACATTATTTATTACCTGCAAAATAGAGGACGAAAACATAACCACACAGTTGACACTTAGAAGAACGTACACGGCCACAAGGGCCAGAAAATTACAACATAAATAAGGAGTTGTATAACAAAAGATAGAACAGCCTAAAGAACAACGACAACATCAATATGTCTTTGTTGGGGAACAGGCCAAGAGTCATTATTGTGTACATACATGGTAATATTAAAACATACATATATATAAAGCATGGGGGTGTGGGCGTGTGCCTTTGTGTATGTATGTGCCTGCCTGTTTCTTTATTAAGGGTAATTGATTGTCATATGTTTTGAGTTGTGTCATCACACACACATACATATAATATTATTAAAATGTATATTTTGTCTATTAAACGGAAATTGATCACATAATTTCCTCAGACAGAACCATGGTTATACACAAAACAACTCAAGTCTGTAAACCTCAACAAAGACAGGTCACAAGGACATGATGGAAGGCACTACCGTTAGGTATTACCTCCCCAAAAACATAACAATCAGAGTAACAGAGACCCTATTGTCTAGAGGATGTGAACATCATCACAATTCATATATAGGTCACATACATTGAACCTAACATGCGATAGGTAGGTATCACGCACTACTATTACATTCAACAATTGTCAACGGTATGGCTATGTTCACGCTACCAACTTATTGATGCAAATAAAAGTTATTAAATGTTTATATGAATACTGATAATGATTTACAAAGAATATTTAAAATGATTTACAAATTAATACAGGGACTGTAACAACTCGCAAAACTAATACTGAACTCTTTCTGGGAAGACCAGAGAGAACCGGGCAAAACAAAGAGTGTTCAACGAAATATCAGGAAGGAACAAGATATTAGAACCGTAGCTCTTATGGTGAAGCGGGTATTATGTTGCTGGAAGAAGGTTGCTGTATTCTCACAATTTATAATGGATGTCAACTTTTCAAATGCAAGGAAGCAATTTATCCCAGTTTACCACTAGACTAGCATGGATTCTCAGTCCTCATGATACGAAACGTTACATTTATCCCGATGAAATAAATACTCTACCGTTTGAACATTACTCGCTCACGCAATTATAAGTAGAAACTATATATTTTATTTAATTTATTTAATTTATTTAATTTATTTAATTTATTTAATTTATTTAATTTATTTAATTTATTTAATTTATTTAATTTATTTAATTTATTTAATTTATTTAATTTATTTAATTTATTTAATTTATTTAATTTATTTAATTTATTTAATTTATTTAATTTATTTAATTTATTTAATTTATTTAATTTATTTAATTTATTTAATTTATTTAATTTATTTAATTTATTTAATTTATTTAATTTATTTAATTTATTTAATTTATTTAATTTATTTAATTTATTTAATTTATTTAATTTATTTAATTTATTTAATTTATTTAATTTATTTAATTTATTTAATTTATTTAATTTATTTAATTTATTTAATTTATTTAATTTATTTAATTTATTTAATTTATTTAATTTATTTAATTTATTTAATTTATTTAATTTATTTAATTTATTTAATTTATTTAATTTATTTAATTTATTTAATTTATTTAATTTATTTAATTTATTTAATTTATTTAATTTATTTAATTTATTTAATTTATTTAATTTATTTAATTTATTTAATTTATTTAATTTATTTAATTTATTTAATTTATTTAATTTATTTAATTTATTTAATTTATTTAATTTATTTAATTTATTTAATTTATTTAATTTATTTAATTTATTTAATTTATTTAATTTATTTAATTTATTTAATTTATTTAATTTATTTAATTTATTTAATTTATTTAATTTATTTAATTTATTTAATTTATTTAATTTATTTAATTTATTTAATTTATTTAATTTATTTAATTTATTTAATTTATTTAATTTATTTAATTTATTTAATTTATTTAATTTATTTAATTTATTTAATTTATTTAATTTATTTAATTTATTTAATTTATTTAATTTATTTAATTTATTTAATTTATTTAATTTATTTAATTTATTTAATTTATTTAATTTATTTAATTTATTTAATTTATTTAATTTATTTAATTTATTTAATTTATTTAATTTATTTATTTCAGACTACAATAAAGTGCCCATGCGCGCATGGGTTTACGTGCTTTAGGGTACTATCAGTTGAATAAAAATGATACTTATTTGAGGTATATATTCAAAGTTTTAGAATGTGATAAGTGTTGGTGAATATGTAAACAACCCCATGGTACATTTTGAACCGCATACATGGCACAGCACATAACAAAAATAATCACCCATGAGCTGGACACTTGAAATCTCAGCGGCATCTCACGAAGGTGGTGCGCCCGCTGGAGGTTGGGGTAGCTTTAGTGGCTAGCGGCTTCAAAGGATGAGTTGCCAGCTACCGAGTCAACTCTCCGAATGACATGACAGATATCCCCAGCTTCCTTTTAGAGGTCACCCGTTTTAAAGAATTTTTATTTTTTTTATTTTAATAATGTAATATATATATATATATATATAAAAAATAATAATAATTAATTGTATGTGTAGGTCAAGGAAAAAGTCATTAGGTTGATACGGAGCGTGATGATCACTCACTCTGGTGGCGTCAAAGTCGGATTGGAGTTGTTTGCCAACTTCATTAAGCCGACGGATGATGCCGCGCCAGAGTTGAAGTCATTCAACACCCGCTACACCGTTGTCTCGCGGGAGACAGACCTCAGCGAGCTGTATGACGAGAAAGTGGCAACCATTAAAACAAAAAAGCGAGGAGTTTCACAAATAGATGTTTAGAAGAAATAAGAAGGTCGTACCTAATGATTCTTTTACCACTAGACGAGCATGTGCACTCGACGTGTTGGAAAGTAAAGAAGAAATATAATTAATAATAATAATAATAAAATCATTAATAAACAGGCTCTGCGAAATGGTCTTTCAAATATAATTAATAATAATAATAATAATAAAATCATTAATAAACAGGCTCTGCGAAATGGTCTTTCAACTTACAAAATCATGACTTTAAAAACAATATACTGATTTAAATACATTACAAATACATTGCCAGACCTCGACAACAAATCAAATTGAAAAGATTTATAAATTACTTAGTAATGCTGTATTAGGAAAAACAATGGAAAATGTTAGAAATTACCGGAGCATTGTGTTATACGGACACAGACAGTTTGACACTACTTTACAAACGTCAAATAGCCTACACCGAAAAGTAAAAGGCAATTGATAATATATATATATACGTTTTCGAAAAAAGCACTATATATTTTCAAACCAAATTTGGCAAGTGACTATTATCTCACGTAACTACGTCTTGATTAGTGTTTGGTGGGTACCGCAGTTCTATTCAGTAGTGGTTATTGTAGGAAGAACAACAGAGAGGAAAAATCATAGAATATGCCGGTACATTTTGAGCCACCCACAGGGTACATATATGAAGAGAGTAGCCCCAAATATTTAGGCAAAATTTGTAAAAGCATGTAGCGGTGGATCACCAATGCAGGTGGGAATCGGTACTGAATAAAGGGGGTAGAATACTTATAATATTTCTGGGCGTCAAGAGACATATTGTAAAAATAAAATCACATTTGAGGATTATGTAAATTGTTTGCGAGAGTGCAAAAAATGTATATTAATAATGTTGATGGTGATTACACGAAAAAAGCCAAGGGTATTAAGAAAAATGTGGTTGCAAATGATCTTGATATGGCAGATCACTTTTTCATCAAAATTTAGTTTTTCGGAAACAAAATTTATTTAAATCTATAAAACATTCCATCTTCTCTCTAGAGCAGAATAAATTGGCCTTATCACCTCACGATGACAAACGCTATGTATGTCCTGACGGTATACATACTTTAGCTTGGGACATAAATATAAACCAAAACAAACTTAGATATATATATATATATATATATATATATATATATATATATATATATATATATATATATATTGTTAGTTATTAATGGATTTACTCTGGAGTCGCCGCCGGTCAGGGAGAGTCCGTGCAGAGGTTTGTCGAGTTGCCGCTAGATGCCGTATGATGGCTAGCGAGGGGGAAGGCGATCCATAAAATCGACATTCTGCAGCGGGCTTCTTCGGTGCTCGGATCAAACGCCGCTCCAGTTTCCATATAAATTAGTTTATTTAAATTGTATTAGTGATCTTTAATTTATTATAAAAGTTGGTTTATTAGTTCTTTATTACATCAGAAGTGGGATACTACTCAGGCCGCTAGTGGATTGTGTTGTGTCGTATTTAATGTACCGCGTGTAGCCACGTGGTACGCCATTTTGTGTGCATACCGGCAAACCGTGCTACGTGTTCTGTGCTGCGTACTATCCTTGCGACCTTGACAAGAGTGAAAATGAATTCCGGTAGCGAGGAAAATCCTGAAAATTCTAGTTCGACAGCGTTAATCGAATTGGTTAGAGCATTAAAATCACAACCAAATAGTGAACAGGTAGATTTACCTTATTTTAGACCCGAAGCAAATGAATCGTACAAATGGGTGAGTCACGTAGAAGATATTAAGAATGAATTAGGATGGTCTGACGTACATGTTCTGGCCAGAATTGGTCGATTTTTACTGAATGATACAAAGAGATGGTATGAACGTTGGAATCCCGATGTGAGAGATTGGGATACTTTTTGTAAAGAATTCGCAGAAGCATTTCCACCAAAACGAAATTTAGGACGCTTACTAGACGAGGCAGCAAAATTTAATAGTTTAAGTATAAACACTTATGAAACTTACGTTCATGAAAAATTGGCAATGCTGAGGAATGTGCGAGCAAATTGGACTGAAAGTGACTTGGTAGAATTGATAATACATGGTATTTCTGAGCTTGATGTGCGTAATGCTGCTACGAATATTAATTGTCGAACGATATCAGAGCTCTTAATATTTTTGTCGTCATTTACGAAACCTATACGTACTCAACAGGTAGTTTTGAAGTCATATGCGAATTTTTCGAATTATAAGAGAACACATTCACAGTTTGAAAGTAAAACGGGCGGAACGTTACTCAACAAATGCTATCAGTGTGGTAAACTGGGCCATATAAAAGTAAATTGCCGGGTAAAAAGGACAAGATTTTCCTCTGACACTTCGTTTATTAAAGCAGACGAGTCATCAGGTTCAGCTCAAATCCAGGATACAGTTTGTTCTTTCTGTGCCAAGCGGGGTCATAATGCATCAAACTGTTTTATTAAGGCCACTATTGAAAAACGTAAAAACATTAATTTTTGTCATGCTGGTAAACCAGCCGGTGCTATCGAGATTTTTATAGAAGGACAACGATTTTGGGCTCTTGTTGACACAGGAGCAGATCTGTCATTAATTTCGGATAAATTCCTAGACTTATTTGAAAATAAAGTAATGACCTGTAATATAATGCTTAAAGGCATTACAAATGTTACGATTACTACAACCAAAAAAAAAAATTACAGGCCACACAAAGATTTCAGATATAAACGCTAATATTACGTACGTTTTTGTACCGAAAGACAGTCTCGATTTCGATGTATTTATTGGTCGGGACATATTTGAGGATCACAAGCTGATGGCAATATGGTCTGTTATCAAGGTTCCCGTGTAATGCGACGAGAATTCCTTGGAATAAATCGAGTTTCTGAAAACTTGAACAGTGAAATATGTGAAGTTGAAGTTCCATCTGAATTTCGGAATGCATTACAAGAAGTACTTCAAGATTTTAGTGGTATGATTACCAGTGGTAACAAAGTAGGAACTGTGAACAATGCGAGTTTGAAAATAAGATTAGAAAAAGATATTATTGTGAATCGCCATCCGTACCGACTTGCTATAAGCGAAAGAGAAGCTGTTCGTGAAATTATCAAGGATTTAATGACAAATAAAATTATTCGACCTAGTGAGTCTCCATTTGCAAGTCCAGTTATACTCGTCAAAAAGAAAAATGGTGCGCATCGATTGTGCGTCGATTTTAGGGAGCTTAATAGAAATACAATTAAGGATAAATTTCCCTTGCCACTCATAGAAGATCAATTAGATCGCTTAGGAAAAGGATGTTTCTTTACTTCACTGGATATGGCGTCTGGATTTCATCAGATACCCATTCATGAAGAATCAATAGAGAAGACGGCATTTGTGACACCCGATGGTCATTTTGAATATCTAAGGATGCCTTTTGGTTTGGCCAATGCTCCTGCAGTCTTCCAAAGATCTATCAATCAGGCTCTGGGAACTATAAAAGATACAATTGCTTTAGTCTACTTGGATGATATTTTAATTCCCAGTACGACCCATGAGGAAGGCCTCGTTTATTTAAGGAGAGTATTGGAAGCATTAAGTGGCGTTGGATTTTCGCTTAACATTCGAAAATGTCGTTTCCTTCAGTCATCTTTGGAATACCTTGGGAGAGAAATATCAAGTGACGGTATTAGACCAGGCAAAGTTAAAATTCAGGCGTTGGCGGAGTCGCCTATTCCAGAGAATGTAAAACAAGTACGACAGTTCATGGGTTTGGCAGGCTATTTCCGAAAGTTTGTGCCCGATTTTGCTAGGAAAACTGCATGCATAACCCGTCTAACCAAAGAAAATGTGGAATTTGCATGGACTCTAGAGCAAGAAGAAGCAAGGCAGTATGTGATTTGTCATTTAACTTCAAGACCTTTGCTTACCACCTAAACTCGGAACACTCGTTATAAATCAAGATGAGGCGATGCCATCTACTTAGCAGTTATACTATAATTTGGGTTTCCAGTGGAAAAAGGTTTTATTGCATCAGGTGTACTCCCATAGAGACAAACAAAAAGGACGAAAACGAGGGACATTAAAAGTTATTAACTTTATTAATGGTGAGACCGTTCCTATTTTTATTGATTTTTGTTTAGTATGATTGTTGTTTTACATAACAATAGTACAGTGAATGTTTTATATTTGCTTAATAGCAATTATTGCTAATGGTTTAAAATAAATGATTATTTATTTGATTATTTCTAATTGCTCATTTTTAAGAAGAAAATAGTAATTTTTAATGATAAATCTTTAAAAATGGAAATTATTACAAATTTCAATACACAATAATATTGTGTGATTGAATTGATTAGAATGTTGGCTCTAATTTTTTTGTGAAAAATGATAAATGTAAATTTTAATTACTTTCTAAGTAATAATACTGCAATTAAACTAGACACCTTAATTAATTGGTAATATAGTCATGTAGGTGGTCAATGTCTAAAAATGTTTAGTTTCTGACTACAGCAGTAGTGTATAGGGAGATTGCTGTTATCAAGAGAGAAATAAAAATTATTTGTAAATTACAAATTCTGATATAATATTAATTAATAACATTTAGATACGTGTTGTATTTGTTTAAAGATTATATAAATTTTGGAAGAACGATAATGAATCCATGATAAACAAACATAATTAGTTTTTCATTAATATTACATAATATGGGAAGTTTAAGCTTATTTCAATATTGTCAAATCAATATTTTATTATTCACATTTAATCCGGTTTTGGAAGAATAATGAAGAATATAAATAAATATAATTAATATAATAACAGTAATATTTTGACAACGTGTTGAAAAATATGGAGTTTTGGGATTCATAACATCAATAATTAAAATGACGTACCTATAATCATCAATTAATGAATAACATTAGATGAGCTATAAATGCAAAGTAAAAGGATGAAAAATGAACACAATTTTAATGAATGGGACTACTTGTGGTTCTGGTTTAAAGGAAGTAACGTTAATAGAGAAATAGAATTGTATTAAAATTTAAAATTTATGATTGAATACGTAATGTTCACTCAATGTAAAGATATGATGTGTTATTATTTACAAATTTAGTTTCCAGTGCCTTGGCTAATACCCAATCCAGATGATAATGAACTATATTCTTGTTATAGTTGATTCATTTACAAAGTATTGCATCCTCATTGTAATGAAGACTGTTACAACAGCTGAAGTCCGAGAGAAATTACAAGGAGTGTTGGCATTGTTCGGTACTCCCAAGAGAATCATTATGGACGCTGCCACGTCATTTAAAAAAATACAACTTTTCCAAAGTATTTGGATGAATGGATGATTGAGTATCATTTTGTAACACCGGATGTTCATCGGGGTAATGGACAGGTGGAGCGATACATGAGGACGATAAGGAATCTATTAAGAATTGAAACTCAGATTAAGTCAGAGTGGCCGAGTGGAGTGTGGAAGATACAATTAGTTCTTAACACTACTATTCAAAAATCTACCAAAGCTACTCCATTACAACTGCTGTTGGGTATCGAGAGTTCGACGCCGTTACAGGCACTTTAAAAAAAAAAAAATTATCAATGGATATAGCGCCTATTAGAAATCGAAAACTCGACAGAGAACGAGTGGCAAAGAGGCTTTCCGCATGTACTTTTGGTGACATTAACCATAGGCGGAGAGATAATGTTCAATATGCTCCTGGTGATTTTGTTTTGATGCATCGCGATTCACAAATGCACATAAGCAAGAGTGAATACGAGTTTTTTGGTCCGTATGAAGTGATAAAGTGTATGGATAATGGACGATATGAAATCAAGAAAGTTGGCACGAGTATTGTAACTAAAGCTGCCAAGGAACAACTGAGGCTATGGCCTTTGCAGTGGACTTTGTCGTTTGATATGCAAGAGGTTTTGGAGTTCCTGGAAACAGATGATGCAGATGTTGCTCAGGATGATTAAGGTAAAATTGGTCTCTGTCCCGTTAGTGGCTGAGCCAGGTGGTTGGCTGCGGTCTCCACATATATTAGTAACAAATGAAATTGGTCTTTGTCCCTTTAGTGGCTGAGCCAGGTGGTTGGCTGCGGTCTCCACATATATTAGTAACAAATGAAATTGGTCTCTGTCCCGTTAGAGGCTGAGCCAGGTGGTTGGCTGCGGTCTCCACATATATTAACAACAAATGAAATTGGTCTCTGTCCCGTTAGTGGCTGAGCCAGGTGGTTGGCTGCGGTCTCCACATATATTAGTAACAAGTGAAATTGGTCTTTGTCCCTTTAGTGGCTGAGCCAGGTGGTTGGCTGCGGTCTCCACATATATTAGTAACAAATGAAATTGGTCTCTGTCCCGTTAGAGGCTGAGCCAGGTGGTTGGCTGCGGTCTCCACATATATTAACAACAAATGAAATTGGTCTCTGTCCCGTTAGAGGCTGAGCGAGGTGGTTGGCTGCGGTCTTCACATATATTCGTAACAAATAAAATTGGTCTTTGTCCCGTTAGAGGCTGGGCGAGGTGGTAGGCTGTGGTCTACACATATATTATTAAAAGGAAGAAATGGTATCTGTCCTGTCAGAGGCTGTGCCTGAAATGATGAAATTGAATTGAAATGTTCCTTATTAATGTGTGTTTACAGAGTACTAAATAGTGTCGAGAGCGCCACTTGTGTCAAGATTGGCCGTGTTAGTTATTAATGGATTTACTCTGGAGTCGCCGCCGGTCAGGGAGAGTCCGTGCAGAGGTTTGTCGAGTTGCCACTAGATGCCGTATGATGGCTAGCGAGGGGGAAGGCGATCCATAAAATCGACATTCTGCAGCGGGCTTCTTCGGTGCTCGGATCAAACGCCGCTCCAGTTTCCATATAAATTAGTTTATTTAAATTGTATTAGTGATCTTTAATTTATTATAAAAGTTGGTTTATTAGTTCTTTATTACAATATATATATATATATATATATATATATATATATATATATATATATATATATATATATATAGTTAGTCTACGGCCCAAAAATAGGTCAACAATATAGTAGCGCCTAGGGAGCGGATAATCCGCCGAAAAATTTGTTTAAATTGATGAATAATGTTGTGTTTGGTAGACTTCTATATGAAACCAAAAGTTTACATGATACATTTTGAGTCAACAAATATAATAAGTGAGGGAGCATTTAAAAAAAAATTAATTAAAGTTCATGTGTCTATGACCACCAGTTTTTATTAATCCACATATTAACTAAGACTGATTTAAAACCTGAATTAATTATGCGAGGAGTGTCATTCCCCGTACGATCACAAGAATAAGCATATCTGGTGAAGTTATCGCCGACTATGTAAACAATCCCATGGTACGAAGAGAATAAGAAGAAGAAAGTATTAAAAATGTAACGTATAAAAATTAATAAGTTTAATATAAAATGCATATAGTGTTAAATAAGGAGCAACGTACTCTACACAAAACCTTTTACGTCTCGAAGAGAAACTGTAGTTTCAGTAAATTTTAAAAATATTAAATGATTATTTAAAGGTAAATTATTATTATAAAATATTTGATTTATTAAAATGTAAAGATTAATTACTGCAGTCTCTCTTGCAACTTGAGTGAACTCATGCTGAGCGGTGCACTCAGCGCGTTGGAAAGTAAAGAAGAAATATAATTAATAATAATAAAATCATAAATTACTTACTAATGCAGTATTAGGAAAAAACAATGGAAAATGTAAGGAATTACCGGAGCATTGTGTTACACGGGCACAGACAGTTTGACACTACTGTTTGAGACAGATGACATTTATGAAGACATAAAACAAAATTTAAATAAATTCGATACATCAAATTTCGATCCTGAAAATCCCTACCATATCCCTCTGCAAAATAAAGCCGTTGTCGGACTCATGAAAGATGAGAACAGCGGTCGTATAATGACCAAATTTTTGGGGTTGCGGGCGAAAATGTATATTAATAATGTTGAGGACCATCATACGAAGAAAGCAAAGGGTGTCAAGAGACATATTATTAAAAATAAAATAACATTCAACGATTATATAGAATGTATGATTACAAACGGGTGCTTTTTAATCAAACTTTAATTTTTTCGAAAACAAAATTTATTGGACTAAAATCAACTGATTCTAACCTCTCATGATAAGCCTGAATTAATTATGCGAGGAACAAAAATTGGGGGGTTGAGGGGGCATAAAAGTTATTAAATGTGATGTGTGTAATTGAAAAACAGTAAATAAATTCAATTACATAGGGACAGATAAGACTAACATAACTGGTGAAGTTATCGTCGACTATGTAAACAATCCCATGGTACATTTTGAGTTACCCCGCATGGTACATACATGAAGAGAATTAGAAGAAGAAAGTATTAAAATGTAACATATAAAAATTAATATGTTTAATATAGAATGCATATAGTGTTAAATAAGAAGACGTAATACAATAGAGAGGGTGTTGTATATAGTAGTGGAAATATATATTGTAGAATTCGATAAGTTCAATACAGAACTTAGATAGAAATAATTACTATTCAATAAAATTGGTAACAGTAATAGTGAGCAGTATGGGTATAATTAACAAATGTAAATCTTACTGGCTTCCTTAACGCTGCTTTGTTTAGGGCTCCATATCCTTAAATTTTGCCTTTGTTGTTTTTCAGGGGTTCCATTCATCCTTACATTTGTCTCTGCTTTTGTTGATCGAGTCCTCTTTTCAATAGTATTATTTTATTAAATTCTCCATGATGATTGAGTTTCAGCATGTATTGTCTTGAAGATGGTTAACCTGTTGAGATTTAAAATTAATAATCTAATTCAAGGTCTGTTAGAGAGAGAGAAGCTGTGTGTGAATTTGATAGTCAAATATATAAAACTTACCTTAAAATTTCCAAGTAAATGAGCTGGAGCACAAGTAGAAATACAAGTTGCTGCACTAGTCGATGATGATGATGATGTGTACTCCATCGTTCTCCTTGTCCTCCTCCTCCGTGATAGATTTATCACCACCATCACCGCCGAAACAAAGAAAATAATAAAAATATATTAAAATATACTTACCTAAAAGCTTTGTTACCCATAACAACCCCTTTGAGTTTTTACGTATGAGCTAAAAAATATAAAGAAAATATAATTAGTAATAATAAATATATATATTAAAATAAACTTACGGTGAGCTGCTTCAAAATGTACCATGGAATCGTTTACACAAACACAATATGAAACACAAGAGAATGACTGCTACCGCGCTCCGCAAGGTTTTATACTAGGAAGTTTACGCCTACCGGAAATATGGCTTGCGAGATATGAATGTTACAGAGAACAAAGGAATTTTATCACTAATGTGTATAAAAAATAACTAGTATAATTATTATAAATAATTAAATGAAAAAATCTTATTTAATTATTAATATTTAAAAGTATAAATATTAATAATTAAATAAAAATGTACAGTATATCGTGTGGATATCTTTTATAAAAAGGGATTTATTCAATGTATGATTATTATTATATATAGATATTATAAAATGATAGCAGACCAATATTATTTATCTAGAGATTTAATAGTGCTTAGGGCTTAGGGCTTAGGGCTCATGAATTAGGCTTTTAGGGTCATGAATTAGGCTTTTGGGCTCATGAATTAGGCTTTTGGGCTCATGAATTAGGCTTTTGAGCCCATGAATTGGGCCTAGAGCTCATGAATTAGGCTTTTGAGCCCATGAATTGGGCGTAGGGCTCATGAATTAGGCTTTTGGGGTCATGAATTGGGCGTAGGGCTCATGAATTAGGCTTTTGGGGTCATGAATTAGGCTTTTTGGCTCATGAATTAGGCTTTTGAGCCCATGAATTGGGCTTAGGGCTCATGAATTAGGCTTTTGAGCCCATGAATTGGGCTTAGGGCTCATGAATTAGGCTTTTGGGGTACTGGGCTCACACGTATAAAAGGAGGGCTAGTAGGGCTCAGGGGCTCAGTGTTACTGAGAGTACCTTCACGTGCACATCTGCAAAAATGTTTATGTGTAAAGTCTGTAAGAAGGAATTGTCCACAGTAAATATCCTAAAGCGTCATGAGCGTATGCACACATCATCAAATGGAAATACATTTAAGTGTGATTATTGTCAGACTACATTTTATCGCAAGGATCATTTGACTTCACATCAAAAACGTAAACATCATTACATCAATTATTCGGATCCACGTTCTACACAACCTGAAAATCGGGGGCATAATCAAGAAATCAGTCACGATTTACAAATTAATAAACCCATGCAAGGTAGCAGTAGCAGCAGCGGCGAATTTACAGATGATAAAAAGGTACGAGAAGTTAGAAATAATCTAAAGAGAAAACTCAACAATGATGCTCGTATGATTGACAACAAAGAAGACGAATACACAGAAGTCGATAATAATATTGATAATGATGATGATGTATCTGAGAATGTGTGTGACAACGATATTGGAGAAATACATTACAATGATTGCACTGAAAATATGTTAAATTTAGTAAATGATTTGACAGAGTATGTCGATGAAATTAAACTGCGATGTGATAAAAGACACAAATGTAACACACAACAATCTGACAGCGATAGAGAAAATCCGCAACCAACATCCAATAACTGCATGGAGCCCACTAGACGAGTTGAAATACCTCCTACTCTAAACAGACTTTTAACTGAACGTTATAAACAACAACAACAGGAAGCTGACGATGATGATACTTTCACTGAATATGGTAGCGAGTCTGACGATGATTTGAACCAAGAACTATGCGAGAATGAAGAACCAAGAAAATATGATAAATGGGACACTGTTGATGTTGTCGATCGACTGGAGTCACTCTTCGAAATTAGAAAACGTGGTGCAAGCTGTCTTGGTTTTGAAATTGATAATCTGGAGAAAGAGTTACACATGCGAGTGAATAAGGAATATAAGCGTTGACCCTTCTAATAGTCTACTAAACTACTCATTATGACACCGATTGCATCAACATCTGCTGTTAAGGAATCTTCGCCCTCAGCAGCAAGTATTTGGAACGTAAAAGACATGAATTCTTCATGCCGCGTGCAGCATAAGCTACTGAATATAATCTGTGGAATAATATCACAGGAATTTATCGAAAGAGGTGCCTACGGTGTTTGTTTACCTGCGACGATGATATTTTGCGAACAGACACAAAAGTTGGGATAATAGTCGATATGGTTTGTGGATCGCTGGTATTCAACAAGAATAACGATCTTAAAATTCCACTACATTTCTGGGGGTTGTACGACTCTAAGATTTATGATCCTACGCAAGAAATAACACAGAGCTGGTGTGCAGAAGCAGATCCATCCAAATATTCATACATTATCAACGAAGAAGAAGAAATCGACAACTTTGAACACTTCTTAATGCTACACCATTATAATATTTTCAAGAAGACGCGTTGTACTAGTGATTATTTCACTGGTGCGCCAGAATTTTTGTTAGATGCTAAGAAGGCTGTAGATTTAAGAACAAACAGTGTACTTAAGGAATATATTTAATAAATAATTTTAAATAAAATTTGTTTCATTTATTATTTCACAACTGTACCTATACCGGAAAAGTATATTGATAAGGAATTTCCGTTAACGTCTAAAATATAACAGGAAGTATATTCGCAAGTGCGACGTACATAGTTTGTTAAAGTTAAAATAAAATATATTTGCAAAAGAAGAATTGATTATTGAACAAATAAAATTTTTAGTTAATTTTAAAACATGGAAACATATCTCTCTCTCTCTCCATCCCTCTCTTCATAACTATATTGTTTATATATATATATATATATATATATATATATATATATATATATATATATATATATATATATTGTTAGTTATTAATGGATTTACTCTGGAGTCGCCGCCGGTCAGGGAGAGTCCGTGCAGAGGTTTGTCGAGTTGCCGCTAGATGCCGTATGATGGCTAGCGAGGGGGAAGGCGATCAATAGGATCGACATTCTGCAGCGGGCTTCTTCGGTGCTCGGATCAAACGCCGCTCCAGTTTCCATATAAATTAGTTTATTTAAATTGTATTAGTGATCTTTAATTTATTATAAAAGTTGGTTTATTAGTTGTTTATTACATCAGAAGTGGGATACTACTCAGGCCGCTAGTGGATTGTGTTGTGTCGTATTTAATGTACCGCGTGTAGCCACGTGGTACGCCATTTTGTGTGCATACCGGCAAACCGTGCTACGTGTTCTGTGCTGCGTACTATCCTTGCGACCTTGACAAGAGTGAAAATGAATTCCGGTAGCGAGGAAAATCCTGAAAATTCTAGTTCGACAGCGTTAATCGAATTGGTTAGAGCATTAAAATCACAACCAAATAGTGAACAGGTAGATTTACCTTATTTTAGACCC
This sequence comes from Lordithon lunulatus, assembly GCA_963942505.1. Lineage (NCBI taxonomy): Eukaryota > Metazoa > Arthropoda > Insecta > Coleoptera > Staphylinidae > Lordithon > Lordithon lunulatus. Next base: position 35,961,176 of record OZ012670.1, on the reverse strand, counting down.
GAAGCAAATGAATCGTACAAATGGGTGAGTCACGTAGAAGATATTAAGAATGAATTAGGATGGTCTGACGTACATGTTCTGGCCAGAATTGGTCGATTTTTACTGAATGATTCAAAGAGATGGTATGAACGTTGGAATCCCGATGTGAGAGATTGGGATACTTTTTGTAAAGAATTCGCAGAAGCATTTCCACCAAAACGAAATTTAGGACGCTTACTAGACGAGGCAGCAAAATTTAATAGTTTAAGTATAAACACTTATGAAACTTACGTTCATGAAAAATTGGCAATGCTGAGGAATGTACGAGCAAATTGGACTGAAAGTGACTTGGTAGAATTGATAATACATGGTATTTCTGAGCTTGATGTGCGTAATGCTGCTACGAATATTAATTGTCGAACGATATCAGAGCTCTTAATATTTTTGTCGTCGTTTACGAAACCTATACGTACTCAACAGGTAGTTTTGAAGTCATATGCGAATTTTTCGAATTATAAGAGAACACATTCACAGTTTGAAAATAAGATTAGAAAAAGATATTATTGTGAATCGCCATCCGTACCGACTTGCTATAAGCGAAAGAGAAGCTGTTCGTGAAATTATCAAGGATTTAATGACAAATAAAATTATTCGACCTAGTGAGTCTCCATTTACAAGTCCAGTTATACTCGTCAAAAAGAAAAATGGTGCGCATTGATTGTGCGTCGATTTTAGGGAGCTTAATAGAAATACAATTAAGGATAAATTTCCCTTGCCACTCATAGAAGATCGTTTAGGAAAAGGATGTTTCTTTACTTCACTGGATATGGCGTCTGGATTTCATCAGATACCCATTTATGAAGAATCAATAGAGAAGACGGCATTTGTGACACCCGATGGTCATTTTGAATATCTAAGAATGCCTTTTGGTTTGGCCAATGCTCCTGCAGTCTTCCAAAGATCTATCAATCAGGCTCTGGGAACTATAAAAGATACGATTGTTTTAGTCTACTTGGATGATATTTTAATTCCCAGTACGACCCATGAGGAAGGCCTCGTTTATTTAAGAAGGAGTCGAAGAATATTAATACGTGTGTTGATGAGCGACGCCCAACGACAACACCCGTTAATATTAACGGAAAACACCTTCAGTGTCTGATAGACACTGGAGCATTATGTTCTTTGATCAGCAAATCTTTAGTTTCAGAATTAGCCCTGCAGGAGCGTTCTGATGCTCAAATGTTGTCTGGTATTGGAGGACAATCCATCCTCTCCACTTCAATTGCAACTGCCTGGTTGGAGTTTGAGGAGGTGACGATAGAGTTAGAGCTGCGCGTTCTACCGACATTGTCCGAGGATTGTTAGCTGCTGGTTGGACGAGATGTCTTCAAATATCCAGGTGTCAAGGTTATCTGCGATACAGCTAGTTGTCGATTGGTTGCTGCCAATAAGCCATTATTGCCAGTCTGTACTTTAAATCAAAAAGATATTCTGTCCGATATAGATGTGGGAGATATAGGTGAGATTACTCCATTATTAAGCCTGCTTAACAATTATCGTAATATAATTACTAAAAGAAATGCTGTAAGTTTGGTAACAAATGGTCATCCATCTATTAGAATGAAGGATGATACCATAATAAACTATCATCCGTATAGGTTGTCTGTGAGTGAAAGAGAAAGAGTGAGAGTCATCATTAACGATTTTAAAATTAAATGGTATAATTAGGGATAGCGAATCTGACTTTGCCAGTCCAATAATACTTGTTCAGAAAAAGAATGCTTAAGAAAGATTGTGTGTTGATTTCAGTAAATTCAATAGTTTTAATTGTCGCACAGAGCTTCATACTGATGCTAATAGTATCGGTTATGGCGCAATTTTATTTCAATATAATGATAATAATGTAAAACGTGTTGTGGCTTATTTCAGTAAACGAACTACGAGTGAGGAATCGCGATATCATTCCTATGAGCTTGAAACTTTGGCAATTTTTAATGCACTCCAACATTTTAATTTCAAAATAGAGTATCGGAAAGGTAGTAAGATCAGTCACGCTGATTTTCTCAGTAGAAATCCTTTGCCTGTCATGTTAGTGGATGACAAACATTGGCTTGTTGTAGCACAACGACGAGATACAGAGGCGCGCGAATTAACTGATAATGTAACAAATAGCGATGATTACATAATGCAGGGGCAATTATTATGTCGTAAAATAATTTCTGACGGGAAAGACGAGACAACAATCTATACCTTCTCACACCGTTTACGCAAATTTGTTAGGTCCTCTTGACGGACAAAACAAGCGAAGGAATATGTATATTTTAGCAGTCGTAGATAGCTTCATTAAATATACCCTACTGTATGCTCTCTCAGATTCTACCCAATTATCTGTCGAAAATTGCTTGAGAAACATGATTTCTTTATTTGGAGCACCTCAAATATTGATTGCTGATCATGGTTCGTGTTTTAAACGAATAGGTAATTTAAATTTTATGAAAAACTTTGATATTGTTGTGCATTTGACCACTCCTATGTTACATAGAGGCAATGGCCTAGTAGAGCGGTATATGCGTACAATAATGAATTTGTTAAGAGTACATGTTAAAGTTGTTGTAGAATGGCCGAGCGCGTTGCCTGAAATTCAATTAACATTAAACTCAACGGTGCAAAAGTCGACAGGTAAAATTCCTTTAGAACTTCTTACCGGTAATGACCTTGTTTCACCAACTATAAGAGCAGTATTAGATGGTTTAAATATAAATGTAAACAAGCAAATAGGTTCATTAGCAGATGAACGATTGGTAGCATGTAGGCGTCTTGAGACACAATCACAGAAACAAAAAGAACATTTTGATAAACGAAATAAAACTCCGGTGAAGTTTTCTGTTGGCGATTTTGTATTGATTTTAAAATGCAATCGCCCTAGGCGATTTGAATGTAATTATAGAGATCCATACGAGGTTGTAGTTGTAAAAGAGCATGATCGCTATGAACTTTTAGATCCTGTGTCTAACAGGACCATTGCAAGGGTACATAAATCCCGTGGAAAGGCCAAAGGAACCATTTAATACTTTACATATGGATTGTTTGGGCCCCCTTCCAATATCATCAGAGGGTTACAAACATATTCTTGTTATAGTTGATTCATTTACAAAGTATTGCATCCTCATTGTAATGAAGACTGTTACAACTGCTGAAGTCCGAGAGAAATTACAAGGAGTGTTGGCATTGTTCGGTACTCCCAAGAGAATCATTATGGACGCTGCCACGTCATTTAAAAATACAAGTTTTCCAAAGTATTTGGATGAATGGATGATTGAGTATCATTTTGTAACACCGGATGTTCATCGGGGTAATGGACAGGTGGAGCGATACATGAGGACGATAAGGAATCTATTAAGAATTGAAACTCAGATTAAGTCAGAGTGGCCGAGTGGAGTGTGGAAGATGCAATTAGTTCTTAACACTACTATTCAAAAATCTACCAAAGCTACTCCATTACAGCTGCTGTTGGGTATCGAGAGTTCGACGCCGTTAATACAGGCACTTTTAAAAAATTTATCAAAGGATATAGCGCCTATTAGAAATCGAAAACTCGACAGAGAACGAGTGGCAAGGAGGCTTTCCGCATGTACTTTCGGTGACATTAACCATAGGCGGAGAGATAATGTTCAATATGCTCCTGGTGATTTTGTTTTGATGCATCGCGATTCACAAATGCACATAAGCAAGAGTGAATACGAGTTTCTTGGTCCGTATGAAGTGATAAAGTGTATGGATAATGGACGTTATGAAATCAAGAAAGTTGGCACGAGTATTGTAACTAAAGCTGCCAAGGAACAACTGAGGCTATGGCCTTTGCAGTGGACTTTGTCGTGTGATATGCAAGAGGTTTTGGAGTTCCTGGAAACAGATGATGCAGATGTTGCTCAGGATGATTAAGGTAAAATTGGTCTCTGTCCCGTTAGTGGCTGAGCCAGGTGGTTGGCTGCGGTCTCCACATATATTAGTAACAAATTAAATTGGTCTCTGTCCCGTTAGAGGCTGAGCCAGGTGGTTGGCTGCGGTCTCCACATATATTAACAACAAATAAAATTGGTCTCTGTCCCGTTAGTGGCTGAGCCAGGTGGTTGGCTGCGGTCACCACATATATTAGTAACAAATGAAATTGGTCTCTGTCCCGTTAGAGGCTGAGCCAGGTGGTTGGCTGCGGTCTCCACATATATTAGTAACAAGTGAAATTGGTCTCTGTCCCGTTAGAGGCTGAGCCAGGTGGTTGGCTGCGGTCTCCACATATATTAGTAACAAATGAAATTGGTCTCTGTCCCGTTAGTGGCTGAGCCAGGTGGTTGGCTGCGGTCTCCACATATATTAACAACAAATAAAATTGGTCTCTGTCCCGTTAGTGGCTGAGCCAGGTGGTTGGCTGCGGTCTCCACATATATTAGTAACAAGTGAAATTGGTCTTTGTCCCTTTAGTGGCTGAGCCAGGTGGTTGGCTGCGGTCTCCACATATACTAATAACAAGTGAAATTGGTCTTTGTCCCTTTAGTGGCTGAGCCAGGTGGTTGGCTGCGGTCTCCACATATACTAATAACAAGTGAAATTGGTCTTTGTCCCTTTAGTGGCTGAGCCAGGTGGTTGGCTGCGGTCTCCACATATACTAATAACAAGTGAAATTGGTCTTTGTCCCTTTAGTGGCTGAGCCAGGTGGTTGGCTGCGGTCTCCACATATACTAATAACAAATAAAATTGGTCTCTGTCCCGTTAGAGGCTGGGCGAGGTGGTAGGCTGTGGTCTACACATATATTATTAAAAGGAAGAAATGGTATCTGTCCTGTCAGAGGCTGTGCCTGAAATGATGAAATTGAATTGAAATGTTCTTTATTAATGTGTCTTTACAGAGTACTAAATAGTGTCGAGAGCGCCACTTGTGTCAAGATTGGCCGTGTTAGTTATTAATGGATTTACTCTGGAGTCGCCGCCGGTCAGGGAGAGTCCGTGCGATCCGAGGTTTTTCGAGTTGCCGCTAGATGCCGTATGATGGCTAGCGAGGGGGAAGGCGATGAATAGGATCGACATTCTGCAGCGGGCTTCTTCGGTGCTCGGATCAAACGCCGCTCCAGTTTCCATATAAATTAGTTTATTTAAATTGTATTAGTGATCTTTAATTTATTATAAAAGTTGGTTTATTAGTTGTTTATTACAATATATATATATATATATATATATATATATATATATATATATATATTGCTTATCATTTTACAGCGCCATCTATTTGTATTTAAATCCACCTCATTCATATAACTGTATCGAGATATCTTCTTATCGGGGTGTGTGTGCTGAATGAGTTGCATAGCTTTATATCCCATTATTAACATGTCTTTTGGAAGTTGATCAGTAGGTGTATGTGAGAAGAAAAGGTTGATAAAACAGGCTAATAAGATACAGTACATGTTTACATTTATTTAAATATAGAAACAGTTTAAATATTTATACAATTAAATTATATACATATTATCATTTATAAAAATTAGTCAATCTCCATGATGCTATAATGGCCCCATGGTAGAGTGTCATAAGTACCTGGCACTAGATAACGTTTGTTATCGTGAGGACTGAGAGCAACCTTGGTTTGCTCCACAGTTGAAACATTATGTTTATCGGCCTTGAACAATTTTTGTAGAACCGTTGTCTCCTTGCCCCCATTCAGACATTCTATATAATCTTTAAATGAGATTTTGTTTTTCACTATATGTCTCTTGACGCCTTTAGCTTTTTTAACGGCATCCTCCCCCTCTACACGCACAGCATACATTTTAGATCGTAACCCAACAAACTCGGACATCACCTTACCGGCGTTCTCGTCCTTCATCATACCGAGAACCTTTTTATTTACTCGAGGAATATTGTAAATGTTATTGATATCATAATCAGAGGTGTCATATGTTGTTTGAGCGTCTTGTCGAATTACTTCATATAAGTCATCGCACTCTACTTCGTATATGAGAGAATCGGTATCAGTGTAACAGACTCGCGCCTTATCGCCGAAACGATCCCTCATATACTTGTAGTGGAAATCGTAAATCGCTAATTTGGATATGTCCAAGATACACATGCCTACGTATATGGGTTTATTAAAATAAACTTCTGTTTTATTAAGCTCTATAGCGGTTAAATTTTCCTCGAAAATAGTGCTAGATTTAAAATTTGGTTTTGAAATCAACGCCTCAGCACCGTACCTACCATCCCATTTTGAAACCAATTTCACTATAGAGTGTTTTCTAATGTTCTCCATGGTCTTGCCGAATACTGCATTGTTCATGAGCTTAAACAAGTTTTTCTCAAATTCATTGGTAGCAGCTGTACGTAATTTAGTGTTTAAATCTATATAATTTTTTAACCATGGAGACTGTTTAAATTTCAATACCCGATGAATTTTGGTTAATTTCAAACCGTTTTCTAAATTTTGTTGCAGGTTGCGGTAGTGTAGTACATATCGTTCCTTATTGGAAACTGTAGCTACTAATTTAGTTTCTTTACAATTTTGAGTTGTTAAATGCTCGGGACAAAATGGAAGGTCGCTGTGTGAATCATGAATGTATTGTGGGTACTCGAGATCAACCTCCAAAATATAACCCTCGGGATTATCTTTGGGAACATTAAAATTAAAATCTGTTAAATCACACTCCAACCATTCGAATCCGCCATATGGTAAGAACTGTGACATTGCCCACCCGTATTGGTTGTTTATATCGTTATAAATTAAGAATTTCGATGGCTTTGTAGAATCATAATTTGGAAGATATTTATTGTTGGCTTGCGCGTATCGTTTCGAGCATTGACTCAACCCACCTCTAATACCTTTTTCAATAAACAGAGCCATGTCTGTATCTGTAAGCAATTCGAGGTTGATACCTGTGTATTTTAGCATACAATCCCACGTGTAGCCTGGGAGAGTATAGTAGTGGGCCGGGTCCAGACCATACGTGTTCATACAACTGTTGCGGAATTGTTCAAAAACATCCGTTAAAAGTAACACGTCAGTTTTCAAATACAAATCTGAATACTCGCCTAAATTTCGACACGTGAAACTCGACCATACATCGCAAGCATGTGCATATTCGTTATCCGTAATATCAGCGTCATTAAGAGCGCTGTAAAAGTCTGCTTTTGATGGCAGTTGTGTCTCATTCAGTCTCGGCCAAGAATTGACATAATCATAAGGAAACACACCTTTACGTGTTAATAAATTAAATTTTCTTTCATCTAAGTCTGTAAATTGTGATTTTAAATTAGGATATTGAGTTAAATTTCCAACCAATTTTTCCAAACTATCAGCTAAAAATCTAAAGGAGTCAATGAATCTAAATTTTATAATGTTGCCTACTACTCGTTTTGTAAACGAAATATAGCGTTCCTTGTTTATAGGAAGTAATTCGACACGACCCTCGAAATCCTTTGCAATATTCTTTATTATGAAATGTGAATCATAACCGCTCAGATTATGAAACACAACTGGAATCACATGACTGTCCTGATACTTTATGTTGCACTTTTCATGCGCTGCGCCGCGATACTTGCCGGTAAGGTGACAATGGTCTCTAACGCGTTTATCATCATGTTTAAATGGCTGCTCACACATGTGACAATGTTTTGTAGAGCGGAATTCGGTCTCCTGTTGAAATGTAAACTCCATAGGTAACGGGCAAAGGAACACCGTCTCTACATCTTCAGCGAGCTGTTTCATCTCCTGAGCGAACCATTTTTGCGCATCTTCCCCGCGATACGATTTATAGAAACTCAGAGTGTCATCATAAGTGCATTTGAAGAAATATGCAACACTATGTGGTATATGTTCCTGTAACGTTTTTGCTGCTTGAATCTTTTTATCAATTTCGCTAGTTGGCGGTTTAAGCAAACACTCGAGGTCTGCATAAACTACGAACGGTGTCTTTTCTTTATTCTTAAAGTTTTTAAATTTCAAGTTTGCGTCTTTGGGTTCGGGCATTTTGGTTTTACAATCATTTAGTTTGATACAATCTTTTGTGTGAATCTCCAGTTTCGATTTCGAAGTGAAATAATGCAGACAGCGGTCGCAGAAGAACTTTTGATGGTCATGTTTGCTGAGCTGTGTTGATACAAGGCGGCTTAAATTTTTTACCCATACGTAATGATATTTAGGTATACTTTTCCCGTCTTCTTCATAATGATTTTGGATTAGAAGCAGGTTTACATGTACGTCGTGTTTGTTATTTGTCAGATAGGTGGGTACGACGTTATATCCTTTCTTCATCTTTTCCAGAATGTATACGTTGATTGAAATATTATTTTGAGTTTCAAATCGGGGAATTTTTTTGATAGTCATGGGCATTGTTATGTTCTTTAAATTTAGAACTGTATTGTAGTGTGGATAGGATGTTGTGCGCTTTGCAATTTCAGATTGTGCAGGGTGGAGAGCAGAAGTTACCGCCCACGCAAAACATGCATCGTCTTCGTTTTTCACATTGATGCAAGCTTTTTTTAATTTTATTGATTTCGGCAACTCGATGTATGAAGAGCCAAGTTGTGGAGTAAATTTGTTGATATTGAATGAGATGTTTATTATCTCGCTCAAGGCCCAACCACTACTCTTTTCCTGAAATTCCTCAAGTTGTGTTAAAATGTCATCGTTGATGTTTTCCATAAACCATACATCCAGCTTTGTATCGCGGTAGATTGGAACGTTCTTCGTCTTCAAATATTTATAGTCCTCAATCTCAGCATCACCCTTCTTCATTATAAATAAACCACAAAACACAGCGTTGACTTTCAATGTAACTTCTTTTTTCAACATTGCCTTGATTCGTCGACAAAACAAGTCCTGGGCGTCTTTGAGAAATGCTGTGGGCTCTTTATGATTCAGACTGATTACAGCACCTGTTCGCATTCTGCATGCAAACGCAGATTGAATGTCAACCCATTTAACGCGGGTGCTTACACGATTCTTGCGGTTGGGGTTTGGCTGTGTATACCCCGAACCAACAATTCTCCTTAGTCCTTTCATTACAGACCGGAAGCTGTTCATAAGCGTTATACTGTTGATGATATGCTGCTTCTCACCCACGCTTCTTGCAGTCTTTAGTGCTGCATTCATGGTGCGGATATGTCGTCCACATTCCTTGATTGCTGACTCCATCATCTCCGGTTGTTCATGTATTATGAGCGTACGCTTGCGGTATTCCTCCACAAGTCTTGAAAAAGAATTCGGTGTTGAAGATGCCATTTTCTATAACAATAATATTTTTCTTATTAATAGACTACAACAATGTTCACTGATCAAGTTGATTAAATTTTATAATCACACACACACACCTATTTAAATAAATTTGAATAGGTGTGAAATGTCTGATAAAAATACTATTACTACTACTATGCAGATTAAATGAATAATAATAAGTTTGAATTGATATGACGCTGCAAAATGATACTGCGAGCTCAGAGCTTATCTACTTCCGTTCACATCACGGTTGAATGTATGACGCGTGAATTAATAGCGATAACAAATAATATTAATTTAGAATTAATTTGTAGTAGTAGTAAGGTAATATCAGGTATCCAAACCCCAAAATTATAATTTTATTGAACAGGTGTATTACCGAAAATTTGACTGACCACCAGATTTTGTCCGTTTCAGTCTATCACCTTGCGTTTGGGAGATAACGCCCGGGGTTAGGTGTGATTCACTTACGCGCTGCAGGTATTTCGCCGAGAACGCGGGTGCGACTGCTGCTGATACGCGGTAAACTTTCGAGACGCGGATGGAGTTTTAGCTTCTGGTTATTGTTATCAAATGTCTTGAGCATAAAAAATAGTTGCGGATGGTTTATGGTTATTGTTATCAAATGTCTTAAGCAAGAAATTTAACTGCGGATGGCTTTTGGTTATTGCTGATTCTAGTTCTTAAGCAACATTTTTACTGCGGATGGCGTCTGGTTATTGCCGATTCTAGTTCTTAAGCAAGAAATTTAACTGCGGATGGCACATGTACCATCCAGTTACTTACCTTAAAATTTCCAATTAAATGGTCTGAAGCACAAATTAAAAACACTAGGCGTATGCGATGTGCACTGAAGACTAATCAATCAGCAACTGATTAAATTTTAGGAAAATCGCGCTATTTATACCTTCGAAAATTTACCCAGTCATGTGACAGTGACAAGATGGGGAAACTTGCGGTCGCCTTGTATAGAAAGATAAGATTGTTCTTTGTCCCACATCCCGTCACAATGTTTCTTAATATGGATATTGGGAATCGTTACATATTTAACTTCCCGTCACAATGTTTCTTAATATGGATATTGGGAATCGTTACATATTTTAACTTAAAGATCGTTTGAAATATTTTATAACCTTGGTGCGATGATAACGTTGCTATCGTAGTCGTCACCGCTGCCGCTGCAGCTGGTGTGATTAGTGACGCATACCTCGCGAAGATGCTATCCGCTGGTGCGCGCTCACCAGTTCAAGGTCATACAGTCCGAGCGGTAACTAGCCAACGGTCAACGCTACGACGATTCTGATTGCCTTTTCAATTTTTTTTGTGGCTGCTGCACTCCGCAGATTAAATTTAGTTGGTCACGTGGTTGTGACGTCATGAAGGGGGCGTGGCCAAAAGGAGCAGTGGAGGGGATACATTTTTTTTTCAAAACCCCATAAGGATTTACATGGCGAATTGCTGTAGAACCGGCATAGCTAGTAGGTAAAGGAGGCGGGTTCTGCGGCCTCCTGAGGAGGAGGCTAGTATGCAACCATATATACATGAGCGCCTCTATCGGCGTGTGGCCTAACTAAAAGCGCCATCTAGCGGCAGCTAGTCAAAACTACAAGTGTACATTTGGTTGCCTGCATCCAAGATGGCGGCGGGAAATTCAAATTTAAATATACAGGGTGATCAAAATATAAAAATCCAAGATGGCGGCGGTTGCAATATACAGGGTGATCAAAAAATAATAATCCAAGATGGCGGCGGTTACAATATACAGGGTGATCAAAAAATAAAAATAAAAATCCAAGATGGCGGCTACTGAACGTGAGCTGTCAAAAAATCCAAAATTGCTACTTCCGGTCGAAATGAAAAATGTCAGAAATCGAAAAATAGCAACTTCCGGTCGCGACTTCCGGCCGTGTCATGTTTGTACTCAAATGAAAGCGCTCGACGCGAGGTGCACGAATTTGAGGTTATTTTGGGTCTAAGGTCCTTGTGGCACGAGTTGGCTTCCTGCTGGGTAAATATGGGGCATGTGACGTAATAAAAGAGGCAGTAGCTGCATTTCAAACAATCCTTTTATTTTTAAACATTAAAAAGACAAAAACATAATATTTAACAATCTGCCCTGTAAGTATAATAATCATCAGATACCCTTTCAAAATTTCTATTTATACATTCAATCATATAAAAAGCATTATTCGTGTTATTTATACTATTATCACGTATTACAGTTTTTAAGCCCTCACATAAATTTTCTACAGGTAATGATAAATCCAAACCTGTAACTACAATTAATTCATAGTAATCTTTAAAATCCTCCTTAAGAAACATTTCTAATTTATAATTTATCAGCTCTTTCAACTGATTTAAATTGTTGAACGTTTCTTCTGATATCATATTATATTTATTCACCAAGTCAAGTTCTGAACAAATCTGATGCACATACAGATTTATCTAACTATATTAACTAATAAAGATTAAAAATATATATGAACAAATATGTATAAAGTAAAAAAATATATAAATATTATAAATAAATAAATAACCTATCTATGAAATATCAACCAATATGCAATCATTAGAAGTTCATCATACATTGATAGCTACCATCGATCAAGAAGAAAAATCTTACATCAATATATCACAGTTCCAGAATCCTCTATGTCAGAGAAAGATCTGAGTAAATTTGAATTAATAAATATCAGTCTAAACTGTTATGGATTGGAATAATCAATTATGAGACCGACACGTCTAAATTTGTTTTGGGGATATCCTTATGTCCCCAAGCCAGCGTATGGATACCATCGTCACACACATAACGCTTATCATCGTAAGGCGATAGAGCCAATTTATTCTGCTCTAAAGAGTATATTGTATGCTTTATGGATTTAAATAAATTTTGTTTTCTAAAAATTAAATTTTGTTGAAAAAGTGATTGCTTGTAATCTGCTATATCAAGATCATTTGCAACCACATTTTTCTTAATACCCTTGGCTTTTTTCGTATGATGACCATCCACATTATTAATGTACATTTTTGCCCGCAACCCCAGAAATTCGGTCATTATACGGCCACCGTTCTCATCTTTCATGAGCCCGAGAACAGCTTTATTTTGCAAGGGGATATTGTAAGGATTATTAGGATCAAAATTTGACGTATCGAATTTATTTAAATTTTGTTTCATGTCCTCGTAATCAGTCCGAAACAGTAGCGTCAAACTGTCTGTGTCCATGTAGCACAATGTCACTTTATCCCCATATGTATGCTTTACGTAATCGTAATAAAAATCATACATTAATAATTTCGACAATTCCAAAACACTAAAGCCAATATATATATAGGTTTGTTGTACACAACCTTTAACCGATCTAACTGTATTGCAGACAAATTTTCATCAAAAATAGATATACAGTTAAAATTCGGCTTTGCTATTAAAGATTGCGCCCCCTGTCTACGTCCTATATCTTCCCAATGATTCACCAATCGGACATCGACACGCTTATCGACGTTTTCCATTGTCTTGCCGAAAACACTATTGTTCATTAATTTAAAAAAGTCTTTTTCGAAATCGTTTTTAGCTAATTGTCTGTGATATGTATTTAAATCAATGTATATTTTTAAAAAGTCTGATTGTTTGAACTGAAGAACTCTGTAAATTTTTGTGAGTTGAAGACCATTTCGCAGAGCCTGTTGCAAATTTCTGTAATGTATAATATATTTTTTCTTATTATCCAAACTAGCAATTCATTTTGTATTCTTAAATTTTGATGTAGGTGGCACAGTGTTTTCGACAAGAAATGGTAAGTCGTTGTGTTTGTGGTGTAGAGAATCAGGATATTCAATATCCACCTCCAAAAAATATCCAATTGATGAATCATCGAGAACGGATGATAAATCTAAATTTTGAATTTCAATTTCTGATAACCATTTAAAGCTACCGCATGGCAGATATTGAGACATTGCCCACCCGTACAAATTGTTTGCATCCCAGTACGTTAAGAAAGTTTTAGGCTCGGTAGAGTCATAGTCTGACATGTACTTGTTATTTGCGCAAGCATAACGCAGCGAGCACTGACTCAACCCACCTCTAATACCTTTCTTAACGAAATGGTGCATGTCTATGTCTGTAAATAATTCTAATTCAATTTTAGTTAATTTCAGCATGGCCGACCATGAAAGCCCCGGGGCTGTATAAAAGTGGGCCGGGTCTAGATTATAAGTTTTGTGGCAAACAGCACGGAAATTTTCAAATACGTCAGCCAAAAGCAGCACGTCGGTTTTCAAATACAAGTCAGAATACTCCCCCAAATTTCGACAACCAAATGTTTGCCAAACGTGCTGTGCATGTTCATACTCTTTCTGTGAAATGTCCGTATTAGTCAACGAATTGAAAAATTTATCTTTCTTAGGTAGAGTCGTTTCAGTCAATTTTGAAAAAGAATCAATAAAATTATATGGGAACACACCCTTTTTGGTAACTAATGAGAACTGATCACCATTAGGGAAAAATTTAACAACGTTTTCAAACTGCTCAGGTTTTAAATTTTGTGTCAATTTGTCCAAAGATGATGCCATAAACCTGAACGAATCTAAAAATCTCAATTTTAAATAAACATAATTTTCACGACTCTGTTTATCTACATAACTATCTACTTGAACTAATTTTGTATAGGAAATATATTTTTCCTTATTCTGAGGGATGACATCAATCCGCTCATTATTACAAGCCAATTCTTTTACAAATAAATGCGAGTCATAACCGCTCAAATTATAAAAAAAGACGGGAATATGTTTGGCTAATTTATAATTTAGATTACAATTTGAATGAGTGGCACCTCGAAATTTACCAGTCAAGTGGCAGTGATCGGCTACCTTGACTGAAGGTTCTAAGGCGAGATTACATATGTGACATGTGGTAGCTGATCTAAAGAAAGATTTTTCATCGTCTGTGATTGTCATTGGTTGAATAGGTTTTAGATAATTACTATAAATAAGTTTTGAATCGTCAGTCAGTCGCTCTATAAAAACTTTCGCGCAATCTAGACCCGTATACGTTTCAAATTTCGAAAGGGAATCATCATAGGAACATTTAATATAATAACCAAAACTATAAGGCACATGTTTATGGGTCGTAGTTGTATAGGAATTAGTGGAATCTGGATGACAGGAATGTATGGGTTGAAGAATAGATTCAAAATCTGCGTAAATAACAAAAGGAACTTGCAGCTGCTTATCAAACTCATCAAATTTCAAAATATTCCCCTGGACTTGCTCACCGTTTCTATTTTTTCTCAGGTCAGTGGTAGGCAGCGTGGTATAAACATGATTGCAATCATGCTCCATGTGTCGGTTTAACTGCCACTGACTCGAGAAAAATGTCAGACAACCATCACATAGAAAAGAGGCTCTCTTACCACCAGTTCTCTGACTAGAAACGAGGCGAGACATATTTTTGATGAGAACATAGTGGCCTTTTAAGCCTTCCTCAATATAAAGTAAATTTACATGAATGTTTTTTCTAAATTTAGTGAAATAAATTGGCCCAACCACCTCATGAATTTTCGTTTCATAATTGAATTCTAATCCATAAACATTTATACTAATATTATTATTCACTTCAAATTTACTTACATTTTTCAACGACATTGGGAACTCTACATCTGTTAAATTAAGAACGGTGGTGTAATGTGGGTAGCTAGACGTTCGTTTAGCCATATCTGCCGCTACAGGGTGCAACGCTGCTACCACAGACCAAGCAAAACATGCATCATCCCCGTTCTGTACATTGATGCAAGCTTTTCTCCTCTTGATCGATGGGGGCAGATCAATGTATGAAGACCCTCGAATAGCAACATATTTGTTGATATTTACCTCCAAGTGAGAGATGTTCAGGAAGGCCCAACCAGAATCCCGTTCCTAAAATTAAAAGCTTTTAGAATCTTGCAATTTATAGAATAAATAAAATTAATTTACCTGAAACTCCTCACTCTTAATTTTTATAGCGTCCACCAGCTCATCATACATCTCGCTGAGGTCTGTCTCCCGCGAGACAACGGTGTAGCGGGTGTTAAATGACTTCAACTCTGGCGCGGCATCATCCGTCGGCTTTGCAAAGTTCGCAAAGAGCTCCAATCCGACTTTGACACCACCAGAGTTGAAGTCATTCAACACACCCCGAATCAGACGAATCGTCTTTTCCTTGACCTACACACACAATTAGTTATTATTATTATTTTATATTACATTATTAAAAATTTAAAAAAATAAAAATAAAACGACTTACCTCTGCAAGGAAGCTGGGAATATCTATCATGCGTTCCCCTGAATTGACCCGGTAGCTGGCAACTCGGCCTTTGAAGCCGGTTACCAGCTCCGCTACACCATCCTCCAGCGTGCGCGCCACTTTCGCACAATGTCGCTGCGATTTTAAATGACCGCCATATTTGTTGCGGCATGAGAAATGCTCCCCGCAGGCGTTGCAGGAATACGTGGATGTTGTCGTCGCCACAGTATTGTGGTCCAGCCTCGACTTCTTCGGCGAGCTAGACCCTCCTCTACACGCTCGCTCGTGCCGCAACAAATTATCGCGTCGTGAAAAATTGCAACCGCAATTCTCACAAGCGTGAACACTAAAACAAATTATATTAATTTACATAATAAAGCAATGAATCGTTTAAAAATTACCTGTTGTTTGATGCGATACCACTCGACCGCGCCCTTTTTAAAGGAAGTCTTTCGCCGCTACCGCCGGCACAGCTCTTAACATGGCGACTCAGATTATCGGTCCGCGAGAACGCACGTTTACATTTTTCACAGGAAAACACTGAAAAATATCATTAATGAGAGTACGGTTTTTAATCCAACACATATTAGTTGATGTATATGTAAATCAGTATTCAGCTCATTTATAAAAATATTAAATAGACACTTACTAGCGAGAGAATAATCGGCTTCCTTCTAAACACACACGAACACACAAACTTCGCAAGAAAACAAGGAACAATGTACCTCTTGGAGGAGTGAAATGCAACTGACTAATTAGCTGATAAGAAATTATTTATATGCGCGACTTGTACTATCAGCAGGAAAACCACATCCGCCTTATTCGCAAACAACGAGCGGTTACATCGATTCTGATTACTACAATGTTACGAAAGAATAAAATAAAACTATTAAAATTAATTACGTTTTTATTTCCTTTAAATAATCATATAATATTTTTACATTTTCAATAGTACATATACTATAATTATTGAAATGATTTAAATATACATGCTCGGTTTTAATTAAATTCGGGCAATCATAATATTCATCTTCATTATTTTCTAAATTAATAATTGTATAATTATTTTGCGACAAATACAAACTTAAAATAGATTCAATAAACTCTTGTTTAACAGCTCCTTTAACAAATATTATTATTCTAAAACTAGTTGTATTTCTAATGTGATATTTTAAAATGTGCGGAATAAGTTTTAACGGTATATTTCCAGTATTGTATTTAAGTCCATGATGATTATTCTCCAACCAGCATGTCTGTTTTTTATTGGAGATGCTGAGAGAACGGAATGGTGTTGGTGGTTTGAATGAGTAGGTGTTCACATCATTCTCGTCGAATGATTTGATGGAAAGTTCCTTTGGTATAAATTTTTCATTTACAATAAATCCTTGAACATCGATAATAAACCGCCGATTCATAGCGATGCTGTGCTGCTGCTTCTTTCTCAGTATCGGTGCTAGTAGCTTTTCCAAATGATTGATTCTTTCACGAAAACGGATACGATTGGCAGCACTCCACAACCATTCGCTACCATTTCGAGATTCACACTGGGATTCAATAGTAAAAATTTCAACTATATCTACCCCACCAGAATCTGTTAAAAATGATACACATTTCTGTCTCACGTTATCAATTTTCGCACTATTCCTGACAACTGTGTCACATAAAATGAGACAATATGCTTGAGTGTTTGCTCTAAATGCTCGTGCAGCTTCCAGTTCTACTTTTAAATCAATGGTGGATGATTTTATACTCTCATTCTGTTTAGACACATCGAAGACAAAAAGAACATGTTCCCTGAATTCGATCATATTTAGTATCGGCTCATTGGCACTGTTACCGTAATAACTGTTTTGGAATGCTGCATACATGTAATAGAGTTGTGCATAATCTCCATTATTCATATCAAGATTTAAATTGTCATACGGATAGGAGTCTGAGTTTAGGTAAATTTTCATATTTCGTACTGATGCATTATCAAATTTGGATGCAGTTCTTGTATGATTATCCCTTCGTCCCTCTTGCAGTGCAATTATTATATATCGAGGCTTCTCTAGACTCGTAGATGTTTTCACCGACCAGATGTCTCTGTCAGTATTTTTTAGGGAGGGTAACTCGTGCAACTCCCATTTTCGAAACAGAATCAAAATTGGTTTATCTTCTTTGAGTCTATTCAAAACATCCAATCTAATTTCATCGTTGAGTTGAATATGTGGAATTCTCCAAAGCACTTTGTCTATATCGAACGTTATATTCGTATCTCCCTTGTAACAATTTACATCAGTTCTGGCACGTAGTAGAATTAATTCCTGTTTCACATTAATTAAAATCTTTGTATAATCCTCTGCAAAGCCAAGTAAATACTTTAGTGGGATCAGAGCATAGAACTTTCTAGTATTTTCAAAGTATGTAACATTTGTAGCACTTGCAGCCCATCCAAATAGATCAAGTATATGCTGATCTCGTTTAGTGTTGGAAAGTAATCCTTTAATCGTGCTAGTGATTCCAACATCACGATTTTTATCGATTTCAACTCCATTCAATTCATAGCGAATTTCATCAAACAAATACGCGTAAGCGTTTTTAACAAATTCAAAATTGTGTACAGTTGCAGGCGCAACGAGTGCTGGAAACTGAACGGTTCCACTCACATAAATATAACTTTCACTAGGACATGTATATACATCCTGATTTTGTATGACTATACGAATCTCATCGTTGTTTCTATAATTTTGAGCCAGAGGATGGTATGTGTGAAATTCATTCTTTGTAATAGTCTCTTCATAGTGAATATTGGAAAATATGTTTACTTTATCCATAACGTTAATGCTTCTTTAACTTATAACCTAGAGATAATAGTTTATTTTTCAAAGTAGGTGTTAACTCTTTCCTAGCTAAATGCGGACTGATGGGATTGTATCTTGTTACGTTGTTTATATGCTTACAATGAAAATTAATCCCCATCTCTCTCACTTAATACTCTTTAATTCTAATCGCACCAGTATTTTTTCTCCTCTGAAATTTACAGGATGACCGTCTTGATCGAGGATTGTCACTGTAATGTTATCTATTGCTCGGGCATTAATAGGCAAGTAAATGATGTTGCGGGGTTCGATGTTTATTGCAAATCCAGGATCGACGGTGGGTGAAAATTCGTATATGGTATGCGACAACTTGTTATCGTAATAAGCACCGTGTACAATATTGCATTCGACTCGTACACTGGAAACTTTTATAATTTCCACAGGTAAATCGGATTCGTGCAATTGTCCAGCAGCTAATATCTGTGCAGAAAAACCCAGCAGTCTTCCAATTGAATGATTAGAAGTGAAATCAATGTTGTATTTACTTTTTATTTCACATTTAAGTGTATTGTTTTTCGGTTTAATCGACAGCACTTTATCTCGCTCGTCCTTGTCGTGGGTGGTGCTATCATCAAGCAGCTGGTTTTGTAAATAGAGTTCAATATCTGTTATCTCATATGAACCTGCAGGAATTATAATCTGCTTCTCCTCGTCACCGTAACAGAATAAATTATTACGGTCTTCTTCAATATTTGGAATAGTGTTATATGTATAGAATCCTATTAATCCTAGGCAATATAATTTATCATGATTTAATTCTATAGGTGGATAATAATTCACTGACAACACATTCGTATTACTTTGCAGCGTGAAGGTCTGAGACATGACTGACACATATGTGCAGTTGTCTTTACTTTTATTACTCCAATAAGAATTGCAAACATAAATGCCCGCAGTTGTAACTGTTAAAATTTTGGTATCTATCATGATTGTATTTTATGTTGCTACCTCGAAAATATTTTAACAATTCGGTGGGCGGTTGTAAATCACCAAAACTGTCAAAATATGTAACATATTTTCCATGTTTCTTGTATGCTACCCAATGCGTACCGATCCCTTTCACAGAGTCTAAATTCACAACCGCACACTCGTTACGCAAAGGTTTGATTGGAAGCGTGTCACGCATAAACACACCACGGAAATGTTTAAGATCTTGTGTATATTTTGCAATATCAGCATCGTTGAGAGGACGTCGAGGTAGCTTACTTAGCAGTTTTATGACTTTTTTAAATAAAGTCCCAACCCTTTTCGGTACGGTTTCAAATAAAGACCACGACCACTTTTACCTAATGCGATTGCCTCCATCGTTTTATTATGTCGTTCTGATTCAGCTAATTTATTTCGTGCATCCTTTGAGGCACTAACAGCCTTCGCAATTCCTGCGGCACCTCCAGCCAACGAGCCGAGAGTGCTTAACCCAGCAAACAGTGGGATTAGCGGTAAAATTCCACTCTGCTTCGGTATTGGAATTATACGTGGAGTACGAATTTTTCTACGTCCCCCCACTTCCCTCACAGCTGCTCTAGCTGAAGCAAGAGCAATTTTACTACCTTCTCTAGCATCCAAGGACTTGAATTTTTTCATTGCCTTGCGTACTTTTGAGACAACACCACTATTTAAAGCTACTTTATTTTGCTTAGTCTTGCGTTTAACACCCATCCCAAGTTTTCGTTTAACCTTCATTGCAGTAGCAACTGATAAAGCTGTCGCTTTTTCACCAAGCTTTGCGTCTCTCGCCTTTACTCTTTGCCAAGCAGCTTGTTGAAGTATTTTATCCGCTGCGTGTCGATCTGACAATTGATTGCTTCGTGAATATGCGATATCGTGTTGTTTGCAAGCACCGTCTAGAGCGTTAATGCCTGGATCACCTCTTGCTAAACGTTTTTCTAACTTTGTACCTGGTCCACAATACTGATAACCACCTGGTACATGCAACTCGAACGGAAGCTTGTTGATGAGTGAATTGATGATTCCTCTACCGGTGTACATAACTGTATGATGTTTTTGGAAAACTATCCGTCTTATTTATAAACAAGTTTAGGGAAATTATGGTCAGTATGATGCGATTTGTTAAACAGAAACAATCCCTACCGATTATGAATCTAGACAACTGTGTAGGCGAAGGTATGTCGCTCACAAAAGAGAGGCGTCATGGTATTTTGCTTCCAAACACACTCAGATGTCTAATTTGTGGTCCATCGATGGAAAATCTAACGTGATGTTGAGTCTACTGTTTGATGAAAACGGATTGAAATTTAAGAATGTCTATGTATATTCCAAATCACTATACCAGCCTAAATATCAGTTTCTCGAAAAAGTTTTAAAACCACTCAAGGGTATTGGATATTTCCCCTTTAAAGAGAACGTTGAGATCATGAAACCTAGCGATGCAAAACCTGATTCAATTTTTATATTCGACGATGTGCCTTGTGATAAACAGGATGTGATACGCGAATATTTCAGTATGGATCGTCACAACAAGATTGATTCTTTCTACTTGTGTCAAACGTACACGCGAATTCCGAAACATCTCGTACGTGATAATGCTAATTTTATAATACTCTTCAAACAGGATGATTTAAATCTAAAGCATGTTTTCAATGATCACATTTCCAGTGACATGTCTTTTGACAAATTCAAGGATATGTGTATAGCATGCTGGAAAGAACCCTACGGTTTTATTACAGTGGATAAAGATTGTGACATAGATAAGGGAAGATATCTTAAATATTTAGATGAATATATAGTGTCGAGTAAATAGATATTTATTAATAGATAACAGACCATCGAAGGAATAAGACCTGTTAACCTGTTTAAGTTGTTATTTGAATATCTGTTTAAGCTGTTCATATACCTGTTGAAGCTGTTCAAAAGCTGATCATTAGCTGTTCATACATGTTCAAATCTGTTCAAACCTGTTCAAAAGCTGATCATTAGCTGTTCAAACCTGTTCAAAATCTGATCATCAGCTGTTCAAACCTGTTCAAAATCTGTTCGTTAGCTGTTCAGCCCTGTTTAAAGATGGGTCGAAATGTTCAACGCAAGTTGATTGATACTCAGAAAGCAATTCGCAAAAAGTTGTTGGCTATGAAGCTGAATCGAAGCGAGGAAGATGAATTACTGAATAAAACTTACAAACCACTAAACGAACCCATTAAAAATTTAATACTTACACAACAACAAGCACCTACAAAGAAAATTAAACAATCTACAAGTCCTATTAAATCATTTAAGCAATCTAGAAGTCCTTCTAAAATTCCAATTAAATCATTTAAACAAAAACATCAAAGTTCAAGTTCAGACATGGATGATGATGATATGGTTAGGAGTTCTAAACGCAAAGCAAGTAATTATATACAGAAAACTCAGCCAAAGCAACCCACAGCACAGTTTTTACCAATGGAACATGAGGATACTTTTGAGAATGCTGCTGCTATAACTGATACAATACGCTCCAATAATGATAATGCTGATGATGAAGATGATGATGAAATTTTTCAAAGTGATCGAAACATGTATCAAACGTTTGTTGAAGAGACTAGACCCGAAGCTTTGCGGTCCTATTTGGAACAGTATGCTCCACTGCCAAGACAATACTTGGAGCAGTTAATCAGCGATGGAGATGATGCATTTGATTTAAAATATGGTATAACTTTTAATCCACACACCGAGAAATGGATGATTGCTAAATCAGAAGTTGCGTTGAATGGTAATGATTTAATTATAAAAGGAATTCACTATAAGGGTACTCCCGGTTTGTATGAGTTGCTTTTTAAAAAACTTCCCATTGGATTTAACGAAAACGATACACGAAATTATAAAGATATATTGGAGAGAACGAATGCTTTGAAGAGAAATTATGAACCTACTGGTCAGAAACAGGGGAATAAATCACGCAAATATACAAGTATAATAAAACCCCTTTTCGATAAACCAGCTATTCCTAGAACGCATTCCTGGTCAGGTCCATCAGCATCTGGCAGGGGTCTTTTTGATTCCTCTTTAGACATCAACTCTAATAATAATTCGAATATTGAATCATTGCCATTGAAGAGGAATTACGCGAAGCTAATATAATAGAGTGAGAGAATAATTTATGATCAGAAGTACAATGAGTATTGACAAGTTCGGACGCCATTCAAACCGTAAAAGTGGCATAACTCGCGGTCCCCCTGGGCCTGGGTTTCTTTTTACACGTGATGGAGATTTTAATGTAGACAATAAAAGAATCTGCAATATAAATGAACCGCTTGATAAATCAGATGCTGCCACTAAAGATTTTGTTGATAAAAATATTTCAAATGTTAATCATTACTTGAATAAGGCTAATGATAAGACTGATATAATTAATAAAGACTTGCTAAATGTCAGTGATGTACTCGGTCAGGAAGTGTTGGATTTAAAAGCATTTGCAAACGAGTTAAAAGGATACAAAACTGAAATTGATTTAGAAGTAAAAGAATGTAACATGAAAATAGATACTGTACTTAAAACGTTAACAGAAAATATAAATATGAAACATAGTAATTATGAAGCCTTTAATGCACAAATGGAAAATAATTTAAAAATATTAAATGATAAAACTTTGGAATGTGATGACAAAATAAGTAATGTTCTATTAACATTGACGACGAATATAAAAACGAAACATGATAAATATACAACATTTAAAAACAAAGCTGAAAAGGAGTTGCAGACGTTGGCCTCTGATATTAAAAAAATTCAAGATACATTATCACGACAACCACAGAGTAAACCAAAAGTGCTTGCACCCGCAGGCATAGTGGATTTTAAAGATATTCCTCATGGGCCCCCTAAATTGGGATCCATCAGGCAGGACGTAGTGAATGAGTTACATAAACCAGCTCGTAAAAATTTCAAGAGACGTCGAGTTATATTAAAAGGATTGGATGATTTGTGGCAGGCGGATTTAGCTGAATTTGGTCCGTATGCTCGTGAAAATAAAGGCTATAAATTCATACTGGTGGTGATTGACTGTTTCTCGAAATTTCTATGGACTATGCCGCTAAAAGACAAATCTGCAGCAAGTTTAACGGAAGCATTCAGGAAAATCTTTCAAACTTCTGGTGGACGTGTTCCTCGAAACTTGCAAACAGATCAGGGTAAAGAGTTTTACAATCAACAATTTAATACGTTAATGAAGGATCATAATGTGAATCATTATTCCACGTATACTCAAAGGAGTTGCAGACGTTGGCCTCTGATATTAAAAAAAATTCAAGATACATTATCACGACAACCACAGAGTAAACCAAAAGTGCTTGCACCCGCAGGCATAGTGGATTTTAAAGATATTCCTCATGGGCCCCCTAAAATTGGGATCCATCAGGCAGGACGTAGTGAATGAGTTACATAAACCAGCTCGTAAAAATTTCAAGAGACGTCGAGTTATATTAAAAGGATTGGATGATTTGTGGCAGGCGGATTTAGCTGAATTTGGTCCGTATGCTCGTGAAAATAAAGGCTATAAATTCATACTGGTGGTGATTGACTGTTTCTCGAAATTTCTATGGACTATGCCGCTAAAAGACAAATCTGCAGCAAGTTTAACGGAAGCATTCAGGAAAATATTTCAAACTTCTGGTGGACGTGTTCCTCGAAACTTGCAAACAGATCAGGGTAAAGAGTTTTACAATCAACAATTTAATACGTTAATGAAGGAGCATAATGTGAATCATTATTCCACGTATACCATTATGAAAGCATGTATGGCGGAGCGAGTAATTAGAACGTTAAAAGATAAATTGTATCGAGCATTCAGCTTGAATGGTAAATATAATTGGTACTCTATTTTGAACGGGATAACAATGGAATACAATTCTACAAGACACAGTACCACAGGCATGAAGCCAAAAGATGTGGATGCTAAGAAAGAGAAACAACTCCTCAACACTGTGTATTCACATATAAAGATTGCTGGAAAAGGACAATTTCGTGTGGGCGATGTTGTGCGTATAAGCAAGCAAAAAGCATTATTTGATAAAGGTTATACGCCAAATTGGTCTACGGAATTATTTCGAATTCAAAAGGTTAAGATTAGCAATCCCATAACATATTTATTGAATGATATGCAGGGCAGTCCAATTCAAGGAGCGTTCTACGAGTATGAACTGCAAAAAGCGAAACATGAAGATGTCTACTTGGTTGAAAAGGTGTACGTAAAATGGCTTGGACTTGATAAATCCCAGAATAGTTGGATTCATAAATCGAATGCTTTATAAATTTAAATCATTTTAGTGTGTCTGCTAACAGTGCAAACATGTTCGGTCCACATCCACAATTGTGTTATTGCAAGTCTTGTAATGGTACCGAAATAACTACGGTTAAATACAAATCTAGTTATAAAACACATTTATTTGCATTATTATGTTGTATTTGTATATGCTCCCCATGTATTCCCTATTGTATACACTCTCTCAAGAATAGCAAACATTATTGTACTAATTGTAATTCGTATTTAGGAACTTATAAATGTTGAATAAAATGTATAGATTTTTTTAAATTTAAAATAAATATTTTACTTACCTTAAATATATTGTTTTATTTATTTATTCTGTTACTGCTGCTGAGAAAGAAAAAATATATGAAAAACCAGAAGATTATTTAATTTTTTTTTTTTTATTTATTAATAGTATTGGCGATATCAATTAAAGACATGAGACATGATACTATCACTGCAATAATGGCAATAATTTCGAGTAAACTATAACAATTGGGGTGTTCAATTAAAGTCATAGAACATATTACTATCAATAAAAACATAAGTATAATGAGTTGTAGTAAGTCATAATTGAGGAACTTCTTTACTGGGGAACATTGAGCTGATGATGATACATATTCTCTAGATGTTGTAGAGGAGTTGACTTCTTCTTCCTCTTCAAAGAAGGCTGTGCTAGGGGAGTAGACTTCTTCTTGCTCTTCGAATAATTTTGTGCTGGGAATGTATTCGACTACTTGCATTACTGGTTGTAACGCAATGTCATCTTCTTCTCTTGGGATTGTGGGTAATTTCATCACATGATGCAACCATTGCTCGGTTTTGTAATATGATCGGTTTGGAAATACGTACAGTAATTTAAAATTGATAACACCATCCTCGATGTCACTTCCATCAATTTGTGTAACACATGTTGGTGGTAGGGTTCCGGGTAGCAAAATCATTCTCTTCCATCCAAAAGGCCACGTATCATTGCGGTCGTCGTCCATGATGATATGACATTCCTCTATTTCGGCACTTGGTATGGTGGAATAGAACGTTGTGTCGAATATCCCAACCATCAGAACAAAATTGCTAATGTTCATCAACATTTTAAATGGTAATATTTTTACTTGGACACTTAAACAATGCCTACTAAAGTTTCCGGAGCGATGTTTAGACATTTATAGCATCTGTAGCGAGGTGGTGGGGGTCCATCGATATGATCTCTTTCCCCTGGTAAATTATAATGTTCGAAGCAGGGAAGGCATGCTATGATGTCATCATCTTCTTGAAAATATGATGGTAAAGAATCCCACATAGAATGTAATTCTAATGCTGTTATGTGGTTGATTAAATGTAGTTTATATTGTCCTCGGCAATGACAAGCACAACATTTATTCACTGATGCAAAGTTTAGATAAAAGCTGGTGACACTCTTTAACATCTTGATAATTTTTAATAGCTAATTTTAACTCGTGTATTTTTTTAATGTGTCTCTCCAGTCGCTTTCGTTGTTGGCGGTGTACTGCCTCTGCTGCTGTTGATTTAATATCGACTATGATCTTAACCATGACTCTGCCGTGTTGTTTGCACGTCGTGCACAAACTTGTTTCTATTATATGCTATTACTTCATACATACATTCAACGCTCTCAAAAGTGTATCCGCGCGTGGAAGTTTCCAGCAAACTTTTCAAAGTGGATATTACCTCGCAATCTTCACGCATGTTTAAAAAGTGAAGCACATACTGGTTATAATAATCCGCGAAATTTAAGGATCTTTCCAAACGATAATCAACTAATGAACCCAACCCGCATAACTTTCGCACTGCTTCGACATCGAGTTTTAGGGTTACTCCTCTTCGTTTGATTATTACAGCAATGTTCTTATTTTTAAACGTTGGTCGTTGAAATTTTATTGTACAATTATCAATCACTTGCATTGCTGGTTCTTCTACATTCGTTTCTATTTGATGATGATTGGTTATGTCTTGAAGATGGCAGCTGCAGTTTTCACACTTTCTTTTCCTAGATATTGTCTTCCCCACAGGTAACGATATTGAGAGAATCTTTTCCTCTATTGTTAGCAATTGCTTCTTCAACTGTGACCATTCGATTGGAATAAAGGTGATGCTCCCTTTTGAGCTATAGAGTCGCATGCATTGGTAGTATCCTCGAATGGCACTAAATCCGGTTGATACAGAGAGTTGGTGTGATAGGGAATAGCCAACTTCATTCACCAGTCGACATTCACTTTTCATCTCCTCCTCATAGTTTTGCAACATGGTGTCGAGGAATGCTGTTGGTGAACTTCTTCCAGAATCACACTGATCTTCGGGCATGTGTATTGTAGGATACTCTGGTTGTGACATTTTCGTTGATTATGATAAGACTAATTAATTTAATAGAATTCCGTGGTATTTATACTCTGGCAATAAATTCATCAGCCAATCAGCAGTGGGAAATGCATCCGGTTTCTGTTTGTTTATCACTACCACATCCTGTATTAAAAACCGTTAACACTCGAAACCTGTTATCGTGCAGGAAATACTTCTCGCTTATCAGCGGAAATGTTTTATCACATAGGAAATATATCCTGTTCATTTCAGTGGAAATACCTTATCACACAGGAAATATATCCTGTTTATTTAGCGAAGATGTATGAAACTTGTACAAACGTGATTCGCTTATCAGCCGAAATATCTTATCGCGCAGGAAATACTTCCTGTTTGTTTCAAATAAACTATATAAGGCGCTCTAGTTGTTCAATAGTCAGTCAGTTAGTCACATCTACTTGTTCTATCAACATGTTCGAGCCTAAATCAAAGAAACTTAAGTCTCTCAGAGAAGCTGATGGTTGTGAAATATTTACGAGTACAGCTCAAAAGAAAGATGTAGCAGCAGTAAAAAGCATCAACCAAAAAACAATGTTAGAACATAGCAATCCGCGGGTTTTAATTGAACAACTTGGACAAAATGGATATGTAGCGTACACCGATCGTCGCCAATTGAACGAGGTATTCAAAAGACAGGGTTTCCTGCTGGGTGAAACTACCTACCAATTAAACAAAAGCAACACGAAGCATGTTTCAGTGGGGCTCAGTCCGCATCACGACTTCAAACCTATCATTAACATTTGGGGCGGATACAACCAAGTGTTATTCACACAAGAAGAGTGGTTCCAGTTTTGTGATATCGATGTGTTATCCATACCCAACGGAAAATGTCTGAATCTCGGGAAATATCATAGGGTGGGACGTTTAGAATATAAAAATTATGAAGTTATTACGATTAATTGT
This sequence comes from Lordithon lunulatus, assembly GCA_963942505.1. Classification (NCBI taxonomy): domain Eukaryota; kingdom Metazoa; phylum Arthropoda; class Insecta; order Coleoptera; family Staphylinidae; genus Lordithon; species Lordithon lunulatus. The sequence continues at coordinate 35,933,283 of OZ012670.1, read as the reverse complement.
ATTGCATCAGAAATTATGATATCAGAAGAAACGTTCAACAATTTAAATCAGTTGAAAGAGCTGATAAATTATAAATTAGAAATGTTTATGTTTCTTAAGGAGGATTTTAAAGATTACTATGAATTAATTGTAGTTACAGGTTTGGATTTATCATTACCTGTAGAAAATTTATGTGAGGGCTTAAAAACTGTAATACGTGATAATAGTATAAATAACAGGAATAATGCTTTTTATATGATTGAATGTATAAATAGAAATTTTGAAAGGGTATCTGATGATTATTATACTTACAGGGCAGATTGTTAAATATTATGTTTTTGTCTTTTTAATGTTTAAAAATAAAAGGATTGTTTGAAATGCAGCTACTGCCTCTTTTATTACGTCACATGCCCCATATTTATTGCATGCTGTATATTGCAACCGCCGCCATCTTGGATTTTTATATTTTGATCACCCTGTATATTTAAATTTGAATTTCCCGCCGCCATCTTGGATGCAGGCAACCAAATGTACACTTGTAGTTTTGGCTAGCTGCCGCTAGATGGCGCTTTTAGTTAGGCCACACGCCGATAGAGGCGCTCATGTATATATGGTTGCATACTAGCCTCCTAGGACCTACAGGCGATGTTCTTGAGTTGATATATATCGATCTGAGCACAGCTGGGCGCCGTATATACAGCATGGGGATAGCTCTGATACCAGCCATATTCAACCCACGGCCATATAGGACCTAAATGCGATGTTCTTGAGTCGATATATGTCGATCTGATCACCGCTATGCACCATATATATATATATATATATATATATATATATATATATATATATATATATATATATATATATTCTATATAGCTACTTTCGACGATCAAGCGCCGAGCAGCGTCCGAGGAGTGGGGACGCGAGATGCGCGTGAAATGAACGGCGGCCGGGCCCAGTCTTGCTGTATGTGTAGGCAGCGAAGCAAAATATTTTAAATCTTGATCTCAATCGCCTCTCTGGTCGCCTTACTTCATTAATGAAGATTTATAGTTGCGATATTTCTATCTTTAATATGTTTAATAACTCTTTATGTTACTCTTTCATTATATAATATAGCAACAGTTTCGAGTAATTGTCATTAGTAATTAAAATCTGCTTGTATTTGGAAGGACTATTGCTGGTGGCTGGCGGAATGCTATAATTTCTTATCACTGTGGCATGTGCGGAAACGATGCGTGGTACCCGTTTCCCGTGCCTAGAATTGTTTTCAGTAGTGCAAGCCGTCTCCACTCCTTTAAATCTCAGCCCGAGATAGTCGAAAAAACCATATAATCTCTCGATATAGCTATTTTCATTTTGATTTCATTATTTTTCTGTTGTTTTTGCCTTTAGTATAAATATTACTTCTTCAAAAATACTTAGTAGTATACGTAGTACTGCAGGAAATTAATGTATATATCACCCAAAGTTTATAATATAGCAAGACATAATATGAGCGCTAGATAAATAATTATTAAAAATGGTCGCAAGTTAAATGAAGTACGGTGGATATTTTATAAAATAAAAAAAACAATTCGAACCGAATCGAATTGAACCATTAGATATTCGGGGTGAATCGGTTTTAATAAAGCGAGGGGTTGTAGTTCCAATATATAATATTTCCTATTAATCGTTTTCCTAGGTAAGTCGTTTTAAATGTCTTAGCAGCCAGGCCACAGCGAACAAGTTTATTGCCCGTGTTGGCTATGTTTAGCCCGGCACTTGATATAAATTCAAGGAGTGACTCGCCTCTAGGGTTGATGTTGGTGCTTCCCTATGTGATATGGTGGACATTGGCGTCGCAGTCGATGATGGATTTTAGGTTCCTTCCTTCGCAGTAGGCAACAATTTCCTGGCGGAGCATACAATCAGTCTATTCAATTCACTCTCGGTTTGTGCTGTTAAAAGAGCTGTAACGAAGTCCGAGGTACATAGCGACGTTATTAATGTGCAGCTTATCCTTTTGTTGAATCAGGGCCAGGTCTAGGCCTTCTTTGTCCACTCCCCCACATGTGATACCGAAGGCGACTTTGGCATGTTGGAGATTCGCCTGTAGCGCCCTGATCTCCTCCATAATTCCGGATAGGTCGGAGTCTCCGGTAAAATTCCTGGCGGAACAGTTTCTTCTCCCTTCTCTATCTCCATACACGCGTCGGCCAATTAATTTACTAGGTAGTAGGTCGGCGCTTCCTTTCAGAGTATTGACCTCCTCGGCGTGTGTGTGAGGTATTGGGTGGGCCCCGTCGAGGGTGGTTCTTCTATTTCCCCGCCTTCTTTATGTTCCCTAGTCTTCGTCCAGAATGTTCCCATGCCGAAGTAGGGCGACATATTGCTGTTCTCCAGGGTCGCCTGTGAACCTGTGTCTATGGAGAAGGTACATACTTGTCCCGTCTCTGTAGAGGTAAAGCCCCAAATTGTCCGTAGACTCGTCTTCAAATCGAGATTGGTCACTTGCAGCCTTTCAGAATCTTGGAGGAATCTAGCCTCTCTCCGTATTCGTCGGGTACGATTACGGTATATGAACAGGGTTTCAGTATGTCCTCTCCCTCCAGAACTTTTAACGCTGCCCCCCTCGAAAGGCTAAGGTGTTGAGACTTTGTCCTTTAGCCAATTCGCAGTTAGCTGTCTACACAGGTAACGACTAAGTAGGCAGGCCTGTGGGTGCATTTGGCGATCCTTATTTGTGATCTGTCTTCTGGTATGCGCTCCGGCGCCGTGGGATGGCTCTCTGGTCGGCGACTTGCCTTTCCGGGTCCATCTGCGCAGAAGGAAACCGTCTTGCACTACAGCCACTTTCACTGCTTCCAGTTCCTCTTTGAACTAGGTGCTTCACCAGGTTCGGGCCTACTTTTTGGCATGCTGTTGAGGAGAACTGGTTTCGGAGCGTTTCGTCCGCTTTCAGGAAGTTTCCCCTGAGCGTCGTTCTTTTGACGTCCAGGTAATCATTTCCGCTTTCTAGCAGAGCCTTTAACCTCTTTTTGATGGCGCCTGAGAGGCGAGCAACAATCGTGCGACATCAGGTCCGCTTCCTCTGCAGATTTTAACCTGCAGACGTGTTGCGCGGTAGGTGGTCTGTTAGCTTTACCTCTTAACCCTTGTTTGTTGATGCAGAGCACTTGTACATCATAGTCCTCTTTGGCGCTGCTGGCCTTGTAGCCTTTGCAGGACCATGACCTTCGGTATACGATCTTCATTGTGTTTGACGGTTGGTTGTTTTGCTTCGTCCCACTAGATTCTAGGGAAGGGATGGCCCCGAGTAGAGCCCGGCGTGCGTTGGTGAGGCTGACTATAAGGAGGTGTCGCCTCGTGCCCTCAGTGGAACGTTATGGTCTGTATACTCACCCTGCGGCCATTCCATTATTGGCTTCGGTGGTACCACTTGTATAACCATTGTTAACCAGGCGGCAGTTAAGGTTACCCCCGTACCGTCGTCTGGCCGCTTTACTCTCATTAGCTGCGAGCTTGCGGGCTCCTGCCCCGCCATATCGAGCGATGTTACTGGGGTACACCACGTAGAGGTGAGAGTAGCATTAGAACCTCTTTGATTCATTCGGATGTGCATAGGATGGCCTTAACTGAACAGCATACGATTGGGGCACTATGTTGTTTAATGATCGGACCCGTTGTAACTTAATATGACGAGATAGACGTGAATACATTAGACATAGTGTAGGAGAACTATATTTTCAGTTCTTCATGTTACAAAGAACTGCTTTTGGTGGACTAATAGGAGATATTTTTCTGACGATTGTGCAAGCCTCAATAAAACGAAACAGCGTTACCATATAAATGAACAGGAATGTCTATCAATAGCTTAGGCCATTCGACAACTTGGAACATTACTGGAAGATCGAGCAATATTTTACTGTGTCATCGAATACAGAGTTTCGATTCTTCTAACAGTCGTAGGTGTCATGCGCTCATGGTGCTTATGGTGAAGAACTTATTAAATTGGTGAAGGATCACGTGTAATCCGCACCATCGGCGAATGCTGATAGGTTTAGAATACGAAAACAAAAAGCAGGAAAGTCCATTACAAACTATATCTCAACGCTAATATGCGATTTTAAATCTACATTGAGGGTAAATCTGCGAGTTCAGATGGTCTTTCGAATATCAAAAGATATATTCAATATGTCGATCATAAGACGGCATAATCTTTTCATCAGAAAAGTACGAAAAGGACATTAAATTCCCTGGATATATCCGTATTTCAAATAGCATGTGGGCAACAATATTTTCTTCCTCTTCGAAATACATTCAGTTAGCATCATTACCATTATACTATTTATATTCACCGCTACAAAGGATACTAATAGCAGACTTTCGCCGACCAAGATCAACCATTCTTCGTTCCGCCACATGGCGCAACTCGAGAGGGAGTAGGCTGCTCGTTATGAGCACATATACGTTAAGAGCAAGCGTGACAGAAAAGTGGTCGTCTTAACGAAGCTGTAACATGTGGCCAATCTCAAATATTTACTACCGTTGATGAATCGACGGCAACTAGTTTCCCTAGGAATCCTCTTCAGTAATTTGATGTAATTTTCAACGAAGGATAATGCATCTAAATGTCACACATAACAACCATTTATGATATAGAATCCGGCACAGGGCATTTGTTTGCTAATTGAAATAATTGTTAGTAACAAAATGTTGCGTTAGGTATTTAAAGACCGAGACTTTCCCTTGAATGACGTTAGATAATCCCTTGCATTTCCAACGAGTTCACGATGCTATTAATGTCGCACTAAACTAATATCAGCTAGTCTGACTGTTTCTACTTGCAACAGACGATTGTTTATATTTTCAATTGTAATTAGAATCTTCCAGCTTGCTTTTTGAAGCTACGAGTTCGCATTGCGATATATCGCTCGTAGCCTGCCGTGGACTATAACAAATTTAACGACGCCGTCTACAATGTTGGGCACAGAATTTGTTTGCTACTTAAAACAATTGATAGCAACAAAATGATACGTTTACTATTTAATAACCGAAAGTTTTTCTCGAATGATGTCAGATAATCCCTTGCATTTCCAACTAGTCCACGATGCCATAATTGTCACACTAATCTAATATCAACTAGTCTGACTGTTTCTACTTGCAACAGCCAATTGTTTATAATATTCAATTGTTATTGGAGTCATCTAGCTCGCTTCTTGAATCTGCGAGTTCGCATTGCGTTATATCGCGTCGTATCTTACCGTGGACTATAACAAATTAAGCTGCGCTGTCTGCAATGTGCGCAGGACATTCGTATGCCAATTGCAACAATTGATAGCAACAAAATGCTGTTTAGCTATTTAACAACCCAGAGTTTCCCTCGAATGATGTCAGATAATCCCTTGCATTTCCAACGATTCCACGATGCTATTGGTGTCACACTAAACTACTATCAGATAGTCTGACTGTTTCTACTTGCAATAGCCATTTGTGTATAATTTTTAATTGTTATTGGAGATTTCTAGCTCGCTTCTTGAATCTACCACTTCGCATTGCGTTATATCGCGTCGTATCCTGCCGTGGACTGCAACAAATTAAGCTGCGCTGTCTGCAATGCGCGCAGGACATTCGTTTGCTAATTGCAACAATTGATAGCAACAAAATGCTATTTAGCTATTTAACAACCCAGAGTTTCCCTCGAATGATGTCAGATAATCCCTTGCATTTCCAACGATTCCACGATGCTATTGGTGTCACACTAAACTACTATCAGATAGTCTGACTGTTTCTACTTGCAATAGCCATTTGTGTATAATTTTCAATTGTTATTGGAGTTTTCTAGCTCGCTTCTTGAATCTACGAGTTCGCATTGCGATATATCGCATCGTATCCTGCCGTGGACTATAACAAATTAAGCTGCGCTGTCTGCAATGTGCGCAGGACATTCGTATGCTAATTGCAACAATTGATAGCAACAAAATGCTGTTTAGCTATTTAACAACCCATAGTTTCCCTCGAATGATGTCAGATAAAACCTTGCATTTCCAACGAGTCCACGATGCCATTGGTGTCACACTAAACTACTATCAGCTAGTCTGACTGTTTCTACTTGCTACAGCTATTTGTTTATAATTTTCAGTTGTTATTGGAGTATTCTAGCTCGCTTCTTCAATCTACGAGTTCGCATTGCGTTATATCGCGTCGTATCCTGACGTGGACTATAACAAATTAAGCTGCGCTGTCTGCAATGTTCGCAGGACATTCGTATGATAATTGCAACAATTGATAGAAACAAAATGCTGCTTAGCTTGTTAACAACCCAGAGTTTCCCTCGAATGATGTCAGATAATCACTTGCATTTCCAACGAGTCCACGATGCCATAATTGTCACACTAAACTAATATCAACTAGTCTCACTGTTTCTACTTGCAACAGCCAATTGTTTATAATTTTCAATTTTTATTGGAGTCTTCTAGCTCCCTTCTTGAATCTACGAGTTCGCATTGCGTTATATCGCGTCGTATCCTGACGTGGACTATAACAAATTAAGCTGCGCTGTCTGCAATGTGCGCAGAACATTCGTTTGCTAATTGCAACAACTGATAGCAACAAAATGCTGTTTAGCTATTTAACAACCCAGAGTTTCCCTCGAATGATGTCAGATAATCACTTGCATTTCCAACGAGTCCACGATGCCATAATTGTCACACTAAACTAATATCAACTAGTCTCACTGTTTCTACTTGCAACAGCCAATTGTTTATAATTTTCAGTTGTTATTGGAGTCTACTAGCTCGCTTCTTCAATCTACTGGTTCTCATTGCGATATATCGCGTCGCATCCTGCCGTGGACTATAACAAATTAAGCTGCGCTGTCTGCAATGTGCGCAGGACATTCGTTTGCTAATTGCAACAATTGATAGCAACAAAATGCTATTTAGTTATTTAACAACCCAGTTTCCCTCGAATAATGTCAGATAATCCCTTGCATTTCCAACGAGTCCACGATGCCATTGGTGTCACACTAAACTACTATCAGCTAGTCTGACTGTTTCTACTTGCCACAGTCATTTGTTTATAATTTTCAGTTGTTATTGGAGTTTTCTAGCTCGTTCTTGAATCTATGAGTTCGCATTGCGATATATCGCGTCGTATCCTGCCGTGGACTATAACAAATTAAGCTGCGCTGTCTGCAATGTGCGCAGGACATTCGTTTGCTAATTGCAACAATTGATAGCAACAAAATGCTATTTAGTTATTTAACAACCCAGAGTTTCTCTCGAATGATGTTAGATAATCCCTTGCATTTCCAACGAGTCCACGATGCCATTATTGTCACACTAAACTAATATCAACTTGTCTCACTGTTTCTACTTACAACAGCCAATTGTTTATAATTTTCAATTGTTATTGGAGTCTTCTAGCTCCCTTCTTGAATCTACGCGTTCGCATTGCGTTATATCACGTCGTATCCTGCCGTGGACTATGTCAAATTAAGCTGCGCTGTCTGCAATGTGCGCAGGACATTCGTTTGCTAATTGCAACAATTGATAGCAACAAAATGCTATTTAGTTATTTAACAACCCAGAGTTTCCCTCGAATGATGTCAGATAATCCCTTGCATTTCCAACGAGCCCACGATGCCATTATTGTCACACTAAACAAATATCAACTAGTCTCACTGTTTCTACTTACAACAGCCAATTGTTTATAATTTTCAATTGTTATTGGAGTCTTCTAGCTCCCTTCTTGAATCTACGCGTTCGCATTGCGTTATATCACGTCGTATCCTGCCGTGGACTATAACAAATTAAGCTGCGCTGTCTGCAATGTGCGCAGGACATTCGTTTGCTAATTGCAACAATTGATAGCAACAAAATGCTATTTAGTTATTTAACAACCCAGAGTTTCCCTCGAATGATGTCAGATAATCCCTTGCATTTCCAACGAGTCCACGATGCCATTGGTGTCACACTAAACTACTATCAGCTATTCTGACTGTTTCTACTTGCTACAGCTATTTGTTTATAATTTTCAGTTGTTATTGGAGTCTACTAGAGCGCTTCTTCAATCTACGAGTTCGCATTGCGTTATATCGCGTCATATCCTGCCGTGGTCTATAACAAATTAAGCTGCGCTGTCTGCAATGTGCACAGGACATTCGTTTGCTAATTGCAACAATTGATAGCAACAAAATGCTGTTTATCTATTTAACAACCCAGAATTTCCCTCGAATGATGTCAGATAATCCCTTGCATTTCCAACGAGTCCACGATGCCATTGGTGTCACACTAAACTACTATCAGCTATTCTGACTGTTTCTACTTGCTACAGCCATCTATTTATAATTTTCAGTTGTTATTGGAGTCTACTAGCTCGCTTCTTCAATCTACGAGTTCGCATTGCGTTATATCGCGTCGTATCCTGCCGTGGTCTATAAAAAATTAAGCTGCGCTGTCTGCAATGTGCGCAGGACATTCGTTTGCTAATTGCAACAATTGATAGCAACAAAATGCTGTTTAGCTATCTAACAACCCAGAGTTTCCCTTGAATGATGTCAGATAATCCCTTGCATTTCCAACGAGTCCACGATGCCATTGGTGTCACACTATACTACTATCAGCTAGTCTGACTGTTTCTAGTTGCTACAGCCATTTGTTTACAATTTTCAGTTGTTATTGGAGTTTTCTAGCTCGCTTCTTAAATATACGAGTTCGCATTGCGATATATCGCGTCGTATCCTGCCGTGGACTATAACAAATTAAGCTGCGCTGTCTGTAATGTGCGCAGGACATTCGTTTGCTAATTGCAACAATTGATAGTAACAAAATGCTGTTTAGCTATTTAACAACCCAGAGTTTCCCTTGAATGATGTCAGATAATCCCTTGCATTTCCAACGAGTCCACGATGCCATTGGTGTCACACTATACTACTATCAGCTAGTCTGACTGTTTCTAGTTGCTACAGCCATTTGTTTACAATTTTCAGTTGTTATTGGAGTTTTCTAGCTCGCTTCTTAAATATACGAGTTCGCATTGCGATATATCGCGTCGTATCCTGCCGTGGACTATAACAAATTAAGCTGCGCTGTCTGCAATGTTCGCAGGACATTCGTATGATAATTGCAACAATTGATAGAAACAAAATGCTGCTTAGCTTGTTAACAACCCAGAGTTTTCCTCGAATGATGTCAGATAATCACTTGCATTTCCAACGAGTCCACGATGCCATAATTGTCACACTAAACTAATATCAACTAGTCTCACTGTTTCTACTTGCAACAGCCAATTGTTTATAATTTTCAATTGTTATTGGAGTCTTCTAGCTCCCTTCTTGTATCTACGAGTTCGCATTGCGTTATATCGCGTCGTATCCTGCCGTGGACTATAACAAATTAAGCTGCGCTGTCTGCAATGTGCGCAGGACATTCGTTTGCTAATTGCAACAATTGATAGCAACAAAATGCTATTTAGTTATTTAACAACCCAGAGTTTCCCTCGAATCATGTCAGATAATCCCTTGCATTTCCAACGAGTCCACGATGCCATTGGTGTCACACTAAACTACTATCAGCTATTCTGACTGTTTCTACTTGCTACAGCTATTTGTTTATAATTTTCAGTTGTTATTGGAGTCTACTAGAGCGCTTCTTCAATCTACGAGTTCGCATTGCGTTATATCGCGTCGTATCTTGCCGTGGTCTATAACAAATTAAGCTGCGCTGTCTGCAATGTGCGCAGGACATTCGTTTGCTAATTGCAACAATTGATAGCAACAAAATGCTGTTTAAGTTATTTAACAACCCAGAGTTTCTCTCGAATGATGTCAGATAATCCCTTGCATTTCCAACGAGTCCACGATGCCATAATTGTCACACTAAACTAATATCAACTAGTCTCACTGTTTCTACTTACAACAGCCAATTGTTTATAATTTTCAATTGTTATTGGAGTCTTCTAGCTCCCTTCTTGAATCTACGCGTTCGCATTGCGTTATATCACGTCGTATCCTGCCGTGGACTATAACAAATTAAGCTGCGCTGTCTGCAATGTGCGCAGGACATTCGTTTGCTAATTGCAACAATTGATAGCAACAAAATGCTGTTTAGTTATTTAACAACCCAGAGTTGCCCTCGAATGATGTTAGATAATCCCTTGCATTTCCAACGAGTCCACGATGCCATTATTGTCACACTAAACTAATATCAACTAGTCTCACTGTTTCTACTTACAACAGCCAATTGTTTATAATTTTCAATTGTTATTGGAGTCTTCTAGCTCCCTTCTTGAATCTACGCGTTCACATTGCGTTATATCACGTCGTATCCTGCCGTGGACTATGTTAAATTAAGCTGCTGTGTCTGCAATGTGCGCAGGACATTCGTTTGCTAATTGCAACAATTGATAGCAACAAAATGCTATTTAGTTATTTAACAACCCAGAGTTTCCCTCGAATGATGTCAGATAATCCCTTGCATTTCCAACGAGTCCACGATGCCATAATTGTCACACTAAACTAATATCAACTAGTCTCACTGTTTCTACTTACAACAGCCAATTGTTTATAATTTTCAATTGTTATTGGAGTCTTCTAGCTTGCTTCTTGAATCTACGCGTTCGCATTGCGTTATATCACGTCGTATCCTGCCGTGGACTATGTCAAATTAAGCTGCGCTGTCTGCAATGTGTGCAGGACATTCGTTTGCTAATTGCAACAATTGATAGCAACAAAATGCTATTTAGTTATTTAACAACCCAGAGTTTCCCTCGAATGATGTCAGATAATCCCTTGCATTTCCAACGAGTCCACGATGCCATAATTGTCACACTAAACTAATATCAACTAGTCTCACTGTTTCTACTTACAACAGCCAATTGTTTATAATTTTCAATTGTTATTGGAGTCTTCTAGCTTGCTTCTTGAATCTACGCGTTCGCATTGCGTTATGTCGCGTCGTATCCTGCCGTGGACTATAACAAATTAAGCTGCGCTGTCTGCAATGTTCGCAGGACATTCGTATGATAATTGCAACAATTGATAGAAACAAAATGCTGCTTAGCTTGTTAACAACCCAGAGTTTTCCTCGAATGATGTCAGATAATCACTTGCATTTCCAACGAGTCCACGATGCCATAATTGTCACACTAAACTAATAAACGTCGTATCCTGCCGTGGACTATAACAAATTAAGCTGCGCTTTCTGCAATCTGCGCAGCACATTTGTTTGCTAATTGCAATAATTGATAGCAACAATGCTGTTTAGCTATTTAACAACCCAGAGTTTCCCTGGAATGATGTCAGATAATCCCTTGCATTTCCAACGATTCCACGATGCTATTGCTATCACACTAAACTACTATCAGCTAGTCTGACTGTTTCTACTTGCAATAGCCATTTGTGTATAATTTTCAATTGTTATTGGAGTTTTCTAGCTCGCTTCTTGAATCTACGAGTTCGCATTGCGATATATCGCATCGTATCCTGCCGTGGACTATAACAAATTAAGCTGCGCTGTTTGCAATGTTCGCAGGACATTCGTATGATAATTGCAACAATTGATAGAAACAAAATGCTGCTTAGCTTGTTAACAACCCAGAGTTTCCCTCGAATGATGTCAGATAATCACTTGCATTTCCAACGAGTCTACGATGCCATTGGTATCACACTAAACTACTATCAGCTAGTCTGACTGTTTCTACTTGCTACAGCCAATTGTTTATAATTTTCAGTTGTTATTGGAGTCTACTAGCTCGCTTCTTCAATCTACTAGTTCCCATTGCGATATATCACGTCGCATCCTGCCGTGGACTATAACAAATTAAGCTGCGCTGTCTGCAATGTGCGCAGGACATTCGTTTGCTTATTGTAACAATTGATAGCAACAAAATGCTGTTTAGCTATTTAGCAACCCAGAGTTTCCCTCGAATGATGTCAGATAATCCCTTGCATTTCCAACGATTCCACGATGCCACTGGGTCACACTAAACTTCAATCAGCTAGTCTGACTGTTTCTACTTGCAAAAGCCATTTGTGTATAATTTTCAATTGTTATTGGAGTCTTCTAGCTCGCTTCTTCAATCTACGAGTTCGCATTGCGTTATATCGCGTCGTATCCTGCCGTGGACTATAATAAATTAGACTGCGCCGGCTGCAATGTGCGCAGGACATTCGTTTGCTAATTGCAACAATTGATAGCAATAAAATGCTGTTTAGCTATTTATCAACACAGAGTTTCCCTCGAATGAGGTCAGATAATCCCTTCCATTTCCAACGAGTCCACGATGCCATTGGTGTCACACTAAACTACTATCAGCTAGTCTGACTGTTTCTACTTGCTACAGCCATTTGTTTATAATTTTCAGTTGTTATTGGAGTCTTCTAGCTCGCTTCTTGAATCTGCGACTTCGCATTGCGTTATATCGCGTCGTATCCTGCCGTGGTCTATAACAAATTAAGCTGCGCTGTCTGCAATGTGCACAGGACATTCGTTTGCTAATTGCAACAATTGATAGCAACAGAATGCTGTTTATCTATTTAACAACCCAGAGTTTCGCTCGAATGATGTCAGATAATCCCTTGCATTTCCAACGAGTCCACGATGCCATTGGTGTCACACTAAACTACTATCAGCTAGTCTGACTGTTTCTAGTTGCTACAGCCATTTGTTTATAATTTTCATTTGTTATTGGAGTTTTCTAGCTCGCTTCTTGAATCTACGAGTTCGCATTGCGATATATCGCGTCGTATCCTGCCGTGGACTATAACAAATTAAGCTGCGCTGTCTGTAATGTGCGCAGGACATTCGTTTGCTAATTGCAACAATTGATAGCAACAAAATGCTGTTTAGCTATTTAACAACCCAGAGTTTCCCTTGAATGATGTCAGATAATCCCTTGCATTTCCAAAGAGTCCACGATGCCATTGGTGTCACACTAAACTACTATCAGCTAGTCTGACTGTTTCTAGTTGCTACAGCCATTTGTTTATAATTTTCAGTTGTTATTGGAATTTTCTAGCTCGTTTCTTGAATCTACGAGTTCGCATTGCGTTATATCGCGTCGTATCCTGCCGTGGTCTATAACAAATTAAGCTGCGCTGTCTGCAATGTGCACAGGACATTCGTTTGCTAATTGCAACAATTGATAGCAACAGAATGCTGTATATCTATTTAACAACCCAGAGTTTCCCTCGAATGATGTCAGATAATCCCTTGCATTTCCAACGAGTCCACGATGCCATTGGTGTCACACTATACTACTATCAGCTAGTCTGACTGTTTCTAGTTGCTACAGCCATTTGTTTATAATTTTCAGTTGTTATTGGAGTTTTCTAGCTCGCTTCTTAAAACTACGAGTTCGCATTGCGATATATCGCGTCGTATCCTGCCGTGGACTATAACAAATTAAGCTGCGCTGTCTGTAATGTGCGCAGGACATTCGTTTGCTAATTGCAACAATTGATAGTAACAAAATGCTGTTTAGCTATTTAACAACCCAGAGTTTCCCTTGAATGATGTCAGATAATCCCTTGCATTTCCAACGAGTCCACGATGCCATTGGTGTCACACTAAACTACTATCAGCTATTCTGACTGTTTCTACTTGCTACAGCCATTTGTTTATAATTTTCAGTTGTTATAACAGTCTTCTAGTTCGCTTCTTCAATCTACGAGTTCGCATTGCGTTATATCGCGTCGTATCCTGCCGTGGACTATAACAAACTAAGCTGCGCTGTCTGCAATGTGCGCAGGAAATTTGTTTGCTAATTGCAACAATTGATAGCAACAAAATTCTGTTTAGCTATTTAACAACCCAGAGTTTCCCTCGAATGATGTCAGATAATCCCTTGCATTTCCAACGAGTCCACGATGCCATTGGTGTCACACTAAACTTCTATAAGCTAGTCTGACTGTTTCTACTTGCAATAGCCATTTGTGTATAATTTTCAATTGTTATTGGAGTCTTCTAGCTCGCTTCTTGAATCTACGAGTTCGCATTGCGCTATATCGCGTCGTATCCTGCCGTGGACTATAACAAATTAAGCTGCGCTCTCTGCAATATGCGCAGGACATTCGTTTGCTAATTGCAACAATTTATAGCAACAAAATGCTGTTTAGTTATTTAACAACCCAGAGTTTCCCTCGAATGATGTCAGATAATCCCTTGCATTTCCAACGAGTCCACGATGCCATTATTGTCACACTAAACTAATATCAACTTGTCTCACTGTTTCTACTTACAACAGCCATTTGTTTATAATTTTCAATTGTTATTGGAGTATTCTAGTTCCCTTCTTGAATCTACGCGTTCGCATTGCGTTATATCGCGTCGTATCCTGCCGTGGACTATAACAAATTAAGCTGCGCTGTCTGCAATGTTCGCAGGACATTCGTATGATAATTGCAAGAATTGATAGAAACAAAATGCTGCTTAGCTTGTTAACAACCCAGAGTTTTCCTCGAATGATGTCAGATAATCACTTGCATTTCCAACGAGTCCACGATGCCATAATTGTCACACTAAACTAATAAACGTCGTATCCTGCCGTGGACTATAACAAATTAAGCTGCGCTTTCTGCAATCTGCGCAGGACATTCGTTTGCTAATTGCAATAATTGATAGCAACAATGCTGTTTAGCTATTTAACAACCCAGAGTTTCCCTGGAATGATGTCAGATAATCCCTTGCATTTCCAACGATTCCACGATGCTATTGCTATCACACTAAACTACTATCAGCTAGTCTGACTGTTTCTACTTGCAATAGCCATTTGTGTATAATTTTCAATTGTTATTGGAGTTTTCTAGCTCGCTTCTTGAATCTACGAGTTCGCATTGCGATATATCGCATCGTATCCTGCCGTGGACTATAACAAATTAAGCTGCGCTGTTTGCAATGTTCGCAGGACATTCGTATGATAATTGCAACAATTGATAGAAACAAACTGCTCCTTAGCTTGTTAACAACCCAGAGTTTCCCTCGAATGATGTCAGATAATCACTTGCATTTCCAACGAGTCTACGATGCCATTGGTATCACACTAAACTACTATCAGCTAGTCTGACTGTTTCTACTTGCTACAGCCAATTGTTTATAATTTTCAGTTGTTATTGGAGTCTACTAGCTCGCTTCTTCAATCTACTAGTTCCCATTGCGATATATCGCGTCGCATCCTGCCGTGGACTATAACAAATTAAGCTGCGCTGTCTGCAATGTGCGCAGGACATTCGTTTGATAATTGTAACAATTGATAGCAACAAAATGCTGTTTAGCTATTTAGCAACCCAGAGTTTCCCTCGAATAATGTCAGATAATCCCTTGCATTTCCAACGATTCCACGATGCCACTGGGTCACACTAAACTTCAATCAGCTAGTCTGACTGTTTCTACTTGCAAAAGCCATTTGTGTATAATTTTCAATTGTTATTGGAGTCTTCTAGCTCGCTTCTTCAATCTACGAGTTCGCATTGCGTTATATCGCGTCGTATCCTGCCGTGGACTATAATAAATTAGACTGCGCCGGCTGCAATGTGCGCAGGACATTCATTTGCTAATTGCAACAATTGATAGCAATAAAAGGCTGTTTAGCTATTTATCAACACAGAGTTTCCCTCGAATGAGGTCAGATAATCCCTTCCATTTCCAACGAGTCCACGATGCCATTGGTGTCACACTAAACTACTATCAGCTAGTCTGACTGTTTCTACTTGCTACAGCCATTTGTTTATAATTTTCAGTTGTTATTGGAGTCTTCTAGCTCGCTTCTTGAATCTGCGACTTCGCATTGCGTTATATCGCGTCGCATCCTGCCGTGGACTATAACAAATTAAGCTGCGCTGTCTGCAATGTGCGCAGAACATTCGTTTGCTAATTGCAACAATTGATAGCAACAGAATGCTGTTTATCTATTTAACAACCCACAGTTTCCCTCGAATGATGTCAGATAATCCCTTGCATTTCCAACGAGTCCACGATGCCATTGGTGTCACACTAAACTACTATCAACTATTCTGACTGTTTCTACTTGCTACAGCTATTTGTTTATAATTTTCAGTTGTTATTGGAGTCTACTAGATCGCTTCTTCAATCTACGAGTTCGCATTGCGTTATATCGCGTCGTATCCTGCCGTGGTCTATAACAAATTAAGCTGCGCTGTCTGCAATGTGCACAGGACATTCGTTTGCTAATTGCAACAATTGATAGCAACAGAATGCTGTTTATCTATTTAACAACCCAGAGTTTCCCTGATGTCAGATAATCCCTTGCATTTCCAACGAGTCCACGATGCCATTGGTGTCACACTAAACTACTATCAGCTAGTCTGACTGTTTCTACTTGCTACAGCCATTTGTTTATAATTTTCAGTTGTTATTGGAGTCTTCTAGCTCCCTTCTTGAATCTACGAGTTCGCATTGCGTTAATCGCGTCGTATCCTGCCGTGGACTATAACAAATTAAGCTGCGCTGTCTGCAATGTGCGCAGGACATTCGTTTGCTAATTGCAACAATTGATAGCAACAAAATGCTATTTAGTTATTTAACAACCCAGAGTTTCCCTCGAATGATGTCAGATAATCCCTTGCATTTCCAACGAGTCCACGATGCCATAATTGTCACACTAAACGAATATCAACTTGTCTCACTGTTTCTACTTGCAACAGCCAATTGTTTATAATTTTCAATTGTTATTGGAGTCTTCTAGCTCCCTTCTTGAATCTACGAGTTCGCATTGCGTTATATCGCGTCGTATCCTGACGTGGACTATAACAAATTAAGCTGCGCTGTCTGCAATGTGCGCAGGACATTCGTTTGCTAATTGCAACAACTGATAGCAACAAAAGGCTGTTTAGCTATTTAACAACCCAGAGTTTCCCTCGAATGATGTCAGATAATCACTTGCATTTCCAACGAGTCCACGATGCCATAATTGTCACACTAAACTAATATCAACTAGTCTCACTGTTTCTACTTGCAACAGCCAATTGTTTATAATTTTCAGTTGTTATTGGAGTCTACTAGCTCGCTTCTTCAATCTACTGGTTCCCATTGCGATATATCGCGTCGCATCCTGCCGCGGACTATAACAAATTAAGCTGCGCTGTCTGCAATGTGCGCAGGACATTCGTTTGCTAATTGCAACAACTGATAGCAACAAAATGCTGTTTAGCTATTTAACAACCCAGAGTTTCCCTCGAATGATGTCAGATAATCCCTTGCATTTCCAACGAGTCCACGATGCCATTGGTGTCACACTAAACTACTATCAGCTAGTCTGACTGTTTCTACTTGCCACAGTCATTTGTTTATAATTTTCAGTTGTTATTGGAGTTTTCTAGCTCGTTCTTGAATCTATGAGTTCGCATTGCGATACATCGCGTCGTATCCTGCCGTGGACTATAACAAATTAAGCTGCGCTGTCTGCAATGTGCGCAGGACATTCGTTTGCTAATTGCAACAATTGATAGCAACAAAATGCTATTTAGTTATTTAACAACCCAGAGTTTCTCTCGAATGATTTCAGATAATCCCTTGCATTTCCAACGTGTCCACGATGCCATTATTGTCACACTAAACTAATATCAACTTGTCTCACTGTTTCTACTTACAACAGCCAATTGTTTATAATTTTCAATTGTTATTGGAGTCTTTTAGCTCTCTTCTTGAATCTACGGGTTCGCATTGCGTTATATCGCGTCGTATCCTGCCGTGGACTATAACAAATTAAGCTGCGCTGTCTGCAATTTGCGCAGGACATTCGTTTGCTAATTGCAACAATTGATAGCAACAAAATGCTGTTTAAGTTATTTAACAACCCAGAGTTTCTCTCGAATGATATCAGATAATCCCTTGAATTTCCAACGAGTCCACGATGCCATTATTGTCACACTAAACTAATATCAACTTGTCTCACTGTTTCTACTTACAACAGCCAATTGTTTATAATTTTCAATTATTATTGGAGTCTTCTAGCTCCCTTCTTGAATCTATGAGTTCGCATTGCGATACATCGCGTCGTATCCTGCCGTGGACTATAACAAATTAAGCTGCGCTGTCTGCAATGTGCGCAGGACATTCGTTTGCTAATTGCAACAATTGATAGCAACAAAAGGCTGTTTAAGTTAATTAACAACCCAGAGTTTCTCTCGAATGATGTCAGATAATCCCTTGAATTTCCAACGAGTCCACGATGCCATTATTGTCACACTAAACTAATATCAACTTGTCTCACTGTTTCTACTTACAACAGCCAATTGTTTATAATTTTCAATTGTTATTGGAGTCTTTTAGCTCTCTTCTTGAATCTACGGGTTCGCATTACGTTATATCGAGTCGTATCCTGCCGTGGACTATAACAAATTAAGCTGCGCTGTCTGCAATGTGCGCAGGACATTCGTTTGCTAATTGCAACAATTGATAGCAACAAAATGCTATTTAGTTATTTAACAACCCAGAGTTTCCCTCGAATGATGTCAGATAATCCCTTGCATTTCCAACGAGTCCACGATGCCATTGGTGTCACACTAAACTACTATCAGCTATTCTGACTGTTTCTACTTGCTACAGCTATTTGTTTATAATTTTCAGTTGTTATTGGAGTCTACTAGAGCGCTTCTTCAATCTACGAGTTCGCATTGCGTTATATCGCGTCGTATCCTGCCGTGGTCTATAACAAATTAATCTGCGCTGTCTGCAATGTGCACAGGACATTCGTTTGCTAATTGCAACAATCGATAGCAACAAAATGCTGTTTAGCTATTTAACAACCCAGAGTTTCCCTCGAATGATGTCAGATAATCCCTTGCATTTCCAACGAGTCCACGATGCCATTATTGTCACACTAAACTAATATCAACTTGTCTCACTGTTTCTACTTACAACAGCCAACTGTTTATAATTTTCAATTGTTATTGGAGTCTTTTAGTTCTCTTCTTGAATCTACGGGTTCGCATTGCGTTATATCGCGTCGTATCCTGCTGTGGACTATAACAAATTAAGCTGCGCTGTCTGCAATGTGCGCAGGACATTCGTTTGCTAATTGCAACAATTGATAGCAACAAAATGCTATTTAGTTATTTAACAACCCAGAGTTTCCCTCGAATAATGTAAGATAATCCCTTGTATTTCCAACGAGTCCACGATGCCATTATTGTCACACTAAACTAATATCAACTTGTCTCACTATTTCTACTTACAACAGCCAATTGTTTATAATTTTCAATTGTTATTGGAGTCTTTTAGCTCTCTTCTTGAATCTACGCGTTCGCATTGCGTTATATCGCGTCGTATCCTGCCGTGGTCTATAACAAATTAAGCTGCGCTGTCTGCAATGTGCACAGGACATTCGTTTGCTAATTGCAACAATCGATAGCAACAAAATGCTGTTTATCTATTTAACAACCCAGAGTTTCCCTCGAATGATGTCAGATAATCCCTTGCATTTCCAACGAGTCCACGATGCCATTGGTGTCACACTAAACTACTATCAACTATTCTGACTGTTTCTACTTGCTACAGCTATTTGTTTATAATTTTCAGTTGTTATTGGAGTCTACTAGATCGCTTCTTCAATCTACGAGTTCGCATTGCGTTATATCGCGTCGTATCCTGCCGTGGTCTATAACAAATTAAGCTGCGCTGTCTGCAATGTGCACAGGACATTCGTTTGCTAATTGCAACAATTGATAGCAACAAAATGCTGTTTAGCTATTTAACAACCCAGAGTTTCCCTCGAATGATGTCAGATAATCCCTTGCATTTCCAACGAGTCCACGATGCCATTGGTGTCACACTAAACTACTATCAGCTATTCTGACTGTTTCTACTTGCTACAGCCATTTGTTTATAATTTTCAGTTGTTATTGGAGTCTACTAGCTCGCTTCTTCAATCTACGAGTTCGCATTGCGTTATATCGCGTCGTATCCTGCCGTGGTCTATAAAAAATTAAGCTGCGCTGTCTGCAATGTGCGCAGGACATTCGTTTGCTAATTGCAACAATTGATAGCAACAAAATGCTGCTTAGCTATCTAACAACCCAGAGTTTCCCTTGAATGATGTCAGATAATCCCTTGCATTTCCAACGAGTCCACGATGCCATTGGTGTCACACTATACTACTATCAGCTAGTCTGACTGTTTCTAGTTGCTACAGCCATTTGTTTATAATTTTCAGTTGTTATTGGAGTTTTCTAGCTCGCTTCTTAAATCTACGAGTTCCCATTGCGATATATCGCGTCGTATCCTGCCGTGGACTATAACAAATTAAGCTGCGCTGTCTGTAATGTGCGCAGGACATTCGTTTGCTAATTGCAACAATTGATAGCAACAAAATGCTGTTTAGCTATTTAACAACCCAGAGTTTCCCTTGAATGATGTCAGATAATCCCTTGCATTTCCAACGAGTCCACGATGCCATTGGTGTCACACTAAACTACTATCAGCTATTCTGACTGTTTCTACTTGCTACAGCCATTTGTTTATAATTTTCAGTTGTTATAACAGTCTTCTAGTTCGCTTCTTCAATCTACGACTTCGCATTGCGTTATATCGCATCGTATCCTGCCGTGGACTATAACAAATTAAGCTGCGCTGTCTGCAAGGTGCGCAGGAAATTTGTTTGCTATTTGCAACAATTGATAGCAACAAAATTCTGTTTAGCTATTTAACAACCCAGAGTTTCCCTCGAATGATGTCAGATAATCCCTTGCATTTCCAACGAGTCCACGATGCCATTGGTGTCACACTAAACTACTATCAGCTAGTCTGACTGTTTCTACTAGCAATAGATATTTGTGTATAATTTTCAATTGTTATTGGAGTCTTCTAGCTAGCTTCTTGAATCTACGAGTTCGCATTGCGTTATATCACGTCGAATCCTGCCGTGGACTATAACAAATTAAGCTGCGCTGTCTGTAATGTGCGCAGGACTTTCGTTTGCTAATTGCAACAATTGATAGCAACAAAATGCTGTTTAGCTATTTAACAATCCAGAGTTTCCCTTGAATGATGTCAGATAATCCCTTGCATTTCCAACGAGTCCACGATGCCATTGGTGTCACACTAAACTACTATCAGCTAGTCTGACTGTTTCTACTTGCTACAGCCATTTGTTTATAATTTTCAGTTGTTATTGGAGTCTTCTAGCTCCCTTCTTGAATCTACGAGTTCGCATTGCGTTATATCGCGTCGTATCCTGCCGTGGACAATAACAAATTAAGCTGCGCTGTCTGCAATGTGCGCAGGACATTTGTTTACTAATTGCAACAATTGATAGCAACAAAATGCTGTTTAGCTATTTAACACAACATTGCGTTATATCGCGTCGTATCCTGCCGTGGACTGTAACAAATAAAGCTGAGCTGTCTGGAATAGGCGCAGGGCATTTGTTTTCTAACTGAAACAATTGATATAAAAAAAAATCACTTTATCTATTTAACAACCGAAAGTTTCCCTCGAATAATGTCACATAATCCCTTGTATTTCCGATGAGTCCACGATGCGATAAGTGTAGCACTATACTAATATCAGCTAGTCTGAAACAATTGAAAGCAACAAATTGTTGCGTTATCCATTTAACAACCAAGAGTTTTCCTGGAATGATGTCAGATAATTCCTTGCATTTCCAACGAATCCACGACGCAATAACTGTCGCACTATACTACTAAACTAATATCAGCTATATCTAATTACGCCTAAACAAATGCAGAAACAATTACGAGTTAATCTATAAAACCAGCTCTAAACGTTGACTTTTGGTGTGCCCTACCAAATATGTTGGATTTAATAGCTCACACCAATTGCAAAGCGAGCCCGTGCCTCTGCTCTTATTTAGCGGGGGGTGGATATTTGCCGGATATGTTACAAGTGCATGGCCCGTGTGGAATGAAGGCTGGTATATATTGTTTGAATGCTGCCGGGACTGAAAGACCGGCGCCCCACTCCTAACGCGCCGCCGCGGCTTGTATTATACATATACTCGAAGCACGGCGCGTGTATACGTGCGCGGCGCCACAATACACAGTATGTGCAAATACGGCGCCACATGGGCGAAACTATCAATATATATATATATATATATATATATATATATATATATATATATATATATATATATATATATATATATATATATATTTATATATATATATATATATATATTCAGCATGTGGGTGGCTCTGTCTGATACCAGCCAGATGCAACCCACGGCCATATAGGACCTACATGCGATGTTCTTGAGTCGATATATGTCGATCTGATCACCGCTATGCACCATATATGCAGCATTGGGGCAGCTCCGACACCAACCAGGTGCAACCTATGCCCATATAGGACCCACAGGCGATGTTCTTGAGTCGATATATGTCGATCTGAGCTCCGCTATGCCCTGTATATGCAGCATGTGGGTGGCTTTGATATCAGCCAGATGCAACCCACGGCCATATAGGACCTACAGGCGATGTTCTTGAGTCGATATATGTCGATCTGAGCACAGCTGGGCCCTGTATATACGGCATGTGGGTGGCTCTGATAGCAGCCAGATGCAACCCACGGCCATATAGGACCTACAGGCGATGTTCTTGAGTCGATATATGTCAATCTGAGCACCGCTATGCACCGTATATGCAGCATTGGGGCAGCTCCGACACCAGCCAGATGCAACCTATGCCCATATAGGACCTACAGGCGATGTTCTTGAGTCGATATATGTCGATCTGAGCTCCGCTATGCCCTGTATATGCAGCATGTGGGTGGCTCTAATACCAGCCAGATGCAACCCACGGCCATATAGGACCTACAGGCAATGTTCTTGAGTCGATATATGTCGATCTGAGCACAGCTGCGCCCCGTATATACGGCATGGGGGTATCTCTGATAGCAGCCAGATGCAACCCACGGCAATATAGAACCTACAGGCGATGTTCTTGAGTCATTATATGTCGATCTGAGCACAGCTGGGCCCCGTATATACGGCATGTGGGTGGCTCTGATACCAGCCAGATGCAAACCACGGTCATATAGGACCTACAAGCGATGTTCTTGAGTCGATATATGTCGATCTGAGCACAGCTGGGCGCCGGATATACAGCATGGGGGTAGCTCTGATACCAGCCAGATGCAACCCACGGCCATATAGGACCTACAGGCGATGTTCTTGAGTCGATATATGTCGATCTGAGCACAGTTGGGCCCCGTATATATGGCATGTGGGTGGCTCTGATACCAGCCAGATGCAACCCACGGCCATATAGGACCTACAGGCGATGTTCTTGTGTCGATATATGTCGATCTGAGCACAGCTGGGCCCCCTATATACGGCATGTATACGGCCATATAGGACCTACAGGCGATCTTCTTGAGTCGATATATGTCGATCTGAGCACCGTATATGCAGCATTGGGGCAGCTCCGACACCAGCCAGGTGCAACCTATGCCCATATAGGACCTACAGGCGATGTTCTTGAGTCGATATAAGTCGATCTGAGCTCCACTATGCCCTGTATATGCAGCATGTGGGTGGCTCTGATACCAGCCAGATGCAAACCACGGTCATATAGGACCTACAAGCGATGTTCTTGAGTCGATATATGTCGATCTGAGCACAGCTGGGCCCCATATGTACTGCATGGGGGTAGCTCTGATACCAGCCAGATGCAACCCACGGCCATATAGGACCTACAGGCAATGTTCTTGAGTCGATATAAGTCGATCTAAGCACAGCTGGGCGCCGTATATACACCATGGAGGTAGCTCTGATACCAGCCAGATGCAACCTACGGCCATATAGGACCTACAGGCGAGGTTCTTGAGTCGATATATGTCGATCTGAGCACAGCTGGGCCAAGTATATACAGCGTGGGGGTAGCTCTGATACCAGACAGATGCAACCCACGGCTATATAGGACCTACACGCAATGTTCTTGAGTCGATATATGTCGATCTGAGCACAGCTGGGCGCCGTATATACAGCATGGGGGTAGCTCTGATACCTGCCAGATGCAACCCACGGCGATATAGGACCTACAGGCAATGTTCTTGAGTCGATATATGTCGATCTGAGCACAGCTGGGCCCCGTATATATGGCATATGGGTGGCTCTGATATCAGCCAGATGCAACCCACGGCCATATGGGACCTACAGGAGATATTCTTGAGTCGATATATGTCGATCTGAGCACCGCTATGTAACGTATATGCAGCATTGTGGCAGCTCCGACACCAGCCAGGTGCAACCTATGCCCATATAGAACCTACAGGCGATGTTCTTGAGTCGATATATGTCGATCAGAGCTCCGCTACGCCCTGTATATGCAGCACGTGGATGGCTCTGATACCAGCCAGGTGCAACACACGGCCATATAGGACCTACAGGCGATGTTCTTGAGTCATTATATGTCGATCTGAGCACAGCTGGGCCCCGTATATACGGCATGTTGGTGGCTCTGATACCAGCCAGATGCAAACCACGGCCATATAGAACCTACAAGCGATGTTCTTGAGTCGATATATGTCGATCTGAGCACAGATGGGCGCCGTATATACAGCATGGGGGTAGCTCTGATACTAGCCAGATGCAACCCGCGGCCATATAGGACCTACAGGCGATGTTCTTGAGTCGATATATGTCGATCTGAGCACAGCTGGGCCCTATATATACAGCATGGGGGTAGCTCTGATGCCAGCCAGATGCAACCCACGGCCATATAGGACCTACAGGCGATGTTCTTGAGTCATTATATGTCGATCTGAGCACAGCTGGGCCCCGTATATACGGCATGTTGGTGGCTCTGATACCAGCCAGATGCAAACCACGGCCATATAGAACCTACAAGCGATGTTCTTGAGTCGATATATGTCGATCTGAGCACAGCTGGGCGCCGTATATACAGCATGGGGGTAGCTCTGATACTAGCCAGATGCAACCCGCGGCCATATAGGACCTACAGGCGATGTTCTTGAGTCGATATATGTCGATCTGAGCACAGCTGGGCCCCGTATATACAGCATGGGGGTAGCTTTGATACCAGCCAGATTCAACCCACGGCCATATAGGACCTACAGGCGATGTTCTTCAGTCGATATATGTCGATCTGAGCACAGCTGGGCCCCGTATATACGGCATGTGGGTGGCTCTGATACCAGCCAGATGCAACCCACAGCCATATAGGACCTACAGGCGATGTTCTTGAGTCGATATATGTCGATCTGAGCTCCGCTATGCCCTGTATATGCAGCATGTGGGTGGCTCTGATACCAGCCAGATGCAACCCACGGCCATATAGACCCTACAGGCGATGTTCTTGAGTCGACATATGTCGATCTGAGCACAGCTGGGCCACGTATATACAGCATGGGGGTACCTCTGATACCAGCCAGCTGCAACCCACGGCTATATAGGACCTACAGGCGATGTTCTTGAGTCGATATATGTCGATTTGAGCACAGCTGGGCCCCGTATATACGGCATGTGGGTGGCTCTGATACCAGCCAGATGCAACCCACAGCCATATAGGACCTACAGGCGATGTTCTTCAGTCGATATATGTCGATCTGAGCACAGCTGGGCCCCGTATATACGGCATGTGGGTGGCTCTGATACCAGCCAGATGCAACCCACAGCCATATAGGACCTACAGGCGATGTTCTTGAGTCGATATATGTCGATCTGAGCACAGCTGGGCCAAGTATATACAGCATGCGGGCAGCTCTGATACCAGACAGATGCAACCGGCGGCCATATAGGACCTACAGGCGATGTTCTTTAGTAGATATATGTCAATCTGAGCACAGCTGGGCCCCGTATATACAGCATGTGGGTGGCTCTGATACCAGCCAGATGCAACCCACGGCCATATAGGACCTACAGGCGTTGTTCTTGAGTCGATATATGTCGATCTGAGCACAGCTGGGCCCCCTATATACGGCATGTATACGGCAATATAGGACCTGCAGGCGATCTTCTTGAGTCGATATATGTCGATCTGAGCACCGTATATGCAGCATTGGGCAGCTCCGACACCAGCCAGGTGCAACCTATGCCCATATAGGACCTACAGGCGATGTTCTTGAGTCGATATAAGTCGATCTGAGCTCCACTATGCCCTGTATATGCAGCATGTGGGTAGCTCTGATACCAGCCAGATGCAACCCACGGCCATATAGGACCTACAGGCGATGTTCTTGAGTCGATATATGTCGATCTGAGCACAGCTGGGCCCCGTATATACAGCATGGGGGTAGCTTTGATACCAGCCAGATGCAACCCACGGCCATATAGGACTTACAGGCGATGTTCTTGAGTCGATATATGTCGATCTGAGCACAGCTGGGCCCCGTATATACGGCATGTGGGTGGCTCTGATACCAGCCAGATGCAACCCACGGCCATATAGGACCTACAGGCGATGTTCTTGAGTCGATATATGTCGATCTGAGCACAGCTGGGCCCCTTATATATGGCATGTGGGTAGCTCTGATACCAGCCAGATGCAACCCACGGCCATATAGGACCCACAGGTGATGTTCTTGAGTCGATATATGTCGATCTGAGCACAGCTGGGCCCTGTATATACGGCATGTGTGTGGCTCTGATACCAGCTAGATGCAACCCACGGCCATATAGGACCTACAGGCGATGTTCTTGAGTCGATATTTGTCGATTTGAGCACAGCAGGGCCCCGTATATACGGCATGTGGGTGGCTCTGATACCAGCCAGATGCAAACCACGGCCATATAGGACCTACAGGCGATGTTCTTGAGTCGATATATCTCGATCTGAGCACAGCTGGGCGCCGTATATACAGCATGGGGGTAGCTATGATACCAGCCAGATGCAACCCACGGCCATATAGGACCTACAGGCGATGTTCTTGAGTCGATATTTGTCGATTTGAGCACAGCTGGGCCCCGTATATACGGCATGTGGGTGGCTCTGATACCAGCCAGATGCAACCCACGGCCATATAGGACCTACAGGCGATGTTCTTGAGTCATTATATGTCGATCTGAGCACAGCTGGGCCCCGTATATACGCCATGTTGGTGGCTCTGATACCAGCCAGATGCAAACCACGGCCATATAGGACCTACAAGCGATGTTCTTGAGTCGATATATGTCGATCTGAGCACAGCTGGGCGCCGTATATACAGCATGGGGGTAGCTCTGATACTAGCCAGATGCAACCCGCGGCCATATAGGACCTACAGGCGATGTTCTTGAGTCGATATATGTCGATCTGAGCACAGCTGGGCCATGTATATACAGCATGGGGGTAGCTTTGATACCAGCCAGTTTCAACCCACAGCCATATAGGACCTACAGGCGATGTTCTTCAGTCGATATATGTCGATCTGAGCACAGCTGGGCCCCGTATATACGGCATGTGGGTGGCTCTGATACCAGCCAGATGCAACCCACAGCCATATAGGACCTACAGGCGATGTTCTTGAGTCGATATATGTCGATCTGAGCTCCGCTATGCCCTGTATATGCAGCATGTGGGTGGCTCTGATACCAGCCAGATGCAACCCACGGCCATATAGACCCTACAGGCGATGTTCTTGAGTCGACATATGTCGATCTGAGCACAGCTGGGCCACGTATATGCAGCATGGGGGTACCTCTGATACCAGCCAGCTGCAACCCACGGCTATATAGGACCTACAGGCGATGTTCTTGAGTCGATATATGTCGATTTGAGCACAGCTGGGCCCCGTATATACGGCATGTGGGTGGCTCTGATACCAGCCAGATGCAACCCACGGCCATATAGGACCTACAGGCGATCTTCTTGAGTCGATATATGTCGATCTGAGCACAGCTGGGCCCCGTATATACGGCATGTAGGTGGCTCTGATACCAGCCAGATTCAACCCACGGCCATATAGGACCTACAGGCGATGTTCTTCAGTCGATATATGTCGATCTGAGCACAGCTGGGCCCCGTATATACGGCATGTGGGTGGCTCTGATACCAGCCAGATGCAACCCACAGCCATATAGGACCTACAGGCGATGTTCTTGAGTCGATATATGTCGATCTGAGCTCCGCTATGCCCTGTATATGCAGCATGTGGGTGGCTCTGATACCAGCCAGATGCAACCCACGGCCATATAGACCCTACAGGCGATGTTCTAGAGTCGATATATGTCGATCTGAGCACAGCTGGGCCACGTATATACAGCATGGGGGTACCTCTGATACCAGCCAGCTGCAACCCACGGCTATATAGGACCTACAGGCGATGTTCTTCAGTCGATATATGTCGATCTGAGCACAGCTGGGCCCCGTATATACGGCATGTGGGTGGCTCTGATACCAGCCAGATGCAACCCACAGCCATATAGGACCTACAGGCGATGTTCTTGAGTCGATATATGTCGATCTGAGCTCCGCTATGCCCTGTATATGCAGCATGTGGGTGGCTCTGATACCAGCCAGATGCAACCCACGGCCATATAGACCCTACAGGCGATGTTCTTGAGTCGACATATGTCGATCTGAGCACAGCTGGGCCACGTATATACAGCATGGGGGTACCTCTGATACCAGCCAGCTGCAACCCACGGCTATATAGGACCTACAGGCGATGTTCTTGAGTCGATATATGTCGATTTGAGCACAGCTGGGCCCCGTATATACGGCATGTGGGTGGCTCTGATACCAGCCAGATGCAACCCACGGCCATATAGGACCTACAGGCGATCTTCTTGAGTCGATATATGTCGATCTGAGCACAGCTGGGCCCCGTATATACGGCATGTAGGTGGCTCTGATACCAGCCAGATTCAACCCACGGCCATATAGGACCTACAGGCGATGTTCTTCAGTCGATATATGTCGATCTGAGCACAGCTGGGCCCCGTATATACG
This sequence comes from Lordithon lunulatus, assembly GCA_963942505.1. NCBI lineage: Eukaryota > Metazoa > Arthropoda > Insecta > Coleoptera > Staphylinidae > Lordithon > Lordithon lunulatus. The sequence goes on along the minus strand of OZ012670.1, from coordinate 35,904,452 downwards.
GCATGTGGGTGGCTCTGATACCAGCCAGATGCAACCCACAGCCATATAGGACCTACAGGCGATGTTCTTGAGTCGATATATGTCGATCTGAGCTCCGCTATGCCCTGTATATGCAGCATGTGGGTGGCTCTGATACCAGCCAGATGCAACCCACGGCCATATAGGACCTACAGGCGATGTTCTTGAGTCGATATATGTCGATCTGAGCACCGCTATGCACCGTATATGTAGCATTGGGGCAGCTCCGACACCAGCCAGATGCAACCTATGCCCATATAGGACCTACAGGCGATGTTCTTGAGTCGATATATGTTGATCTGAGCTCCGCTATGCCCTGTATATGCAGCATGTGGGTGGCTCTGATACCAGCCAGATGCAACCCACGGCCATATAGACCCTACAGGCGATGTTCTTGAGTCGATATATGTCGATCTGAGCACAGCTGGGCCACGTATATACAGCATGGGGGTACCTCTGATACCAGCCAGCTGCAACCCACGGCTATATAGGACCTACAGGCGATGTTCTTGAGTCGATATATGTCGATCTGAGCACAGCTGGGCCAAATATATACAGCATGCGGGCAGCTCTGATACCAGACAGATGCAACCGGCGGCCATATAGGACCTACAGGCGATGTTCTTTAGTCGATATATGTCAATCTGAGCACAGCTGGGCCCCGTATATACAGCATGTGGGTGGCTCTGATACCAGCCAGATGCAACCCACGGCCATATAGGACCTACAGGCAATGTTCTTGAGTCGATATATGTCGATCTGAGCACAGATGCGCCGCGTATATACGGCATGGGGGTAGCTCTGATAGCAGCCAGATGCAACCCACGGCAATATAGGACCTACAGGCGATGTTCTTGTGTCATTATATGTCGATCTGAGCACAGCTGGACCCCGTATATACGGCATGTGGGTGGCTCTGATACCAGCCAGATGCAAACCACGGCCATATAGGACCTACAAGCGATGTTCTTGAGTCGATATATGTCGATCTGAGCACAGCTGGCCGCCGGATATACAGCATGGGGGTAGCTCTGATACCAGCCAGATGCAACCCACGGCCATATAGGACCTACAGGCGATGTTCTTGAGTCGATATATGTCGATCTGAGCATAGCTGGGCCCCCTATATACGGCATGTATACGGCCATATAGGACCTACAGGCGATCTTCTTGAGTCGATATATGTCGATCTGAGCACCGTATATGCAGCATTGGGGCAGCTCCGACACCAGCCAGGTGCAACCTATGCCCATATAGGACCTACAGGCGATGTTCTTGAGTCGATATAAGTCGATCTGAGCTCCACTATGCCCTGTATATGCAGCATGTGGGTAGCTCTGATACCAGCCAGATGCAACCCACGGCCATATAGGACCTACAGGCGATGTTCTTGAGTCGATATATGTCGATCTGAGCACAGCTGGGCCCCGTATATACAGCATGGGGGTAGCTTTGATACCAGCCAGATGCAACCCACGGCCATATAGGACTTACAGGCGATGTTCTTGAGTCGATATATGTCGATCTGAGCACAGCTGGGCCCCGTATATACGGCATGTGGGTGGCTCTGATACCAGCCAGATGCAACCCACGGCCATATAGGACCTACAGGCGATGTTCTTGAGTCGATATATGTCGATCTGAGCACAGCTGGGCCCCTTATATACGGCATGTGGGTAGCTCTGATACCAGCCAGATGCAACCCACGGCCATATAGGACCCACAGGTGATGTTCTTGAGTCGATATATGTCGATCTGAGCACAGCTGGGCCCTGTATATACGGCATGTGGGTGGCTCTGATACCAGCTAGATGCAACCCACGGCCATATAGGACCTACAGGCGATGTTCTTGAGTCGATATTTGTCGATTTGAGCACAGCAGGGCCCCGTATATACGGCATGTGGGTGGCTCTGATACCAGCCAGATGCAAACCACGGCCATATAGGACCTACAGGCGATGTTCTTGAGTCGATATATCTCGATCTGAGCACAGCTGGGCGCCGTATATACAGCATGGGGGTAGCTATGATACCAGCCAGATGCAACCCACGGCCATATAGGACCTACAGGCGATGTTCTTGAGTCGATATTTGTCGATTTGAGCACAGCAGGGCCCCGTATATACGGCATGTGGGTGGCTCTGATACCAGCCAGGTGCAACTCACGGCTATATAGGACCTACAGGCGATGTTCTTGAGTTGATATATGTCGATCTGAGCACAGCTGGGCGCCGTATATACAGCATGGGGGTAGCTCTGATACCAGCCAGATGCAACCCACGGCCATATAGGACCTACAGGCAATGTTCTTGAGTCGATATATGTCGATCTGAGCACAGCTGGGCGCCGTATATACAGCATGGGGGTAGCTCTGATACCAGCCAGATGCAACCCACGGCCATATAGGACCCACAGGCGATGTTCTTGAGTCGATATATGTCGATCTGAGCACAGCTGGGCCCCCTATATACGGCATGTATACGGCAATATAGGACCTACAGGCGATCTTCTTGAGTCGATATATGTCGATCTGAGCACCGTATATGCAGCATTGGGGCAGCTCCGACACCAGCCAGGTGCAACCTATGCCCATATAGGACCTACAGGCGATGTTCTTGAGTCGATATAAGTCGATCTGAGCTCCACTATGCCCTGTATATGCAGCATGTGGGTGGCTCTGATACCAGCCAGATGCAACCCACGGCCATATAGGACCTACAGGCGATGTTCTTGAGTCGATATATGTCGATCTGAGCACAGCTGGGCCCCGTATATACAGCATGGGGGTAGCTTTGATACCAGCCAGATGCAACCCACGGCCATATAGGACTTACAGGCGATGTTCTTGAGTCGATATATGTCGATCTGAGCACAGCTGGGCCCCGTATATACGGCATGTGGGTGGCTCTGATACCAGCCAGATGCAACCCACGCTTATATAGGACCTACAGGCGATGTTCTTGAGTCGATATATGTCGATCTGAGCACAGCTGGGCCCCTTATATACGGCATGTGGGTAGCTCTGATACCAGCCAGATGCAACCCACGGCCATATAGGACCCACAGGTGATGTTCTTGAGTCGATATATGTCGATCTGAGCACAGCTGGGCCCTGTATATACGGCATGTGGGTGGCTCTGATACCAGCCAGATGCAACCCACGGCCATATAGGACCTACAGGCGATGTTCTTGAGTCGATATTTGTCGATCTGAGCACAGCAGGGCCCCGTATATACGGCATGTGGGTGGCTCTGATACCAGCCAGATGCAAACCACGGCCATATAGCACCTACAGGCGATGTTCTTGAGTCGATATATCTCGATCTGAGCACAGCTGGGCGCCGTATATACAGCATGGAGGTAGCTATGATACCAGCCATATGCAACCCACGGCCATATAGGACCTACAGGCGATGTTCTTGAGTCGATATATGTCGATCTGAGCACAGATGGGCCACGTATATACAGCATGGGGGAAGCTCTGATACCAGCCAGCTGCAACCTACGGCCATATAGGACCTACAGGCGATGTTCTTGAGTCGATATATGTCGATCTGAGCACAGCTGGGCGCCGTATATACAGCATGGGGGTAGCTCTGATACCAGCCAGATGCAACCCACGGCCATATAGGACCTACAGGCAATGTTCTTGAGTCGATATATGTCGATCTAAGCACAGCTGGGCCCCGTATATACGGCATGTGGGTGGCTCTGATATCAGCCAGATGCAACCCAAGGCCATATAGGACCTACAGGAGATATTCTTGAGTCGATATATGTCGATCTGAGCACCGCTATGCCCTGTATATGCAGCATGTGGGTGGCTCTGATACCAGACAGATGCAACCCACGGCCATATAGGACCTACAGGCGATGTTCTTAAGTCGATATTTGTCGATCTGAGCACAGCTGGGCCACGTATATACAGTATGGGGGTACCTCTGATACCAGCCAGCTGCAACCCACGGCCATATAGGACCTACGGGCGATGTTCTTGAGTCGATATATGTCGATCTGAGCATAGCTGGGCCAAGTATATACAGCATGAGGGTAGCTCTGATACCAGACAGATTTAACCCACGGCCATATAGGACCTACAGGCAATGTTCTTGAGTCGATATATGTCGATCTGAGCACAGCTGGGCGCCGTATATACAGCATGGGGGTAGCTCTGATACCAGCCAGATGCAACCCACGGCCATATAGGACCTACAGGCAATGTTCTTGAGTCGATATATGTCGATCTGAGCACAGCTGGGCCCCGTATATACGGCATGTGGGTGGCTCTGATATCAGCCAGATGCAACCCAAGGCCATATAGGACCTACAGGAGATATTCTTGAGTCGATATATGTCGATCTGAGCACCGCTATGCACCGTATATGCAGCATTGTGGCAGCTCCGACACCAGCCAGATGCAACCTATGCCCATATAGGACCTACAGGCGATGTTCTTGAGTCGATATATGTCGATCTGAGCACCGCTATGCACCGTATATGCAGCATTGTGGCAGCTCCGATACCAGCCAGGTGCAACCTATGCCCATATAGGACCTACAGGCGATGTTCTTGAGTCTATATATGTCGATCTGAGCTCCGCTACGCCCTGTATATGCAGCGCGTGGGTGGGTCTGATACCAGCCAGATGCAACCCACGGCCATATAGGATCTACAGGCGATGTTCTTGAGTCGATATATATCGATCTGAGCACAGCTGGGCCCCGTATATATGGCCTGTGGGTGGCTGTGATATCAGCCAGATGCAACCCACGGCCATACGGGACCTACAGGAGATATTCTTGAGTCGATATATGTCGATCTGAGCACCGCTATGTAACGTATATGCAGCATTGTGGCAGCTCCGACACAAGCCAGGTGCAACCTATGCCCATATAGGACCTACAGGCGATGTTCTTGAGTCGATATATGTCGCTCTGAGCTCCGCTACGCCCTGTATATGCAGCACGTGGGTGGCTCTGATACCAGCCCGATGCAACCCACGGCCATATAGGACCTACAGGCAATGTTCTTGAGTCGTTATATGTCGATCTGAGCACAGCTGGGCGCCGTATATACACCATGGGGGTAGCTCTGATACCAGCCAGATGCAACCTACGGCCATATAGGACCTACAGGCGATGAACTTGAGTCGATATATGTCGATCTGAGCACAGCTGGGCCCGTATATACACCATGGGGGTAGCTCTGATACCAGCCAGATGCAACCCACGGCCATATAGGACCTACAGGCGATGTTCTTGAGTCATTATATGTAGATCTGAGCACAGCTGGGCCCCGTATATACGGCATGTGGGTGGCTCTGATACCAGCCAGATGCAAACCACGGCCATATAGGACCTACAAGCGATGTTCTTGAGTCGATATATGTCGATCTGAGCACAGCTGGGCGCCGTATATACAGCATGGGGGTAGCTCTGATACCAGCCAGATGCAACCCGCGGCCATATAGGACCTACAGGCCATTTTCTTGAGTCAATATATGTCGATCTGAGCACAATTGGGCCCCGTATATACGGCATGTGGGTGGCTCTAATACCAGCCAGATGCAACCCACGGCAATATAGGACCTACAGGCGATGTTCTTGAGTCGATATATGTCGATCTGAGCACAACTGGGCCCCCTATATACGGCATGTATACGGCCATATAGGACCTACAGGCGATCTACTTCAGTCGATATATGTCGATCTGAGCACCGTATATGCAGCATTGGGGCAGCTCCGACACCAGCCAGGTGCAACCTATGCCCATATAGGACCTACAGGCGATGTTCTTGAGTCGATATAAGTCGATCTGAGCTCCGCTATGCCCTGTATATGCAGCGTGTGGGTGGCTCTGATACCAGCCAGATGAAACCCACGGCCATATAGGACCTACAGGCGATGTTCTTGAGTCGATATATGTCGATCTGAGCACAGCTGGGCCCCCTATATACGGCATGTATACGGCCATATAGGACCTACAGGCGATCTTCTTGAGTCGATATATGTCGATCTGAGCACCGTATATGCAGGATTGGGGCAGCTCCGACACCAGCCAGGTGCAACCTATGCCCATATAGGACCTACAGGCGATGTTCTTGAGTCGATATAAGTCGATCTGAGCTCCGCTATGCCCTGTATATGCAGCGTGTGGGTGGCTCTGATACCAGCCAGATGCAACCCACGGCCATATAGGACCTACATGCGATGTTCTTGAGTCGATATATGTCGATCTGATCACCGCTATGCACCATATATGCAGCATTGGGGCAGCTCCGACACCAGCCAGGTGCAACCTATGCCCATATAGGACCCACAGGCCATGTTCTTGAGTCGATATATGTCGATCTGAGCTACGCTATGCCCTGTATATGCAGCATGTGGGTGGCTTTGATATCAGCCAGATGCAACCCACGGCCATATTGGACCTACAGGCAATGTTCTTGAGTCGATATATGTCGATCTGAGCACCGCTATGCACCATATATGCAGCATTGGGGCAGCTCCGACACCAGCCAAGTGCAACGTATGCCCATATAGGACCTACAGGCGATGTTCTTGAGTCGATATATGTCGATCTGAGCTCCGCTATGCCCTGTATATGCAGCATGTGGGTGGCTCTGATACCAGCCAGATGCAACCCACGGCCATATAGGACCTACAGGCGATGTTCTTGAGTCGATATATGTCGATCTGAGCACAGCTGGGCCACGTATATACAGTATGGGGGTACCTCTGATACCAGCCAGCTGCAACCCACGGCCATATAGGACCTACAGGCGATGTTCTTGAGTCGATATATGTCGATCTGAGCACAGCTGGGCCAAGTATATACAGCGTGGGGGTAGCTCTGATACCAGACAGATGCAACCTACGGCTATATAGGACCTACACGCAATGTTCTTGAGTCGATATATGTCGATCTGAGCACAGCTGGGCCCCATATGTACTGCATGGGGGTAGCTCTGATACCAGCCAGATGCAACCCACGGCCATATAGGACCTACAGGCAATGTTCTTGAGTCGATATAAGTCGATCTGAGCACAGCTGGGCGCCGTATATACACCATGGAGGTAGCTCTGATACCAGCCAGATGCAACCTACGGCCATATAGGACCTACAGGCGAGGTTCTTGAGTCGATATATGTCGATCTGAGCACAGCTGGGCCAAGTATATACAGCGTGGGGGTAGCTCTGATACCAGACAGATGCAACCTACGGCTATATAGGACCTACACGCAATGTTCTTGAGTCGATATATGTCGATCTGAGCACAGCTGGGCGCCGTATATACAGCATGGGGGTAGCTCTGATACCAGCCAGCTGCAACCCACGGCTATATAGGACCTACAGGCGATGTTCTTGAGTCGATATATGTCGATTTGAGCACAGCTGGGCCCCGTATATACGGCATGTGGGTGGCTCTGATACCAGCCAGATGCAACCCACGGCCATATAGACCCTACAGGCGATGTTCTTGAGTCGATATATGTCGATCTGAGCACAGCTGGGCCACGTATATACAGCATGGGGGTACCTCTGATACCAGCCAGCTGCAACCCACGGCTATATAGGACCTACAGGCGATGTTCTTGAGTCGATATATGTCGATTTGAGCACAGCTGGGCCCCGTATATACGGCATGTGGGTGGCTCTGATACCAGCCAGATGCAACCCACGGCCATATAGGACCTACAGGCGATGTTCTTGAGTCGATATATGTCGATCTGAGCACAGCTGGGCCCCGTATATACGGCATGTAGGTGGCTCTGATACCAGCCAGATGCAACCCACGGCCATATAGGACCTACAGGCGATGTTCTTGAGTCGATATATGTCGATCTGAGCACAGCTGGGCCCCGTATATACGGCATATCGGTGGCTCTGATACCAGCCAGAGGCAACCCACGGCCATATAGGACCTACAGGCGATGTTCTTGAGTCGATATATGTCGATCTGAGCACCGCTATGCACCGTATATGTAGCATTGGGGCAGCTCCGACACCAGCCAGATGCAACCTATGCCCATATAGGACCTACAGGCGATGTTCTTGAGTCGATATATGTTGATCTGAGCTCCGCTATGCCCTGTATATGCAGCATGTGGGTGGCTCTGATACCAGCCAGATGCAACCCACGGCCATATAGACCCTACAGGCGATGTTCTTGAGTCGATATATGTCGATCTGAGCACAGCTGGGCCACGTATATACAGCATGGGGGTACCTCTGATACCAGCCAGCTGCAACCCACGGCTATATAGGACCTACAGGCGATGTTCTTGAGTCGATATATGTCGATCTGAGCACAGCTGGGCCAAGTATATACAGCATGCGGGCAGCTCTGATACCAGACAGATGCAACCGGCGGCCATATAGGACCTACAGGCGATGATATTTAGTCGATATATGTCAATCTGAGCACAGCTGGGCCCCGTATATACAGCATGTGGGTGGCTCTGATACCAGCCAGATGCAACCCACGGCCATATAGGACCTACAGGCAATGTTCTTGAGTCGATATATGTCGATCTGAGCACAGCTGCGCCCCGTATATACGGCATGGGGGTAGCTCTGATAGCAGCCAGATGCAACCCACGGCAATATAGGACCTACAGGCGATGTTCTTGTGTCATTATATGTCGATCTGAGCACAGCTGGGCCCCGTATATACGGCATGTGGGTGGCTCTGATACCAGCCAGATGCAAACCACGGCCATATAGGACCTACAAGCGATGTTCTTGAGTCGATATATGTCGATCTGAGCACAGCTGGCCGCCGGATATACAGCATGGGGGTAGCTCTGATACCAGCCAGATGCAACCCACGCCCATATAGGACCTACAGGCGATGTTCTTGAGTCGACATATGTCGATCTGAGCACAGTTGGGCCCCGTATATACGGCATGTGGGTGGCTCTGATACCAGCCAGATGCAACCCACGGCCATATAGGACCTACAGGCGATGTTCTTGAGTCGATATATGTCGATCTGAGCACAGCTGGGCCCCCTATATACGGCATGTATACGGCCATATAGGACCTACAGGCGATCTTCTTGAGTCGATATATGTCGATCTGAGCACCGTATATGCAGCATTGGGGCAGCTCCGACACCAGCCAGGTGCAACCTATGCCCATATAGGACCTACAGGCGATGTTCTTGAGTCGATATAAGTCAATCTGAGCTCCACTATGCCCTGTATATGCAGCATGTGAGTGGCTCTGATACCAGCCAGATGCAACCCACGGCCATATAGGACCTACAGGCGATGTTCTTGAGTCGATATATGTCGATCTGAGCACCGCTATGCACCGTATATGCAGCATTGTGGCAGCTCCGACACCAGCCAGGTGCAACCTATGCCCATATAGGACCTACAGGCGATGTTCTTAAGTCGATATATGTCGATCTGAGCTCCGCTATGCCCTGTATATGCAGCACGTGAGTGGCTCTAATACCAGCCAGATGCAACCCACGGCCATATAGGGCCTACAGGCGATGTTCTTGAGTCGATATATGTCTATCTGAGCACAGCTGGGCTCCATATATACAGCATGGGGGTAGCTCTGATACTAGCCAGATGCAACCCACGGCTATATAGGACCTACAGGCGATGTTCTTGAGTCGATATATGTCGATCTGAGCACAGCTGGGCGCCGTATATACAGCATGGGGGTAGCTCTGATACCAGCCAGATGAAACCCACGGTCATATAGGACCTACAGGCGATGTTCTTGAGTCGATATATGTCGATTTGAGCACAGCTGGGCCCCGTATATACGGCATATGGGTGGCTCTGATACCAGCCAGATGCAACCCACGGCCATATAGGACCTACAGGCGATCTTCTTGAGTCGATATATGTCGATCTGAGCACCGTATATGCAGCATTGGGGCAGCTCCGACACCAGCCAGGTGCAACCTATGCCCATATAGGACCTACAGGCGATGTTCTTGAGTCGATATAAGTCAACCTGAGCTCCACTATGCCCTGTATATGCAGCATGTACAGGCGTTGTTCTTGAGTCGATATATGTCGATCAGAGCACAGCTAGGCCCCGTATATACGGCATGTAGGTGGCTCTGATACCAGCCAGATGCAACCCACGGCCATATAGGACCTACAGGCGATGTTCTTGAGTCGATATATGTCGATCTGAGCACAGCTGTGCCCCGTATATACGGCATATGGGTGGCTCTGATACCAGCCAGATGCAACCCACGGCCATATAGGACCTACAGGCGATGTTCTTGAGTCGATATATGTCGATCTGAGCACCGCTATGCACCGTATATGCAGCATTGGGGCAGCTCCGACACCAGCCAGATGCAACCTATGCCCATATAGGACCTACAGGCGATGTTCTTGAGTCGATATATGTCGATCTGAGCTCCGCTATGCCCTGTATATGCAGCATATGGGTGGCTCTGATACCAGCCAGATGCAACCCACGACCATATAGACCCTACAGGCGATGTTATTGAGTCGATATATGTCGATCTGAGCACAGCTGGGCCACGTATATACAGCATGGGGGTACCTCTGATACCAGCCAGCTGCAACCCACAGCTATATAGGACCTACAGGCGATGTTCTTGAGTCGATATATGTCGATCTGAGCACAGCTGGGCCCCCTATATACTACATGTATACGGCAATATAGGACCTACAGGCGATCTTCTTGAGTCGATATATGTCGATCTGAGCACCGTATATGCAGCATTGGGGCAGCTCCGACACCAGCCAGGTGCAACCTATGCCCATATAGGACCTACAGGCGATGTTCTTGAGTCGATATATGTCGATCTGAGCACAGCTGGCCCAAGTATATACAGCATGCGGGCAGCTCTGATACCAGACAGATGCAACCGGCGGCCATATAGGACCTACAGGCGATGTTCTTTAGTCGATATATGTCAATCTGAGCACAGCTGGGCCCCGTATATACAGCATGTGGGTGGCTCTGATACCAGCCAGATGCAACCCACGGCCATATAGGACCTACAGGCAATGTTCTAGAGTCGATATATGTCGATCTGAGCACAGCTGCGCCCCGTATATACGGCATGGGGGTAGCTCTGATAGCAGCCAGATGCAACCCACGGCAATATAGGATCTACAGGCGATGTTCTTGTGTCATTATATGTCGATCTGAGCACAGCTGGGCCCCGTATATACGGCATGTGGGTGGCTCTGATACCAGCCAGATGCAAACCACGGCCATATAGGACCTACAAGCGATGTTCTTGAGTCGATATATGTCGATCTGAGCACAGCTGGGCGCCGGATATACAGCATGGGGGTAGCTCTGATACCAGCCAGATGCAACCCACGGCCATATAGGACCTACAGGCGATGTTCTTGAGTCGACATATGTCGATCTGAGCACAGTTGGGCCCCGTATATACGGCATGTGGGTGGCTCTGATACCAGCCAGATGCAACCCACGGCCATATAGGACCTACAGGCGATGTTCTTGAGTCGATATATGTCGATCTGAGCACAGCTGGGCCCCCTATATACGGCATGTATACGGCCATATAGGACCTACAGGCGATCTTCTTGAGTCGATATATGTCGATCTGAGCACCGTATATGCAGCATTGGGGCTGCGCTCTCTGCAATATGCGCAGGACATTCGTTTGCTAATTGCAACAATTGATAGCAACAAAATGCTGTTTAGTTATTTAACAACCCAGAGTTTCCCTCGAATGATGTCAGATAATCCCTTGCATTTCCAACGAGTCCACGATGCCATTATTGTCACACTAAACTAATATCAACTTGTCTCACTGTTTCTACTTACAACAGCCATTTGTTTATAATTTTCAATTGTTATTGGAGTATTCTAGTTCCCTTCTTGAATCTACGCGTTCGCATTGCGTTATATCGCGTCGTATCCTGCCGTGGACTATAACAAATTAAGCTGCGCTGTCTGCAATGTTCGCAGGACATTCGTATGATAATTGCAACAATTGATAGAAACAAAATGCTGCTTAGCTTGTTAACAACCCAGAGTTTTCCTCGAATGATGTCAGATAATCACTTGCATTTCCAACGAGTCCACGATGCCATAATTGTCACACTAAACTAATAAACGTCGTATCCTGCCGTGGACTATAACAAATTAAGCTGCGCTTTCTGCAATCTGCGCAGCACATTTGTTTGCTAATTGCAATAATTGATAGCAACAATGCTGTTTAGCTATTTAACAACCCAGAGTTTCCCTGGAATGATGTCAGATAATCCCTTGCATTTCCAACGATTCCACGATGCTATTGCTATCACACTAAACTACTATCAGCTAGTCTGACTGTTTCTACTTGCAATAGCCATTTGTGTATAATTTTCAATTGTTATTGGAGTTTTCTAGCTCGCTTCTTGAATCTACGAGTTCGCATTGCGATATATCGCATCGTATCCTGCCGTGGACTATAACAAATTAAGCTGCGCTGTTTGCAATGTTCGCAGGACATTCGTATGATAATTGCAACAATTGATAGAAACAAAATGCTGCTTAGCTTGTTAACAACCCAGAGTTTCCCTCGAATGATGTCAGATAATCACTTGCATTTCCAACGAGTCTACGATGCCATTGGTATCACACTAAACTACTATCAGCTAGTCTGACTGTTTCTACTTGCTACAGCCAATTGTTTATAATTTTCAGTTGTTATTGGAGTCTACTAGCTCGCTTCTTCAATCTACTAGTTCCCATTGCGATATATCACGTCGCATCCTGCCGTGGACTATAACAAATTAAGCTGCGCTGTCTGCAATGTGCGCAGGACATTCGTTTGCTTATTGTAACAATTGATAGCAACAAAATGCTGTTTAGCTATTTAGCAACCCAGAGTTTCCCTCGAATGATGTCAGATAATCTCTTGCATTTCCAACGATTCCACGATGCCACTGGGTCACACTAAACTTCAATCAGCTAGTCTGACTGTTTCTACTTGCAAAAGCCATTTGTGTATAATTTTCAATTGTTATTGGAGTCTTCTAGCTCGCTTCTTCAATCTACGAGTTCGCATTGCGTTATATCGCGTCGTATCCTGCCGTGGACTATAATAAATTAGACTGCGCCGGCTGCAATGTGCGCAGGACATTCGTTTGCTAATTGCAACAATTGATAGCAATAAAATGCTGTTTAGCTATTTATCAACACAGAGTTTCCCTCGAATGAGGTCAGATAATCCCTTCCATTTCCAACGAGTCCACGATGCCATTGGTGTCACACTAAACTACTATCAGCTAGTCTGACTGTTTCTACTTGCTACAGCCATTTGTTTATAATTTTCAGTTGTTATTGGAGTCTTCTAGCTCGCTTCTTGAATCTGCGACTTCGCATTGCGTTATATCGCGTCGTATCCTGCCGTGGACTATAACAAATTAAGCTGCGCTGTCTGCAATGTGCGCAGAACATTCGTTTGCTAATTGCAACAATTAATAGCAACAGAATGCTGTTTATCTATTTAACAACCCAGAGTTTCCCTCGAATGATGTCAGATAATCCCTTGCATTTCCAACGAGTCCACGATGTCATTGGTGTCACACTAAACTACTATCAACTATTCTGACTGTTTCTACTTGCTACAGCTATTTGTTTATAATTTTCAGTTGTTATTGGAGTCTACTAGATCGCTTCTTCAATCTACGAGTTCGCATTGCGTTATATCGCGTCGTATCCTGCCGTGGTCTATAACAAATTAAGCTGCGCTGTCTGCAATGTGCACAGGACATTCGTTTGCTAATTGCAACAATTGATAGCAACAGAATGCTGTTTATCTATTTAACAACCCAGAGTTTCGCTCGAATGATGTCAGATAATCCCTTGCATTTCCAACGAGTCCACGATGCCATTGGTGTCACACTAAACTACTATCAGCTAGTCTGACTGTTTCTAGTTGCTACAGCCATTTGTTTATAATTTTCATTTGTTATTGGAGTTTTCTAGCTCGCTTCTTGAATCTACGAGTTCGCATTGCGATATATCGCGTCGTATCCTGCCGTGGACTATAACAAATTAAGCTGCGCTGTCTGTAATGTGCGCAGGACATTCGTTTGCTAATTGCAACAATTGATAGCAACAAAATGCTGTTTAGCTATTTAACAACCCAGAGTTTCCCTTGAATGATGTCAGATAATCCCTTGCATTTCCAACGAGTCCACGATGCCATTGGTGTCACACTAAACTACTATCAGCTAGTCTGACTGTTTCTAGTTGCTACAGCCATTTGTTTATAATTTTCAGTTGTTATTGGAGTTTTCTAGCTCGTTTCTTGAATCTACGAGTTCGCATTGCGTTATATCGCGTCGTATCCTGCCGTGGTCTATAACAAATTAAGCTGCGCTGTCTGCAATGTGCACAGGACATTCGTTTGCTAATTGCAACAATTGATAGCAACAGAATGCTGTTTATCTATTTAACAACCCAGAGTTTCCCTCGAATGATGTCAGATAATCCCTTGCATTTCCAACGAGTCCACGATGCCATTGGTGTCACACTATACTACTATCAGCTAGTCTGACTGTTTCTAGTTGCTACAGCCATTTGTTTATAATTTTCAGTTGTTATTGGAGTTTTCTAGCTCGCTTCTTAAAACTACGAGTTCGCATTGCGATATATCGCGTCGTATCCTGCCGTGGACTATAACAAATTAAGCTGCGCTGTCTGTAATGTGCGCAGGACATTCGTTTGCTAATTGCAACAATTGATAGTAACAAAATGCTGTTTAGCTATTTAACAACCCAGAGTTTCCCTTGAATGATGTCAGATAATCCCTTGCATTTCCAACGAGTCCACGATGCCATTGGTGTCACACTAAACTACTATCAGCTATTCTGACTGTTTCTACTTGCTACAGCTATTTGTTTATAATTTTCAGTTGTTATTGGAGTCTACTAGAGCGCTTCTTCAATCTACGAGTTCGCATTGCGTTATATCGCGTCGTATCCTGCCGTGGACTATAACAAATTAAGCTGCGCTTTCTGCAATCTGCGCAGGACATTCGTTTGCTAATTGCAATAATTGATAGCAACAATGCTGTTTAGCTATTTAACAACCCAGAGTTTCCCTGGAATGATGTCAGATAATCCCTTGCATTTCCAACGATTCCACGATGCTATTGCTATCACACTAAACTACTATCAGCTAGTCTGACTGTTTCTACTTGCAATAGCCATTTGTGTATAATTTTCAATTGTTATTGGAGTTTTCTAGCTCGCTTCTTGAATCTACGAGTTCGCATTGCGATATATCGCATCGTATCCTGCCGTGGACTATAACAAATTAAGCTGCGCTGTTTGCAATGTTCGCAGGACATTCGTATGATAATTGCAACAATTGATAGAAACAAAATGCTCCTTAGCTTGTTAACAACCCAGAGTTTCCCTCGAATGATGTCAGATAATCACTTGCATTTCCAACGAGTCTACGATGCCATTGGTATCACACTAAACTACTATCAGCTAGTCTGACTGTTTCTACTTGCTACAGCCAATTGTTTATAATTTTCAGTTGTTATTGGAGTCTACTAGCTCGCTTCTTCAATCTACTAGTTCCCATTGCGATATATCGCGTCGCATCCTGCCGTGGACTATAACAAATTAAGCTGCGCTGTCTGCAATGTGCGCAGGACATTCGTTTGATAATTGTAACAATTGATAGCAACAAAATGCTGTTTAGCTATTTAGCAACCCAGAGTTTCCCTCGAATGATGTCAGATAATCCCTTGCATTTCCAACGATTCCACGATGCCACTGGGTCACACTAAACTTCAATCAGCTAGTCTGACTGTTTCTACTTGCAAAAGCCATTTGTGTATAATTTTCAATTGTTATTGGAGTCTTCTAGCTCGCTTCTTCAATCTACGAGTTCGCATTGCGTTATATCGCGTCGTATCCTGCCGTGGACTATAATAAATTAGACTGCGCCGGCTGCAATGTGCGCAGGACATTCGTTTGCTAATTGCAACAATTGATAGCAATAAAATGCTGTTTAGCTATTTATCAACACAGAGTTTCCCTCGAATGAGGTCAGATAATCCCTTCCATTTCCAACGAGTCCACGATGCCATTGGTGTCACACTAAACTACTATCAGCTAGTCTGACTGTTTCTACTTGCTACAGCCATTTGTTTATAATTTACATTTGTTATTGGAGTCTTCTAGCTCGCTTCTTGAATCTGCGACTTCGCATTGCGTTATATCGCGTCGTATCCTGCCGTGGACTATAACAAATTAAGCTGCGCTGTCTGCAATGTGCGCAGAACATTCGTTTGCTAATTGCAACAATTGATAGCAACAGAATGCTGTTTATCTATTTAACAACCCACAGTTTCCCTCGAATGATGTCAGATAATCCCTTGCATTTCCAACGAGTCCACGATGCCATTGGTGTCACACTAAACTACTATCAACTATTCTGACTGTTTCTACTTGCTACAGCTATTTGTTTATAATTTTCAGTTGTTATTGGAGTCTACTAGATCGCTTCTTCAATCTACGAGTTCGCATTGCGTTATATCGCGTCGTATCCTGCCGTGATCTATAACAAATTAAGCTGCGCTGTCTGCAATGTGCACAGGACATTCGTTTGCTAATTGCAACAATTGATAGCAACAGAATGCTGTTTATCTATTTAACAACCCAGAGTTTCCCTCGAATGATGTCAGATAATCCCTTGCATTTCCAACGAGTCCACGATGCCATTGGTGTCACACTAAACTACTATCAGCTAGTCTGACTGTTTCTACTTGCTACAGCCATTTGTTTATAATTTTCAGTTGTTATTGGAGTCTTCTAGCTCCCTTCTTGAATCTACGAGTTCGCATTGCGTTATATCGCGTCGTATCCTGCCGTGGACTATAACAAATTAAGCTGCGCTGTCTGCAATGTGCGCAGGACATTCGTTTGCTAATTGCAACAATTGATAGCAACAAAATGCTATTTAGTTATTTAACAACCCAGAGTTTCCCTCGAATGATGTCAGATAATCCCTTGCATTTCCAACGAGTCCACGATGCCATAATTGTCACACTAAACGAATATCAACTTGTCTCACTGTTTCTACTTGCAACAGCCAATTGTTTATAATTTTCAATTGTTATTGGAGTCTTCTAGCTCCCTTCTTGAATCTACGAGTTCGCATTGCGTTATATCGCGTCGTATCCTGACGTGGACTATAACAAATTAAGCTGCGCTGTCTGCAATGTGCGCAGGACATTCGTTTGCTAATTGCAACAACTGATAGCAACAAAAGGCTGTTTAGCTATTTAACAACCCAGAGTTTCCCTCGAATGATGTCAGATAATCACTTGCATTTCCAACGAGTCCACGATGCCATAATTGTCACACTAAACTAATATCAACTAGTCTCACTGTTTCTACTTGCAACAGCCAATTGTTTATAATTTTCAGTTGTTATTGGAGTCTACTAGCTCGCTTCTTCAATCTACTGGTTCCCATTGCGATATATCGCGTCGCATCCTGCCGCGGACTATAACAAATTAAGCTGCGCTGTCTGCAATGTGCGCAGGACATTCGTTTGCTAATTGCAACAACTGATAGCAACAAAATGCTGTTTAGCTATTTAACAACCCAGAGTTTCCCTCGAATGATGTCAGATAATCCCTTGCATTTCCAACGAGTCCACGATGCCATTGGTGTCACACTAAACTACTATCAGCTAGTCTGACTGTTTCTACTTGCCACAGTCATTTGTTTATAATTTTCAGTTGTTATTGGAGTTTTCTAGCTCGTTCTTGAATCTATGAGTTCGCATTGCGATACATCGCGTCGTATCCTGCCGTGGACTATAACAAATTAAGCTGCGCTGTCTGCAATGTGCGCAGGACATTCGTTTGCTAATTGCAACAATTGATAGCAACAAAATGCTATTTAGTTATTTAACAACCCAGAGTTTCTCTCGAATGATGTCAGATAATCCCTTGCATTTCCAACGTGTCCACGATGCCATTATTGTCACACTAAACTAATATCAACTTGTCTCACTGTTTCTACTTACAACAGCCAATTGTTTATAATTTTCAATTGTTATTGGAGTCTTTTAGCTCTCTTCTTGAATCTACGGGTTCGCATTGCGTTATATCGCGTCGTATCCTGCCGTGGACTATAACAAATTAAGCTGCGCTGTCTGCAATTTGCGCAGGACATTCGTTTGCTAATTGCAACAATTGATAGCAACAAAATGCTGTTTAAGTTATTTAACAACCCAGAGTTTCTCTCGAATGTTATCAGATAATCCCTTGAATTTCCAACGAGTCCACGATGCCATTATTGTCACACTAAACTAATATCAACTTGTCTCACTGTTTCTACTTACAACAGCCAATTGTTTATAATTTTCAATTATTATTGGAGTCTTCTAGCTCCCTTCTTGAATCTATGAGTTCGCATTGCGATACATCGCGTCGTATCCTGCCGTGGACTATAACAAATTAAGCTGCGCTGTCTGCAATGTGCGCAGGACATTCGTTTGCTAATTGCAACAATTGATAGCAACAAAATGCTGTTTAAGTTAATTAACAACCCAGAGTTTCTCTCGAATGATGTCAGATAATCCCTTGAATTTCCAACGAGTCCACGATGCCATTATTGTCACACTAAACTAATATCAACTTGTCTCACTGTTTCTACTTACAACAGCCAATTGTTTATAATTTTCAATTGTTATTGGAGTCTTTTAGCTCTCTTCTTGAATCTACGTGTTCGCATTACGTTATATCGAGTCGTATCCTGCCGTGGACTATAACAAATTAAGCTGCGCTGTCTGCAATGTGCGCAGGACATTCGTTTGCTAATTGCAACAATTGATAGCAACAAAATGCTATTTAGTTATTTAACAACCCAGAGTTTCCCTCGAATGATGTCAGATAATCCCTTGCATTTCCAACGAGTCCACGATGCCATTGGTGTCACACTAAACTACTATCAGCTAGTCTGACTGTTTCTACTTGCCACAGTCATTTGTTTATAATTTTCAGTTGTTATTGGAGTTTTCTAGCTCGTTCTTGAATCTATGAGTTCGCATTGCGATACATCGCGTCGTATCCTGCCGTGGACTATAACAAATTAAGCTGCGCTGTCTGCAATGTGCGCAGGACATTCGTTTGCTAATTGCAACAATTGATAGCAACAAAATGCTATTTAGTTATTTAACAACCCAGAGTTTCTCTCGAATGATGTCAGATAATCCCTTGCATTTCCAACGTGTCCACGATGCCATTATTGTCACACTAAACTAATATCAACTTGTCTCACTGTTTCTACTTACAACAGCCAATTGTTTATAATTTTCAATTGTTATTGGAGTCTTTTAGCTCTCTTCTTGAATCTACGGGTTCGCATTGCGTTATATCGCGTCGTATCCTGCCGTGGACTATAACAAATTAAGCTGCGCTGTCTGCAATTTGCGCAGGACATTCGTTTGCTAATTGCAACAATTGATAGCAACAAAATGCTGTTTAAGTTATTTAACAACCCAGAGTTTCTCTCGAATGTTATCAGATAATCCCTTGAATTTCCAACGAGTCCACGATGCCATTATTGTCACACTAAACTAATATCAACTTGTCTCACTGTTTCTACTTACAACAGCCAATTGTTTATAATTTTCAATTATTATTGGAGTCTTCTAGCTCCCTTCTTGAATCTATGAGTTCGCATTGCGATACATCGCGTCGTATCCTGCCGTGGACTATAACAAATTAAGCTGCGCTGTCTGCAATGTGCGCAGGACATTCGTTTGCTAATTGCAACAATTGATAGCAACAAAATGCTGTTTAAGTTAATTAACAACCCAGAGTTTCTCTCGAATGATGTCAGATAATCCCTTGAATTTCCAACGAGTCCACGATGCCATTATTGTCACACTAAACTAATATCAACTTGTCTCACTGTTTCTACTTACAACAGCCAATTGTTTATAATTTTCAATTGTTATTGGAGTCTTTTAGCTCTCTTCTTGAATCTACGGGTTCGCATTACGTTATATCGAGTCGTATCCTGCCGTGGACTATAACAAATTAAGCTGCGCTGTCTGCAATGTGCGCAGGACATTCGTTTGCTAATTGCAACAATTGATAGCAACAAAATGCTATTTAGTTATTTAACAACCCAGAGTTTCCCTCGAATGATGTCAGATAATCCCTTGCATTTCCAACGAGTCCACGATGCCATTGGTGTCACACTAAACTACTATCAGCTATTCTGACTGTTTCTACTTGCTACAGCTATTTGTTTATAATTTTCAGTTGTTATTGGAGTCTACTAGAGCGCTTCTTCAATCTACGAGTTCGCATTGCGTTATATCGCGTCGTATCCTGCCGTGGTCTATAACAAATTAAGCTGCGCTGTCTGCAATGTGCGCAGGACATTCGTTTGCTAATTGCAACAATTGATAGCAACAAAATGCTATTTAGTTATTTAACAACCCAGCGTTTCCCTCGAATGATGTCGGATAATCCCTTGTATTTCCAACGAGTCCACGATGCCATTACTGTCACACTAAACTAATATCAACTTGTCTCACTGTTTCTACTTACAACAGCCAATTGTTTATAATTTTCAATTGTTATTGGAGTCTTTTAGCTCTCTTCTTGAATCTACGCGTTCGCATTGCGTTATATCGCGTCGTATCCTGCCGTGGTCTATAACAAATTAAGCTGCGCTGTCTGCAATGTGCACAGGACATTCGTTTGCTAATTGCAACAATTGATAGCAACAAAATGCTGTTTAGCTATCTAACAACCCAGAGTTTCCCTTAAATGATGTCAGATAATCCCTTGCATTTCCAACGAGTCCACGATGCCATTGGTGTCACACTATACTACTATCAGCTAGTCTGACTGTTTCTAGTTGCTACAGCCATTTGTTTATATTTTTCAGTTGTTATTGGAGTTTTCTAGCTCGCTTCTTAAATCTACGAGTTCGCATTGCGATATATCGCGTCGTATCCTGCCGTGGACTATAACAAATTAAGCTGCGCTGTCTGTAATGTGCGCAGGACATTCGTTTGCTAATTGCAACAATTGATAGTAACAAAATGCTGTTTAGCTATTTAACAACCCAGAGTTTCCCTTGAATGATGTCAGATAATCCCTTGCATTTCCAACGAGTCCACGATGCCATTGGTGTCACACTAAACTACTATCAGCTATTCTGACTGTTTCTACTTGCTGCAGCCATTTGTTTATAATTTTCAGTTGTTATAACAGTCTTCTAGTTCGCTTCTTCAATCTACGAGTTCGCATTGCGTTATATCGCGTCGTATCCTGCCGTGGACTATAACAAATTAAGCTGCGCTGTCTGCAATGTGCGCAGGAAATTTGTTTGCTAATTGCAACAATTGATAGCAACAAAATTCTGTTTAGCTATTTAACAACCCAGAGTTTCCCTCGAATGATGTCAGATAATCCCTTGCATTTCCAACGAGTCCACGATGCCATTGGTGTCAGACTAAACTTCTATAAGCTAGTCTGACTGTTTCTACTTGCAATAGCCATTTGTGTATAATTTTCAATTGTTATTGGAGTCTTCTAGCTCGCTTCTTGAATCTACGAGTTCGCATTGCGCTATATCGCGTCGTATCCTGCCGTGGACTATAACAAATTAAGCTGCGCTCTCTGCAATATGCGCAGGACATTCGTTTGCTAATTGCAACAATTTATAGCAACAAAATGCTGTTTAGTTATTTAACAACCCAGAGTTTCCCTCGAATGATGTCAGATAATCCCTTGCATTTCCAACGAGTCCACGATGCCATTATTGTCACACTAAACTAATATCAACTTGTCTCACTGTTTCTACTTACAACAGCCATTTGTTTATAATTTTCAATTGTTATTGGAGTATTCTAGTTCCCTTCTTGAATCTACGCGTTCGCATTGCGTTATATCGCGTCGTATCCTGCCGTGGACTATAACAAATTAAGCTGCGCTGTCTGCAATGTTCGCAGGACATTCGTATGATAATTGCAACAATTGATAGAAACAAAATGCTGCTTAGCTTGTTAACAACCCAGAGTTTTCCTCGAATGATGTCAGATAATCACTTGCATTTCCAACGAGTCCACGATGCCATAATTGTCACACTAAACTAATAAACGTCGTATCCTGCCGTGGACTATAACAAATTAAGCTGCGCTTTCTGCAATCTGCGCAGGACATTCGTTTGCTAATTGCAATAATTGATAGCAACAATGCTGTTTAGCTATTTAACAACCCAGAGTTTCCCTGGAATGATGTCAGATAATCCCTTGCATTTCCAACGATTCCACGATGCTATTGCTATCACACTAAACTACTATCAGCTAGTCTGACTGTTTCTACTTGCAATAGCCATTTGTGTATAATTTTCAATTGTTATTGGAGTTTTCTAGCTCGCTTCTTGAATCTACGAGTTCGCATTGCGATATATCGCATCGTATCCTGCCGTGGACTATAACAAATTAAGCTGCGCTGTTTGCAATGTTCGCAGGACATTCGTATGATAATTGCAACAATTGATAGAAACAAAATGCTCCTTAGCTTGTTAACAACCCAGAGTTTCCCTCGAATGATGTCAGATAATCACTTGCATTTCCAACGAGTCTACGATGCCATTGGTATCACACTAAACTACTATCAGCTAGTCTGACTGTTTCTACTTGCTACAGCCAATTGTTTATAATTTTCAGTTGTTATTGGAGTCTACTAGCTCGCTTCTTCAATCTACTAGTTCCCATTGCGATATATCGCGTCGCATCCTGCCGTGGACTATAACAAATTAAGCTGCGCTGTCTGCAATGTGCGCAGGACATTCGTTTGATAATTGTAACAATTGATAGCAACAAAATGCTGTTTAGCTATTTAGCAACCCAGAGTTTCCCTCGAATGATGTCAGATAATCCCTTGCATTTCCAACGATTCCACGATGCCACTGGGTCACACTAAACTTCAATCAGCTAGTCTGACTGTTTCTACTTGCAAAAGCCATTTGTGTATAATTTTCAATTGTTATTGGAGTCTTCTAGCTCGCTTCTTCAATCTACGAGTTCGCATTGCGTTATATCGCGTCGTATCCTGCCGTGGACTATAATAAATTAGACTGCGCCGGCTGCAATGTGCGCAGGACATTCGTTTGCTAATTGCAACAATTGATAGCAATAAAATGCTGTTTAGCTATTTATAAACACAGAGTTTCCCTCGAATGAGGTCAGATAATCCCTTCCATTTCCAACGAGTCCACGATGCCATTGGTGTCACACTAAACTACTATCAGCTAGTCTGACTGTTTCTACTTGCTACAGCCATTTGTTTATAATTTTCAGTTGTTATTGGAGTCTTCTAGCTCGCTTCTTGAATCTGCGACTTCGCATTGCGTTATATCGCGTCGTATCCTGCCGTGGACTATAACAAATTAAGCTGCGCTGTCTGCAATGTGCGCAGAACATTCGTTTGCTAATTGCAACAATTGATAGCAACAGAATGCTGTTTATCTATTTAACAACCCACAGTTTCCCTCGAATGATGTCAGATAATCCCTTGCATTTCCAACGAGTCCACGATGCCATTGGTGTCACACTAAACTACTATCAACTATTCTGACTGTTTCTACTTGCTACAGCTATTTGTTTATAATTTTCAGTTGTTATTGGAGTCTACTAGATCGCTTCTTCAATCTACGAGTTCGCATTGCGTTATATCGCGTCGTATCCTGCCGTGGTCTATAACAAATTAAGCTGCGCTGTCTGCAATGTGCACAGGACATTCGTTTGCTAATTGCAACAATTGATAGCAACAGAATGCTGTTTATCTATTTAACAACCCAGAGTTTCCCTCGAATGATGTCAGATAATCCCTTGCATTTCCAACGAGTCCACGATGCCATTGGTGTCACACTAAACTACTATCAGCTAGTCTGACTGTTTCTACTTGCTACAGCCATTTGTTTATAATTTTCAGTTGTTATTGGAGTCTTCTAGCTCCCTTCTTGAATCTACGAGTTCGCATTGCGTTATATCGCGTCGTATCCTGCCGTGGACTATAAGAAATTAAGCTGCGCTGTCTGCAATGTGCGCAGGACATTCGTTTGCTAATTGCAACAATTGATAGCAACAAAATGCTATTTAGTTATTTAACAACCCAGAGTTTCCCTCGAATGATGTCATATAATCCCTTGCATTTCCAACGAGTCCACGATGCCATAATTGTCACACTAAACGAATATCAACTTGTCTCACTGTTTCTACTTGCAACAGCCAATTGTTTATAATTTTCAATTGTTATTGGAGTCTTCTAGCTCCCTTCTTGAATCTACGAGTTCGCATTGCGTTATATCGCGTCGTATCCTGACGTGGACTATAACAAATTAAGCTGCGCTGTCTGCAATGTGCGCAGGACATTCGTTTGCTAATTGCAACAACTGATAGCAACAAAAGGCTGTTTAGCTATTTAACAACCCAGAGTTTCCCTCGAATGATGTCAGATAATCACTTGCATTTCCAACGAGTCCACGATGCCATAATTGTCACACTAAACTAATATCAACTAGTCTCACTGTTTCTACTTGCAACAGCCAATTGTTTATAATTTTCAGTTGTTATTGGAGTCTACTAGCTCGCTTCTTCAATCTACTGGTTCCCATTGCGATATATCGCGTCGCATCCTGCCGCGGACTATAACAAATTAAGCTGCGCTGTCTGCAATGTGCGCAGGACATTCGTTTGCTAATTGCAACAACTGATAGCAACAAAATGCTGTTTAGCTATTTAACAACCCAGAGTTTCCCTCGAATGATGTCAGATAATCCCTTGCATTTCCAACGAGTCCACGATGCCATTGGTGTCACACTAAACTACTATCAGCTAGTCTGACTGTTTCTACTTGCCACAGTCATTTGTTTATAATTTTCAGTTGTTATTGGAGTTTTCTAGCTCGTTCTTGAATCTATGAGTTCGCATTGCGATACATCGCGTCGTATCCTGCCGTGGACTATAACAAATTAAGCTGCGCTGTCTGCAATGTGCGCAGGACATTCGTTTGCTAATTGCAACAATTGATAGCAACAAAATGCTATTTAGTTATTTAACAACCCAGAGTTTCTCTCGAATGATGTCAGATAATCCCTTGCATTTCCAACGTGTCCACGATGCCATTATTGTCACACTAAACTAATATCAACTTGTCTCACTGTTTCTACTTACAACAGCCAATTGTTTATAATTTTCAATTGTTATTGGAGTCTTTTAGCTCTCTTATTGAATCTACGGGTTCGCATTGCGTTATATCGCGTCGTATCCTGCCGTGGACTATAACAAATTAAGCTGCGCTGTCTGCAATTTGCGCAGGACATTCGTTTGCTAATTGCAACAATTGATAGCAACAAAATGCTGTTTAAGTTATTTAACAACCCAGAGTTTCTCTCGAATGTTATCAGATAATCCCTTGAATTTCCAACGAGTCCACGATGCCATTATTGTCACACTAAACTAATATCAACTTGTCTCACTGTTTCTACTTACAACAGCCAATTGTTTATAATTTTCAATTATTATTGGAGTCTTCTAGCTCCCTTCTTGAATCTATGAGTTCGCATTGCGATACATCGCGTCGTATCCTGCCGTGGACTATAACAAATTAAGCTGCGCTGTCTGCAATGTGCGCAGGACATTCGTTTGCTAATTGCAACAATTGATAGCAACAAAATGCTGTTTAAGTTAATTAACAACCCAGAGTTTCTCTCGAATGATGTCAGATAATTCCTTGAATTTCCAACGAGTCCACGATGCCATTATTGTCACACTAAACTAATATCAACTTGTCTCACTGTTTCTACTTACAACAGCCAATTGTTTATAATTTTCAATTGTTATTGGAGTCTTTTAGCTCTCTTCTTGAATCTACGGGTTCGCATTACGTTATATCGAGTCGTATCCTGCCGTGGACTATAACAAATTAAGCTGCGCTGTCTGCAATGTGCGCAGGACATTCGTTTGCTAATTGCAACAATTGATAGCAACAAAATGCTATTTAGTTATTTAACAACCCAGAGTTTCCCTCGAATGATGTCAGATAATCCCTTGCATTTCCAACGAGTCCACGATGCCATTGGTGTCACACTAAACTACTATCAGCTATTCTGACTGTTTCTACTTGCTACAGCTATTTGTTTATAATTTTCAGTTGTTATTGGAGTCTACTAGAGCGCTTCTTCAATCTACGAGTTCGCATTGCGTTATATCGCGTCGTATCCTGCCGTGGTCTATAACAAATTAAGCTGCGCTGTCTGCAATGTGCGCAGGACATTCGTTTGCTAATTGCAACAATTGATAGCAACAAAATGCTATTTAGTTATTTAACAACCCAGCGTTTCCCTCGAATGATGTCAGATAATCCCTTGTATTTCCAACGAGTCCACGATGCCATTACTGTCACACTAAACTAATATCAACTTGTCTCACTGTTTCTACTTACAACAGCCAATTGTTTATAATTTTCAATTGTTATTGGAGTCTTTTAGCTCTCTTCTTGAATCTACGCGTTCGCATTGCGTTATATCGCGTCGTATCCTGCCGTGGTCTATAACAAATTAAGCTGCGCTGTCTGCAATGTGCACAGGACATTCGTTTGCTAATTGCAACAATTGATAGCAACAAAATGCTGTTTAGCTATCTAACAACCCAGAGTTTCCCTTAAATGATGTCAGATAATCCCTTGCATTTCCAACGAGTCCACGATGCCATTGGTGTCACACTATACTACTATCAGCTAGTCTGACTGTTTCTAGTTGCTACAGCCATTTGTTTATATTTTTCAGTTGTTATTGGAGTTTTCTAGCTCGCTTCTTAAATCTACGAGTTCGCATTGCGATATATCGCGTCGTATCCTGCCGTGGACTATAACAAATTAAGCTGCGCTGTCTGTAATGTGCGCAGGACATTCGTTTGCTAATTGCAACAATTGATAGTAACAAAATGCTGTTTAGCTATTTAACAACCCAGAGTTTCCCTTGAATGATGTCAGATAATCCCTTGCATTTCCAACGAGTCCACGATGCCATTGGTGTCACACTAAACTACTATCAGCTATTCTGACTGTTTCTACTTGCTACAGCCATTTGTTTATAATTTTCAGTTGTTATAACAGTCTTCTAGTTCGCTTCTTCAATCTACGAGTTCGCATTGCGTTATATCGCGTCGTATCCTGCCGTGGACTATAACAAATTAAGCTGCGCTGTCTGCAATGTGCGCAGGAAATTTGTTTGCTAATTGCAACAATTGATAGCAACAAAATTCTGTTTAGCTATTTAACAACCCAGAGTTTCCCTCGAATGATGTCAGATAATCCCTTGCATTTCCAACGAGTCCACGATGCCATTGGTGTCAGACTAAACTTCTATAAGCTAGTCTGACTGTTTCTACTTGCAATAGCCATTTGTGTATAATTTTCAATTGTTATTGGAGTCTTCTAGCTCGCTTCTTGAATCTACGAGTTCGCATTGCGCTATATCGCGTCGTATCCTGCCGTGGACTATAACAAATTAAGCTGCGCTCTCTGCAATATGCGCAGGACATTCGTTTGCTAATTGCAACAATTTATAGCAACAAAATGCTGTTTAGTTATTTAACAACCCAGAGTTTCCCTCGAATGATGTCAGATAATCCCTTGCATTTCCAACGAGTCCACGATGCCATTATTGTCACACTAAACTAATATCAACTTGTCTCACTGTTTCTACTTACAACAGCCATTTGTTTATAATTTTCAATTGTTATTGGAGTATTCTAGTTCCCTTCTTGAATCTACGCGTTCGCATTGCGTTATATCGCGTCGTATCCTGCCGTGGACTATAACAAATTAAGCTGCGCTGTCTGCAATGTTCGCAGGACATTCGTATGATAATTGCAACAATTGATAGAAACAAAATGCTGCTTAGCTTGTTAACAACCCAGAGTTTTCCTCGAATGATGTCAGATAATCACTTGCATTTCCAACGAGTCCACGATGCCATAATTGTCACACTAAACTAATAAACGTCGTATCCTGCCGTGGACTATAACAAATTAAGCTGCGCTTTCTGCAATCTGCGCAGGACATTCGTTTGCTAATTGCAATAATTGATAGCAACAATGCTGTTTAGCTATTTAACAACCCAGAGTTTCCCTGGAATGATGTCAGATAATCCCTTGCATTTCCAACGATTCCACGATGCTATTGCTATCACACTAAACTACTATCAGCTAGTCTGACTGTTTCTACTTGCAATAGCCATTTGTGTATAATTTTCAATTGTTATTGGAGTTTTCTAGCTCGCTTCTTGAATCTACGAGTTCGCATTGCGATATATCGCATCGTATCCTGCCGTGGACTATAACAAATTAAGCTGCGCTGTTTGCAATGTTCGCAGGACATTCGTATGATAATTGCAACAATTGATAGAAACAAAATGCTCCTTAGCTTGTTAACAACCCAGAGTTTCCCTCGAATGATGTCAGATAATCACTTGCATTTCCAACGAGTCTACGATGCCATTGGTATCACACTAAACTACTATCAGCTAGTCTGACTGTTTCTACTTGCTACAGCCAATTGTTTATAATTTTCAGTTGTTATTGGAGTCTACTAGCTCGCTTCTTCAATCTACTAGTTCCCATTGCGATATATCGCGTCGCATCCTGCCGTGGACTATAACAAATTAAGCTGCGCTGTCTGCAATGTGCGCAGGACATTCGTTTGATAATTGTAACAATTGATAGCAACAAAATGCTGTTTAGCTATTTAGCAACCCAGAGTTTCCCTCGAATGATGTCAGATAATCCCTTGCATTTCCAACGATTCCACGATGCCACTGGGTCACACTAAACTTCAATCAGCTAGTCTGACTGTTTCTACTTGCAAAAGCCATTTGTGTATAATTTTCAATTGTTATTGGAGTCTTCTAGCTCGCTTCTTCAATCTACGAGTTCGCATTGCGTTATATCGCGTCGTATCCTGCCGTGGACTATAATAAATTAGACTGCGCCGGCTGCAATGTGCGCAGGACATTCGTTTGCTAATTGCAACAATTGATAGCAATAAAATGCTGTTTAGCTATTTATCAACACAGAGTTTCCCTCGAATGAGGTCAGATAATCCCTTCCATTTCCAACGAGTCCACGATGCCATTGGTGTCACACTAAACTACTATCAGCTAGTCTGACTGTTTCTACTTGCTACAGCCATTTGTTTATAATTTTCAGTTGTTATTGGAGTCTTCTAGCTCGCTTCTTGAATCTGCGACTTCGCATTGCGTTATATCGCGTCGTATCCTGCCGTGGACTATAACAAATTAAGCTGCGCTGTCTGCAATGTGCGCAGAACATTCGTTTGCTAATTGCAACAATTGATAGCAACAGAATGCTGTTTATCTATTTAACAACCCACAGTTTCCCTCGAATGATGTCAGATAATCCCTTGCATTTCCAACGAGTCCACGATGCCATTGGTGTCACACTAAACTACTATCAACTATTCTGACTGTTTCTACTTGCTACAGCTATTTGTTTATAATTTTCAGTTGTTATTGGAGTCTACTAGATCGCTTCTTCAATCTACGAGTTCGCATTGCGTTATATCGCGTCGTATCCTGCCGTGGTCTATAACAAATTAAGCTGCGCTGTCTGCAATGTGCACAGGACATTCGTTTGCTAATTGCAACAATTGATAGCAACAGAATGCTGTTTATCTATTTAACAACCCAGAGTTTCCCTCGAATGATGTCAGATAATCCCTTGCATTTCCAACGAGTCCACGATGCCATTGGTGTCACACTAAACTACTATCAGCTAGTCTGACTGTTTCTACTTGCTACAGCCATTTGTTTATAATTTTCAGTTGTTATTGGAGTCTTCTAGCTCCCTTCTTGAATCTACGAGTTCGCATTGCGTTATATCGCGTCGTATCCTGCCGTGGACTATAACAAATTAAGCTGCGCTGTCTGCAATGTGCGCAGGACATTCGTTTGCTAATTGCAACAATTGATAGCAACAAAATGCTATTTAGTTATTTAACAACCCAGAGTTTCCCTCGAATGATGTCAGATAATCCCTTGCATTTCCAACGAGTCCACGATGCCATAATTGTCACACTAAACGAATATCAACTTGTCTCACTGTTTCTACTTGCAACAGCCAATTGTTTATAATTTTCAATTGTTATTGGAGTCTTCTAGCTCCCTTCTTGAATCTACGAGTTCGCATTGCGTTATATCGCGTCGTATCCTGACGTGGACTATAACAAATTAAGCTGCGCTGTCTGCAATGTGCGCAGGACATTCGTTTGCTAATTGCAACAACTGATAGCAACAAAAGGCTGTTTAGCTATTTAACAACCCAGAGTTTCCCTCGAATGATGTCAGATAATCACTTGCATTTCCAGCGAGTCCACGATGCCATAATTGTCACACTAAACTAATATCAACTAGTCTCACTGTTTCTACTTGCAACAGCCAATTGTTTATAATTTTCAGTTGTTATTGGAGTCTACTAGCTCGCTTCTTCAATCTACTGGTTCCCATTGCGATATATCGCGTCGCATCCTGCCGCGGACTATAACAAATTAAGCTGCGCTGTCTGCAATGTGCGCAGGACATTCGTTTGCTAATTGCAACAACTGATAGCAACAAAATGCTGTTTAGCTATTTAACAACCCAGAGTTTCCCTCGAATGATGTCAGATAATCCCTTGCATTTCCAACGAGTCCACGATGCCATTGGTGTCACACTAAACTACTATCAGCTAGTCTGACTGTTTCTACTTGCCACAGTCATTTGTTTATAATTTTCAGTTGTTATTGGAGTTTTCTAGCTCGTTCTTGAATCTATGAGTTCGCATTGCGATACATCGCGTCGTATCCTGCCGTGGACTATAACAAATTAAGCTGCGCTGTCTGCAATGTGCGCAGGACATTCGTTTGCTAATTGCAACAATTGATAGCAACAAAATGCTATTTAGTTATTTAACAACCCAGAGTTTCTCTCGAATGATGTCAGATAATCCCTTGCATTTCCAACGTGTCCACGATGCCATTATTGTCACACTAAACTAATATCAACTTGTCTCACTGTTTCTACTTACAACAGCCAATTGTTTATAATTTTCAATTGTTATTGGAGTCTTTTAGCTCTCTTCTTGAATCTACGGGTTCGCATTGCGTTATATCGCGTCGTATCCTGCCGTGGACTATAACAAATTAAGCTGCGCTGTCTGCAATTTGCGCAGGACATTCGTTTGCTAATTGCAACAATTGATAGCAACAAAATGCTGTTTAAGTTATTTAACAACCCAGAGTTTCTCTCGAATGTTATCAGATAATCCCTTGAATTTCCAACGAGTCCACGATGCCATTATTGTCACACTAAACTAATATCAACTTGTCTCACTGTTTCTACTTACAACAGCCAATTGTTTATAATTTTCAATTATTATTGGAGTCTTCTAGCTCCCTTCTTGAATCTATGAGTTCGCATTGCGATACATCGCGTCGTATCCTGCCGTGGACTATAACAAATTAAGCTGCGCTGTCTGCAATGTGCGCAGGACATTCGTTTGCTAATTGCAACAATTGATAGCAACAAAATGCTGTTTAAGTTAATTAACAACCCAGAGTTTCTCTCGAATGATGTCAGATAATCCCTTGAATTTCCAACGAGTCCACGATGCCATTATTGTCACACTAAACTAATATCAACTTGTCTCACTGTTTCTACTCACAACAGCCAATTGTTTATAATTTTCAATTGTTATTGGAGTCTTTTAGCTCTCTTCTTGAATCTACGGGTTCGCATTACGTTATATCGAGTCGTATCCTGCCGTGGACTATAACAAATTAAGCTGCGCTGTCTGCAATGTGCGCAGGACATTCGTTTGCTAATTGCAACAATTGATAGCAACAAAATGCTATTTAGTTATTTAACAACCCAGAGTTTCCCTCGAATGATGTCAGATAATCCCTTGCATTTCCAACGAGTCCACGATGCCATTGGTGTCACACTAAACTACTATCAGCTATTCTGACTGTTTCTACTTGCTACAGCTATTTGTTTATAATTTTCAGTTGTTATTGGAGTCTACTAGAGCGCTTCTTCAATCTACGAGTTCGCATTGCGTTATATCGCGTCGTATCCTGCCGTGGTCTATAACAAATTAATCTGCGCTGTCTGCAATGTGCACAGGACATTCGTTTGCTAATTGCAACAATCGATAGCAACAAAATGCTGTTTAGCTATTTAACAACCCAGAGTTTCCATCGAATGATGTCAGATAATCCCTTGCATTTCCAACGAGTCCACGATGCCATTATTGTCACACTAAACTAATATCAACTTGTCTCACTGTTTCTACTTACAACAGCCAATTGTTTATAATTTTCAATTGTTATTGGAGTCTTTTAGTTCTCTTCTTGAATCTACGGGTTCGCATTGCGTTATATCGCGTCGTATCCTGCTGTGGACTATAACAAATTAAGCTGCGCTGTCTGCAATGTGCGCAGGACATTCGTTTGCTAATTGCAACAATTGATAGCAACAAAATGCTGTTTAAGTTATTTAACAACCCAGAGTTTCTCTCGAATGATGTCAGATAATCCCTTGCATTTCCAACGAGTCCACGATGCCATAATTGTCACACTAAACTAATATCAACTAGTCTCACTGTTTCTACTTACAACAGCCAATTGTTTATAATTTTCAATTGTTATTGGAGTCTTCTAGCTCCCTTCTTGAATCTACGCGTTCGCATTGCGTTATATCACGTCGTATCCTGCCGTGGACTATAACAAATTAAGCTGCGCTGTCTGCAATGTGCGCAGGACATTCGTTTGCTAATTGCAACAATTGATAGCAACAAAATGCTATTTAGTTATTTAACAACCCAGAGTTTCCCTCGAATGATGTCAGATAATCCCTTGCATTTCCAACGAGTCCACGATGCCATTGGTGTCACACTAAACTACTATCAGCTATTCTGACTGTTTCTACTTGCTACAGCTATTTGTTTATAATTTTCAGTTGTTATTGGAGTCTACTAGAGCGCTTCTTCAATCTACGAGTTCGCATTGCGTTATATCGCGTCGTATCCTGCCGTGGTCTATAACAAATTAATCTGCGCTGTCTGCAATGTGCACAGGACATTCGTTTGCTAATTGCAACAATCGATAGCAACAAAATGCTGTTTAGCTATTTAACAACCCAGAGTTTCCCTCGAATGATGTCAGATAATCCCTTGCATTTCCAACGAGTCCACGATGCCATTATTGTCACACTAAACTAATATCAACTTGTCTCACTGTTTCTACTTACAACAGCCAATTGTTTATAATTTTCAATTGTTATTGGAGTCTTTTAGTTCTCTTCTTGAATCTACGGGTTCGCATTGCGTTATATCGCGTCGTATCCTGCTGTGGACTATAACAAATTAAGCTGCGCTGTCTGCAATGTGCGCAGGACATTCGTTTGCTAATTGCAACAATTGATAGCAACAAAATGCTATTTAGTTATTTAACAACCCAGAGTTTCCCTCGAATGATGTAAGATAATCCCTTGTATTTCCAACGAGTCCACGATGCCATTATTGTCACACTAAACTAATATCAACTTGTCTCACTATTTCTACTTACAACAGCCAATTGTTTATAATTTTCAATTGTTATTGGAGTCTTTTAGCTCTCTTCTTGAATCTACGCGTTCGCATTGCGTTATATCGCGTCGTATCCTGCCGTGGTCTATAACAAATTAAGCTGCGCTGTCTGCAATGTGCACAGGACATTCGTTTGCTAATTGCAACAATCGATAGCAACAAAATGCTGTTTATCTATTTAACAACCCAGAGTTTCCCTCGAATGATGTCAGATAATCCCTTGCATTTCCAACGAGTCCACGATGCCATTGGTGTCACACTAAACTACTATCAACTATTCTGACTGTTTCTACTTGCTACAGCTATTTGTTTATAATTTTCAGTTGTTATTGGAGTCTACTAGATCGCTTCTTCAATCTACGAGTTCGCATTGCGTTATATCGCGTCGTATCCTGCCGTGGTCTATAACAAATTAAGCTGCTCTGTCTGCAATGTGCACAGGACATTCGTTTGCTAATTGCAACAATTGATAGCAACAAAATGCTGTTTAGCTATTTAACAACCCAGAGTTTCCCTCGAATGATGTCAGATAATCCCTTGCATTTCCAACGAGTCCACGATGCCATTGGTGTCACACTAAACTACTATCAGCTATTCTGACTGTTTCTACTTGCTACAGCCATTTGTTTATAATTTTCAGTTGTTATTGGAGTCTACTAGCTCGCTTCTTCAATCTACGAGTTCGCATTGCGTTATATCGCGTCGTATCCTGCCGTGGTCTATAAAAAATTAAGCTGCGCTGTCTGCAATGTGCGCAGGACATTCGTTTGCTAATTGCAACAATTGATAGCAACAAAATGCTGCTTAGCTATCTAACAACCCAGAGTTTCCCTTGAATGATGTCAGATAATCCCTTGCATTTCCAACGAGTCCACGATGCCATTGGTGTCACACTATACTACTATCAGCTAGTCTGACTGTTTCTAGTTGCTACAGCCATTTGTTTATAATTTTCAGTTGTTATTGGAGTTTTCTAGCTCGCTTCTTAAATCTACGAGTTCGCATTGCGATATATCGCGTCGTATCCTGCCGTGGACTATAACAAATTAAGCTGCGCTGTCTGTAATGTGCGCAGGACATTCGTTTGCTAATTGCAACAATTGATAGCAACAAAATGCTGTTTAGCTATTTAACAACCCAGAGTTTCCCTTGAATGATGTCAGATAATCCCTTGCATTTCCAACGAGTCCACGATGCCATTGGTGTCACACTAAACTACTATCAGCTATTCTGACTGTTTCTACTTGCTACAGCCATTTGTTTATAATTTTCAGTTGTTATAACAGTCTTCTAGTTCGCTTCTTCAATCTACGACTTCGCATTGCGTTATATCGCATCGTATCCTGCCGTGGACTATAACAAATTAAGCTGCGCTGTCTGCAAGGTGCGCAGGAAATT
The DNA here is from genome assembly GCA_963942505.1 of Lordithon lunulatus. NCBI lineage: Eukaryota > Metazoa > Arthropoda > Insecta > Coleoptera > Staphylinidae > Lordithon > Lordithon lunulatus. The sequence continues at coordinate 35,869,350 of OZ012670.1, read as the reverse complement.
TGTTTGCTATTTGCAACAATTGATAGCAACAAAATTCTGTTTAGCTATTTAACAACCCAGAGTTTCCCTCGAATGATGTCAGATAATCCCTTGCATTTCCAACGAGTCCACGATGCCATTGGTGTCACACTAAACTACTATCAGCTAGTCTGACTGTTTCTACTAGCAATAGATATTTGTGTATAATTTTCAATTTTTATTGGAGTCTTCTAGCTCGCTTCTTGAATCTACGAGTTCGCATTGCGTTATATCACGTCGAATCCTGCCGTGGACTATAACAAATTAAGCTGCGCTGTCTGTAATGTGCGCAGGACTTTCGTTTGCTAATTGCAACAATTGATAGCAACAAAATGCTGTTTAGCTATTTAACAATCCAGAGTTTCCCTTGAATGATGTCAGATAATCCCTTGCATTTCCAACGAGTCCACGATGCCATTGGTGTCACACTAAACTACTATCAGCTAGTCTGACTGTTTCTACTTGCTACAGCCATTTGTTTATAATTTTCAGTTGTTATTGGAGTCTTCTAGCTCCCTTCTTGAATCTACGAGTTCGCATTGCGTTATATCGCGTCGTATCCTGCCGTGGACAATAACAAATTAAGCTGCGCTGTCTGCAATGTGCGCAGGACATTTGTTTACTAATTGCAACAATTGATAGCAACAAAATGCTGTTTAGCTATTTAACACAACATTGCGTTATATCGCGTCGTATCCTGCCGTGGACTGTAACAAATAAAGCTGAGCTGTCTGGAATAGGCGCAGGGCATTTGTTTTCTAACTGAAACAATTGATATAAAAAAAAAATCACTTTATCTATTTAACAACCGAAAGTTTCCCTCGAATAATGTCACATAATCCCTTGTATTTCCGATGAGTCCACGATGCGATAAGTGTAGCACTATACTAATATCAGCTAGTCTGAAACAATTGAAAGCAACAAATTGTTGCGTTATCCATTTAACAACCAAGAGTTTTCCTGGAATGATGTCAGATAATTCCTTGCATTTCCAACGAATCCACGACGCAATAACTGTCGCACTATACCACTAAACTAATATCAGCTATATCTAATTATGCCTAAACAAATGCAGAAACAATTACGAGTTAATCTATAAAACCAGCTCTAAACGTTGACTTTTGGTGTGCCCTACCAAATATGTTGGATTTAATAGCTCACACCAATTGCAAAGCGAGCCCGTGCCTCTGCTCTTATTTAGCGGGGGGTGGATATTTGCCGGATATGTTACAAGTGCATGGCCCGTGTGGAATGAAGGCTGGTATATATTGTTTGAATGCTGCCGGGACTGAAAGACCGGCGCCCCACTCCTAACGCGCCGCCGCGGCTTGTATTATACATATACTCGAAGCACGGCGCGTGTATACGTGCGCGGCGCCACAATACACAGTATGTGCAAATACGGCGCCACATGGGCGAAACTATCAATATATATATATATATATATATATATATATATATATATATATATATTTATATATATATATATATATATATATATATATGCAGCATGTGGGTGGCTCTGTCTGATACCAGCCAGATGCAACCCACGGCCATATAGGACCTACATGCGATGTTCTTGAGTCGATATATGTCGATCTGATCACCGCTATGCACCATATATGCAGCATTGGGGCAGCTCCGACACCAACCAGGTGCAACCTATGCCCATATAGGACCCACAGGCGATGTTCTTGAGTCGATATATGTCGATCTGAGCTCCGCTATGCCCTGTATATGCAGCATGTGGGTGGCTTTGATATCAGCCAGATGCAACCCACGGCCATATAGGACCTACAGGCGATGTTCTTGAGTCGATATATGTCGATCTGAGCACAGCTGGGCCCCTTATATACGGCATGTGGGTAGCTCTGATACCAGCCAGATGCAACCCACGGCCATATAGGACCCACAGGTGATGTTCTTGAGTCGATATATGTCGATCTGAGCACAGCTGGGCCCTGTATATACGGCATGTGGGTGGCTCTGATACCAGCCAGATGCAACCCACGGCCATATAGGACCTACAGGCGATGTTCTTGAGTCGATATATGTCGATCTGAGCACCGCTATGCACCGTATATGCAGCATTGGGGCAGCTCCGACACCAGCCAGATGCAACCTATGCCCATATAGGACCTACAGGCGATGTTCTTGAGTCGATATATGTCGATCTGAGCTCCGCTATGCCCTGTATATGCAGCATGTGGGTGGCTCTAATACCAGCCAGATGCATCCCACGGCCATATAGGACCTACAGGCAATGTTCTTGAGTCGATATATGTCGATCTGAGCACAGCTGCGCCCCGTATATACGGCATGGGGGTATCTCTGATAGCAGCCAGATGCAACCCACGGCAATATAGAACCTACAGGCGATGTTCTTGAGTCATTATATGTCGATCTGAGCACAGCTGGGCCCCGTATATACGGCATGTGGGTGGCTCTGATACCAGCCAGATGCAAACCACGGTCATATAGGACCTACAAGCGATGTTCTTGAGTCGATATATGTCGATCTGAGCACAGCTGGGCGCCGGATATACAGCATGGGGGTAGCTCTGATACCAGCCAGATGCAACCCACGGCCATATAGGACCTACAGGCGATGTTCTTGAGTCGATATATGTCGATCTGAGCACAGTTGGGCCCCGTATATATGGCATGTGGGTGGCTCTGATACCAGCCAGATGCAACCCACGGCCATATAGGACCTACAGGCGATGTTCTTGTGTCGATATATGTCGATCTGAGCACAGCTGGGCCCCCTATATACGGCATGTATACGGCCATATAGGACCTACAGGCGATCTTCTTGAGTCGATATATGTCGATCTGAGCACCGTATATGCAGCATTGGGGCAGCTCCGACACCAGCCAGGTGCAACCTATGCCCATATAGGACCTACAGGCGATGTTCTTGAGTCGATATAAGTCGATCTGAGCTCCACTATGCCCTGTATATGCAGCATGTGGGTGGCTCTGATACCAGCCAGATGCAAACCACGGTCATATAGGACCTACAAGCGATGTTCTTGAGTCGATATATGTCGATCTGAGCACAGCTGGGCCCCATATGTACTGCATGGGGGTAGCTCTGATACCAGCCAGATGGAACCCACGGCCATATAGGACCTACAGGCAATGTTCTTGAGTCGATATAAGTCGATCTGAGCACAGCTGGGCGCCGTATATACACCATGGAGGTAGCTCTGATACCAGCCAGATGCAACCTACGGCCATATAGGACCTACAGGCGAGGTTCTTGAGTCGATATATGTCGATCTGAGCACAGCTGGGCCAAGTATATACAGCGTGGGGGTAGCTCTGATACCAGACAGATGCAACCCACGGCTATATAGGACCTACACGCAATGTTCTTGAGTCGATATATGTCGATCTGAGCACAGCTGGGCGCCGTATATACAGCATGGGGGTAGCTCTGATACCTGCCAGATGCAACCCACGGCGATATAGGACCTACAGGCAATGTTCTTGAGTCGATAAATGTCGATCTGAGCACAGCTGGGCCCCGTATATATGGCATATGGGTGGCTCTGATATCAGCCAGATGCAACCCACGGCCATATGGGACCTACAGGAGATATTCTTGAGTCGATATATGTCGATCTGAGCACCGCTATGTAACGTATATGCAGCATTGTGGCAGCTCCGACACCAGCCAGGTGCAACCTATGCCCATATAGAACCTACAGGCGATGTTCTTGAGTCGATATATGTCGATCAGAGCTCCGCTACGCCCTGTATATGCAGCACGTGGATGGCTCTGATACCAGCCAGATGCAACACACGGCCATATAGGACCTACAGGCGATGTTCTTGAGTCGATATATGTCGATCTGAGCACAGCTGGGCCCTATATATACAGCATGGGGGTAGCTCTGATGCCAGCCAGATGCAACCCACGGCCATATAGGACCTACAGGCGATGTTCTTGAGTCATTATATGTCGATCTGAGCACAGCTGGGCCCCGTATATACGGCATGTTGGTGGCTCTGATACCAGCCAGATGCAAACCACGGCCATATAGGACCTACAAGCGATGTTCTTGAGTCGATATATGTCGATCTGAGCACAGCTGGGCGCCGTATATACAGCATGGGGGTAGCTCTGATACTAGCCAGATGCAACCCGCGGCCATATAGGACCTACAGGCGATGTTCTTGAGTCGATATACGTCGATCTGAGCACAGCTGGGCCCCGTATATACAGCATGGGGGTAGCTTTGATACCAGCCAGATTCAACCCACGGCCATATAGGACCTACAGTCGATGTTCTTCAGTCGATATATGTCGATCTGAGCACAGCTGGGCCCCGTATATACGGCATGTGGGTGGCTCTGATACCAGCCAGATGCAACCCACAGCCATATAGGACCTACAGGCGATGTTCTTGAGTCGATATATGTCGATCTGAGCTCCGCTATGCCCTGTATATGCAGCATGTGGGTGGCTCTGATACCAGCCAGATGCAACCCACGGCCATATAGACCCTACAGGCGATGTTCTTGAGTCGACATATGTCGATCTGAGCACAGCTGGGCCACGTATATACAGCATGGGGGTACCTCTGATACCAGCCAGCTGCAACCCACCGCTATATAGGACCTACAGGCGATGTTCTTGAGTCGATATATGTCGATTTGAGCACAGCTGGGCCCCGTATATACGGCATGTGGGTGGCTCTGATACCAGCCAGATGCAACCCACAGCCATATAGGACCTACAGGCGATGTTCTTCAGTCGATATATGTCGATCTGAGTACAGCTGGGCCCCGTATATACGGCATGTGGGTGGCTCTGATACCAGCCAGATGCAACCCACAGCCATATAGGACCTACAGGCGATGTTCTTGAGTCGATATATGTCGATCTGAGCACAGCTGGGCCAAGTATATACAGCATGCGGGCAGCTCTGATACCAGACAGATGCAACCGGCGGCCATATAGGACCTACAGGCGATGTTCTTTAGTAGATATATGTCAATCTGAGCACAGCTGGGCCCCGTATATACAGCATGTGGGTGGCTCTGATACCAGCCAGATGCAACCCACGGCCATATAGGACCTACAGGCGATGTTCTTGAGTCGATATATGTCGATCTGAGCACAGCTGGGCCCCCTATATACGGCATGTATACGGCAATATAGGACCTGCAGGCGATCTTCTTGAGTCGATATATGTCGATCTGAGCACCGTATATGCAGCATTGGGCAGCTCCGACACCAGCCAGGTGCAACCTATGCCCATATAGGACCTACAGGCGATGTTCTTGAGTCGATATAAGTCGATCTGAGCTCCACTATGCCCTGTATATGCAGCATGTGGGTAGCTCTGATACCAGCCAGATGCAACCCACGGCCATATAGGACCTACAGGCGATGTTCTTGAGTCGATATATGTCGATCTGAGCACAGCTGGGCCCCGTATATACAGCATGGGGGTAGCTTTGATACCAGCCAGATGCAACCCACGGCCATATAGGACTTACAGGCGATGTTCTTGAGTCGATATATGTCGATCTGAGCACAGCTGGGCCCCGTATATACGGCATGTGGGTGGCTCTGATACCAGCCAGATGCAACCCACGGCCATATAGGACCTACAGGCGATGTTCTTGAGTCGATATATGTCGATCTGAGCACAGCTGGGCCCCTTATATATGGCATGTGGGTAGCTCTGATACCAGCCAGATGCAACCCACGGCCATATAGGACCCACAGGTGATGTTCTTGAGTCGATATATGTCGATCTGAGCACAGCTGGGCCCTGTATATACGGCATGTGGGTGGCTCTGATACCAGCTAGATGCAACCCACGGCCATATAGGACCTACAGGCGATGTTCTTGAGTCGATATTTGTCGATTTGAGCACAGCAGGGCCCCGTATATACGGCATGTGGGTGGCTCTGATACCAGCCAGATGCAAACCACGGCCATATAGGACCTACAGGCGATGTTCTTGAGTCGATATATCTCGATCTGAGCACAGCTGGGCGCCGTATATACAGCATGGGGGTAGCTATGATACCAGCCAGATGCAACCCACGGCCATATAGGACCTACAGGCGATGTTCTTGAGTCGATATTTGTCGATTTGAGCACAGCAGGGCCCCGTATATACGGCATGTGGGTGGCTCTGATACCAGCCAGGTGCAACTCACGGCCATATAGGACCTACAGGCGATGTTCTTGAGTTGATATATGTCGATCTGAGCACAGCTGGGCGCCGTATATACAGCATGGGGGTAGCTCTGATACCAGCCAGATGCAACCCACGGCCATATAGGACCTACAGGCAATGTTCTTGAGTCGATATATGTCGATCTGAGCACAGCTGGGCGCCGTATATACAGCATGGGGGTAGCTCTGATACCAGCCAGATGCAACCCACGGCCATATAGGACCCACAGGCGATGTTCTTGAGTCGATATATGTCGATCTGAGCACAGCTGGGCCCCCTATATACGGCATGTATACGGCAATATAGGACCTACAGGCGATCTTCTTGAGTCGATATATGTCGATCTGAGCACCGTATATGCAGCATTGGGGCAGCTCCGACACCAGCCAGGTGCAACCTATGCCCATATAGGACCTACAGGCGATGTTCTTGAGTCGATATAAGTCGATCTGAGCTCCACTATGCCCTGTATATGCAGCATGTGGGTGGCTCTGATACCAGCCAGATGCAACCCACGGCCATATAGGACCTACAGGCGATGTTCTTGAGTCGATATATGTCGATCTGAGCACAGCTGGGCCCCGTATATACAGCATGGGGGTAGCTTTGATACCAGCCAGATGCAACCCACGGCCATATAGGACTTACAGGCGATGTTCTTGAGTCGATATATGTCGATCTGAGCACAGCTGGGCCCCGTATATACGGCATGTGGGTGGCTCTGATACCAGCCAGATGCAACCCACGCCCATATAGGACCTACAGGCGATGTTCTTGAGTCGATATATGTCGATCTGAGCACAGCTGGGCCCCTTATATACGGCATGTGGGTAGCTCTGATACCAGCCAGATGCAACCCACGGCCATATAGGACCCACAGGTGATGTTCTTGAGTCGATATATGTCGATCTGAGCACAGCTGGGCCCTGTATATACGGCATGTGGGTGGCTCTGATACCAGCCAGATGCAACCCACGGCCATATAGGACCTACAGGCGATGTTCTTGAGTCGATATTTGTCGATCTGAGCACAGCAGGGCCCCGTATATACGGCATGTGGGTGGCTCTGATACCAGCCAGATGCAAACCACGGCCATATAGCACCTACAGGCGATGTTCTTAAGTCGATATATCTCGATCTGAGCACAGCTGGGCGCCGTATATACAGCATGGGGGTAGCTATGATACCAGCCATATGCAACCCACGGCCATATAGGACCTACAGGCGATGTTCTTGAGTCGATATATGTCGATCTGAGCACAGCTGGGCCACGTATATACAGCATGGGGCTGATACCAGCCAGCTGCAACCTACGGCCATATAGGACCTACAGGCGATGTTCTTGAGTCGATATATGTCGATCTGAGCACAGCTGGGCGCCGTATATACAGCATGGGGGTAGCTCTGATACCAGCCAGATGCAACCCACGGCCATATAGGACCTACAGGCAATGTTCTTGAGTCGATATATGTCGATCTAAGCACCGCTATGCACCGTATATGCAGCATTGGGGCAGCTCCGACACCAGCCAAGTGCACCTATGCCCATATAGGACCTACAGGCGATGTTCTTGATTCGATATATGTCGATCTGAGCTCCGCTATGCCCTGTATATGCAGCATGTGTGTGGCTCTGATACCAGACAGATGCAACCCACGGCCATATAGGACCTACAGGCGATGTTCTTAAGTCGATATTTGTCGATCTGAGCACAGCTGGGCCACGTATATACAGTATGGGGGTACCTCTGATACCAGCCAGCTGCAACCCACGGCCATATAGGACCTACGGGCGATGTTCTTGAGTCGATATATGTCGATCTGAGCATAGCTGGGCCAAGTATATACAGCATGAGGGTAGCTCTGATACCAGACAGATGTAACCCACGGCCATATAGGACCTACAGGCAATGTTCTTGAGTCGATATATGTCGATCTGAGCACAGCTGGGCGCCGTATATACAGCATGGGGGTAGCTCTGATACCAGCCAGATGCAACCCACGGCCATATAGGACCTACAGGCAATGTTCTTGAGTCGATATATGTCGATCTGAGCACAGCTGGGCCCCGTATATACGGCATGTGGGTGGCTCTGATATCAGCCAGATGCAACCCAAGGCCATATAGGACCTACAGGAGATATTCTTGAGTCGATATATGTCGATCTGAGCACCGCTATGCACCGTATATGCAGCATTGTGGCAGCTCCGACACCAGCCAGGTGCAACCTATGCCCATATAGGACCTACAGGCGATGTTCTTGAGTCGATATATGTCGATCTGAGCACCGCTATGCACCGTATATGCAGCATTGTGGCAGCTCCGATACCAGCCAGGTGCAACCTATGCCCATATAGGACCTACAGGCGATGTTCTTGAGTCTATATATGTCGATCTGAGCTCCGCTACGCCCTGTATATGCAGCGCGTGGATGGGTCTGATTCCAGCCAGATGCAACCCACGGCCATATAGGATCTACAGGCGATGTTCTTGAGTCGATATATATCGATCTGAGCACAGCTGGGCCCCGTATATATGGCCTGTGGGTGGCTCTGATATCAGCCAGATGCAACCCACGGCCATACGGGACCTACAGGAGATATTCTTGAGTCGATATATGTCGATCTGAGCACCGCTATGTAACGTATATGCAGCATTGTGGCAGCTCCGACACAAGCCAGGTGCAACCTATGCCCATATAGGACCTACAGGCGATGTTCTTGAGTCAATATATGTCGCTCTGAGCTCCGCTACGCCCTGTATATGCAGCACGTGGGTGGCTCTGATACCAGCCCGATGCAACCCACGGCCATATAGGACCTACAGGCAATGTTCTTGAGTCGTTATATGTCGATCTGAGCACAGCTGGGCGCCGTATATACACCATGGGGGTAGCTCTGATACCAGCCAGATGCAACCTACGGCCATATAGGACCTACAGGCGATGAACTTGAGTCGATATATGTCGATCTGAGCACAGCTGGGCCCGTATATACACCATGGGGGTAGCTCTGATACCAGCCAGATGCAACCCACGGCCATATAGGACCTACAGGCGATGTTCTTGAGTCATTATATGTAGATCTGAGCACAGCTGGGGCCCGTATATACGGCATGTGGGTGGCTCTGATACCAGCCAGATGCAAACCACGGCCATATAGGACCTACAAGCGATGTTCTTGAGTCGATATATGTCGATCTGAGCACAGCTGGGCGCCGTATATACAGCATGGGGGTAGCTCTGATACCAGCCAGATGCAACCCGCGGCCATATAGGACCTACAGGCGATTTTCTTGAGTCAATATATGTCGATCTGAGCACAATTGGGCCCCGTATATACGGCATGTGGGTGGCTCTGATACCAGCCAGATGCAACCCACGGCCATATAGGACCTACAGGCGATGTTCTTGAGTCGATATATGTCGATCTGAGCACAACTGGGCCCCCTATATACGGCATGTATACGGCCATATAGGACCTACAGGCGATCTTCTTCAGTCGATATATGTCGATCTGAGCACCGTATATGCAGCATTGGGGCAGCTCCGACACCAGCCAGGTGCAGCCTATGCCCATATAGGACCTACAGGCGATGTTCTTGAGTCGATATAAGTCGATCTGAGCTCCGCTATGCCCTGTATATGCAGCGTGTGGGTGGCTCTGATACCAGCCCGATGAAACCCACGGCCATATAGGACCTACAGGCGATGTTCTTGAGTCGATATATGTCGATCTGAGCACAGCTGGGCCCCCTATATACGGCATGTATACGGCCATATAGGACCTACAGGCGATCTTCTTGAGTCGATATATGTCGATCTGAGCACCGTATATGCAGGATTGGGGCAGCTCCGACACCAGCCAGGTGCAACCTATGCCCATATAGGACCTACAGGCGATGTTCTTGAGTTGATATAAGTCGATCTGAGCTCCGCTATGCCCTGTATATGCAGCGTGTGGGTGGCTCTGATACCAGCCAGATGCAACCCACGGCCATATAGGACCTACATGCGATGTTCTTGAGTCGATATATGTCGATCTGATCACCGCTATGCACCATATATGCAGCATTGGGGCAGCTCCGACACCAGCCAGGTGCAACCTATGCCCATATAGGACCCACAGGCCATGTTCTTGAGTCGATATATGTCGATCTGAGCTACGCTATGCCCTGTATATGCAGCATGTGGGTGGCTTTGATATCAGCCAGATGCAACCCACGGCCATATTGGACCTACAGGCAATGTTCTTGAGTCGATATATGTCGATCTGAGCACCGCTATGCACCGTATATGCAGCATTGGGGCAGCTCCGACACCAGCCAAGTGCAACCTATGCCCATATAGGACCTACAGGCGATGTTCTTGAGTCGATATATGTCGATCTGAGCTCCGCTATGCCCTGTATATGCAGCATGTGGGTGGCTCTGATACCAGCCAGATGCAACCCACGGCCATATAGGACCTACAGGCGATGTTCTTGAGTCGATATATGTCGATCTGAGCACAGCTGGGCCACGTATATACAGTATGGGGGTACCTCTGATACCAGCCAGCTGCAACCCACGGCCATATAGGACCTACAGGCGTTGTTCTTGAGTCGATATATGTTGATTTGAGCACAGCTGGGCCCCGTATATACGGCATGTGGGTGGCTCTGATACCAGCCAGATGCAACCCACGGCCATATAGGACCTACAGGCGATGTTCTTGAGTCATTATATGTCGATCTGAGCACAGCTGGGCCCCGTATATACGGCATGTTGGTGGCTCTGATACCAGCCAGATGCAAACCACGGCCATATAGGACCTACAAGCGATGTTCTTGAGTCGATATATGTCGATCTGAGCACAGCTGGGCGCCGTATATACAGCATGGGGGTAGCTCTGATACTAGCCAGATGCAACCCGCGGCCATATAGGACCTACAGGCGATGTTCTTGAGTCGATATATGTCGATCTGAGCACAGCTGGGCCATGTATATACAGCATGGGGGTAGCTTTGATACCAGCCAGTTTCAACCCACAGCCATATAGGACCTACAGGCGATGTTCTTCAGTCGATATATGTCGATCTGAGCACAGCTGGGCCCCGTATATACGGCATGTGGGTGGCTCTGATACCAGCCAGATGCAACCCACAGCCATATAGGACCTACAGGCGATGTTCTTGAGTCGATATATGTCGATCTGAGCTCCGCTATGCCCTGTATATGCAGCATGTGGGTGGCTCTGATACCAGCCAGATGCAACCCACGGCCATATAGACCCTACAGGCGATGTTCTTGAGTCGACATATGTCGATCTGAGCACAGCTGGGCCACGTATATACAGCATGGGGGTACCTCTGATACCAGCCAGCTGCAACCCACGGCTATATAGGACCTACAGGCGATGTTCTTGAGTCGATATATGTCGATTTGAGCACAGCTGGGCCCCGTATATACGGCATGTGGGTGGCTCTGATACCAGCCAGATGCAACCCACGGCCATATAGGACCTACAGGCGATCTTCTTGAGTCGATATATGTCGATCTGAGCACCGCTATGCACCGTATATGCAGCATTGGGGCAGCTCCGACACCAGCCAAGTGCAACCTATGCCCATATAGGACCTACAGGCGATGTTCTAGAGTCGATATATGTCGATCTGAGCACAGCTGGGCCACGTATATACAGCATGGGGGTACCTCTGATACCAGCCAGCTGCAACCCACGGCTATATAGGACCTACAGGCGATGTTCTTGAGTCGATATATGTCGATTTGATTACAGCTGGGCCCCGTATATACGGCATGTGGGTGGCTCTGATACCAGCCAGATGCAACCCACGGCCATATAGGACCTACAGGCGATGTTCTTGAGTCGATATATGTCGATCTGAGCACAGCTGGGCCCCGTATATACGGCATGTAGGTGGCTCTGATACCAGCCAGATGCAACCCACGGCCATATAGGACCTACAGGCGATGTTCTTGAGTCGATATATGTCGATCTGAGCACAGCTGGGCCCCGTATATACGGCATATGGGTGGCTCTGATACCAGCCAGATGCAACCCACGGCCATATAGGACCTACAGGCGATGTTCTTGAGTCGATATATGTCGATCTGAGCACCGCTATGCACCGTATATGTAGCATTGGGGCAGCTCCGACACCAGCCAGATGCAACCTATGCCCATATAGGACCTACAGGCGATGTTCTTGAGTCGATATATGTTGATCTGAGCTCCGCTATGCCCTGTATATGCAGCATGTGGGTGGCTCTGATACCAGCCAGATGCAACCCACGGCCATATAGACCCTACAGGCGATGTTCTTGAGTCGATATATGTCGATCTGAGCACAGCTGGGCCACGTATATACAGCATGGGGGTACCTCTGATACCAGCCAGCTGCAACCCACGGCTATATAGGACCTACAGGCGATGTTCTTGAGTCGATATATGTCGATCTGAGCACAGCTGGGCCAAGTATATACAGCATGCGGGCAGCTCTGATACCAGACAGATGCAACCGGCGGCCATATAGGACCTACAGGCGATGTTCTTTAGTCGATATATGTCAATCTGAGCACAGCTGGGCCCCGTATATACAGCATGTGGGTGGCTCTGATACCAGCCAGATGCAACCCACGGCCATATAGGACCTACAGGCAATGTTCTTGAGTCGATATATGTCGATCTGAGCACAGATGCGCCCCGTATATACGGCATGGGGGTAGCTCTGATAGCAGCCAGATGCAACCCACGGCAATATAGGACCTACAGGCGATGTTCTTGTGTCATTATATGTCGATCTGAGCACAGCTGGACCCCGTATATACGGCATGTGGGTGGCTCTGATACCAGCCAGATGCAAACCACGGCCATATAGGACCTACAAGCGATGTTCTTGAGTCGATATATGTCGATCTGAGCACAGCTGGCCGCCGGATATACAGCATGGGGGTAGCTCTGATACCAGCCAGATGCAACCCACGGCCATATAGGACCTACAGGCGATGTTCTTGAGTCGACATATGTCGATCTAAACACAGTTGGGCCCCGTATATACGGCATGTGGGTGGCTCTGATACCAGCCAGATGCAACCCACGGCCATATAGGACCTACAGGCGATGTTCTTGAGTCGATATATGTCGATCTGAGCATAGCTGGGCCCCCTATATACGGCATGTATACGGCCATATAGGACCTACAGGCGATCTTCTTGAGTCGATATATGTCGATCTGAGCACCGTATATGCAGCATTGGGGCAGCTCCGACACCAGCCAGGTGCAACCTATGCCCATATAGGACCTACAGGCGATGTTCTTGAGTCGATATAAGTCGATCTGAGCTCCACTATGCCCTGTATATGCAGCATGTGGGTAGCTCTGATACCAGCCAGATGCAACCCACGGCCATATAGGACCTACAGGCGATGTTCTTGAGTCGATATATGTCGATCTGAGCACAGCTGGGCCCCGTATATACAGCATGGGGGTAGCTTTGATACCAGCCAGATGCAACCCACGGCCATATAGGACTTACAGGCGATGTTCTTGAGTCGATATATGTCGATCTGAGCACAGCTGGGCCCCGTATATACGGCATGTGGGTGGCTCTGATACCAGCCAGATGCAACCCACGGCCATATAGGACCTACAGGCGATGTTCTTGAGTCGATATATGTCGATCTGAGCACAGCTGGGCCCCTTATATACGGCATGTGGGTAGCTCTGATACCAGCCAGATGCAACCCACGGCCATATAGGACCCACAGGTGATGTTCTTGAGTCGATATATGTCGATCTGAGCACAGCTGGGCCCTGTATATACGGCATGTGGGTGGCTCTGATACCAGCTAGATGCAACCCACGGCCATATAGGACCTACAGGCGATGTTCTTGAGTCGATATTTGTCGATTTGAGCACAGCAGGGCCCCGTATATACGGCATGTGGGTGGCTCTGATACCAGCCAGATGCAAACCACGGCCATATAGGACCTACAGGCGATGTTCTTGAGTCGATATATCTCGATCTGAGCACAGCTGGGCTCCGTATATACAGCATGGGGGTAGCTATGATACCAGCCAGATGCAACCCACGGCCATATAGGACCTACAGGCGATGTTCTTGAGTCGATATTTGTCGATTTGAGCACAGCAGGGCCCCGTATATACGGCATGTGGGTGGCTCTGATACCAGCCAGGTGCAACTCACGGCCATATAGGACCTACAGGCGATGTTCTTGAGTTGATATATGTCGATCTGAGCACAGCTGGGCGCCGTATATACAGCATGAGGGTAGCTCTGATACCAGCCAGATGCAACCCACGGCCATATAGGACCTACAGGCAATGTTCTTGAGTCGATATATGTCGATCTGAGCACAGCTGGGCGCCGTATATACAGCATGGGGGTAGCTCTGATACCAGCCAGATGCAACCCACGGCCATATAGGACCCACAGGCGATGTTCTTGAGTCGATATATGTCGATCTGAGCACAGCTGGGCCCCCTATATACGGCATGTATACGGCAATATAGGACCTACAGGCGATCTTCTTGAGTCGATATATGTCGATCTGAGCACCGTATATGCAGCATTGGGGCAGCTCCGACACCAGCCAGGTGCAACCTATGCCCATATAGGACCTACAGGCGATGTTCTTGAGTCGATATAAGTCGATCTGAGCTCCACTATGCCCTGTATATGCAGCATGTGGGTGGCTCTGATACCAGCCAGATGCAACCCACGGCCATATAGGACCTACAGGCGATGTTCTTGAGTCGATATATGTCGATCTGAGCACAGCTGGGCCCCGTATATACAGCATGGGGGTAGCTTTGATACCAGCCAGATGCAACCCACGGCCATATAGGACTTACAGGCGATGTTCTTGAGTCGATATATGTCGATCTGAGCACAGCTGGGCCCCGTATATACGGCATGTGGGTGGCTCTGATACCAGCCAGATGCAACCCACGCCCATATAGGACCTACAGGCGATGTTCTTGAGTCGATATATGTCGATCTGAGCACAGCTGGGCCCCTTATATACGGCATGTGGGTAGCTCTGATACCAGCCAGATGCAACCCACGGCCATATTGGACCCACAGGTGATGTTCTTGAGTCGATATATGTCGATCTGAGCACAGCTGGGCCCTGTATATACGGCATGTGGGTGGCTCTGATACCAGCCAGATGCAACCCACGGCCATATAGGACCTACAGGCGATGTTCTTGAGTCGATATTTGTCGATCTGAGCACAGCAGGGCCCCGTATATACGGCATGTGGGTGGCTCTGATACCAGCCAGATGCAAACCACGGCCATATAGCACCTACAGGCGATGTTCTTGAGTCGATATATCTCGATCTGAGCACAGCTGGGCGCCGTATATACAGCATGGAGGTAGCTATGATACCAGCCATATGCAACCCACGGCCATATAGGACCTACAGGCGATGTTCTTGAGTCGATATATGTCGATCTGAGCACAGCTGGGCCACGTATATACAGCATGGGGGAAGCTCTGATACCAGCCAGCTGCAACCTACGGCCATATAGGACCTACAGGCGATGTTCTTGAGTCGATATATGTCGATCTGAGCACAGCTGGGCGCCGTATATACAGCATGGAGGTAGCTCTGATACCAGCCAGATGCAACCCACGGCCATATAGGACCTACAGGCAATGTTCTTGAGTCGATATATGTCGATCTAAGCACCGCTATGCACCGTATATGCAGCATTGGGGCAGCTCCGACACCAGCCAAGTGCAACCTATGCCCATATAGGACCTACAGGCGATGTTCTTGAGTCGATATATGTCGATCTGAGCTCCGCTATGCCCTGTATATGCAGCATGTGGGTGGCTCTGATACCAGACAGATGCAACCCACGGCCATATAGGACCTACAGGCGATGTTCTTAAGTCGATATTTGTCGATCTGAGCACAGCTGGGCCACGTATATACAGTATGGGGGTACCTCTGATACCAGCCAGCTGCAACCCACGGCCAGATAGGACCTACGGGCGATGTTCTTGAGTCGATATATGTCGATCTGAGCATAGCTGGGCCAAGTATATACAGCATGAGGGTAGCTCTGATACCAGACAGATTTAACCCACGGCCATATAGGACCTACAGGCAATGTTCTTGAGTCGATATATGTCGATCTGAGCACAGCTGGGCGCCGTATATACAGCATGGGGGTAGCTCTGATACCAGCCAGATGCAACCCACGGCCATATAGGACCTACAGGCAATGTTCTTGAGTCGATATATGTCGATCTGAGCACAGCTGGGCCCCGTATATACGGCATGTGGGTGGCTCTGATATCAGCCAGATGCAACCCAAGGCCATATAGGACCTACAGGAGATATTCTTGAGTCGATATATGTCGATCTGAGCACCGCTATGCACCGTATATGCAGCATTGTGGCAGCTCCGACACCAGCCAGGTGCAACCTATGCCCATATAGGACCTACAGGCGATGTTCTTGAGTCGATATATGTCGATCTGAGCACCGCTATGCACCGTATATGCAGCATTGTGGCAGCTCCGATACCAGCCAGGTGCAACCTATGCCCATATAGGACCTACAGGCGATGTTCTTGAGTCTATATATGTCGATCTGAGCTCCGCTATGCCCTGTATATGCAGCATGTGGGTGGCTCTGATACCAGCCAGATGCAACCCACGGCCATATAGACCCTACAGGCGATGTTCTAGAGTCGATATATGTCGATCTGAGCACAGCTGGGCCACGTATATACAGCATGGGGGTACCTCTGATACCAGCCAGCTGCAACCCACGGCTATATAGGACCTACAGGCGATGTTCTTGAGTCGATATATGTCGATTTGATTACAGCTGGGCCCCGTATATACGGCATGTGGGTGGCTCTGATACCAGCCAGATGCAACCCACGGCCATATAGGACCTACAGGCGATGTTCTTGAGTCGATATATGTCGATCTGAGCACAGCTGGGCCCCGTATATACGGCATGTAGGTGGCTCTGATACCAGCCAGATGCAACCCACGGCCATATAGGACCTACAGGCGATGTTCTTGAGTCGATATATGTCGATCTGAGCACAGCTGGGCCCCGTATATACGGCATATGGGTGGCTCTGATACCAGCCAGATGCAACCCACGGCCATATAGGACCTACAGGCGATGTTCTTGAGTCGATATATGTCGATCTGAGCACCGCTATGCACCGTATATGTAGCATTGGGGCAGCTCCGACACCAGCCAGATGCAACCTATGCCCATATAGGACCTACAGGCGATGTTCTTGAGTCGATATATGTTGATCTGAGCTCCGCTATGCCCTGTATATGCAGCATGTGGGTGGCTCTGATACCAGCCAGATGCAACCCACGGCCATATAGACCCTACAGGCGATGTTCTTGAGTCGATATATGTCGATCTGAGCATAGCTGGGCCCCCTATATACGGCATGTATACGGCCATATAGGACCTACAGGCGATCTTCTTGAGTCGATATATGTCGATCTGAGCACCGTATATGCAGCATTGGGGCAGCTCCGACACCAGCCAGGTGCAAGCTATGCCCATATAGGACCTACAGGCGATGTTCTTGAGTCGATATAAGTCGATCTGAGCTCCACTATGCCCTGTATATGCAGCATGTGGGTAGCTCTGATACCAGCCAGATGCAACCCACGGCCATATAGGACCTACAGGCGATGTTCTTGAGTCGATATATGTCGATCTGAGCACAGCTGGGCCCCGTATATACAGCATGGGGGTAGCTTTGATACCAGCCAGATGCAACCCACGGCCATATAGGACTTACAGGCGATGTTCTTGAGTCGATATATGTCGATCTGAGCACAGCTGGGCCCCGTATATACGGCATGTGGGTGGCTCTGATACCAGCCAGATGCAACCCACGGCCATATAGGACCTACAGGCGATGTTCTTGAGTCGATATATGTCGATCTGAGCACAGCTGGGCCCCTTATATACGGCATGTGGGTAGCTCTGATACAAGCCAGATGCAACCCACGGCCATATAGGACCCACAGGTGATGTTCTTGAGTCGATATATGTCGATCTGAGCACAGCTGGGCCCTGTATATACGGCATGTGGGTGGCTCTGATACCAGCTAGATGCAACCCACGGCCATATAGGACCTACAGGCGATGTTCTTGAGTCGATATTTGTCGATTTGAGCACAGCAGGGCCCCGTATATACGGCATGTGGGTGGCTCTGATACCAGCCAGATGCAAACCACGGCCATATAGGACCTACAGGCGATGTTCTTGAGTCGATATATCTCGATCTGAGCACAGCTGGGCTCCGTATATACAGCATGGGGGTAGCTATGATACCAGCCAGATGCAACCCACGGCCATATAGGACCTACAGGCGATGTTCTTGAGTCGATATTTGTCGATTTGAGCACAGCAGGGCCCCGTATATACGGCATGTGGGTGGCTCTGATACCAGCCAGGTGCAACTCACGGCCATATAGGACCTACAGGCGATGTTCTTGAGTTGATATATGTCGATCTGAGCACAGCTGGGCGCCGTATATACAGCATGGGGGTAGCTCTGATACCAGCCAGATGCAACCCACGGCCATATAGGACCTACAGGCAATGTTCTTGAGTCGATATATGTCGATCTGAGCACAGCTGGGCGCCGTATATACAGCATGGGGGTAGCTCTGATACCAGCCAGATGCAACCCACGGCCATATAGGACCCACAGGCGATGTTCTTGAGTCGATATATGTCGATCTGAGCACAGCTGGGCCCCCTATATACGGCATGTATACGGCAATATAGGACCTACAGGCGATCTTCTTGAGTCGATATATGTCGATCTGAGCACCGTATATGCAGCATTGGGGCAGCTCCGACACCAGCCAGGTGCAACCTATGCCCATATAGGACCTACAGGCGATGTTCTTGAGTCGATATAAGTCGATCTGAGCTCCACTATGCCCTGTATATGCAGCATGTGGGTGGCTCTGATACCAGCCAGATGCAACCCACGGCCATATAGGACCTACAGGCGATGTTCTTGAGTCGATATATGTCGATCTGAGCACAGCTGGGCCCCGTATATACAGCATGGGGGTAGCTTTGATACCAGCCAGATGCAACCCACGGCCATATAGGACTTACAGGCGATGTTCTTGAGTCGATATATGTCGATCTGAGCACAGCTGGGCCCCGTATATACGGCATGTGGGTGGCTCTGATACCAGCCAGATGCAACCCACGCCCATATAGGACCTACAGGCGATGTTCTTGAGTCGATATATGTCGATCTGAGCACAGCTGGGCCCCTTATATACGGCATGTGGGTAGCTCTGATACCAGCCAGATGCAACCCACGGCCATATTGGACCCACAGGTGATGTTCTTGAGTCGATATATGTCGATCTGAGCACAGCTGGGCCCTGTATATACGGCATGTGGGTGGCTCTGATACCAGCCAGATGCAACCCACGGCCATATAGGACCTACAGGCGATGTTCTTGAGTCGATATTTGTCGATCTGAGCACAGCAGGGCCCCGTATATACGGCATGTGGGTGGCTCTGATACCAGCCAGATGCAAACCACGGCCATATAGCACCTACAGGCGATGTTCTTGAGTCGATATATCTCGATCTGAGCACAGCTGGGCGCCGTATATACAGCATGGAGGTAGCTATGATACCAGCCATATGCAACCCACGGCCATATAGGACCTACAGGCGATGTTCTTGAGTCGATATATGTCGATCTGAGCACAGCTGGGCCACGTATATACAGCATGGGGGAAGCTCTGATACCAGCCAGCTGCAACCTACGGCCATATAGGACCTACAGGCGATGTTCTTGAGTCGATATATGTCGATCTGAGCACAGCTGGGCGCCGTATATACAGCATGGGGGTAGCTCTGATACCAGCCAGATGCAACCCACGGCCATATAGGACCTACAGGCAATGTTCTTGAGTCGATATATGTCGATCTAAGCACCGCTATGCACCGTATATGCAGCATTGGGGCAGCTCCGACACCAGCCAAGTGCAACCTATGCCCATATAGGACCTACAGGCGATGTTCTTGAGTCGATATATGTCGATCTGAGCTCCGCTATGCCCTGTATATGCAGCATGTGGGTGGCTCTGATACCAGACAGATGCAACCCACGGCCATATAGGACCTACAGGCGATGTTCTTAAGTCGATATTTGTCGATCTGAGCACAGCTGGGCCACGTATATACAGTATGGGGGTACCTCTGATACCAGCCAGCTGCAACCCACGGCCAGATAGGACCTACGGGCGATGTTCTTGAGTCGATATATGTCGATCTGAGCATAGCTGGGCCAAGTATATACAGCATGAGGGTAGCTCTGATACCAGACAGATTTAACCCACGGCCATATAGGACCTACAGGCAATGTTCTTGAGTCGATATATGTCGATCTGAGCACAGCTGGGCGCCGTATATACAGCATGGGGGTAGCTCTGATACCAGCCAGATGCAACCCACGGCCATATAGGACCTACAGGCAATGTTCTTGAGTCGATATATGTCGATCTGAGCACAGCTGGGCCCCGTATATACGGCATGTGGGTGGCTCTGATACCAGCCAGATGCAAACCACGGCCATATAGGACCTACAAGCGATGTTCTTGAGTCGATATATGTAGATCTGAGCACAGCTGGGCGCCGTATATACAGCATGGGGGTAGCTCTGATACCAGCCAGATGCAACCCGCGGCCATATAGGACCTACAGGCGATTTTCTTGAGTCAATATATGTCGATCTGAGCACAATTGGGCCCCGTATATACGGCATGTGGGTGGCTCTAATACCAGCCAGATGCAACCCACGGCCATATAGGACCTACAGGCGATGTTCTTGAGTCGATATATGTCGATCTGAGCACAACTGGGCCCCCTAGATACGGCATGTATACGGCCATATAGGACCTACAGGCGATCTACTTCAGTCGATATATGTCGATCTGAGCACCGTATATGCAGCATTGGGGCAGCTCCGACACCAGCCAGGTGCAACCTATGCCCATATAGGACCTACAGGCGATGTTCTTGAGTCGATATAAGTCGATCTGAGCTCCGCTATGCCCTGTATATGCAGCGTGTGGGTGGCTCTGATACCAGCCAGATGAAACCCACGCCCATATAGGACCTACAGGCGATGTTCTTGAGTCGATATATGTCGATCTGAGCACAGCTGGGCCCCCTATATACGGCATGTATACGGCCATATAGGACCTACAGGCGATCTTCTTGAGTCGATATATGTCGATCTGAGCACCGTATATGCAGGATTGGGGCAGCTCCGACACCAGCCAGGTGCAACCTATGCCCATATAGGACCTACAGGCGATGTTCTTGAGTCGATATAAGTCGATCTGAGCTCCGCTATGCCCTGTATATGCAGCGTGTGGGTGGCTCTGATACCAGCCAGATGCAACCCACGGCCATATAGGACCTACATGCGATGTTCTTGAGTCGATATATGTCGATCTGATCACCGCTATGCACCATATATGCAGCATTGGGGCAGCTCCGACACCAGCCAGGTGCAACCTATGCCCATATAGGACCCACAGGCCATGTTCTTGAGTCGATATATGTCGATCTGAGCTACGCTATGCCCTGTATATGCAGCATGTGGGTGGCTTTGATATCAGCCAGATGCAACCCACGGCCATATTGGACCTACAGGCAATGTTCTTGAGTCGATATATGTCGATCTGAGCACCGCTATGCACCGTATATGCAGCATTGGGGCAGCGCCGACACCAGCCAAGTGCAACCTATGCCCATATAGGACCTACAGGCGATGTTCTTGAGTCGATATATGTCGATCTGAGCTCCGCTATGCCCTGTATATGCAGCATGTGGGTGGCTCTGATACCAGCCAGATGCAACCCACGGCCATATAGGACCTACAGACGATGTTCTTGAGTCGATATATGTCGATCTGAGCACAGCTGGGCCACGTATATACAGTATGGGGGTACCTCTGATACCAGCCAGCTGCAACCCACGGCCATATAGGACCTACAGGCGATGTTCTTGAGTCGATATATGTCGATCTGAGCACAGCTGGGCCAAGTATATACAGCATGGGGGTAGCTCTGATACCAGACAGATGCAACCCACGGCCATATAGGACCTACAGGCGATGTTCTTGAGTCATTATATGTAGATCTGAGCACAGCTGGGCCCCGTATATACGGCATGTGGGTGGCTCTGATACCAGCCAGATGCAAACCACGGCCATATAGGACCTACAAGCGATGTTCTTGAGTCGATATATGTAGATCTGAGCACAGCTGGGCGCCGTATATACAGCATGGGGGTAGCTCTGATACCAGCCAGATGCAACCCGCGGCCATATAGGACCTACAGGCGATTTTCTTGAGTCAATATATGTCGATCTGAGCACAATTGGGCCCCGTATATACGGCATGTGGGTGGCTCTAATACCAGCCAGATGCAACCCACGGCCATATAGGACCTACAGGCGATGTTCTTGAGTCGATATATGTCGATCTGAGCACAACTGGGCCCCCTAGATACGGCATGTATACGGCCATATAGGACCTACAGGCGATCTACTTCAGTCGATATATGTCGATCTGAGCACCGTATATGCAGCATTGGGGCAGCTCCGACACCAGCCAGGTGCAACCTATGCCCATATAGGACCTACAGGCGATGTTCTTGAGTCGATATAAGTCGATCTGAGCTCCGCTATGCCCTGTATATGCAGCGTGTGGGTGGCTCTGATACCAGCCAGATGAAACCCACGCCCATATAGGACCTACAGGCGATGTTCTTGAGTCGATATATGTCGATCTGAGCACAGCTGGGCCCCCTATATACGGCATGTATACGGCCATATAGGACCTACAGGCGATCTTCTTGAGTCGATATATGTCGATCTGAGCACCGTATATGCAGGATTGGGGCAGCTCCGACACCAGCCAGGTGCAACCTATGCCCATATAGGACCTACAGGCGATGTTCTTGAGTCGATATAAGTCGATCTGAGCTCCGCTATGCCCTGTATATGCAGCGTGTGGGTGGCTCTGATACCAGCCAGATGCAACCCACGGCCATATAGGACCTACATGCGATGTTCTTGAGTCGATATATGTCGATCTGATCACCGCTATGCACCATATATGCAGCATTGGGGCAGCTCCGACACCAGCCAGGTGCAACCTATGCCCATATAGGACCCACAGGCCATGTTCTTGAGTCGATATATGTCGATCTGAGCTACGCTATGCCCTGTATATGCAGCATGTGGGTGGCTTTGATATCAGCCAGATGCAACCCACGGCCATATTGGACCTACAGGCAATGTTCTTGAGTCGATATATGTCGATCTGAGCACCGCTATGCACCGTATATGCAGCATTGGGGCAGCGCCGACACCAGCCAAGTGCAACCTATGCCCATATAGGACCTACAGGC
The DNA here is from genome assembly GCA_963942505.1 of Lordithon lunulatus. Taxonomy (NCBI): domain Eukaryota; kingdom Metazoa; phylum Arthropoda; class Insecta; order Coleoptera; family Staphylinidae; genus Lordithon; species Lordithon lunulatus. Next base: position 35,845,621 of record OZ012670.1, on the reverse strand, counting down.
GATGTTCTTGAGTCGATATATGTCGATCTGAGCTCCGCTATGCCCTGTATATGCAGCATGTGGGTGGCTCTGATACCAGCCAGATGCAACCCACGGCCATATAGGACCTACAGACGATGTTCTTGAGTCGATATATGTCGATCTGAGCACAGCTGGGCCACGTATATACAGTATGGGGGTACCTCTGATACCAGCCAGCTGCAACCCACGGCCATATAGGACCTACAGGCGATGTTCTTGAGTCGATATATGTCGATCTGAGCACAGCTGGGCCAAGTATATACAGCATGGGGGTAGCTCTGATACCAGACAGATGCAACCCACGGCCATATAGGACCTACAGGCAATGTTCTTGAGTCGATATATGTCCATCTGAACACAGCTGGATGCCGTATATACAGCATGGGGGTAGCTCTGATACCAGCCAGATGCAACCCACGGCCATATAGGACCTACAGGCAATGTTCTTGAGTCGATATATGTCGATCTGAGCACAGCTGTTCCCCGTATATACGGCATGTGGGTGATATCAGCCAGATGCAACCCACGGCCATATAGGACCTACAGGAGATATTCTCGAGTCGATATATGTCGATCTGAGCACCGCAGTGCAACGTATATGCAGCATTGTGGCAGCTCCGACACCAGCCAGGTACAACCTATGCCCATATAGGACCTACAGGCGATGTTCTTGAGTCGATATATGCCGATCTGAGCTCCGCTACGCCCTGTATATGCAGCACGTGGGTGGGTCTGATACCAGGCAGATGCAACCCACGGCCATATAGGATCTACAGGCGATGTTCTTGAGTCGATATATGTCGATCTGAGCACAGCTGGGCCCCATATGTACTGCATGGGGGTAGCTCTGATACCAGCCAGATGCAACCCACGGCCATATAGGACCTACAGGCAATGTTCTTGAGTCGATATAAGTCGATCTGAGCACAGCTGGGCGCCGTATATACACCATGGAGGTAGCTCTGATACCAGCCAGATGCAACCTACGGCCATATAGGACCTACAGGCGAGGTTCTTGAGTCGATATATGTCGATCTGAGCACAGCTGGGCCAAGTATATACAGCGTGGGGGTAGCTCTGATACCAGACAGATGCAACCCACGGCTATATAGGACCTACACGCAATGTTCTTGAGTCGATATATGTCGATCTGAGCACAGCTGGGCGCCGTATATACAGCATGGGAGTAGCTCTGATACCTGCCAGATGCAACCCACGGCGATATAGGACCTACAGGCAATGTTCTTGAGTTGATATATGTCGATCTGAGCACAGCTGGGCCCCGTATATATGGCATATGGGTGGCTCTGATATCAGCCAGATGCAACCCACGGCCATATGGGACCTACAGGAGATGTTCTTGAGTCGATATATGTCGATCTGAGCTCCGCTATGCCCTGTATATGCAGCATGTGGGTGGCTCTGATACCAGCCAGATGCAACCCACGGCCATATAGACCCTACAGGCGATGTTCTTGAGTCGATATATGTCGATCTGAGCACAGCTGGGCCACGTATATACAGCATGGGGGTACCTCTGATACCAGCCAGCTGCAACCCACGGCTATATAGGACCTACAGGCGATGTTCTTGAGTCGATATATGTCGATTTGAGCACAGCTGGGCCCCGTATATACGGCATGTGGGTGGCTCTGATACCAGCCAGATGCAACCCACGGCCATATAGGACCTACAGGCGATGTTCTTGAGTCGATATATGTCGATCTGAGCACAGCTGGGCCCCGTATATACAGCATGGGGGTAGCTTTGATACCAGCCAGATGCAACCCACGGCCATATAGGACTTACAGGCGATGTTCTTGAGTCGATATATGTCGATCTGAGCACAGCTGGGCCCCGTATATACGGCATGTGGGTGGCTCTGATACCAGCCAGATGCAACCCACGCCCATATAGGACCTACAGGCGATGTTCTTGAGTCGATATATGTCGATCTGAGCACAGCTGGGCCCCTTATATACGGCATGTGGGTAGCTCTGATACCAGCCAGATGCAACCCACGGCCATATTGGACCCACAGGTGATGTTCTTGAGTCGATATATGTCGATCTGAGCACAGCTGGGCCCTGTATATACGGCATGTGGGTGGCTCTGATACCAGCCAGATGCAACCCACGGCCATATAGGACCTACAGGCGATGTTCTTGAGTCGATATTTGTCGATCTGAGCACAGCAGGGCCCCGTATATACGGCATGTGGGTGGCTCTGATACCAGCCAGATGCAAACCACGGCCATATAGCACCTACAGGCGATGTTCTTGAGTCGATATATCTCGATCTGAGCACAGCTGGGCGCCGTATATACAGCATGGAGGTAGCTATGATACCAGCCATATGCAACCCACGGCCATATAGGACCTACAGGCGATGTTCTTGAGTCGATATATGTCGATCTGAGCACAGCTGGGCCACGTATATACAGCATGGGGGAAGCTCTGATACCAGCCAGCTGCAACCTACGGCCATATAGGACCTACAGGCGATGTTCTTGAGTCGATATATGTCGATCTGAGCACAGCTGGGCGCCGTATATACAGCATGGGGGTAGCTCTGATACCAGCCAGATGCAACCCACGGCCATATAGGACCTACAGGCAATGTTCTTGAGTCGATATATGTCGATCTAAGCACCGCTATGCACCGTATATGCAGCATTGGGGCAGCTCCGACACCAGCCAAGTGCAACCTATGCCCATATAGGACCTACAGGCGATGTTCTTGAGTCGATATATGTCGATCTGAGCTCCGCTATGCCCTGTATATGCAGCATGTGGGTGGCTCTGATACCAGACAGATGCAACCCACGGCCATATAGGACCTACAGGCGATGTTCTTAAGTCGATATTTGTCGATCTGAGCACAGCTGGGCCACGTATATACAGTATGGGGGTACCTCTGATACCAGCCAGCTGCAACCCACGGCCAGATAGGACCTACGGGCGATGTTCTTGAGTCGATATATGTCGATCTGAGCATAGCTGGGCCAAGTATATACAGCATGAGGGTAGCTCTGATACCAGACAGATTTAACCCACGGCCATATAGGACCTACAGGCAATGTTCTTGAGTCGATATATGTCGATCTGAGCACAGCTGGGCGCCGTATATACAGCATGGGGGTAGCTCTGATACCAGCCAGATGCAACCCACGGCCATATAGGACCTACAGGCAATGTTCTTGAGTCGATATATGTCGATCTGAGCACAGCTGGGCCCCGTATATACGGCATGTGGGTGGCTCTGATATCAGCCAGATGCAACCCAAGGCCATATAGGACCTACAGGAGATATTCTTGAGTCGATATATGTCGATCTGAGCACCGCTATGCACCGTATATGCAGCATTGTGGCAGCTCCGACACCAGCCAGGTGCAACCTATGCCCATATAGGACCTACAGGCGATGTTCTTGAGTCGATATATGTCGATCTGAGCACCGCTATGCACCGTATATGCAGCATTGTGGCAGCTCCGATACCAGCCAGGTGCAACCTATGCCCATATAGGACCTACAGGCGATGTTCTTGAGTCTATATATGTCGATCTGAGCTCCGCTATGCCCTGTATATGCAGCATGTGGGTGGCTCTGATACCAGCCAGATGCAACCCACGGCCATATAGACCCTACAGGCGATGTTCTAGAGTCGATATATGTCGATCTGAGCACAGCTGGGCCACGTATATACAGCATGGGGGTACCTCTGATACCAGCCAGCTGCAACCCACGGCTATATAGGACCTACAGGCGATGTTCTTGAGTCGATATATGTCGATTTGATTACAGCTGGGCCCCGTATATACGGCATGTGGGTGGCTCTGATACCAGCCAGATGCAACCCACGGCCATATAGGACCTACAGGCGATGTTCTTGAGTCGATATATGTCGATCTGAGCACAGCTGGGCCCCGTATATACGGCATGTAGGTGGCTCTGATACCAGCCAGATGCAACCCACGGCCATATAGGACCTACAGGCGATGTTCTTGAGTCGATATATGTCGATCTGAGCACAGCTGGGCCCCGTATATACGGCATATGGGTGGCTCTGATACCAGCCAGATGCAACCCACGGCCATATAGGACCTACAGGCGATGTTCTTGAGTCGATATATGTCGATCTGAGCACCGCTATGCACCGTATATGTAGCATTGGGGCAGCTCCGACACCAGCCAGATGCAACCTATGCCCATATAGGACCTACAGGCGATGTTCTTGAGTCGATATATGTTGATCTGAGCTCCGCTATGCCCTGTATATGCAGCATGTGGGTGGCTCTGATACCAGCCAGATGCAACCCACGGCCATATAGACCCTACAGGCGATGTTCTTGAGTCGATATATGTCGATCTGAGCACAGCTGGGCCACGTATATACAGCATGGGGGTACCTCTGATACCAGCCAGCTGCAACCCACGGCTATATAGGACCTACAGGCGATGTTCTTGAGTCGATATATGTCGATCTGAGCACAGCTGGGCCAAGTATATACAGCATGCGGGCAGCTCTGATACCAGACAGATGCAACCGGCGGCCATATAGGACCTACAGGCGATGTTCTTTAGTCGATATATGTCAATCTGAGCACAGCTGGGCCCCGTATATACAGCATGTGGGTGGCTCTGATACCAGCCAGATGCAACCCACGGCCATATAGGACCTACAGGCAATGTTCTTGAGTCGATATATGTCGATCTGAGCACAGATGCGCCCCGTATATACGGCATGGGGGTAGCTCTGATAGCAGCCAGATGCAACCCACGGCAATATAGGACCTACAGGCGATGTTCTTGTGTCATTATATGTCGATCTGAGCACAGCTGGACCCCGTATATACGGCATGTGGGTGGCTCTGATACCAGCCAGATGCAAACCACGGCCATATAGGACCTACAAGCGATGTTCTTGAGTCGATATATGTCGATCTGAGCACAGCTGGCCGCCGGATATACAGCATGGGGGTAGCTCTGATACCAGCCAGATGCAACCCACGGCCATATAGGACCTACAGGCGATGTTCTTGAGTCGACATATGTCGATCTAAACACAGTTGGGCCCCGTATATACGGCATGTGGGTGGCTCTGATACCAGCCAGATGCAACCCACGGCCATATAGGACCTACAGGCGATGTTCTTGAGTCGATATATGTCGATCTGAGCATAGCTGGGCCCCCTATATACGGCATGTATACGGCCATATAGGACCTACAGGCGATCTTCTTGAGTCGATATATGTCGATCTGAGCACCGTATATGCAGCATTGGGGCAGCTCCGACACCAGCCAGGTGCAAGCTATGCCCATATAGGACCTACAGGCGATGTTCTTGAGTCGATATAAGTCGATCTGAGCTCCACTATGCCCTGTATATGCAGCATGTGGGTAGCTCTGATACCAGCCAGATGCAACCCACGGCCATATAGGACCTACAGGCGATGTTCTTGAGTCGATATATGTCGATCTGAGCACAGCTGGGCCCCGTATATACAGCATGGGGGTAGCTTTGATACCAGCCAGATGCAACCCACGGCCATATAGGACTTACAGGCGATGTTCTTGAGTCGATATATGTCGATCTGAGCACAGCTGGGCCCCGTATATACGGCATGTGGGTGGCTCTGATACCAGCCAGATGCAACCCACGGCCATATAGGACCTACAGGCGATGTTCTTGAGTCGATATATGTCGATCTGAGCACAGCTGGGCCCCTTATATACGGCATGTGGGTAGCTCTGATACAAGCCAGATGCAACCCACGGCCATATAGGACCCACAGGTGATGTTCTTGAGTCGATATATGTCGATCTGAGCACAGCTGGGCCCTGTATATACGGCATGTGGGTGGCTCTGATACCAGCTAGATGCAACCCACGGCCATATAGGACCTACAGGCGATGTTCTTGAGTCGATATTTGTCGATTTGAGCACAGCAGGGCCCCGTATATACGGCATGTGGGTGGCTCTGATACCAGCCAGATGCAAACCACGGCCATATAGGACCTACAGGCGATGTTCTTGAGTCGATATATCTCGATCTGAGCACAGCTGGGCTCCGTATATACAGCATGGGGGTAGCTATGATACCAGCCAGATGCAACCCACGGCCATATAGGACCTACAGGCGATGTTCTTGAGTCGATATTTGTCGATTTGAGCACAGCAGGGCCCCGTATATACGGCATGTGGGTGGCTCTGATACCAGCCAGGTGCAACTCACGGCCATATAGGACCTACAGGCGATGTTCTTGAGTTGATATATGTCGATCTGAGCACAGCTGGGCGCCGTATATACAGCATGGGGGTAGCTCTGATACCAGCCAGATGCAACCCACGGCCATATAGGACCTACAGGCAATGTTCTTGAGTCGATATATGTCGATCTGAGCACAGCTGGGCGCCGTATATACAGCATGGGGGTAGCTCTGATACCAGCCAGATGCAACCCACGGCCATATAGGACCCACAGGCGATGTTCTTGAGTCGATATATGTCGATCTGAGCACAGCTGGGCCCCCTATATACGGCATGTATACGGCAATATAGGACCTACAGGCGATCTTCTTGAGTCGATATATGTCGATCTGAGCACCGTATATGCAGCATTGGGGCAGCTCCGACACCAGCCAGGTGCAACCTATGCCCATATAGGACCTACAGGCGATGTTCTTGAGTCGATATAAGTCGATCTGAGCTCCACTATGCCCTGTATATGCAGCATGTGGGTGGCTCTGATACCAGCCAGATGCAACCCACGGCCATATAGGACCTACAGGCGATGTTCTTGAGTCGATATATGTCGATCTGAGCACAGCTGGGCCCCGTATATACAGCATGGGGGTAGCTTTGATACCAGCCAGATGCAACCCACGGCCATATAGGACTTACAGGCGATGTTCTTGAGTCGATATATGTCGATCTGAGCACAGCTGGGCCCCGTATATACGGCATGTGGGTGGCTCTGATACCAGCCAGATGCAACCCACGCCCATATAGGACCTACAGGCGATGTTCTTGAGTCGATATATGTCGATCTGAGCACAGCTGGGCCCCTTATATACGGCATGTGGGTAGCTCTGATACCAGCCAGATGCAACCCACGGCCATATTGGACCCACAGGTGATGTTCTTGAGTCGATATATGTCGATCTGAGCACAGCTGGGCCCTGTATATACGGCATGTGGGTGGCTCTGATACCAGCCAGATGCAACCCACGGCCATATAGGACCTACAGGCGATGTTCTTGAGTCGATATTTGTCGATCTGAGCACAGCAGGGCCCCGTATATACGGCATGTGGGTGGCTCTGATACCAGCCAGATGCAAACCACGGCCATATAGCACCTACAGGCGATGTTCTTGAGTCGATATATCTCGATCTGAGCACAGCTGGGCGCCGTATATACAGCATGGAGGTAGCTATGATACCAGCCATATGCAACCCACGGCCATATAGGACCTACAGGCGATGTTCTTGAGTCGATATATGTCGATCTGAGCACAGCTGGGCCACGTATATACAGCATGGGGGAAGCTCTGATACCAGCCAGCTGCAACCTACGGCCATATAGGACCTACAGGCGATGTTCTTGAGTCGATATATGTCGATCTGAGCACAGCTGGGCGCCGTATATACAGCATGGGGGTAGCTCTGATACCAGCCAGATGCAACCCACGGCCATATAGGACCTACAGGCAATGTTCTTGAGTCGATATATGTCGATCTAAGCACCGCTATGCACCGTATATGCAGCATTGGGGCAGCTCCGACACCAGCCAAGTGCAACCTATGCCCATATAGGACCTACAGGCGATGTTCTTGAGTCGATATATGTCGATCTGAGCTCCGCTATGCCCTGTATATGCAGCATGTGGGTGGCTCTGATACCAGACAGATGCAACCCACGGCCATATAGGACCTACAGGCGATGTTCTTAAGTCGATATTTGTCGATCTGAGCACAGCTGGGCCACGTATATACAGTATGGGGGTACCTCTGATACCAGCCAGCTGCAACCCACGGCCAGATAGGACCTACGGGCGATGTTCTTGAGTCGATATATGTCGATCTGAGCATAGCTGGGCCAAGTATATACAGCATGAGGGTAGCTCTGATACCAGACAGATTTAACCCACGGCCATATAGGACCTACAGGCAATGTTCTTGAGTCGATATATGTCGATCTGAGCACAGCTGGGCGCCGTATATACAGCATGGGGGTAGCTCTGATACCAGCCAGATGCAACCCACGGCCATATAGGACCTACAGGCAATGTTCTTGAGTCGATATATGTCGATCTGAGCACAGCTGGGCCCCGTATATACGGCATGTGGGTGGCTCTGATATCAGCCAGATGCAACCCAAGGCCATATAGGACCTACAGGAGATATTCTTGAGTCGATATATGTCGATCTGAGCACCGCTATGCACCGTATATGCAGCATTGTGGCAGCTCCGACACCAGCCAGGTGCAACCTATGCCCATATAGGACCTACAGGCGATGTTCTTGAGTCGATATATGTCGATCTGAGCACCGCTATGCACCGTATATGCAGCATTGTGGCAGCTCCGATACCAGCCAGGTGCAACCTATGCCCATATAGGACCTACAGGCGATGTTCTTGAGTCTATATATGTCGATCTGAGCTCCGCTACGCCCTGTATATGCAGCGCGTGGGTGGGTCTGATACCAGCCAGATGCAACCCACGGCCATATAGGATCTACAGGCGATGTTCTTGAGTCGATATATATCGATCTGAGCACAGCTGGGCCCCGTATATATGGCCTGTGGGTGGCTGTGATATCAGCCAGATGCAACCCACGGCCATACGGGACCTACAGGAGATATTCTTGAGTCGATATATGTCGATCTGAGCACCGCTATGTAACGTATATGCAGCATTGTGGCAGCTCCGACACAAGCCAGGTGCAACCTATGCCCATATAGGACCTACAGGCGATGTTCTTGAGTCGATATATGTCGCTCTGAGCTCCGCTACGCCCTGTATATGCAGCACGTGGGTGGCTCTGATACCAGCCCGATGCAACCCACGGCCATATAGGACCTACAGGCAATGTTCTTGAGTCGTTATATGTCGATCTGAGCACAGCTGGGCGCCGTATATACACCATGGGGGTAGCTCTGATACCAGCCAGATGCAACCTACGGCCATATAGGACCTACAGGCGATGAACTTGAGTCGATATATGTCGATCTGAGCACAGCTGGGCCCGTATATACACCATAGGGGTAGCTCTGATACCAGCCAGATGCAACCCACGGCCATATAGGACCTACAGGCGATGTTCTTGAGTCATTATATGTAGATCTGAGCACAGCTGGGCCCCGTATATACGGCATGTGGGTGGCTCTGATACCAGCCAGATGCAAACCACGGCCATATAGGACCTACAAGCGATGTTCTTGAGTCGATATATGTAGATCTGAGCACAGCTGGGCGCCGTATATACAGCATGGGGGTAGCTCTGATACCAGCCAGATGCAACCCGCGGCCATATAGGACCTACAGGCGATTTTCTTGAGTCAATATATGTCGATCTGAGCACAATTGGGCCCCGTATATACGGCATGTGGGTGGCTCTAATACCAGCCAGATGCAACCCACGGCCATATAGGACCTACAGGCGATGTTCTTGAGTCGATATATGTCGATCTGAGCACAACTGGGCCCCCTAGATACGGCATGTATACGGCCATATAGGACCTACAGGCGATCTACTTCAGTCGATATATGTCGATCTGAGCACCGTATATGCAGCATTGGGGCAGCTCCGACACCAGCCAGGTGCAACCTATGCCCATATAGGACCTACAGGCGATGTTCTTGAGTCGATATAAGTCGATCTGAGCTCCGCTATGCCCTGTATATGCAGCGTGTGGGTGGCTCTGATACCAGCCAGATGAAACCCACGCCCATATAGGACCTACAGGCGATGTTCTTGAGTCGATATATGTCGATCTGAGCACAGCTGGGCCCCCTATATACGGCATGTATACGGCCATATAGGACCTACAGGCGATCTTCTTGAGTCGATATATGTCGATCTGAGCACCGTATATGCAGGATTGGGGCAGCTCCGACACCAGCCAGGTGCAACCTATGCCCATATAGGACCTACAGGCGATGTTCTTGAGTCGATATAAGTCGATCTGAGCTCCGCTATGCCCTGTATATGCAGCGTGTGGGTGGCTCTGATACCAGCCAGATGCAACCCACGGCCATATAGGACCTACATGCGATGTTCTTGAGTCGATATATGTCGATCTGATCACCGCTATGCACCATATATGCAGCATTGGGGCAGCTCCGACACCAGCCAGGTGCAACCTATGCCCATATAGGACCCACAGGCCATGTTCTTGAGTCGATATATGTCGATCTGAGCTACGCTATGCCCTGTATATGCAGCATGTGGGTGGCTTTGATATCAGCCAGATGCAACCCACGGCCATATTGGACCTACAGGCAATGTTCTTGAGTCGATATATGTCGATCTGAGCACCGCTATGCACCGTATATGCAGCATTGGGGCAGCGCCGACACCAGCCAAGTGCAACCTATGCCCATATAGGACCTACAGGCGATGTTCTTGAGTCGATATATGTCGATCTGAGCTCCGCTATGCCCTGTATATGCAGCATGTGGGTGGCTCTGATACCAGCCAGATGCAACCCACGGCCATATAGGACCTACAGACGATGTTCTTGAGTCGATATATGTCGATCTGAGCACAGCTGGGCCACGTATATACAGTATGGGGGTACCTCTGATACCAGCCAGCTGCAACCCACGGCCATATAGGACCTACAGGCGATGTTCTTGAGTCGATATATGTCGATCTGAGCACAGCTGGGCCAAGTATATACAGCATGGGGGTAGCTCTGATACCAGACAGATGCAACCCACGGCCATATAGGACCTACAGGCAATGTTCTTGAGTCGATATATGTCCATCTGAACACAGCTGGATGCCGTATATACAGCATGGGGGTAGCTCTGATACCAGCCAGATGCAACCCACGGCCATATAGGACCTACAGGCAATGTTCTTGAGTCGATATATGTCGATCTGAGCACAGCTGTTCCCCGTATATACGGCATGTGGGTGATATCAGCCAGATGCAACCCACGGCCATATAGGACCTACAGGAGATATTCTCGAGTCGATATATGTCGATCTGAGCACCGCAGTGCAACGTATATGCAGCATTGTGGCAGCTCCGACACCAGCCAGGTACAACCTATGCCCATATAGGACCTACAGGCGATGTTCTTGAGTCGATATATGCCGATCTGAGCTCCGCTACGCCCTGTATATGCAGCACGTGGGTGGGTCTGATACCAGGCAGATGCAACCCACGGCCATATAGGATCTACAGGCGATGTTCTTGAGTCGATATATGTCGATCTGAGCACAGCTGGGCCCCATATGTACTGCATGGGGGTAGCTCTGATACCAGCCAGATGCAACCCACGGCCATACAGGACCTACAGGCAATGTTCTTGAGTCGATATAAGTCGATCTGAGCACAGCTGGGCGCCGTATATACACCATGGAGGTAGCTCTGATACCAGCCAGATGCAACCTACGGCCATATAGGACCTACAGGCGAGGTTCTTGAGTCGATATATGTCGATCTGAGCACAGCTGGGCCAAGTATATACAGCGTGGGGGTAGCTCTGATACCAGACAGATGCAACCCACGGCTATATAGGACCTACACGCAATGTTCTTGAGTCGATATATGTCGATCTGAGCACAGCTGGGCGCCGTATATACAGCATGGGAGTAGCTCTGATACCTGCCAGATGCAACCCACGGCGATATAGGACCTACAGGCAATGTTCTTGAGTTGATATATGTCGATCTGAGCACAGCTGGGCCCCGTATATATGGCATATGGGTGGCTCTGATATCAGCCAGATGCAACCCACGGCCATATGGGACCTACAGGAGATGTTCTTGAGTCGATATATGTCGATCTGAGCTCCGCTATGCCCTGTATATGCAGCATGTGGGTGGCTCTGATACCAGCCAGATGCAACCCACGGCCATATAGACCCTACAGGCGATGTTCTTGAGTCGATATATGTCGATCTGAGCACAGCTGGGCCACGTATATACAGCATGGGGGTACCTCTGATACCAGCCAGCTGCAACCCACGGCTATATAGGACCTACAGGCGATGTTCTTGAGTCGATATATGTCGATTTGAGCACAGCTGGGCCCCGTATATACGGCATGTGGGTGGCTCTGATACCAGCCAGATGCAACCCACGGCCATATAGGACCTACAGGCGATGTTCTTGAGTCGATATATGTCGATCTGAGCACAGCTGGGCCCCGTATATACGGCATGTAGGTGGCTCTGATACCAGCCAGATGCAACCCACGGCCATATAGGACCTACAGGCGATGTTCTTGAGTCGATATATGTCGATCTGAGCACAGCTGGGCCCCGTATATACGGCATATGGGTGGCTCTGATACCAGCCAGAGGCAACCCACGGCCATATAGGACCTACAGGCGATGTTCTTGAGTCGATATATGTCGATCTGAGCACCGCTATGCACCGTATATGTAGCATTGGGGCAGCTCCGACACCAGCCAGATGCAACCTATGCCCATATAGGACCTACAGGCGATGTTCTTGAGTCGATATATGTTGATCTGAGCTCCGCTATGCCCTGTATATGCAGCATGTGGGTGGCTCTGATACCAGCCAGATGCAACCCACGGCCATATAGACCCTACAGGCGATGTTCTTGAGTCGATATATGTCGATCTGAGCACAGCTGGGCCACGTATATACAGCATGGGGGTACCTCTGATACCAGCCAGCTGCAACCCACGGCTATATAGGACCTACAGGCGATGTTCTTGAGTCGATATATGTCGATCTGAGCACAGCTGGGCCAAGTATATACAGCATGCGGGCAGCTCTGATACCAGACAGATGCAACCGGCGGCCATATAGGACCTACAGGCAATGTTCTTGAGTCGATATATGTCGATCTGAGCACAGCTGCGCCCCGTATATACGGCATGGGGGTAGCTCTGATAGCAGCCAGATGCAACCCACGGCAATATAGGACCTACAGGCGATGTTCTTGTGTCATTATATGTCGATCTGAGCACAGCTGGGCCCCGTATATACGGCATGGGGGTAGCTCTGATAGCAGCCAGATGCAACCCACGGCAATATAGGACCTACAGGCGATGTTCTTGTGTCATTATATGTCGATCTGAGCACAGCTGGGCCCCGTATATACGGCATGTGGGTGGCTCTGATAGCAGCCAGATGCAACCCACGGCAATATAGGACCTACAGGCGATGTTCTTGTGTCATTATATGTCGATCTGAGCACAGCTGGGCCCCGTATATACAGCATGTGGGTGGCTCTGATACCAGCCAGATGCAACCCACGGCCATATAGGACCTACAGGCAATGTTCTTGAGTCGATATATGTCGATCTGAGCACAGCTGCGCCCCGTATATACGGCATGGGGGTAGCTCTGATAGCAGCCAGATGCAACCCACGGCAATATAGGACCTACAGGCGATGTTCTTGTGTCATTATATGTCGATCTGAGCACAGCTGGGCCCCGTATATACGGCATGTGGGTGGCTCTGATACCAGCCAGATGCAAACCACGGCCATATAGGACCTACAAGCGATGTTCTTGAGTCGATATATGTCGATCTGAGCACAGCTGGCCGCCGGATATACAGCATGGGGGTAGCTCTGATACCAGCCAGATGCAACCCACGGCCATATAGGACCTACAGGCGATGTTCTTGAGTCGACATATGTCGATCTGAGCACAGTTGGGCCCCGTATATACGGCATGTGGGTGGCTCTGATACCAGCCAGATGCAACCCACGGCCATATAGGACCTACAGGCGATGTTCTTGAGTCGATATATGTCGATCTGAGCACAGCTGGGCCCCCTATATACGGCATGTATACGGCCATATAGGACCTACAGGCGATCTTCTTGAGTCGATATATGTCGATCTGAGCACCGTATATGCAGCATTGGGGCAGCTCCGACACCAGCCAGGTGCAACCTATGCCCATATAGGACCTACAGGCGATGTTCTTGAGTCGATATAAGTCAATCTGAGCTCCGCTATGCCCTGTATATGCAGCACGTGAGTGGCTCTAATACCAGCCAGATGCAACCCACGGCCATATAGGGCCTACAGGCGATGTTCTTGAGTCGATATATGTCGATCAGAGCACAGCTGGGCCCCGTATATACGGCATGTAGGTGGCTCTGATACCAGCCAGATGCAACCAACGGCCATATAGGACCTACAGGCGATGTTCTTGAGTCGATATATGTCGATCTGAGCACAGCTGTGCCCCGTATATACGGCATATGGGTGGCTCTGATACCAGCCAGATGCAACCCACGGCCATATAGGACCTACAGGCGATGTTCTTGAGTCGATATATGTCGATCTGAGCACCGCTATGCACCGTATATGCAGCATTGGGGCAGCTCCGACACCAGCCAGATGCAACCTATGCCCATATAGGACCTACAGGCGATGTTCTTGAGTCGATATATGTCGATCTGAGCTCCGCTATGCCCTGTATATGCAGCATATGGGTGGCTCTGATACCAGCCAGATGCAACCCACGACCATATAGACCCTACAGGCGATGTTATTGAGTCGATATATGTCGATCTGAGCACAGCTGGGCCACGTATATACAGCATGGGGGTACCTCTGATACCAGCCAGCTGCAACCCACAGCCATATAGGACCTACAGGCGATGTTCTTGAGTCGATATATGTCGATCTGAGCACAGCTGGGCCCCCTATATACTGCATGTATACGGCAATATAGGACCTACAGGCGATCTTCTTGAGTCGATATATGTCGATCTGAGCACCGTATATGCAGCATTGGGGCAGCTCCGACACCAGCCAGGTGCAACCTATGCCCATATAGGACCTACAGGCGATGTTCTTGAGTCGATATATGTCGATCTGAGCACAGCTGGCCCAAGTATATACAGCATGCGGGCAGCTCTGATACCAGACAGATGCAACCGGCGGCCATATAGGACCTACAGGCGATGTTCTTTAGTCGATATATGTCAATCTGAGCACAGCTGGGCCCCGTATATACAGCATGTGGGTGGCTCTGATACCAGCCAGATGCAACCCACGGCCATATAGGACCTACAGGCAATGTTCTTGAGTCGATATATGTCGATCTGAGCACAGCTGCGCCCCGTATATACGGCATGGGGGTAGCTCTGATAGCAGCCAGATGCAACCCACGGCAATATAGGATCTACAGGCGATGTTCTTGTGTCATTATATGTCGATCTGAGCACAGCTGGGCCCCGTATATACGGCATGTGGGTGGCTCTGATACCAGCCAGATGCAAACCACGGCCATATAGGACCTACAAGCGATGTTCTTGAGTCGATATATGTCGATCTGAGCACAGCTGGGCGCCGGATATACAGCATGGGGGTAGCTCTGATACCAGCCAGATGCAACCCACGGCCATATAGGACCTACAGGCGATGTTCTTGAGTCGACATATGTCGATCTGAGCACAGTTGGGCCCCGTATATACGGCATGTGGGAGGCTCTGATACCAGCCAGATGCAACCCACGGCCATATAGGACCTACAGGCGATGTTCTTGAGTCGATATATGTCGATCTGAGCACAGCTGGGCCCCCTATATACGGCATGTATACGGCCATATAGGACCTACAGGCGATCTTCTTGAGTCGATATATGTCGATCTGAGCACCGTATATGCAGCATTCGGGCAGCTCTGACACCAGCCAGGTGCAACCTATGCCCATATAGGACCTACAGGCGATGTTCTTGAGTCGATATAAGTCAATCTGAGCTCCACTATGCCCTGTATATGCAGCATGTGGGTGGCTCTAATACCAGCCTGATGCAACCCACGGCCATATAGGACCTACAGGCGATGTTCTTGAGTCGATATATGTCGATCTGAGCACCGCTATGCACCGTATATGCAGCATTGTGGCAGCTCCGACACCAGCCAGGTGCAACCTATGCCCATATAGGACCTACAGGCGATGTTCTTAAGTCGATATATGTCGATCTGAGCTCCGCTATGCCCTGTATATGCAGCACGTGAGTGGCTCTAATACCAGCCAGATGCAACCCACGGCCATATAGGGCCTACAGGCGATGTTCTTGAGTCGATATATGTCTATCTGAGCACAGCTGGGCTCCATATATACAGCATGGGGGTAGCTCTGATACTAGCCAGATGCAACCCACGGCTATATAGGACCTACAGGCGATGTTCTTGAGTCGATATATGTCGATCTGAGCACAGCTGGGCGCCGTATATACAGCATGGGGGTAGCTCTGATACCAGCCAGATGAAACCCACGGCCATATAGGACCTACAGGCGATGTTCTTGAGTCGATATATGTCGATTTGAGCACAGCTGGGCCCCGTATATACGGCATATGGGTGGCTCTGATACCAGCCAGATGCAACCCACGGCCATATAGGACCTACAGGCGATCTTCTTGAGCCGATATATGTCGATCTGAGCACCGTATATGCAGCATTGGGGCAGCTCCGACACCAGCCAGGTGCAACCTATGCCCATATAGGACCTACAGGCGATGTTCTTGAGTCGATATAAGTCAATCTGAGCTCCACTATGCCCTGTATATGCAGCATGTGGGTGGCTCTGATACCAGCCAGATGCAACCCACGGCCATATAGGACCTACAGGCGATGTTCTTGAGTCGATATATGTCGATCTGAGCACAGCTGGGCCCCGTATATACGGCATGTAGGTGGCTCTGATACCAGCCAGATGCAACCCACGGCCATATAGGACCTACAGGCGATGTTCTTGAGTCGATATATGTCGATCTGAGCACAGCTGTGCCCCGTATATACGGCATATAGGTGGCTCTGATACCAGCCAGATGCAACCCACGGCCATATAGGACCTACAGGCGATGTTCTTGAGTCGATATATGTCGATCTGAGCACCGCTATGCACCGTATATGCAGCATTGGGGCAGCTCCGACACCAGCCAGATGCAACCTATGCCCATATAGGACCTACAGGCGATGTTCTTGAGTCGATATATGTCGATCTGAGCTCCGCTATGCCCTGTATATGCAGCATATGGGTGGCTCTGATACCAGCCAGATGCAACCCACGGCCATATAGGACCTACAGGCGATGGTCTTGAGTCGATATATGTCGTCAGTGAGATGTTGGAGAGTGAAGACGTATACCCGAACTCCCAAGTGCACAAGTGTCCCAACAATAGAACGATATCACTTACGCGAGGTGATATCGGGCGGCGCATAGCCGCTAAAGTTATCGTGTAAGTAAATAAATATGAATATACAACAGGAGATAAACCCGTGCGAAAAAATGCAACAAAACATAGTCAATAGAAACGAACGTGAAATGTTAACCTACCTGGAAATTGAACTAAAAAAAGCGCTGACAGAAATAGCAATATTAAAAGGTCAAGTCGAAACAGCTAACACAAAAAAAATATCATTCAGCCCAGAAAATTCTGATGAAGAAGAAAATGTCGTTAATCAAGAAACCGCATGGCTACTGCCTAAAAACAAAAAGCGGAAAGCGGAAGCTTCTCCCATACAAACTAAAAATAGTCCGGAAAAAATAAATAACAGTACAATCACAAATGTCAAAAAAAAAGCCACCACCTGTTGTGCTAAGCAATGTAGAAAATTATCAAGAAATTAAAAATAGCCTTAAAACGATCAATTTAAATTACAATGCAACGATGCTTAACAATAAACAAGTCAAAATTAACGTCAATAATGATACAGACTACAGCAACCTTACAAAATCGATGAACGATACAAAACAACAATGGCACACATACGAGAATAAACAAGAAAGGCCTATTAGAGTAATAGCCAGAAACTTGCACCCTTCCTGTGACCCTGAAGAAATCAAACAAGAACTGCAAGAAAAGGGATTTAAAATAATATCCGTGGAAAATAAATTAAAAAAACTTCGAGAAAACGACATAATCAAATACATTAAGCTACCCATGTTTTTACTAACCTTTGATAAATTCGAAGATATTAAAAAAATCTACGGAATCTCTAACTTATCTAATTTGAAAGTGCAGATAGAAGCTTTAAGACCAAGCACACTAATACCGCAGTGTAAAAAGTGCCAGCGATATGGCCACACACAAAAATACTGCCAAAGGAGTCCCGTATGTGTAAAATGTGCAGGCAGTCACCACTCAGATAACTGTACAAAGCCTAAAACTGCCCCAGCCAAATGCTCAAACTGTGCCGAAGCCCACACGGCAAATTACAGAGGATGCACCGTAGCAAAAGAACTACAAAACCAAAAAAACCAGCAAAAACGGAACAAAATGCCGCCCAGAATCATTAATGACAGGAAAGTCACAAATGAGTTCACATATGCTAATGTTACGCAGTTGCAGAAACCACAGGAAACAGAACTCCCGCAGGGAAGACGAGATGAACAAAATAACATAGGACAAATGATGGAACAATTGACAAATATGTTCAAACAATTATCCACCAGATTAGACCGAATAGAAGCCAGAACTACTGGCGCCATCCCTAAGCACTAAAATGAACAGGTCAGACCTCATAATTTGTCTCTGGAATGCTAACGGAATTCTAAACCACAGACATGAAATTGAATTATTTCTAAAAAGGCAGAACATAGATATACTATTAATCACAGAAACCCACTGTACAGACCAAACCTACTTCAAAGTCAATGGATACCAAAGCTACCACTGCACACACCCAGCGAACAAAGCAAAAGGGGGAAGTGCAATACTAGTTAAAAATAATATTAACCATTATGAGGAAAGCAAAATTCAACTAGAAGAAGCACAACTAACGGTAATTGGAATTAAATCAAATAACCAAAAATTTAATGTGGGGGCGGTCTACTTGCCACCCAGATACAACCTTAAAACAACAGATTATCTGAATTTCCTCCAGCACATGGGTGAAAAATTCATACTGGGAGGCGACTTCAACGCGAAACATAGGAACTGGGGATCCAGATTAACGAACTCTAAAGGAAGAGAACTTAATTACGCAATGGAAGTGTCAAACTGTAACTACCTATCTACAGGCAAACCCACTTACTGGCCAACAGACTCAAACAAACTGCCGGACTTGCTGGATTTCTACATCACAAGAAAGATATCGTCAAATTTCATCGAAGTACAAGAAAGTTTCGACCTCAGTTCAGAGGTCAGTCAAGAGGTATGCTGGCAGACATGAAGCCAGACTTCACAGCCATGTCAACATAGAAGCAATCAAACTACTAGACAACCAACAGCTTCCGAGGACACTGAAGCGAACGAAGCCGTTCGAATTAGTGTAGTTTATAGTGCAGGTGAAAGCAGAGCATTGTGCGCGAATGTTAATTATACTACGCAATCCAAACACAACCAAAGGACATCAATGGATGGACTTTAGATAACTTAGTAATTAGAGTAAGATGTATCAGAAGTAAATTAATGGTTGATCATATGTGATCAGTTTTAATCCCGAACATGTAAGAAACTAATACATGTATCAATAAATAAAAAAAAAAAAAAAAATATGTCGATCTGAGCACAGCTGTGCCCCGTATATACGGCATATAGGTGGCTCTGATACCAGCCAGATGCAACCCACGGCCATATAGGACCTACAGGCGATGTTCTTGAGTCGATATATGTCGATCTGAGCACCGCTATGCACCGTATATGCAGCATTGTGGCAGCTCCGACACCAGCCAGGTGCAACCTATGCCCATATAGAACCTACAGGCGATGTTCTTAAGTCGATATATGTCGATCTGAGCTCCGCTATGCCCTGTATATGCAGCACGTGAGTGGCTCTAATACCAGCCAGATGCAACCCACGGCCATATAGGGCCTACAGGCGATGTTCTTGAGTCGATATATGTCTATCTGAGCACAGCTGGGCTCCATATATACAGCATGGGGGTAGCTCTGATACTAGCCAGATGCAACCCACGGCTATATAGGACCTACAGGCGATGTTCTTGAGTCGATATATGTCGATCTGAGCACAGCTGGGCGCCGTATATACAGCATGGGGGTAGCTCTGATACCAGCCAGATGAAACCCACGGCCATATAGGACCTACAGGCGATGTTCTTGAGTCGATATATGTCGATTTGAGCACAGCTGGGCCCCGTATATACGGCATATGGGTGGCTCTGATACCAGCCAGATGCAACCCACGGCCATATAGGACCTACAGGCGATCTTCTTGAGTCGATATATGTCGATCTGAGCACCGTATATGCAGCATTGGGGCAGCTCCGACACCAGCCAGGTGCAACCTATGCCCATATAGGACCTACAGGCGATGTTCTTGAGTCGATATAAGTCAATCTGAGCTCCACTATGCCCTGTATATGCAGCATGTGGGTGGCTCTGATACCAGCCAGATGCAACCCACGGCCATATAGGACCTACAGGCGATGTTCTTGAGTCGATATATGTCGATCAGAGCACAGCTGGGCCCCGTATATACGGCATGTAGGTGGCTCTGATACCAGCCAGATGCAACCCACGGCCATATAGGACCTACAGGCGATGTTCTTGAGTCGATATATGTCGATCTGAGCACAGCTGTGCCCCGTATATACGGCATATGGGTGGCTCTGATACCAGCCAGATGCAACCCACGGCCATATAGGACCTACAGGCGATGTTCTTGAGTCGATATATGTCGATCTGAGCACCGCTATGCACCGTATATGCAGCATTGGGGCAGCTCCGACACCAGCCAGATGCAACCTATGCCCATATAGGACCTACAGGCGATGTTCTTGAGTCGATATATGTCGATCTGAGCTCCGCTATGCCCTGTATATGCAGCATATGGGTGGCTCTGATACCAGCCAGATGCAACCCACGACCATATAGACCCTACAGGCGATGTTATTGAGTCGATATATGTCGATCTGAGCACAGCTGGGCCACGTATATACAGCATGGGGGTACCTCTGATACCAGCCAGCTGCAACCCACAGCCATATAGGACCTACAGGCGATGTTCTTGAGTCAATATATGTCGATCTGCTGGACCCCTATATACTGCATGTATACGGCAATATAGGACCTACAGGCGATCTTCTTGAGTCGATATATGTCGATCTGAGCACCGTATATGCAGCATTGGGGCAGCTCCGACACCAGCCAGGTGCAACCTATGCCCATATAGGACCTACAGGCGATGTTCTTGAGTCGATATATGTCGATCTGAGCACAGCTGGCCCAAGTATATACAGCATGCGGGCAGCTCTGATACCAGACAGATGCAACCGGCGGCCATATAGGACCTACAGGCGATGTTCTTTAGTCGATATATGTCAATCTGAGCACAGCTGGGCCCCGTATATACAGCATGTGGGTGGCTCTGATACCAGCCAGATGCAACCCACGGCCATATAGGACCTACAGGCAATGTTCTTGAGTCGATATATGTCGATCTGAGCACAGCTGCGCCTTGTATATACGGCATGGGGGTAGCTCTGATAGCAGCCAGATGCAACCCACGGCAATATAGGATCTACAGGCGATGTTCTTGTGTCATTATATGTCGATCTGAGCACAGCTGGGCCCCGTATATACGGCATGTGGGTGGCTCTGATACCAGCCAGATGCAAACCACGGCCATATAGGACCTACAAGCGATGTTCTTGAGTCGATATATGTCGATCTGAGCACAGCTGGGCGCCGGATATACAGCATGGGGGTAGCTCTGATACCAGCCAGATGCAACCCACGGCCATATAGGACCTACAGGCGATGTTCTTGAGTCGACATATGTCGATCTGAGCACAGTTGGGCCCCGTATATACGGCATGTGGGTGGCTCTGATACCAGCCAGATGCAATCCACGGCCATATAGGACCTACAGGCGATGTTCTTGAGTCGATATATGTCGATCTGAGCACAGCTGGGCCCCCTATATACGGCATGTATACGGCCATATAGGACCTACAGGCGATCTTCTTGAGTCGATATATGTCGATCTGAGCACCGTATATGCAGCATTGGGGCAGCTCTGACACCAGCCAGGTGCAACCTATGCCCATATAGGACCTACAGGCGATGTTCTTGAGTCGATATAAGTCAATCTGAGCTCCACTATGCCCTGTATATGCAGCATGTGGGTGGCTCTGATACCAGCCAGATGCAACCCACGGCCATATAGGACCTACAGGCGATGTTCTTGAGTCGATATATGTCGATTTGAGCACAGCTGGGCCCCGTATATACGGCATATGGGTGGCTCTGATACCAGCCAGATGCAACCCACGGCTATATAGGACCTACAGGCGATGTTCTTGAGTCGATATATGTCGATCTGAGCTCCGCTATGCCCTGTATATGCAGCACGTGAGTGGCTCTAATACCAGCCAGATGCAACCCACGGCCATATAGGGCCTACAGGCGATGTTCTTGAGTCGATATATGTCTATCTGAGCACAGCTGGGCTCCATATATACAGCATGGGGGTAGCTCTGATACTAGCCAGATGCAACCCACGGCTATATAGGACCTACAGGCGATGTTCTTGAGTCGATATATGTCGATCTGAGCACAGCTGGGCGCCGTATATACAGCATGGGGGTAGCTCTGATACCAGCCAGATGAAACCCACGGCCATATAGGACCTACAGGCGATGTTCTTGAGTCGATATATGTCGATTTGAGCACAGCTGGGCCCCGTATATACGGCATATGGGTGGCTCTGATACCAGCCAGATGCAACCCACGGCCATATAGGACCTACAGATCTGAGCACAGCAGGGCCCCGTATATACGGCATGTGGGTGGCTCTGATACCAGCCAGATGCAAACTACGGCCATATAGCACCTACAGGCGATGTTCTTGAGTCGATATATCTCGATCTGAGCACAGCTGGGCGCCGTATATACAGCATGGGGGTAGCTATGATACCAGCCAGATGCAACCCACGGCCATATAGGACCTACAGGCGATGTTCTTGAGTCAATATATGTCGATCTGAGCACAGCTGGGCCACGTATAACAGCATGGGGGAAGCTCTGATATGATACCAGCCAGCTGCAACCTACGGCCATATAGGACCTACAGGCGATGTTCTTGAGTTGATATATGTCGATCTGAGCACAGCTGGGCGCCGTATATACAGCATGGGGGTAGCTCTGATACCAGCCAGATGCAACCCACGGCTACATAGGACCTAAATGCGATGTTCTTGAGTCAATATATGTCGATCTGATCACCGCTATGCACCATATATATATATATATATATATATATATATATATATATATATATATATATGCAGCATGTGGGTGGCTCTGATACCAGCCAGATGCAACCCACGGCCATATAGGACCTACAGGCGATGTTCTTGAGTCGATATATGTCGATCTGAGCACAGCTGGGCCACGTATATACAGCATGGGGGAAGCTCTGATACCAGCCAGCTGCAACCTACGGCCATATAGGACCTACAGGCGATGTTCTTGAGTCGATATATGTCGATCTGAGCACAGCTGGGCCCCGTATATACGGCATGTAGGTGGCTCTGATACCAGTCAGATGCAACCCACGGCCATATAGGACCTACAGGCGATGTTCTTGAGTCGATATATGTCGATCTGAGCACCGCTATGCACCGTATATGCAGCATTGGGGCAGCTCCGACACCAGCCAGATGCAACCTATGCCCATATAGGACCTACAGGCGATGTTCTTGAGTCGATATATGTCGATCTGAGCTCCGCTATGCCCTGTATATGCAGCATATGGGTGGCTCTGATACCAGCCAGATGCAACCCACGACCATATAGACCCTACAGGCGATGTTATTGAGTCGATATATGTCGATCTGAGCACAGCTGGGCCACGTATATACAGCATGGGGGTACCTCTGATACCAGCCAGCTGCAACCCACAGCCATATAGGACCTACAGGCGATGTTCTTGAGTCGATATATGTCGATCTGAGCACAGCTGGGCCCCCTATATACGGCATGTATACGGCAATATAGGACCTACAGGCGATCTTCTTGAGTCGATATATGTCGATCTGAGCACCGTATATGCAGCATTGGGGCAGCTCCGACACCCGCCAGGTGCAACCTATGCCCATATAGGACCTACAGGCGATGTTCTTGACTCGATATATGTCGATCTGAGCACAGCTGGGCCCCGTATATACAGCATGGGGGTAGCTTTGTTACCAGCCAGATGCAACCCACGGCCATATAGGACTTACAGGCGATGTTCTTGAGTCGATATATGTCGATCTGAGCACAGCTGGGCCCCGTATATACGGCATGTGGGTGGCTCTGATACCAGCCAGATGCAACCCACGGCCATATAGGACCTACAGGCGATGTTCTTGAGTCGATATATGTCGATCTGAGCACAGCTGGGCCCCTTATATACGGCATGTGGGTAGCTCTGATACCAGCCAGATGCAACCAACGGCCATATAGGACCCACAGGTGATGTTCTTGAGTCGATATATGTCGATCTGAGCACAGCTAGGCCCTGTATATACGGCATGTGGGTGGCTCTGATACCAGCCAGATGCAACCCACGGCCATATAGGACCTACAGGCGATGTTCTTGAGTCGATATTTGTCGATCTGAGCACAGCAGGGCCCCGTATATACGGCATGTGGGTGGCTCTGATACCAGCCAGATGCAAACTACGGCCATATAGGACCTACAGGCGAAGTTCTTGAGTCGATATATCTCGATCTGAGCACAGCTGGGCGCCGTATATACAGCATGGGGGTAGCTATGATACCAGCCAGATGCAACCCACGGCCATATAGGACCTACAGGCGATGTTCTTGAGTCAATATATGTCGATCTGAGCACAGCTGGGCCACGTATATACAGCATGGGGGAAGCTCTGATATGATACCAGCCAGCTGCAACCTACGGCCATATAGGACCTACAGGCGATGTTCTTGAGTTGATATATGTCGATCTGAGCACAGCTGGGCGCCGTATATACAGCATGGGGGTAGCTCTGATACCAGCCAGATGCAACCCACGGCTACATAGGACCTACATGCGATGTTCTTGAGTCGATATATGTCGATCTGATCACCGCTATGCACCATATATATATATATATATATATATATATATATATATATATATATATATATTTTTTTTTATAATGCTTTTTATTAAAACTGGTCACGCAGGACCAACCATCAATTTTTCTCTATTACATCTTATAAATAACATTTTGCATTATGGTACATCCAGCGATGTCCTAACGTATCTGTCTCCTACACTAGTTCGAAGGGTTTAGTCCTCTTCAACCTTCGAATTAGGCTCTGGTTATCAAGTAGTTGGAGGGCTTCTACATTGACATGTTGGTGGAGTCTGGCTTCATGCATGCCAGCGTACCTTTTTATCTCTTCGGCAACTGTGGGTATGTCGAGGTCGCGATGGATATCTTGATTGCGGACATACCACGGAGCATTCAACATATTTCGAAGCACCTTATTTTGGAAGGTCTGAATTATTGCGACGTTTGTGTCTTTGGCACAACCCCATATTTGGATACCGTACAACCAAATCGGTTTGATGATCTGATTATATATAGCTGTTTTATTTTGTATTGACAACTATGATTGTCTTCCCAGTAGCCAATAGAGCTGTCTATATTTAAAGCCGAGTTCAGTCCTCTTTTTTTTATATGTTCCTTCCAACGTAGTTTTGTATCGAGGGTCATTCCAAGATATTTGGCATTATTTTGGTAGGGTATTACCGTGTTGCTAATGTTGAGTGATCGTGGATTATTAATTTTTGTATTGGTAAAGTTCACGTGTATTGATTTTAGTTCATTCAGCTTGATTTTCCAGTCGTTGGTCCATTTATGTATTCTGTCGCTTGCTCTCTGTAGCTTATTCGTAGAGGTATCAGAGTTCTCTCCTACTGCAAGTACTGCTGTATCATCCGCGAAGGTTGCAACCGTCACGTCATCTAGTTTTGGCAGGTCACTTGAATATAATACATAGAGGATAGGCCCCAGAACACTGCCTTGGGGTACACCTGCATTGACTTCCTTGAGCTGCGAATATTCATCCTCTTGTTTTATTCTAAATAGTCTATTCGATAGGTATGACGATAAAAGTTCTACGTATTGCACTGGTAATATTTTGTTTAATTTATGGATAAGTCCTTCATGCCACACTTTGTCGAAGGCTTGTGCTACATCTAGGAAAATGGCAGAGCAGACTTTCTTCTCCTCGAGAGATTTTTCTATGATATCGGTTATACGATGCACTTGATCTATTGTGGAGTGCTTTTGTCTGAATCCGAATTGGTAGCTTGGGATTATTGTATTATTTTCAATTATTGGTCTTAGTCTTTTCAAGAGCAGTTTTTCAAATAGTTTTGAGATTATTGGGAGTAGCGAAACAGGTCTGTATGATTGTACATGATGTGGTGGTTTACCTGGTTTCGGCAGCATGAGAATTTCTGCAACTTTCCAGATAGCAGGTACATGTTTCAGGCGAATAGCTGCATTGAAGAGATACGTAAGCATGACCACACCTTTTTTTGGGAGCTGCTTTATTATTTCCCCAGTTATCAGGTCAAATCCTGGTGCTTTCTTTGGATTTAGGTTGGTTTTGATTTCTTTAGCTAATTCGTGCGGAGTTATTAACAGTATCTCTTTGGAATCAGGATTCTGTATGGACTGCAATAAGTTATCTGTTTCTGACTTGTTTGGTTTGAAGACTTCAGCTAAATGATTGGCGAAAATTTCTGCTTTATCTTTGTTATCACGCGCCCATGTGCCATCTTCCTTTTTTATTGGGGGAATTTGTACTGTAGGTCTATTGAATTTTTTTGTAGCTTTCCATAATGAATAATCTGTCTTTTCGTATGCCGTTAGACTTTGTAGGTAGGTTTTCATTGTTTCGTCCTTTAGTTTTTGTATCTCCCTTTTAAGCTTTTGTGTTTTGTGGTTTAATGTAGTTTTATCTAATGGGTGCCTTGTTTGCTGCCATATTCTTCTAGCCTTTCTTTTTTCTTTTACCATTGCTCTAATCTCTAGTGGGTAGTTATTCCCTTTTGTTGTATGGGTAGCTTCCTTGGTGTTGTTTGTGGCCACTGCCTGGATTAGTTTGGTGAAATTCTCAGCTTCCGTTTCCAGCTGTAGAATTGTTTTTAAACTGATGTTAAGTTTTATTTTGGTTTGAAGATCTCTTCTAAAGCTATCCCAGTCAGTAGATTTATTTACTAACCTCGGCCGAGCTGCCTTTCTGATAATTTTTTCGCTTAGTGTTAAGATAACTGCTGAATGATCGGAATTTAGGTCAAATGTCTCTTCTACATCAATATAGTTGGATGATACCTTCCTTCCTATAAAGAAGTCTAGCAGATCAGGTATCTTCGCAGGATCTGTGGGCCAATATGTTGGTTTACCAGTGGAGTGGAAGTTGCATCCTGTTTCTCTGATGGCTTGTCTGAGTTCTCTGCGTTTTGTATGGGTTAGTCGAGATCCCCAATCCACATGTTTTGCGTTAAGATCTCCCCCTATAATGAATCTTTCGCCTGACTGTTGTATGAATATTTTGTAGTCCGCTTTTTTAAGATTATGTCTAGGTGGACAGTATATTGCCCCTACATTTATTACTTGTTTGGTAGATTTAATTCCTACCAAAGTAAGTTGCATTTCTACCATCTGTAAATGACTTTCTTCATAATGATTAATAGTTTCTTTTATTATGACCGCGCTGCCTCCCTTCGCCTGGTTGTCTGGATGGATCGTGTGATATATTTGGTATCCTCTTATTTTCAAGTACGACTGTGTTGTCATGTGTGTCTCAGATATCAAACACACATCAATAGATTGCGTGTTGAGAAAGATCTCGAGTTCCTGTTTTTTGTTTAAAATGCCGTTAGCGTTCCACGTAGCGATTCTTAAGTCTTTCTGTTCCATTTTTATTTTCTTTTAGGGATTGTGCCAGTTGATTTGGCTTCTAAATTATCTAGTCTCGCAGTAAAGTTATTTATTGTTTCCATCATGCGCTCCATTAGCTGCATCATAGGAGTATCTTCGCTTTGAACTGCCGGGGCAGTTGCTGTTTGGTTAGTTTTTGAAACTTGTGCGAATGATATGCCACTTTTAATATGGTTAGAGATAAATGTCCGTGGCTGGGAGTTTTGAATTTTAGTTCTATTAATATTGTCACGCCTCTTTTGTAGTTCTTTTGCAATTACGCATCCTCTATAGCTAGCTGGGTGTGTTTCACCGCAGTTTGAGCACTTAGGAGGGTCATCTTCTAGCTTTTTGCACACGGAGGTAAGGTGACTGCCTGCGCACTTAACACATATGGGGATGCGCTGGCAGAATCGCTGTGTATGCCCGTAGCGCTGGCATTTTTTGCATTGCGGGATGAGATTGCTATATCTCAGTGCTTCAATTTTCACTTTCATTCTATTTATATATTGGATGTCATATATCTTCTTAATATCCTCCGAGTTATGGAATGTTAGCATATAGAGTGAGAGAGGAATAATTATTTCCTTATCCGCGGTTTTTGTTTTTTTTAATTTTTGTGATACTTCTAAAATTTTGAATCCCCTATGATTTAATTCTTCTTTTATTTCTTCCGGGCTGAATGACGGGTGTAAATTTCTCACCATTACTCTTAATGGTCTGGTTTATATATATATATATATATATATATATATATATATATATATATATATATATATATATATATATATATATATATATATATGCAGCATGTGGGTGGCTCTGATACCAGCCAGATGCAACCCACGGCCATATAGGACCTACAGGCGATGTTCTTGAGTCGACATATGTCGATCTGAGCACAGCTGGGCCACGTATATACAGCATGGGGGAAGCTCTGATACCAGCCAGCTGCAACCTACGGCCATATAGGACCTACAGGCGATGTTCTTGAGTCGATATATGTCGATCTGAGCACAGCTGGGCGCCGTATATACAGCATGGGGGTAGCTCTGATACCAGCCAGATGCAACCCACGGCCATATAGGACCTACAGGCAATGTTCTTGAGTCGATATATGTCGATCTAAGCACCGCTATGCACCGTATATGCAGCATTGGGGCAGCTCCGACACCAGCCAAGTGCAACCTATGCCCATATAGGACCTACAGGCGATGTTCTTGAGTCGATATATGTCGATCTGAGCTCCGCTATGCCCTGTATATGCAGCATGTGGGTGGCTCTGATACCAGACAGATGCAACCCACGGCCATATAGGACCTACAGGCGATGTTCTTGAGTCGATATATGTCGATCTGAGCACAGCTGGGACACGTATATACAGTATGGGGGTACCTCTGATACCAGCCAGCTGCAACCCACGGCCATATAGGACCTACAGGCGATGTTCTTGAGTCGATATATGTCGATCTGAGCACAGCTGGGCCAAGTATATACAGCATGGGGGTAGCTCTGATACCAGACAGATGTAACCCACGGCCATATAGGACCTACAGGCAATGTTCTTGAGTCGATATATGTCGATCTGAGCACAGCTGGGCGCCGTATATACAGCATGGGGGTAGCTCTGATACCAGCCAGATGCAACCCACGGCCATATAGGACCTACAGGAGATATTCTTGAGTCGATATATGTCGATCTGAGCACCGCTATGCACCGTATATGCAGCATTGTGGCAGCTCAGACACCAGCCAGGTGCAACCTATGCCCATATAGGACCTACAGGCGATGTTCTTGAGTCGATATATGTCGATCTGAGCTCCGCTACGCCCTGTATATGCAGCGCGTGGGTGGGTCTGATACCAGCCAGATGCAACCCACGGCCATATAGGATCTACAGGCGCTGTTCTTGAGTCGATATATGTCGATCTGAGCACAGCTGGGCCCCGTATATATGGCATGTGGGTGGCTCTGATATCAGCCAGATGCAACCCACGGCCATATGGGACCTACAGGAGATATTCTTGAGTCGATATATGTCGATCTGAGCACCGCTATGCACCGTATATGCAGCATTGTGGCAGCTCCGACACAAGCCAGGTGCAACCTATGCCCATATAGGACCTACAGGCGATGTTCTTAAGTCGATATATGTCGATCTGAGCTCCGATACGCCCTGTATATGCAGCACGTGGGTGGCTCTGATACCAGCCCGATGCAACCCACGGCCATATAGGACCTACAGGCAATGTTCTTGAGTCGTTATATGTCGATCTGAGCACAGCTGGGCGCCGTATATACACCATGGGGGTAGCTCTGATACCAGCCAGATGCAACCTACGGCCATATAGGACCTACAGGCGATGTACTTGAGTCGATATATGTCGATCTGAGCACAGCTGGGCCCGTATATACACCATGGGGGTAGCTCTGATACCAGCCAGATGCAACCCACGGCCATATAGGACCTACAGGCGATGTTCTTGAGTCATTATATGTAGATCTGAGCACAGCTGGGCCCCGTATATACGGACGGAATGTGGGTGGCTCTGATACCAGCCAGATGCAAACCACGGCCATATAGGACCTACAAGCGATGTTCTTGAGTCGATATATGTCGATCTGAGCACAGCTGGGCCCCGTATATACGGCATGTGGGTAGCTCTGATACCAGCCAGATGCAACCCGCGGCCATATAGGACCTACAGGCGATGTTCTTGAGTCGATATATGTCGATCTGAGCACAACTGGGCCCCCTATATACGGCATGTATACGGCCATATAGGACCTACCGGCGATCTTCTTCAGTCGATATATGTCGATCTGAGCACCGTATATGCAGCATTGGGGCAGCTCCGACACCAGCCAGGTGCAACCTATGCCCATATAGGACCTACAGGCGATGTTCTTGAGTCGATATAAGTCGATCTGAGCTCCGCTATGCCCTGTATATGCAGCGTGTGGGTGGCTCTGATACCAGCCAGATGCAACCCACGGCCATATAGGACCTACATGCGATGTTCTTGAGTCGATATATGTCGATCTGATCACCGCTATGCACCATATATGCAGCATTGGGGCAGCTCCGACACCAGCCAGGTGTCATATAGGACCCACAGGCGATGTTCTTGAGTCGATATATGTCGATCTGAGCTACGCTATGCCCTGTATATGCAGCATGTGGGTGGCTTTGATATCAGCCAGATGCAACCCACGGCCATATTGGACCTACAGGCAATGTTCTTGAGTCGATATATGTCGATCTGAGCACCGCTATTCACCGTATATGCAGCATTGGGGCAGCTCCGACACCAGCCAAGTGCAACCTATGCCCATATAGGACCTACAGGCGATGTTCTTGAGTCGATATATGTCGATCTGAGCTCCGCTATGCCCTGTATATGCAGCATGTGGGTGGCTCTGATACCAGCCCGATGCAACCCACGGCCATATAGGACCTACAGGCGATGTTCTTGAGTCGATATATGTCGATCTGTACACAGCTGGGCCACGTATATACAGTATGGGGATACCTCTGATACCAGCCAGCTGCAATCCACGGCCATATAGGACCTACAGGCGATGTTCTTGAGTCGATATATGTCGATCTGAGCACAGCTGGGCCAAGTATATACAGCATGGGGGTAGCTCTGATACCAGACACATGCAACCCACGGCCATATAGGACCTACAGGCAATGTTCATGAGTCGATATATGTCGATCTGAACACATCTGGGTGCCGTATATACAGCATGGGGGTAGCTCTGATACCAGCCAGATGCAACCCACGGCCATATAGGACCTACAGGCAATGTTCTTGAGTCGATATATGTCGATCTGAGCACAGCTGGGCCCCGTATATACGGCATGTGGGTGGCTCTGATATCAGCCAGATGCAACCCACGGCCATATAGGACCTACAGGAGATATTCTTGAGTCGATATATGTCGATCTGAGCACCGCTATGCACCGTATATGCAGCATTGTGGCAGCTCCGACACCAGCCAGGTGCAACCTATGCCCATATAGGACCTACAGGCGATGATCTTGAGTCGATATATGTCGATCTGAGCACCGCTATGCAACGTATATGCAGCATTGTGGCAGCTCCGATACCAGCCAGGTGCAACCTATGCCCATATAGGACCTACAGGCGATGTTCTTGAGTCGATATATGTCGATCAGAGCTCCGCTACGCCCTGTATATGCAGCACGTGGGTGGCTCTGATACCAGCCAGATGCAACCCACGGCCATATAGGACCTACAGGCGATGTTCTTGAGTCGATATATGTCGATCTGAGCACAGCTGGGCCACATATATACAGCATGGGGGTAGCTCTGATGCCAGCCAGATGCAACCCACGGCCATATAGGACCTACAGGCAATGTTCTTGAGTCGTTATATATCGATCTGAGCACAGCTGTGCGCCGTATATACACCATGGGGGTAGCTCTGATACCAGCCAGATGCAACCTACGGCCATATAGGACCTACCGGCGATGTTCTTGAGTCGATATATGTCGATCTGAGCACAGCTGGGCCTCTTATATACACCATGGGGGTAGCTCTGATACCAGCCAGATGCAACCCACGGCCATATAGGACCTACAGGCGATGTTCTTGAGTCATTATATGTCGATCTGAGCACAGCTGGGCCCCGTATATACGACATGTGGGTGGCTCTGATACCAGCCAGATGCAAACCACGGCCATATAGGACCTACAAGCGATGTTCTTGAGTCGATATATGTCGATCTGAGCACAGCTGGGCCACGTATATACAGTATGGGGGTACCTCTGATACCAGCCAGCTGCAACCCACGGCCATATAGGACCTACAGGCGATGTTCTTGAGTCGATATATGTCGATCTGAGCACCGCTATGAAACGTATATGCAGCATTGTGGCAGCTCCGATACCAGCCAGGTGCAACCTATGCCCATATAGGACCTACAGGCGATGTTCTTGAGTCTATATATGTCGATCTGAGCTCCGCTACGCCCTGTATATGCAGCGCGTGGGTG
Organism: Lordithon lunulatus; assembly: GCA_963942505.1. Classification (NCBI taxonomy): domain Eukaryota; kingdom Metazoa; phylum Arthropoda; class Insecta; order Coleoptera; family Staphylinidae; genus Lordithon; species Lordithon lunulatus. The sequence continues at coordinate 35,812,490 of OZ012670.1, read as the reverse complement.
GGTCTGATACCAGCCAGATGCAACCCACGGCCATATAGGATCTACAGGCGATGTTCTTGAGTCGATATATGTCGATCTGAGCACAGCTGGGCCCCGTATATATGGCATGTGGGTGGCTCTGATATCAGCCAGATGCAACCCACGGCCATATGGGACCTACAGGAGATATTCTTGAGTCGATATATGTCAATCTGAGCACCGCTATGTAACGTATATGCAGCATTGTGGCAGCTCCGACACAAGCCAGGTGCAACCTATGCCCATATAGGACCTACAGGCGATGTTCTTAAGTCGATATATGTCGATCTGTGCTCCGCTACGCCCTGTATATGCAGCACGTGGGTGGCTCTGATACCAGCCCGATGCAACCCACGGCCATATAGGACCTACAGGCAATGTTCTTGAGTCGTTATATGTCGATCTGAGCACAGCTGGGCGCCGTAAATACACCATGGGGGTAGCTCTGATACCAGCTAGATGCAACCTACGGCCATATAGGACCTACAGGCGATGTACTTGAGTCGATATATGTCGATCTGAGCACAGCTGGGCCCGTATATACACCATGGGGGTAGCTCTGATACCAGCCAGATGCAACCCACGGCCATATAGGACCTACAGGCGATGTTCTTGAGTCATTATATGTAAATCTGAGCACAGCTGGGCCCCGTATATACGGCATGTGGGTGGCTCTGATACCAGCCAGATGCAAACCACGGCCACATAGGACCTACAAGCGATATTCTTGAGTCGATATATGTCGATCTGAGCACAGCTGGGCCCCGTATATACGGCATGTGGGTAGCTCTGATACCAGCCAGATGCAACCCGCGGCCATATAGGACCTACAGGCGATGTTCTTGAGTCGATATATGTCGATCTGAGCACAACTGGGCCCCCTATATACGGCATGTATACGGCCATATAGCACCGTATATGCAGCATTGGGGCAGCTCCGACACCAGCCAGGTGCAACCTATGCCCATATAGGACCTACAGGCGATGTTCTTGAGTCGATATAAGTCGATCTGAGCTCCACTATGCCCTGTATATGTAGCATGTGGGTGGCTCTGATACCAGCCAGATGCAACCCACGGCCATATAGGACCTACAGGCGATGTTCTTGAGTCGATATATGTCGATCTGAGCACAGCTGGGCCCCGTATATACAGCATGGGGGTAGCTTTGATACCAGCCAGATGCAACCCACGGCCATATAGGACTTACAGGCGATGTTCTTGAGTCGATATATGTCGATCTGAGCACAGCTGGGCCCCGTATATACGGCATGTGGGTGGCTCTGATACCAGCCAGATGCAACCCACGCCCATATAGGACCTACAGGCGATGTTCTTGAGTCGATATATGTCGATCTGAGCACAGCTGGGCCCCTTATATACGGCATGTGGGTAGCTCTGATACCAGCCAGATGCAACCCACGGCCATATAGGACCCACAGGTGATGTTCTTGAGTCGATATATGTCGATCTGAGCACAGCTGGGCCCTGTATATACGGCATGTGTGTGGCTCTGATACCAGCCAGATGCAACCCACGGCCCTATAGGACCTACAGGCGATGTTCTTGAGTCGATATTTGTCGATCTGAGCACAGCAGGGCCCCGTATATACGGCATGTGGGTGGCTCTGATACCAGCCAGATGCAAACCACGGCCATATAGGACCTACAGGCGATGTTCTTGAGTCGATATATCTCGATCTGAGCACAGCTGGGCCCCGTATATACAGCATGGGGGTAGCTTTGATACCAGCCAGATGCAACCCACGGCCATATAGGACTTACAGGCGATGTTCTTGAGTCGATATATGTCGATCTGAGCACAGCTGGGCCACGTATATACAGCATGGGGGAAGCTCTGATACCAGCCAGCTACAACCTACGGCCATATAGGACCTACAGGCGATGTTCTTGAGTCGATATATGTCGATCTGAGCACAGCTGGGCGCCGTATATACAGCATGGGGGTAGCTCTGATACCAGCCAGATGCAACCCACGGCCATATAGGACCTACAGGCAATGTTCTTGAGTCGATATATGTCGATCTAAGCACCACTATGCACCGTATGTGCAGCATTGGGGCAGCTCCGACACCAGCCAAGTGCAACCAATGCCCATATAGGACCTACAGGCGATGTTCTTGAGTCGATATATGTCGATCTGAGCTCCGCTATGCCCTGTATATGCAGCATGTGGGTGGCTATGATACCAGACAGATGCAACCCACGGCCATATAGGACCTACAGGCGATGTTCTTGAGTCGATATTTGTCGATCTGAGCACAGCTGGGCCACGTATATACAGTATGGGGGTACCTCTGATACCAGCCAGCTGCAACCCACGGCCATATAGGACCTACGGGCGATGTTCTTGAGTCGATATATGTCGATCTGAGCATAGCTGGGCCAAGTATATACAGCATGGGGGTAGCTCTGATACCAGACAGATGTAACCCACGGCCATATAGGACCTACAGGCAATGTTCTTGAGTCGATATATGTCGATCTGAGCACAGCTGGGCGCCGTATATACAGCATGGGGGTAGCTCTGATACCAGCCAGATGCAACTCACGGCCATATAGGACCTACAGGCAATGTTCTTGAGTCGATATATGTCGATCTGAGCACAGCTGGGCCCCGTATATACGGCATGTGGGTGGCTCTGATATCAGCCAGATGCAACCCAAGGCCATATAGGACCTACAGGAGATATTCTTGAGTCGATATATGTCGATCTGAGCACCGCTATGCACCGTATATGCAGCATTGTGGCAGCTCCGACACCAGCCAGGTGCAACCTATGCCCATATAGGACCTACAGGCGATGTTCTTGAGTCGATATATGTCGATCTGAGCACCGCTATGCACCGTATATGCAGCATTGTGGCAGCTCCGATACCAGCCAGGTGCAACCTATGCCCATATAGGACCTACAGGCGATGTTCTTGAGTCTATATATGTCGATCTGAGCTCCGCTACGCCCTGTATATGCAGCGCGTGGGTGGGTCTGATACCAGCCAGATGCAACCCACGGCCATATAGGATCTACAGGCGATGTTCTTGAGTCGATATATATCGATCTGAGCACAGCTGGGCCCCGTATATATGGCCTGTGGGTGGCTCTGATATCAGCCAGATGCAACCCACGGCCATACGGGACCTACAGGAGATATTCTTGAGTCGATATATGTCGATCTGAGCACCGCTATGTAACGTATATGCAGCATTGTGGCAGCTCCGACACAAGCCAGGTGCAACCTATGCCCATATAGGACCTACAGGCGATGTTCTTGAGTCGATATATGTCGCTCTGAGCTCCGCTACGCCCTGTATATGCAGCACGTGGGTGGCTCTGATACCAGCCCGATGCAACCCACGGCCATATAGGACCTACAGGCAATGTTCTTGAGTCGTTATATGTCGATCTGAGCACAGCTGGGCGCCGTATATACACCATGGGGGTAGCTCTGATACCAGCCAGATGCAACCTACGGCCATATAGGACCTACAGGCGATGAACTTGAGTCGATATATGTCGATCTGAGCACAGCTGGGCCCGTATATACACCATGGGGGTAGCTCTGATACCAGCCAGATGCAACCCACGGCCATATAGGACCTACAGGCGATGTTCTTGAGTCATTATATGTAGATCTGAGCACAGCTGGGCCCCGTATATACGGCATGTGGGTGGCTCTGATACCAGCCAGATGCAAACCACGGCCATATAGGACCTACAAGCGATGTTCTTGAGTCGATATATGTCGATCTGAGCACTGCTGGGCGCCGTATATACAGCATGGGGGTAGCTCTGATACCAGCCAGATGCAACCCGCGGCCATATAGGACCTACAGGCGATTTTCTTGAGTCAATATATGTCGATCTGAGCACAATTGGGCCCCGTATATACGGCATGTGGGTGGCTCTGATACCAGCCAGATGCAACCCACGGCCATATAGGACCTACAGGCGATGTTCTTGAGTCGATATATGTCGATCTGAGCACAACTGGGCCCCCTATATACGGCATGTATACGGCCATATAGGACCTACAGGCGATCTTCTTCAGTCGATATATGTCGATCTGAGCACCGTATATGCAGCATTGGGGCAGCTCCGACACCAGCCAGGTGCAACCTATGCCCATATAGGACCTACCGTCGATGTTCTTGAGTCGATATAAGTCGATCTGAGCTCCGCTATGCCCTGTATATGCAGCGTGTGGGTGGCTCTGATACCAGCCAGATGAAACCCACGGCCATATAGGACCTACAGGCGATGTTCTTGAGTCGATATATGTCGATCTGAGCACAGCTGGGCCCCCTATATACGGCATGTATACGGCCATATAGGACCTACAGGCGATCTTCTTGAGTCGATATATGTCGATCTGAGCACCGTATATGCAGGATTGGGGCAGCTCCGACACCAGCCAGGTACAACCTATGCCCATATAGGACCTACAGCCGATGTTCTTGAGTCGATATAAGTCGATCTGAGCTCCGCTATGCCCTGTATATGCAGCGTGTGCGTGGCTCTGATACCAGCCAGATGCAACCCACGACCATATAGGACCTACATGCGATGTTCTTGAGTCGATATATGTCGATCTGATCACCGCTATGCACCATATATGCAGCATTGGGGCAGCTCCGACACCAGCCAGGTGCAACCTATGCCCATATAGGACCCACAGGCCATGTTCTTGAGTCGATATATGTCGATCTGAGCTACGCTATGCCCTGTATATGCAGCATGTGGGTGGCTTTGATATCAGCCAGATGCAACCCACGGCCATATTGGACCTACAGGCAATGTTCTTGAGTCGATATATGTCGATCTGAGCACCGCTATGCACCGTATATGCAGCATTGGGGCAGCTCCGACACCAGCCAAGTGCAACCTATGCCCATATAGGACCTACAGGCGATGTTCTTGAGTCGATATATGTCGTCGATCTGAGCTCCGCTATGCCCTGTATATGCAGCATGTGGGTGGCTCTGATACCAGCCAGATGCAACCCACGGCCATATAGGACCTACAGGCGATGTACTTGAGTCGATATATGTCGATCTGAGCACAGCTGGGCCACGTATATACAGTATGGGGGTACCTCTGATACCAGCCAGCTGCAACCCACGGCCATATAGGACCTACAGGCGATGTTCTTGAGTCGATATATGTCGATCTGAGCACAGCTGGGCCAAGTATATACAGCATGGGGGTAGCTCTGATACCAGACAGATGCAACCCACGGCCATATAGGACCTACAGGCAATGTTCTTTAGTCGATATATGTCGATCTGAACACAGCTGGACGCCGTATATACAGCATGGGGGTAGCTCTGATACCAGCCAGATGCAACCCACGGCCATATAGGACCTACAGGCAATGTTCTTGAGTCGATACATGTCGATCTGAGCACAGCTGGGCCCCGTATATACGGCATGTGGGTGGCTCTGATATCAGCCAGATGCAATCCACGGCCATATAGGACCTACAGGAGATATTCTCGAGTCGATATATGTCGATCTGAGCACCGCTGTGCACCGTATATGCAGCATTGTGGCAGCTCCTACACCAGCCAGGTACAACCTATGCCGATATAGGACCTACAGGCGATGTTCTTGAGTCGATATATGTCGATCTGAGCTCCGCTACGCCCTGTATATGCAGCACGTGGGTGGGTCTGATACCAGGCAGATGCAACCCACGGCCATATAGGATCTACAGGCGATGTTCTTGAGTCGATATATGTCGATCTGAGCACAGCTGGGCCCCATATGTACTGCATGGGGGTAGCTCTGATACCAGCCAGATGCAACCCACGGCCATATAGGACCTACAGGCAATGTTCTTGAGTCGATATAAGTCGATCTGAGCACAGCTGGGCGCCGTATATACACCATGGAGGTAGCTCTGATACCAGCCAGATGCAACCTACGGCCATATAGGACCTACAGGCGAGGTTCTTGAGTCGATATATGTCGATCTGAGCACAGCTGGGCCAAGTATATACAGCGTGGGGGTAGCTCTGATACCAGACAGATGCAACCCACGGCTATATAGGACCTACACGCAATGTTCTTGAGTCGATATATGTCGATCTGAGCACAGCTGGGCCCCATATGTACTGCATGGGGGTAGCTCTGATACCAGCCAGATGCAACCCACGGCCATATAGGACCTACAGGCGATGTTCTTGAGTCGACATATGTCGATCTGAGCACAGTTGGGCCCCGTATATACGGCATGTGGGTGGCTCTGATACCAGCCAGATGCAACCCACGGCCATATAGGACCTACAGGCGATGTTTTTGAGTCGATATATGTCGATCTGAGCACAGCTGGGCCCCCTATATACGGCATGTATACGGCCATATAGGACCTACAGGCGATCTTCTTGAGTCGATATATGTCGATCTGAGCACCGTATATGCAGCATTGGGGCAGCTCCGACACCAGCCAGGTGCAACCTATGCCCATATAGGACCTACAGGCGATGTTCTTGAGTCGATATAAGTCAATCTGAGCTCCACTATGCCCTGTATATGCAGCATGTGGGTGGCTCTGATACCAGCCAGATGCAACCCACGGCCATATAGGACCTACAGGCGATGTTCTTGAGTCGATATATGTCGATCTGAGCACCGCTATGCACCGTATATGCAGCATTGTGGCAGCTCCGACACCAGCCAGGTGCAACCTATGCCCATATAGGACCTACAGGCGATGTTCTTCAGTCGATATATGTCGATCTGAGCACAGCTGGGCCCCGTATATACGGCATGTGGGTGGCTCTGATACCAGCCAGATGTAACCCACAGCCATATAGGACCTACAGGCGATGTTCTTGAGTCGATATATGTCGATCTGAGCTCCGCTATGCCCTGTATATGCAGCATGTGGGTGGCTCTGATACCAGCCAGATGCAACCCACGGCCATATAGACCCTACAGGCGATGTTCTTGAGTCGACATATGTCGATCTGAGCACAGCTGGGCCACGTATATACAGCATGGGGGTACCTCTGATACCAGCCAGCTGCAACCCACGGCTATATAGGACCCACAGGCGATGTTCTTGAGTCGATATATGTCGATTTGAGCACAGCTGGGCCCCGTATATACGGCATGTGGGTGGCTCTGATACCAGCCAGATGCAACCCACGGCCATATAGGACCTACAGGCGATGTTCTTGAGTCGATATATGTCGATCTGAGCACAGCTGGGCCCCGTATATACGGCATGTAGGTGGCTCTGATACCAGCCAGATTCAACCCACGGCCATATAGGACCTACAGGCGATGTTCTTCAGTCGATATATGTCGATCTGAGCACAGCTGGGCCCCGTATATACGGCATGTGGGTGGCTCTGATACCAGCCAGATGCAACCCACAGCCATATAGGACCTACAGGCGATGTTCTTGAGTCGATATATGTCGATCTGAGCTCCGCTATGCCCTGTATATGCAGCATGTGGGTGGCTCTGATACCAGCCAGATGCAACCCACGGCCATATAGACCCTACAGGCGTTGTTCTTGAGTCGATATATGTCGATCTGAGCACAGCTGGGCCACGTATATACAGCATGGGGGTACCTCTGATACCAGCCAGCTGCAACCCACGGCTATATAGGACCTACAGGCGATGTTCTTGAGTCGATATATGTCGATTTGAGCACAGCTGGGCCCCGTATATACGGCATGTGGGTGGCTCTGATACCAGCCAGATGCAACCCACGGCCATATAGGACCTACAGGCGATGTTCTTGAGTCGATATATGTCGATCTGAGCACAGCTGGGCCCCGTATATACGGCATGTAGGTGGCTCTGATACCAGCCAGATGCAACCCACGGCCATATAGGACCTACAGGCGATGTTCTTGAGTCGATATATGTCGATCTGAGCACAGCTGGGCCCCGTATATACGGCATATGGGTGGCTCTGATACCAGCCAGATGCAACCCACGGCCATATAGGACCTACAGGCGATGTTCTTGAGTCGATATATGTCGATCTGAGCACCGCTATGCACCGTATATGTAGCATTGGGGCAGCTCCGACACCAGCCAGATGCAACCTATGCCCATATAGGACCTACAGGCGATGTTCTTGAGTCGATATATGTTGATCTGAGCTCCGCTATGCCCTGTATATGCAGCATGTGGGTGGCTCTGATACCAGCCAGATGCAACCCACGGCCATATAGACCCTACAGGCGATGTTCTTGAGTCGATATATGTCGATCTGAGCACAGCTGGGCCACGTATATACAGCATGGGGGTACCTCTGATACCAGCCAGCTGCAACCCACGGCTATATAGGACCTACAGGCGATGTTCTTGAGTCGATATATGTCGATCTGAGCACAGCTGGGCCAAGTATATACAGCATGCGGGCAGCTCTGATACCAGACAGATGCAACCGGCGGCCATATAGGACCTACAGGCGATGTTCTTTAGTCGATATATGTCAATCTGAGCACAGCTGGGCCCCGTATATACATTATGTGGGTGGCTCTGATACCAGCCAGATGCAACCCACGGCCATATAGGACCTACAGGCAATGTTCTTGAGTCGATATATGTCGATCTGAGCACAGCTGCGCCCCGTATATACGGCATGGGGGTAGCTCTGATAGCAGCCAGATGCAACCCACGGCAATATAGGACCTACAGGCGATGTTCTTGTGTCATTATATGTCGATCTGAGCACAGCTGGGCCCCGTATATACGGCATGTGGGTGGCTCTGATACCAGCCAGATGCAAACCACGGCCATATAGGACCTACAAGCGATGTTCTTGAGTCGATATTTGTCGATCTGAGCACAGGTGGGCGCCGGATATACAGCATGGGGGTAGCTCTGATACCAGCCAGATGCAACCCACGGCCATATAGGACCTACAGGCGATGTTCTTGAGTCGACATATGTCGATCTGAGCACAGTTGGGCCCCGTATATACGGCATGTGGGTGGCTCTGATACCAGCCAGATGCAACCCACGGCCATATAGGACCTACAGGCGATGTTCTTGAGTCGATATATGTCGATCTGAGCACAGCTGGGCCCCCTATATACGGCATGTATACGGCCATATAGGACCTACAGGCGATCTTCTTGAGTCGATATATGTCGATCTGAGCACCGTATATGCAGCATTGGGGCAGCTCCGACACCAACCAGGTGTAACCTATGCCCATATAGGACCTACAGGCGATGTTCTTGAGTCGATATAAGTCAATCTGAGCTCCACTATGCCCTGTATATGCAGCATGTGGGTGGCTCTGATACCAGCCAGATGCAACCCACGGCCATATAGGACCTACAGGCGATGTTCTTGAGTCGATATATGTCGATCTGAGCACCGCTATGCACCGTATATGCAGCATTGTGGCAGCTCCGACACCAGCCAGGTGCAACCTATGCCCATATAGGACCTACAGGCGATGTTCTTCAGTCGATATATGTCGATCTGAGCACAGCTGGGCCCCGTATATACGGCATGTGGGTGGCTCTGATACCAGCCAGATGCAACCCACAGCCATATAGGACCTACAGGCGATGTTCTTGAGTCGATATATGTCGATCTGAGCTCCGCTATGCCCTGTATATGCAGCATGTGGGTGGCTCTGATACCAGCCAGATGCAACCCACGGCCATATAGACCCTACAGGCGATGTTCTTGAGTCGACATATGTCGATCTGAGCACAGCTGGGCCACGTATATACAGCATGGGGGTACCTCTGATACCAGCCAGCTGCAACCCACGGCTATATAGGACCCACAGGCGATGTTCTTGAGTCGATATATGTCGATTTGAGCACAGCTGGGCCCCGTATATACGGCATGTGGGTGGCTCTGATACCAGCCAGATGCAACCCACGGCCATATAGGACCTACAGGCGATGTTCTTGAGTCGATATATGTCGATCTGAGCACAGCTGGGCCCCGTATATACGGCATGTAGGTGGCTCTGATACCAGCCAGATTCAACCCACGGCCATATAGGACCTACAGGCGATGTTCTTCAGTCGATATATGTCAATCTGAGCACAGCTGGGCCCCGTATATACGGCATGTGGGTGGCTCTGATACCAGCCAGATGCAACCCACAGCCATATAGGACCTACAGGCGATGTTCTTGAGTCGATATATGTCGATCTGAGCTCCGCTATGCCCTGTATATGCAGCATGTGGGTGGCTCTGATACCAGCCAGATGCAACCCACGGCCATATAGACCCTACAGGCGTTGTTCTTGAGTCGATATATGTCGATCTGAGCACAGCTGGGCCACGTATATACAGCATGGGGGTACCTCTGATACCAGCCAGCTGCAACCCACGGCTATATAGGACCTACAGGCGATGTTCTTGAGTCGATATATGTCGATTTGAGCACAGCTGGGCCCCGTATATACGGCATGTGGGTGGCTCTGATACCAGCCAGATGCAACCCACGGCCATATAGGACCTACAGGCGATGTTCTTGAGTCGATATATGTCGATCTGAGCACAGCTGGGCCCCGTATATACGGCATGTAGGTGGCTCTGATACCAGCCAGATGCAACCCACGGCCATATAGGACCTACAGGCGATGTTCTTGAGTCGATATATGTCGATCTGAGCACAGCTGGGCCCCGTATATACGGCATATGGGTGGCTCTGATACCAGCCAGATGCAACCCACGGCCATATAGGACCTACAGGCGATGTTCTTGAGTCGATATATGTCGATCTGAGCACCGCTATGCACCGTATATGTAGCATTGGGGCAGCTCCGACACCAGCCAGATGCAACCTATGCCCATATAGGACCTACAGGCGATGTTCTTGAGTCGATATATGTTGATCTGAGCTCCGCTATGCCCTGTATATGCAGCATGTGGGTGGCTCTGATACCAGCCAGATGCAACCCACGGCCATATAGACCCTACAGGCGATGTTCTTGAGTCGATATATGTCGATCTGAGCACAGCTGGGCCACGTATATACAGCATGGGGGTACCTCTGATACCAGCCAGCTGCAACCCACGGCTATATAGGACCTACAGGCGATGTTCTTGAGTCGATATATGTCGATCTGAGCACAGCTGGGCCAAGTATATACAGCATGCGGGCAGCTCTGATACCAGACAGATGCAACCGGCGGCCATATAGGACCTACAGGCGATGTTCTTTAGTCGATATATGTCAATCTGAGCACAGCTGGGCCCCGTATATACATTATGTGGGTGGCTCTGATACCAGCCAGATGCAACCCACGGCCATATAGGACCTACAGGCAATGTTCTTGAGTCGATATATGTCGATCTGAGCACAGCTGCGCCCCGTATATACGGCATGGGGGTAGCTCTGATAGCAGCCAGATGCAACCCACGGCAATATAGGACCTACAGGCGATGTTCTTGTGTCATTATATGTCGATCTGAGCACAGCTGGGCCCCGTATATACGGCATGTGGGTGGCTCTGATACCAGCCAGATGCAAACCACGGCCATATAGGACCTACAAGCGATGTTCTTGAGTCGATATTTGTCGATCTGAGCACAGGTGGGCGCCGGATATACAGCATGGGGGTAGCTCTGATACCAGCCAGATGCAACCCACGGCCATATAGGACCTACAGGCGATGTTCTTGAGTCGACATATGTCGATCTGAGCACAGTTGGGCCCCGTATATACGGCATGTGGGTGGCTCTGATACCAGCCAGATGCAACCCACGGCCATATAGGACCTACAGGCGATGTTCTTGAGTCGATATATGTCGATCTGAGCACAGCTGGGCCCCCTATATACGGCATGTATACGGCCATATAGGACCTACAGGCGATCTTCTTGAGTCGATATATGTCGATCTGAGCACCGTATATGCAGCATTGGGGCAGCTCCGACACCAACCAGGTGTAACCTATGCCCATATAGGACCTACAGGCGATGTTCTTGAGTCGATATAAGTCAATCTGAGCTCCACTATGCCCTGTATATGCAGCATGTGGGTGGCTCTGATACCAGCCAGATGCAACCCACGGCCATATAGGACCTACAGGCGATGTTCTTGAGTCGATATATGTCGATCTGAGCACCGCTATGCACCGTATATGCAGCATTGTGGCAGCTCCGACACCAGCCAGGTGCAACCTATGCCCATATAGGACCTACAGGCGATGTTCTTAAGTCGATATATGTCGATCTGAGCTCCGCTATGCCCTGTATATGCAGCACTTGAGTGGCTCTAATACCAGCCAGATGCAACCCACGGCCATATAGGGCCTACAGGCGATGTTCTTGAGTCGATATATGTCTATCTGAGCACAGCTGGGCTCCATATATACAGCATGGGGGTAGCTCTGATACTAGCCAGATGCAACCCACGGCTATATAGGACCTACAGGCGATGTTCTTGAGTCGATATATGTCGATCTGAGCACAGCTGGGCGCCGTATATATAGCATGGGGGTAGCTCTGATACCAGCCAGATGAAACCCACGGCCATATAGGACCTACAGGCGATGTTCTTGAGTCGATATATGTCGATTTGAGCACAGCTGGGCCCCGTATATACGGCATATGGGTGGCTCTGATACCAGCCAGATGCAACCCACGGCCATATAGGACCAACAGGCGATCTTCTTGAGTCGATATATGTCGATCTGAGCACCGTATATGCAGCATTGGGGCAGCTCCGACACCATCCAGGTGCAACCTATGCCCATATAGGACCTACAGGCGATGTTCTTGAGTCGATATAAGTCAATCTGAGCTCCACTATGCCCTGTATATGCAGCATATGGGTGGCTCTGATACCAGCCAGATGCAACCCACGGCTATATAGGACCTACAGGCGATGTTCTTGAGTCGATATATGTCGATCTGAGCACAGCTGGGCCCCGTATATACGGCATGTAGGTGGCTCTGATACCAGCCAGATGCAACCCACGGCCATATAGGACCTACAGGCGATGTTCTTGAGTCGATATATGTCGATCTGAGCACAGCTGTGCCCCGTATATACGGCATATGGGTGGCTCTGATACCAGCCAGATGCAACCCACGGCCATATAGGACCTACAGGCGATGTTCTTGAGTCGATATATGTCGATCTGAGCACAGCTGGGCCCCCTATATACGGCATGTATACGGCCATATAGGACCTACAGGCGATCTTCTTGAGTCGATATATGTCGATCTGAGCACCGTATATGCAGCATTGGGGCAGCTCCGACACCAGCCAGGTGCAACCTATGCCCATATAGGACCTACAGGCGATGTTCTTGAGTCGATATAAGTCAATCTGAGCTCCACTATGCCCTGTATATGCAGCATGTGGGTGGCTCTGATACCAGCCAGATGCAACCCACGGCCATATAGGACCTACAGGCGATGTTCTTGAGTCGATATATGTCGATCTGAGCACCGCTATGCACCGTATATGCAGCATTGTGGCAGCTCCGACACCAGCCAGGTGCAACCTATGCCCATATAGGACCTACAGGCGATGTTCTTAAGTCGATATATGTCGATCTGAGCTCCGCTATGCCCTGTATATGCAGCACGTGAGTGGCTCTAATACCAGCCAGATGCAACCCACGGCCATATAGGGCCTACAGGCGATGTTCTTGAGTCGATATATGTCTATCTGAGCACAGCTGGGCTCCATATATACAGCATGGGGGTAGCTCTGATACTAGCCAGATGCAACCCACGGCTATATAGGACCTACAGGCGATGTTCTTGAGTCGATATATGTCGATCTGAGCACAGCTGGGCGCCGTATATACAGCATGGGGGTAGCTCTGATACCAGCCAGATGAAACCCACGGCCATATAGGACCTACAGGCGATGTTCTTGAGTCGATATATGTCGATTTGAGCACAGCTGGGCCCCGTATATACGGCATATGGGTGGCTCTGATACCAGCCAGATGCAACCCACGGCCATATAGGACCTACAGGCGATCTTCTGAGTCGATATATGTCGATCTGAGCACCGTATATGCAGCATTGGGGCAGCTCCGACACCAGCCAGGTGCAACCTATGCCCATATAGGACCTACAGGCGATGTTCTTGAGTCGATATAAGTCAATCTGAGCTCCACTATGCCCTGTATATGCAGCATGTGGGTGGCTCTGATACCAGCCAGATGCAACCCACGGCCATATAGGACCTACAGGCGATGTTCTTGAGTCGATATAAGTAGGTTAAGAAGGTGCGTGCAGCAGTTTTCGAGCCCATGTTATTCTTATGGCACATCCGGTTGACCAATTTTGTGTGTAGGGATGCAGCGATGGGGTGTATTTGAAATCTGACTTGTGATTTGGGTTGCCTACACCAGCCCCTCGAGACGTTTTTTGAATTATGACCCTGGGGTTGAAACTAGGGGTGGCATACAACAGGTGTACATTTGGTTGCCTACATACAAGGGGACGGCGGGAAAATTCAAATATAATTATACAGGCTGATCAAAAATTAAAATCCAAGATGGCGGGCGGCTGTCGCAATATACAGGGTGATCAAAAATTTTAAATCCAAGATGGCGGCTGCCGCATCATACAGGGTGATCAAAAATTAAAATCCAAGATGGCGGCTGCTGTCGCAATATACAGGGTGATCAAAAATTAAAATCCAAGATGGCGGGCGCTTTACGCGGGCTGTCAAAAAATCCAAAATGGCCACTTCCGGTCGAAATATAAAATGTCTAAAATCGAAAAATAGCAACTTCCGGTCCGACTTCCGGTCGTCCAAATGGTGTCGTGTTTGTACTCAAATGAAAGGTCTTGACGTCAGGAACACGAATTTGCAGTTATTTGGTGTCTAAGGCCCTTGTGGCACGAGTTCGCTTTTTGCTGGGTAAATATAGGTATGTGACATATCAAATGAAAGGCCTCGGTGTCAGGAGCACAATTCCGATGTGTGTGTTGAAGATCTGAATCTCAATATCGGTTTCCCCCCCCCCCCCCCCCCGCAGCGCACCAGCTCTCATGCACCAATGGCTCAGACGTTCCACTAGGGTGTTGTTTTTTGTTGTTGTTGTTGTTGTTCCAATTTGCGTGCTCCACTCGAGGTGGATGTGAAAAGCGGGGAACGCGGGCTCACGCCATATAAAAATAAATACTAAAATACTAAATAAGTATACATAGCATATTAAGACGGAGAAGAAGAAAAAATTATGTATCTTATTTATGTTCATGAAATTGCAATAACACCATTCATTTTGCTTGGGTTTTCCAATATCCAGACATCCAACATAAAATATTAATAGGGCTTAAGGCTTAGGGCTTAGGGTTTAGTGATTAGGGCTTAGGGTTATTACGAAAGAATAAAATAAAGCATATAAAAATAATTATGTTTTTATTTCCTTTAAATAATCATATAATATTTTTACATTTTTAATAGTACATATACTATAATTATTGAAATGATTTAAACATACATGTTCGGTTTTAACTAAATTCGGGCAATCATAATATTCATCTTCATTATTTTCTAAATTAATAACTGTATAATTATTTTGTGACAAATACAAACCTAAAATAGATTCAATAAACTCTTGTTTTACTGCTCCTTTAACAAATATTATTATTCTAAAACTAGTCGTATTTCTAATGTGATATTTTAAAATGTGCGGAATAAGTTTTAACGGTATATTTCCAGAATTGTATTTAAGTCCATGATGAGTATTCTCCAACCAGCATGTCTGTTTTTTATTGGAGATGCTGAGAGAACGGAATGGTGTTGGCGGTTTGAATGAGTAGGTGTTCACATCATTCTCATCGAATGATTTGATGGAAAGATCCTTTGGTATAAATTTTTCATTTACAATAAATCCTTGAACATCGATAATAAACCGCTGATCCATAGCGATGCTGTGCTGCTGCTTCTTTCTCAGTATCGGTGTTAGTAGCTTTTCCAAATGATTGATTCTTCCACGAAAACGGATACGATTGACAGCACTCCACAACCATTTGCTACCATTTCGAGATTCGCACTGGGGTTCAATAGTAAAAATTTCAACTATATCTACCCCGCCAGAATCTGTTAAAAATGATACACATTTCTGTCTCATGTTATCAATTTTCGCACTATTCCTGACAACGGAGTATACTCGACAACTGTGTCACATAAAATGAGACAATATGCTTGAGTGTTTGCTCTAAATGCTCGTGCAGCTTCCAGTTCTACTTTTAAATCAATGGTGGATGATTTTATACTCTCATTCTGTTTGGACACATCGAAGACAAAAAGAACATGTTCCCTGAATTCGATCATATTTAGTATTGGCTCATTGGTGCTGTTACCGTAATAACTGTTTTGGAATGCTGCATACATGTAATAGAGTTGTGCATAATCTCCATTATTCATATCAAGATTTAAATTATCATACGGATAGGAGTCTGAGTTTAGGTAAATTTTCATATTTCGTACTGATGCATTATCAAATTTGGATGCAGTTCTTGTATGATTATCCCTTCGCCCCTCTTGCAGCGCAATTATTATATATCGAGGCTTCTCTAGACTCGTAGATGTTTTCACCGACCAGATGTCTCTATCAGTATTTTTTAGAGAGGGTAATTCGTGCAACTCCCATTTTCGAAACGGAATCAAAATTGGTTTATCTTCTTTGAGTCTATTCAAAACATCCAATCTAATTTCATCGTTGAGTTGAATATGTGGAATTCTCCAAAACACTTTGTCTATATCGAACGTTATATTCGCATCTCCCTTGTAACAATTTACATCAGTTCTAGCACGTAGTAGAATTAATTCCTGTTTCACATTAATTAAAATCTTTGTATAATCCTCTGCAAAGCCTAGTAAATACTTTAGTGGGATCAGAGCATAGAACTTTCTACTATTTTCAAAGTATGTAACATTTGTAGCACTTGCAGCCCATCCAAATAGATCAAGTATATGCTGATCTCGTTTAGTGTTGGAAAGTAATCCTTTAATCGTGCTAGTGATTCCAACATCACGATTTTTATCGATTTCAACTCCATTCAACTCATATCGAATTTCATCAAACAAATACGCGTAAGCGTTTTTAACAAATTCAAAATTGTGTACAGTTGCAGGCGCAACGAGTGCTGGAAACTGAACGGTTCCACTCACATAAATATAACTTTCACTAGGACACGTGTACATGTCCTGGTGTTGTATGACTATACGAATCTCATCGTTGTTTCTATAATTTTGAGCCAGAGGATGGTATGTGTGAAATTCATTCTTTGTAATAGTCTCTTCATAGTGAATATTGGAAAATGTGTTTACTTTATCCATAACGTTAATGCTTCTTTAACTTATAACCTAGAGATAATAGTTTATTTTTCAAAGTAGGTGTTAACTCTTTCCGAGCTAAATGTGGACTGCTGGGATTGTATCTTGCTACGTTGTTTATATGCTTACAATGAAAATTAATCCCCATCTCTCTCACTTAATACTCTTTAATTCTAATCGCACCAGTATTTTTTCTCCTCTGAAATTTACAGGATGACCGTCTTGATCGAGGATTGTCACTGTAATGTTATCTATTGCTCGAGCATTAATAGGCAAGTAAATGATGTTGCGGGGCTCGATATTTATTGCAAATCCAGGATCGACGGTGGGTGAAAATTCGTATATGGTATGCGACAACTTGTTATCGTAATAAGCACCGTGTACAATATTGCACTCGACTCGTACACTGGAAACTTTTATAATTTCCACAGGTAAATCGGATTCGTGCAATTGTCCAGCAGCTAATATCTGTGCAGAAAAACCCAGCAGCCTTCCAATTGAATGATTAGAAGTGAAATCAATGTTGTATTTACTTTTTATTTCACATTTAAGTGTATTGTTATTCGGTTTAATCGACAGCACTTTATCTCGCTCGACCTTGTCGTGGGTGGTGCTATCGTCAAGCAGCTGGTTTTGTAAATAGAGTTCAATATCTGTTATCTCATATGAACCTGCAGGAATTATAATCTGCTTCTCCTCATCACCGTAACAGAATAAATTATTACAGTCTTCTTCAATATTTGGAATAGTGTTATATGTATAGAATCCTATTAATCCTAGGCAATATAATTTATCATGATTTAATTCTATAGGTGGATAATAATTCACTGACAACACATTCGTATTACTCTGCAGCGTGAAGGTCTGAGACATGACTGACGCATATGTGCAGTTGTCTTTACTTTTATTACTCCAATAAGAATTGCAAACATAAATGCCCGCAGTTGTAACTGTTAAACTTTTGGTATCTATCATGATTGTATTTTATGTTGCTACCTCGAAAATATTTTAACAATTCGGTGGGCGGTTGTAAATCACCAAAACTGTCAAAATATGTAACATATTTTCCATGTTTCTTGTATGCTACCCAATGCGTACCGATCCCTTTCACAGAGTCCAAATTCACAACCGCACACTCGTTACGCAAAGGTTTGATTGGAAGCGTGTCACGCATAAACACACCACGGAAATGTTTAAGATCTTGTGTATATTTTTCAATATCAGCATCGTTGAGAGGACGTCGAGGTAGCTTACTTAGCAGTTTTTTGACTTTTTTAAATAAAGTCCCAACCCTTTTCGGTACGGTTTCAAATAAAGACCACGACCACTTTTACCTAATGCGATTGCCTCCATCGTTTTATTATGTCGTTCTGATTCAGCTAATTTATTTCGTGCATCCTTTGAGGCACTAACAGCCTTCGCAATTCCTGCGGCACCTCCAGCCAACGAGCCGAGAGCGCTTAACCCAGCAAACAGTGGGATTAGCGGTAAAATTCCACCCTGCTTCGGTATTGGAATTATGCGAGGTGTACGAATTTTTCTACGTCCACCCACTTCCCTCACAGCTGCTCTAGCTGAAGCAAGAGCAATTTTACTACCTTCACTCACATCCAGAGCCTTGAATTTTTTCATTGCCTTGCGTACTTTTGAGACAACACCACTATTTAAAGCTACTTTATTTTGCTTAGTCTTGCGTTTAACACCCATCCCAAGTTTTCGTTTAACCTTCATTGCAGTAGCAACTGATAAAGCTGTCGCTTTTTCACCAAGCTTTGCGTCTCTTGCCTTTACTCTTTGCCAAGCAGCTTGCTGAAGTATTTTATCCGCTGCGTGTCGATCCGACAATTGATTGCTTCGTGAATATGCGATATCGTGTTGTTTGCAAGCGCTGTCTAGAGCGTTAATGCCTGGATCACCTCTTGCTAAACGTTTTTCTAACTTTGTACCTGGTCCACAATACTGATAACCACCTGGTACATGCAACTCGAACGGGAGCTTGTTGATGAGTGAATTGATGATTCCTCTACCGGTGTACATAACTGTATGATGTTCTTGGAAAACTAACCATTGTATTTATAAGCAAGTTTAGGGAAATTATGGTCAGTACGATGCGATTTGTTAAACAGAAACAATCTTTACCGATTATGAATCTAGACAACTGTGTAGGCGAAGGTATGTCGCTCACAAAAGAGAGACGTCATGGTATTTTGCTTCCAAACACACTCAGATGTCTAATTTGTGGTCCATCGAACTGTGGAAAATCCAACGTGATGTTGAGTCTACTGTTTGATGAAAACGGATTGAAATTTAAGAATGTCTATGTATATTCCAAATCACTATACCAGCCTAAATATCAGTTTCTCGAAAAAGTTTTAAAACCACTCAAGGGTATTGGATATTTTCCCTTTAAAGAGAACGTTGAGATCATGAAGCCTAGCGATGCAAAACCTGATTCAATTTTTATATTCGACGATGTGGCTTGTGATAAACAGGATGTGATACGCGAATATTTCAGTATGGGTCGTCATAACAAGATTGATTCTTTTTACTTGTGTCAAACATACACGCGAATTCCGAAACATCTCGTACGTGATAATGCCAATTTTATAATACTCTTCAAACAGGATGATTTAAATCTAAAGCATGTTTTCAACGATCACATTTCCAGTGACATGTCTTTTGATAAATTCAAGGATATGTGTGTAGCATGCTGGAAAGAACCCTACGGTTTTATTACAGTGGATAAAGATTGTGACATAGATAAGGGAAGATATCGTAAATATTTAGATGAATATATAGTGTCGAGTAAATAGATATTTATTAGTAGATAACAGACCATCGAAGGAATAAGACCTGTTAACCTGTTTAAGTTGTTGTTTGAATATCTGTTTAAACTGTTTATATACATGTTGAACCTGTTCAAACCTGTTCAAACCCGTTCAAACCTGTTCAAAATCTGATCATCAGCTGTTCAAACCTGTTCAAAATCTGTTCGTTGGCTGTTTGTTAGCTGTTAAAACCTGTTCAAGCCTGTTTAAGGATGGGTCGAAATGTTCAACGTAAGTTGATTGATACTCAGAAAGCAATTCGCAAAAAGTTGTTGGCTATGAAGCTGAATCGAAGCGAGGAAGATGAATTACTGAATAAAACTTACAAACCACTAATCGAACCCATTAAAAATTTAATACTTACACAACAACAACAAGCACCTACAAAGAAACTTAAACAATCCACAAGTCCTATTAAATCATTTAAGCAATCTACAAGTCCTTCTAAAATTCCAATTAAATCATTTAAACAAAATCATCAAAGTTCAAGTTCGGAAATGGATGATGATGATGATGATGGTGATGATATGGTTAGGAGTTCTAAACATCAAAGTTCAAGTTCGGACATGGATGATGATGATGATGGTGATGATATGGTTAGGAGTTCTAAACGCAAAGCAAGTAATTATATACAGAAAACTCAGCCAAAGCGACCCACAGCACAGTTTTTACCAATGGAACATGAGGATACTTTTGAGAATGCTGCTGCTATAACTGACACAATACGCTCCAATAATGATAATGCTGATGATGAAGATGATGATGAAATTTTTCAAAGTGATCGAAACATGTATCAAACGTTTGTTGAAGAGACTAGACCCGAAGCGTTGCAGTCCTATTTGGAACAGTATGCTCCACTACCAAGACAATACTTGGAGCAGTTAATCAGCGATGGAGATGATGCATTTGATTTAAAATATGGTATAACTTTTAATCCACACACCGAGAAATGGATGATTGCTAAATCAGAAGTTGCGTTGAATGGTAATGATTTAATTATAAAAGGAATTCACTATAAGGGTACCCCCGGTTTGTATGAGTTGCTTTTTAAAAAACTTCCCATTGGATTTAACGAAAACGACAGACGAAATTATAAAGATATATTGGAGAGAACAAATGCTTTGAAGAGAAATTATGAACCTACTGGTCAGAAACAGGGGAATAAATCACGCAAATATACAAGTATAATAAAACCCCTTTTCGATAAACCAGCTATTCCTAGAACGCATTCCTGGTCAGGTCCATCATCATCCGGCAGAGGTCTTTTTGATTCTTCCTTATATGTCAACACTAATAATAATTTGAATATTGCAAAAGTACAATACCGCTATTGGGATAATCTTGAGGAATTAGTGGATCGTTTGTGTCTTTTGCATGCTTCACGTCAAGCTGGAAATACTTCTCATCAGAATGAAATCGTTGCCATTGAAGAGGAATTACGCGAAGCTAATATAATAGAGTGAGAGAATAATTTGTGATCAGAAGTACAATGAGTATTGACAAGTTCGGACGTCATTCAAACCGTAAAAGTGGTATAACTCGCGGTCCCCCTGGGCCTGGGTTTCTTTTTACACGTGATGGAGATTTTAATGTAGACAATAAAAGAATCTGCAATATAAATGAACCGCTTGATAAATCAGATGCTGCCACTAAAGATTTTGTTGATAAAAATATTTCAAATGTTAATCATTACTTGAATAAGGTTAATGATAAGACTGATATAATTAATAAAGACTTGCTAAATGTCAGTGATGTACTCGGTCAGGAAGTGTTGGATTTAAAAGCATTTGCAAACGAGTTAAAAGGCTTTAAAAATGAAATTGATTTAGAAGTAAATGAATGTAATATGAAAATAGGCACTGTACTTAAAACGCTAACAGAAAATATAAATATGAAAGATAGTAACTATGAAGCCTTTAATAAGAAAATGGAAAATAATTTAAAAATATTAAATGATAAAACTATAGAAGTACAAAATAATATAAACATACTGAACAATAAATCTGTGGAATGTGATTCCTCAATAAGTAATGTTCTAACAGCATTGACAACGAATATAAATACGAAACATAGTAAATATACTACATTTAAAGATAAGGTTGAAAAGGAGTTACAGACGTTGGCCTCTGATATTAAAAAAATTCAAGATACATTATCACAACAACCACAGAGTAAACCAAAAGTGCTTGCACCCGCAGGCGTAGTGGATTTTAAAGATATTCCTCATGGGCCCCCTAAAATCGGGATCCATCAAGCAGGACGTAGTGAATGAGTTACATAAACCAGCTCGTAAAAATTTCAAGAGACGTCGAGTTATACTAAAAGGTATAGATGATTTATGGCAAGCAGATTTAGCCGAATTTGGTCCGTATGCTCGTGAAAATAAAGGCTATAAATTCATACTGGTGGTGATTGATTGTTTCTCGAAATTTCTATGGACTATGCCGTTAAAAGACAAATCTGCAGCAAGTTTAACGGAAGCATTCAAGAACATCTTTCAAACTTCAGGTGGACGTATTCCCCGAAATCTGCAAACTGATCAGGGTAAAGAGTTTTACAACCAACAATTTAATGCGTTAATGAAAAAGCATAATGTGAATCATTATTCCACGTACACCATTATGAAAGCATGCATGGCGGAGCGAGTTATTAGAACGTTAAAAGATAAATTGTATCGAGCATTCAGCTTGAATGGAAAGTATAATTGGTACTCAATACTGGGGGAAGTTACAGCAGAGTACAATGCTACACGACATAGAACAACTGGCATGAAACCCAAAGATGTAAATCGTGGAAATGAGAAAGCCTTGCTCAAAGGGGTTTATTCACATTTGAAGATTGCCGCCAAAGGACAATTTCATGTTGGTGATGTTGTACGCATAAGTAAGCAGAAGGCATTGTTTGATAAAGGTTATACACCAAATTGGTCTACTGAATTATTTCGAATTGAAAAGGTTAAGATTAGCAGTCCGGTAACATATTTATTGAATGATATGCAAGGTAGTCCAATTCAGGGGGCATTTTACGAGCACGAGCTGCAGAAAGCGAAACATGAAGATGTCTACTTGGTTGAAAAGGTGCTGCGACGCAAAGGAGCCAGGGTGTATGTGAAGTGGTTGGGGCTTGATAAATCCCAGAATAGTTGGATTCATAAATCGAATGCATTGTGAAGTTATTTAATCATTTTTCAGTTGATAGTGACAGTGTAAACATGTTCGGGCCGCATTCTCAGTTGAGTTATTGCAAGTCTTGTAATGTCACCGAAATGACTACAGTTGAATATAAATCTAGTTGCAAGACTCATTTATTAGCTTTATTATGTTGTATATGTATTTGCGCTCCATGTATTCCCTATTGTTTTCACTCTCTCAAGAATAGCAAACATTATTGTAGTGCATGTAAATCGTATTTAGGAACTTATAAATGTTAAATGAAATGTATTAATTGATTAATTTAAATGAATAAATATTTTACTTACCTTTTTAAATATATTGTTTTATTTATTTATTCTGCTGCTACTGAGAAAGAAAAAGGTAAGAAAACCATACAAGTTTATATATATATATATATATATATATTTATTTTATTTTTATTATTACAAGCAAACAACAACATTAATCCATACATAAATCAATCAAAAGCATAATTGATTGAATGAAATGAAAGATATATAGAATTATACATAAATTAACGGCAAAAATTGCAATTACTTTGGTATATTTGGGGGACTTCTTTGCAGGGGAACATTCAGACGATGATGATACATATTCTCTAGAAGTTGTAGATAAGGAGTTGACTTCTTCCTCTTCCTCTTCGAATAATTCTGTGCTAGGGTTGTTGACTTCTTCTTCTTGCTCTTCAAATAATTGTGTGCTGGGAATATATTCCACTACTTGTATTGCTGGTTGTAATGTATTATTGTTGAGTGTGATGCTATTTTTTTCTTCTCTTGAGGTTGGTAACTTGGTTATATAGCTCCGCCATTGTTCGGTTTTGTAATATGATCGATTTGGAAATACATACATTAATTTAAAATTGATAACACCATCTTCGATGTCGTTTCCTTCAATTTGTGTGATACATGTAGGTGGTAGGGTCCCAGGTAGCAGAATCATTCTCTTCCATCCAAACGGCCATGTATCAGATTTTCCATCAATCATGATAATATAGCATTCCTCAATTTCAGCAGTGGGTATGGTGGCATAGAACGACCTATCAAATACCCCAACCAGCAACACAAAATTTGCAATGTTCATCAACATTTTAATTTATCACAGCTCGCACTCGCGTGTATCAAATATCGACTACTGTGACTGTTCCTGCTCGATGTTTACGCATTTATAACATCTGTGACGAGGTGGTGGGGGTCCATCGATATGATCTCTTTCCCCCGGTAAATTATAATGTTCAAAGCATGGAAGACATGCAACAATGTCTCTATCCTCTTTCAAATATGATGGAAGTGTGTCCCACATTAAGTCCAGTTCACATGCCGATATATGTTTCATTAAATGTAGTTTATATTGTGCCCGACAGTGACAACTGCAACACTTATTCACTGATACTAAGGTTGGAAAAAAGCTGGTAACACTTTTTCGCATCTTCGTAGGTTTTGATTGTTAATTTTAACTGTTGGATTTTTCTAATGTGCGTCTCCAATCGTACTTTTCTTCGCAGCTGATGTTCTTCTTCTTCCTCACCCCTTGTTGCTTTGGCGACTTTAACCATTACACTGACGTGTTGTTTGCACGTCCTGTACAAACTTGTTTCTATTGTATGCTATTACTTCATACATACATTCAACACTTTCAAAAGCATATCCTCGTGTGGAAGTTTCCAGCAAACTTTCCAGAGTGGATATTACCTCGCAATCTTCACGCATGTTTAAAAAGTGCAACACATACTGGTTATAATAATCCGCGAAATTTAAGGATTTCAATCTCTCCAAACGATAATCAACTAAAGAACCCAATCCACATAACTTTCGCACTGCTTCGACATCGAGTTTTAGGGTTACTCCTCTCCGCGTGATTATCACAACGATGTTCTTATTTTTAAACGTTGGTCGTTGAAATTTTATTGTACAATTATCAATCACTTGCACTGCTGGTTCTTCCACATTCGTTTCTGTTTGATAATTGCTTATATCTTGAAGATGACAGCTGCAGTTTTCACATTTTCTTTTCCTCGATTTTGTCTTCTCCACTGGTAAAGATATTGTGACAAACGTTTCCTCTATTGTAAGCAATTACTTCTTCAACTGTGACCATTCGATTGGAATAAAGGTGATGCTATCTTTTGAGCTGTAGAGTCGTATACATTGGTGGTATCCTCTAATTGTACTAAACCCAGTTGAAATGGATATAGAATTTGATATGGAATAACTAACTTCATTAATAAGTCGACGTTCACTTTTCAGCTCCTCTTCAAAGTCTTGCAACATGTTGTTTAAGAATGCTGTTGGTGAACTTCTTCCAGAATCACACTGATTTTCTTCAATTCGAATTTCTACCGCGTTGTTATTCATTGAAACGATGACTACTACTAAATTATAAAAAATCTAGCTATTTATACTCTGGCAATAAATTCATCAGCCAATCAGCAGTGTGATATTTATGAAACATGTATAGACTGTACTAATTTATCAGCGGAAATGCATCCGGTTTCCGTTTGTTTATCACTACCACATCCTGTATTAAAAACTGTTATCACTCGAAACATGTTATCGCGCAGGAAATAGTTCCTGTCTGTTTAGACAAAAGTACCCCAAATTTGTCTGTGAAAATGACGAGTTGCTATGGATAAACAACGAATCAATTTCATTTGAATAATTCGAAATAAACCGCCCCGTGCCCCCGCGTGACCCCGCGTTCCCCGCTTTTCACATCCACCTCGAGTGGAGCACGCAAATTGGAACAACAACAACAAAAAAAACAACACCCTAGTGGAACGTCTGAGCCATTGGTGCATTAGAGCTGGTGCGCTGCGGGGGAGGGGAACCGATATTGAGATTCAGATCTTCAACACACACACACACACATCGGAATTGTGCTCCTAACACCGAGGCCTTTCATTTGATATGTCACATACCTATATTTACCCAGCAAAAAGCAAACTCGTGCCACAAGGGCCTTAGACACGAAATAACAGCAAATTCGTGTTCCTGACGTCAAGACCTTTCATTTGAGTACAAACACGACACCATTTGGACGACCGGAAGTCGGACCGGAAGTTGCTATTTTTCGATTTTAGACATTTTATATTTCGACCGGAAGTGGCCATTTTGGATTTTTTGACAGCCCGCGTAAAGCGCCCGCCATCTTGGATTTTAATTTTTGATCACCCTGTATATTGCGACAGCAGCCGCCATCTTGGATTTTAATTTTTGATCACCCTGTATGATGCGGCAGCCGCCATCTTGGATTTAAAATTTTTGATCACCCTGTATATTGCGACAGCCGCCCGCCATCTTGGATTTTAATTTTTGATCAGCCTGTATAATTATATTTGAATTTTCCCGCCGTCCCCTTGTATGTAGGCAACCAAATGTACACCTGTTGTATGCCACCCCTAGTTTCAACCCCAGGGTCATAATTCAAAAAACGTCTCGAGGGGCTGGTGTAGGCAACCCAAATCACAAGTCAGATTTCAAATACACCCCATCGCTGCATCCCTACACACAAAATTGGTCAACCGGATGTGCCATAAGAATAACATGGGCTCGAAAACTGCTGCACGCACCTTCTTAACCTACTGATATATGTCGATCTGAGCACAGCTGGGCCCCGTATATACGGCATGTAGGTGGCTCTGATACCAGCCAGATGCAACCCACGGCCATATAGGACCTACAGGCGATGTTCTTGAGTCGATATATGTCGATCTGAGCACAGCTGTGCCCCGTATATACGGCATATGGGTGGCTCTGATACCAGCCAGATGCAACCCACGGCCATATAGGACCTACAGGCGATGTTCTTGAGTCGATATATGTCGATCTGAGCACCGCTATGCACCGTATATGCAGCATTGGGGCAGCTCCGACACCAGCCAGATGCAACCTATGCCCATATAGGACCTACAGGCGATGTTCTTGAGTCGATATATGTCGATCTGAGCTCCGCTATGCCCTGTATATGCAGCATATGGGTGGCTCTGATACCAGCCAGATGCAACCCACGACCATATAGACCCTACAGGCGATGTTATTGAGTCGATATATGTCGATCTGAGCACAGCTGGGCCACGTATATACAGCATGGGGGTACCTCTGATACCAGCCAGCTGCAACCCACAGCCATATAGGACCTACAGGCGATGTTCTTGAGTCGATATATGTCGATCTGAGCACAGCTGGGCCCCCTATATACTGCATGTATACGGCAATATAGGACCTACAGGCGATCTTCTTGAGTCGATATATGTCGATCTGAGCACCGTATATGCAGCATTGGGGCAGCTCCGACACTAGCCAGGTGCAACCTATGCCCATATAGGACCTACAGGCGATGTTCTTGAGTCGATATATGTCGATCTGAGCACAGCTGGGCCCCGTATATACAGCATGGGGGTAGCTTTGATACCAGCCAGATGCAACCCACGGCCATATAGGACTTACAGGCGATGTTCTTGAGTCGATATATGTCGATCTGAGCACAGCTGGGCCCCGTATATACGGCATGTGGGTGGCTTTGATACCAGCCAGATGCAACCCACGGCCATATAGGACCTACAGGCGATGTTCTTGAGTCGATATATGTCGATCTGAGCACAGCTGGGCCCCTTATATACGGCATGTGGGTAGCTCTGATACCAGCCAGATGCAACCCACGGCCATATAGGACCCACAGGTGATGTTCTTGAGTCGATATAT
Source organism: Lordithon lunulatus (assembly GCA_963942505.1). NCBI lineage: Eukaryota > Metazoa > Arthropoda > Insecta > Coleoptera > Staphylinidae > Lordithon > Lordithon lunulatus. Next base: position 35,784,487 of record OZ012670.1, on the reverse strand, counting down.
GTCGATCTGAGCACAGCTAGGCCCTGTATATACGGCATGTGGGTGGCTCTGATACCAGCCAGATGCAACCCACGGCCATATAGGACCTACAGTCGATGTTCTTGAGTCGATATTTGTCGATCTGAGCACAGCAGGGCCCCGTATATACGGCATGTGGGTGGCTCTGATACCAGCCAGATGCAAACTACGGCCATATAGGACCTACAGGCGATGTTCTTGAGTCGATATATCTCGATCTGAGCACAGCTGGGCGCCGTATATACAGCATGGGGGTAGCTATGATACCAGCCAGATGCAACCCACGGCCATATAGGACCTACAGGCGATGTTCTTGAGTCAATATATGTCGATCTGAGCACAGCTGGGCCACGTATATACAGCATGGGGGAAGCTCTGATATGATACCAGCCAGCTGCAACCTACGGCCATATAGGACCTACAGGCGATGTTCTTGAGTTGATATATGTCGATCTGAGCACAGCTGGGCGCCGTATATACAGCATGGGGGTAGCTCTGATACCAGCCAGATGCAACCCACGGCTACATAGGACCTACATGCGATGTTCTTGAGTCGATATATGTCGATCTGATCACGGCTATGCACCATATATATATATATATATATATATATATATATATATATATATGCAGCATGTGGGTGGCTCTGATACCAGCCAGATGCAACCCACGGCCATATAGGACCTACAGGCGATGTTCTTGAGTCGATATATGTCGATCTGAGCACAGCTGGGCCACGTATATACAGCATGGGGTAAGCTCTGATACCAGCCAGCTGCAACCTACGGCCATATAGGACCTACAGGCGATGTTCTTGAGTCGATATATGTCGATCTGAGCACAGCTGGGCCCCGTATATACGGCATGTAGGTGGCTCTGATACCAGCCAGATGCAACCCACGGCCATATAGGACCTACAGGCGATGTTCTTGAGTCGATATATGTCGATCTGAGCACCGCTATGCACCGTATATGCAGCATTGGGGCAGCTCCGACACCAGCCAGATGCAACCTATGCCCATATAGGACCTACAGGCGATGTTCTTGAGTCGATATATGTCGATCTGAGCTCCGCTATGCCCTGTATATGCAGCATATGGGTGGCTCTGATACCAGCCAGATGCAACCCACGACCATATAGACCCTACAGGCGATGTTATTGAGTCGATATATGTCGATCTGAGCACAGCTGGGCCACGTATATACAGCATGGGGGTACCTCTGATACCAGCCAGCTGCAACCCACAGCCATATAGGACCTACAAGCGATGTTCTTGAGTCGATATATGTCGATCTGAGCACAGCTGGGCCCCCTATATACGGCATGTATACGGCAATATAGGACTACAGGCGATCTTCTTGAGTCGATATATGTCGATCTGAGCACCGTATATGCAGCATTTAGGCAGCTCCGACACCAGCCAGGTGCAACCTATGCCCATATAGGACCTACAGGCGATGTTCTTGAGTCGATATATGTCGATCTGAGCACAGCTGGGCCCCGTATATACAGCATGGGGGTAGCTTTGTTACCAGCCAGATGCAACCCACGGCCATATAGGACTTACAGGCGATGTTCTTGAGTCGATATATGTCGATCTGAGCACAGCTGGGCCCCGTATATACGGCATGTGGGTGGCTCTGATACCAGCCAGATGCAACCCACGGCCATATAGGACCTACAGGCGATGTTCTTGAGTCGATATATGTCGATCTGAGCACAGCTGGGCCCCTTATATACGGCATGTGGGTAGCTCTGATACCAGCCAGATGCAACCCACGGCCATATAGGACCCACAGGTGATGTTCTTGAGTCGATATATGTCGATCTGAGCACAGCTAGGCCCTGTATATACGGCATGTGGGTGGCTCTGATACCAGCCAGATGCAACCCACGGCCATATAGGACCTACAGGCGATGTTCTTGAGTCGATATTTGTCGATCTGAGCACAGCAGGGCCCCGTATATACGGCATGTGGGTGGCTCTGATACCAGCCAGATGCAAACTACGGCCATATAGGACCTACAGGCGATGTTCTTGAGTCGATATATCTCGATCTGAGCACAGCTGGGCGCCGTATATACAGCATGCGGGTAGCTATGATACCAGCCAGATGCAACCCACGGCCATATAGGACCTACAGGCGATGTTCTTGAGTCAATATATGTCGATCTGAGCACAGCTGGGCCACGTATATACAGCATGGGGGAAGCTCTGATATGATACCAGCCAGCTGCAACCTACTGCCATATAGGACCTACAGGCGATGTTCTTGAGTTGATATATGTCGATCTGAGCACAGCTGGGCGCCGTATATACAGCATGGGGGTAGCTCTGATACCAGCCAGATGCAACCCTCGGCTACATAGGACCTACATGCGATGTTCTTGAGTCGATATATGTCGATCTGATCACCGCTATGCACCATATATATATATATATATATATATATATATATATATATATATATATATATATATATATATATATGCAGCATGTGGGTGGCTCTGATACCAGCCAGATGCAACCCACGGCCATATAGGACCTACAGGCGATGTTCTTGAGTCGATATATGTCGATCTGAGCACAGCTGGGCCACGTATATACAGCATGGGGGAAGCTCTGATACCAGCCAGCTGCAACCTACGGCCATATAGGACCTACAGGCGATGTTCTTGAGTCGATATATGTCGGTCTGAGCACAGCTGGGCGCCGTATATACAGCATGGGGGTAGCTCTGATACCAGCCAGATGCAACCCACGGCCATATAGGACCTACAGGCAATGTTCTTGAGTCGATATATGTCGATCTAAGCACCGCTATGCACCGTATATGCAGCATTGGGGCAGCTCCGACACCAGCCAAGTGCAACCTATGCCCATATAGGACCTACAGGCGATGTTCTTGAGTCGATATATGTCGATCTGAGCTCCGCTATGCCCTGTATATGCAGCATGTGGGTGGCTCTGATACCAGACAGATGCAACCCACGGCCATATAGGACCTACAGGCGATGTTCTTGAGTCGATATATGTCGATCTGAGCACAGCTGGGCCACGTATATACAGTATGGGGGTACCTCTGATACCAGCCAGCTGCAACCCACGGCCATATAGGACCTACAGGCGATGTTCTTGAGTCGATATATGTCGATCTGAGCACAGCTGGGCCAAGTATATACAGCATGGGGGTAGCTCTGATACCAGACAGATGTAACCCACGGCCATATAGGACCTACAGGCAATGTTCTTGAGTCGATATATGTCGATCTGAGCACAGCTGGGCGCCGTATATACAGCATGGGGGTAGCTCTGATACCAGCCAGATGCAACCCACGGCCATATAGGACCTACAGGCAATGTTCTTGAGTCGATATATGTCGATCTGAGCACAGCTGGGCCCCGTATATACGGCATGTGGGTGGCTCTGATATCAGCCAGATGCAACCCACGGCCATATAGGACCTACAGGAGATATTCTTGAGTCGATATATGTCGATCTGAGCACCGCTATGCACCGTATATGCAGCATTGTGGCAGCTCCGACACCAGCCAGGTGCAACCTATGCCCATATAGGACCTACAGGCGATGTTCTTGAGTCGATATATGTCGATCTGAGCACCGCTATGCAACGTATATGCAGCATTGTGGCAGCTCCGATACCAGCCAGGTGCAACCTATGCCCATATAGGACCTACAGGCGATGTTCTTGAGTCTATATATGTCGATCTGAGCTCCGCTACGCCCTGTATATGCAGCGCGTGGGTGGGTCTGATACCAGCCAGATGCAACCGACGGCCATATAGGATCTACAGGCGATGTTCTTGAGTCGATATATGTCGATCTGAGCACAGCTGGGCCCCGTATATATGGCATGTGGGTGGCTCTGATATCAGCCAGATGCAACCCACGGCCATATGGGACCTACAGGAGATATTCTTGAGTCGATATATGTCGATCTGAGCACCGCTATGTAACGTATATGCAGCATTGTGGCAGCTCCGACACAAGCCAGGTGCAACCTATGCCCATATAGGACCTACAGGCGATGTTCTTAAGTCGATATATGTCGATCTGAGCTCCGCTACGCCCTGTATATGCAGCACGTGGGTGGCTCTGATACCAGCCCGATGCAACCCACGGCCATATAGGACCTACAGGCAATGTTCTTGAGTCGTTATATGTTGATCTGAGCACAGCTGGGCGCCGTATATACACCATGGGGGTAGCTCTGATACCAGCCAGATGCAACCTACGGCCATATAGGACCTACAGGCGATGTACTTGAGTCGATATATGTCGATCTGAGCACAGCTGGGCCCGTATATACACCATGGGGGTAGCTCTGATACCAGCCAGATGCAACCCACGGCCATATAGGACCTACAGGCGATGTTCTTGAGTCGATATATGTCGATCTGAGCACAGCTGGGCCCCCTATATACTGCATGTATACGGCAATATAGGACCTACAGGCGATCTTCTTGAGTCGATATATGTCGATCTGAGCACCGTATATGCAGCATTGGGGCAGCTCCGACACCAGCCAGGTGCAACCTATGCCCATATAGGACCTACAGGCGATGTTCTTGAGTCGATATATGTCGATCTGAGCACAGCTGGGCCCCGTATATACAGCACGGGGGTAGCTTTGATACCAGCCAGATGCAACCCACGGCCATATAGGACTTACAGGCGATGTTCTTGAGTCGATATATGTCGATCTGAGCACAGCTGGGCCCCGTATATACGGCATGTGGGTGGCTCTGATACCAGCCAGATGCAACCCACGGCCATATAGGACCTACAGGCGATGTTCTTGAGTCGATATATGTCGATCTGAGCACAGCTGGGCCCCTTATATACGGCATGTGGGTAGCTCTGATACCAGCCAGATGCAACCCACGGCCATATAGGACCCACAGGTGATGTTCTTGAGTCGATATATGTCGATCTGAGCACAGCTAGGCCCTGTATATACGGCATGTGGGTGGCTCTGATACCAGCCAGATGCAACCCACGGCCATATAGGACCTACAGTCGATGTTCTTGAGTCGATATTTGTCGATCTGAGCACAGCAGGGCCCCGTATATACGGCATGTGGGTGGCTCTGATACCAGCCAGATTCAAACTACGGCCATATAGGACCTACAGGCGATGTTCTTGAGTCGATATATCTCGATCTGAGCACAGCTGGGCGCCGTATATACAGCATGGGGGTAGCTATGATACCAGCCAGATGCAACCCACGGCCATATAGGACCAACAGGCGATGTTCTTGAGTCAATATATGTCGATCTGAGCACAGCTGGGCCACGTATATACAGCATGGGGGAAGCTCTGATATGATACCAGCCAGCTGCAACCTACAGCCATATAGGACCTACAGGCGATGTTCTTGAGTTGATATATGTCGATCTGAGCACAGCTGGGCGCCGTATATACAGCATGGGGGTAGCTCTGATACCAGCCAGATGCAACCCACGGCTACATAGGACCTACATGCGATGTTCTTGAGTCGATATATGTCGATCTGATCACCGCTATGCACCATATATATATATATATATATATATATATATATATATATATATATATATATATATATATATATATATATATATATATGCAGCATGTGGGTGGCTCTGATACCAGCCAGATGCAACCCACGGCCATATAGGACCTACAGGCGATGTTCTTGAGTCGATATATGTCGATCTGAGCACAGCTGGGCCACGTATATACAGCATGGGGGAAGCTCTGATACCAGCCAGCTGCAACCTACGGCCATATAGGACCTACAGGCGATGTTCTTGAGTCGATATATGTCGATCTGAGCACAGCTGGGCCCCGTATATACGGCATGTAGGTGGCTCTGATACCAGCCAGATGCAACCCACGGCTATATAGGACCTACAGGCGATGTTCTTGAGTCGATATATGTCGATTTGAGCACCGCTATGCACCGTATATGCAGCATTGGGGCAGCTCCGACACCAGCCAGATGCAACCTATGCCCATATAGGACCTACAGGCGATGTTCTTGAGTCGATATATGTCGATCTGAGCTCCGCTATGCCCTGTATATGCAGCATATGGGTGGCTCTGATACCAGCCAGATGCAACCCACGACCATATAGACCCTACAGGCGATGTTATTGAGTCGATATATGTCGATCTGAGCACAGCTGGGCCACGTATATACAGCATGGGGGTACCTCTGATACCAGCCAGCTGCAACCCACAGCCATATAGGACCTACAGGCGATGTTCTTGAGTCGATATATCTCGATCTGAGCACAGCTGGGCGCCGTATATACAGCATGGGGGTAGCTATGATACCAGCCAGATGCAACCCACGGCCATATAGGACCTACAGGCGATGTTCTTGAGTCAATATATGTCGATCTGAGCACAGCTGGGCCACGTATATACAGCATGGGGGAAGCTCTAATATGATACCAGCCAGATGCAACCCACGGCCATATAGGACCTACATGCGATGTTCTTGAGTCGATATATGTCGATCTGATCACCGCTATGCACCATATATATATATATATATATATATATATATATATATGCAGCATGTGGGTGGCTCTGATACCAGCCAGATGCAACCCACGGCCATATAGGACCTACAGGCGATGTTCTTGCGTCGATATATGTCGATCTGAGCACAGCTGGGCCACGTATATACAGCATGGGGGAAGCTCTGATACCAGCCAGCTGCAACCTACGGCGACATAGGACCTACAGGCGATGTTCTTGAGTCGATATATGTCGATCTGAGCACAGCTGGGCCACGTATATACAGCATGGGGGAAGCTCTGATACCAGCCAGCTGCAACCTACGGCCACATAGGACCTACAGGCAATGTTCTTGAGTCGATATATGTCGATCTAAGCACCGCTATGCACCGTATATGCAGCATTGGGGCAGCTCCGACACCAGCCAAGTGCAACCTATGCCCATATAGGACCTACAGGCGATGTTCTTGAGTCGATATATGTCGATCTGAGCTCCGCTATGCCCTGTATATGCAGCATGTGGGTGGCTCTGATACCAGACAGATGCAACCCACGGCCATATAGGACCTACAGGCGATATTCTTGAGTCGATATATGTCGATCTGAGCACAGCTGGGCCACGTATATACAGTATGGGGGTACCTCTGATACCAGCCAGCTGCAACCCACGGCCATATAGGACCTGCAGGCGATGTTCTTGAGTCGATATATGTCGAACTGAGCACAGCTGGGCCACGTATATACAGCATGGGGGAAGCTCTGATATGCTACCAGCCAGCTGCAACCTACGGCCATATAGGACCTACAGGCGATGTTCTTGAGTTGATATATGTCGATCTAAGCACAGCTGGGCCACGTATATACAGCATGGGGGAAGCTCTGATACCAGCCAGCTGCAACCTACGGCCATATAGGACCTACAGGCGATGTTCTTGAGTCGATATATGTCGATCTGAGCACAGCTGGGCGCCGTATATACAGCATGGGGGTAGCTCTGATACCAGCCAGATGCAACCCACGGCCATATAGGACCTACAGGCAATGTTCTTGAGTCGATATATGTCGATCTAAGCACCGCTATGCACCGTATATGCAGCATTGGGGCAGCTCCGACACCAGCCAAGTGCAACCTATGCCCATATAGGACCTACAGGCGATGTTCTTGAGTCTATATATGTCGATCTGAGCTCCGCTACGCCCTGTATATGCAGCGCGTGGGTGGGTCTGATACCAGCCAGATGCAACCCACGGCCATATAGGATCTACAGGCGATGTTCTTGAGTCGATATATATCGATCTGAGCACAGCTGGGCCCCGTATATATGGCCTGTGGGTGGCTCTGATATCAGCCAGATGCAACCCACGGCCATACGGGACCTACAGGAGATATTCTTGAGTCGATATATGTCGATCTGAGCACCGCTATGTAACGTATATGCAGCATTGTGGCAGCTCCGACACAAGCCAGGTGCAACCTATGCCCATATAGGACCTACATGCGATGTTCTTGAGTCGATATATGTCGCTCTGAGCTCCGCTACGCCCTGTATATGCAGCACGTGGGTGGCTCTGATACCAGCCCGATGCAACGCACGGCCATATAGGACCTACAGGCAATGTTCTTGAGTCGTTATATGTCGATCTGAGCACAGCTGGGCGCCGTATATACACCATGGGGGGTAGCTCTGATACCAGCCAGATGCAACCTACGGCCATATAGGACCTACAGGCGATGTACTTGAGTCGATATATGTCGATCTGAGCACAGCTGGGCCCGTATATACACCATGGGGGTAGCTCTGATACCAGCCAGATGCAACCCACGGCCATATAGGACCTACAGGCGATGTTCTTGAGTCATTATATGTAGATCTGAGCACAGCTGGGCCCCGTATATACGGCATGTGGGTGGCTCTGATACCAGCCAGATGCAAACCACGGCCATATAGGACCTACAAGCGATGTTCTTGCGTCGATATATGTCGATCTGAGCACAGCTGGGCACCGTATATACAGCATGGGGGTAGCTCTGATACCAGCCAGATGCAACCCACGGCCATATAGGACCCACAGGCAATGTTCTTGAGTCGATATATGTCGATCTGAGCACAGCTGGGCCCCGTATATACGGCATGTGGGTGGCTCTGATATCAGCCAGATGCAACCCAAGGCCATATAGGACCTACAGGAGATATTCTTGAGTCGAAATATGTCGATCTGAGCACCGCTATGCACCGTATATGCAGCATTGTGGCAGCTCCGACACAAGCAAGGTGCGACATAGGACCTACAGGCGATGTTCTTGAGTCGATATATGTCGATCTGAGCACCGCTATGCACCGTATATGCAGCATTGTGGCAGCTCCGATACCAGCCAGGTGCAACCTATGCCCATATAGGACCTACAGGCGATGTTCTTGAGTCTATATATGTCGATCTGAGCTCCGCTACGCCCTGTATATGCAGCGCGTGGGTGGGTCTGATACCAGCCAGATGCAACCCACGGCCATATAGGATCTACAGGCGATGTTCTTTAGTCGATATATATCGATCTGAGCACAGCTGGGCCCCGTATATATGGCCTGTGGGTGGCTCTGATATCAGCCAGATGCAACCCACGGCCATACGGGACCTACAGGAGATATTCTTGAGTCGATATATGTCGATCTGAGCACCGCTATGTAACGTATATGCAGCATTGTGGCAGCTCCGACACAAGCCAGGTGCAACCTATGCCCATATAGGACCTACATGCGATGTTCTTGAGTCGATATATGTCGCTCTGAGCTCCGCTACGCCCTGTATATGCAGCACGTGGGTGGCTCTGATACCAGCCCGATGCAACGCACGGCCATATAGGACCTACAGGTAATGTTCTTGAGTCGTTATATGTCGATCTGAGCACAGCTGGGCGCCGTATATACACCATGGGGGTAGCTCTGATACCAGCCAGATGCAACCTACGGCCATATAGGACCTACAGGCGATGTACTTGAGTCGATATATGTCGATCTGAGCACAGCTGGGCCCGTATATACACCATGGGGGTAGCTCTGATACCAGCCAGATGCAACCCACGGCCATATAGGACCTACAGGCGATGTTCTTGAGTCATTATATGTAGATCTGAGCACAGCTGGGCCCCGTATATACGGCATGTGGGTGGCTCTGATACCAGCCAGATGCAAACCACGGCCATATAGGACCTACAAGCGATGTTCTTGAGTCGATATATGTCGATCTGAGCACAGCTGGGCGCCGTATATACAGCATGGGGGTAGCTCTGATACCAGCCAGATGCAACCCGCGGCCATATACGACCTACAGGCGATTTTCTTGAGTCGATATATGTCGATCTGAGCACAGCTGGGCGCCGTATATACAGCATGGGGGTAGCTCTGATACCAGCCAGATGCAACCCGCGGCCATATAGGACCTACAGGCGATTTTCTTAAGTCAATATATGTCGATCTGAGCATAATTGGGCCCCGTATATACGGCATGTGGGTGGCTCTGATACCAGCCAGATGTAACCCACGGCCATATAGGACCTACAGGCGATGTTCTTGAGTCGATATATGTCGATCTGAGCACAACTGGGCCCCCTATATACGGCATGTATACGGCCATATAGGACCTACAGGCGATCTTCTTCAGTCGATATATGTCGATCTGAGCACCGTATATGCAGCATTGGGGCAGCTCCGACACCAGCCAGGTGCAACCTATGCCCATATAGGACCTACAGGCGATGTTCTTGAGTCGATATAAGTCGATCTGAGCTCCGCTATGCCCTGTATATGCAGCGTGTGGGTGGCTCTGATACCAGCCAGATGAAACCCACGGCCATATAGGACCTACAGGCGATGTTCTTGAGTCGATATATGTCGATCTGAGCACAGCTGGGTCCCCTATATACGGCATGTATACGGCCATATAGGACCTACAGGCGATCTTCTTGAGTCGATATATGTCGATCTGAGCACCGTATATGCAGGATTGGGGCAGCTCCGACACCAGCCAGGTGCAACCTATGCCCATATAGCACCTACAGGCGATGTTCTTGAGTCGATATAAGTCGATCTGAGCTCCGCTATGCCCTGTATATGCAGCGTGTGGGTGGCTCTGATACCAGCCAGATGCAACCCACGGCCATATAGGACCTACATGCGATGTTCTTGAGTCGATATATGTCGATCTGATCACCGCTATGCACCATATATGCAGCATTGGGGCATCTCCGACACCAGCCAGGTGCAACCTATGCCCATATAGGACCCACAGGCCATGTTCTTGAGTCGATATATGTCGATCTGAGCTACGCTATGCCCTGTATATGCAGCATGTGGGTGGCTTTGATATCAGCCAGATGCAACCCACGGCCATATTGGACCTACAGGCAATGTTCTTGAGTCGCTATATGTCGATGTGAGCACCGCTATGCACCGTATATGCAGCATTGGGGCAGCCTATGCCCATATAGGACCTACAGGCGATGTTCTTGAGTCGATATATGTCGATCTGAGCTCCGCTATGCCCTGTATATGCAGCATGTGGGTGGCTCTGATACCAGCCAGATGCAACCCACGGCCATATAGGACCTACAGGCGATGTTCTTGAGTCGATATATGTCGATCTGAGCACAGCTGGGCCACGTATATACAGTATGGGGGTACCTCTGATACCAGCCAGCTGCAACCCACGGCCATATAGGACCTACAGGCGATGTTCTTGAGTCGATATATGTCGATCTGAGCACAGCTGGGCCAAGTATATACAGCATGGGGGTAGCTCTGATACCAGACAGATGCAACCCACGGCCATATAGGACCTACAGGCAATGTTCTTGAGTCGATATATGTCGATCTGAACACAGCTGGACGCCGTATATATAGCATGGGGGTAGCTCTGATACCAGCCAGATGCAACCCACGGCCATATAGGACCTACAGGCAATGTTCTTGAGTCGATATATGTCGATCTGAGCACAGCTGGGCCCCGTATATACGGCATGTGGGTGGCTCTGATATCAGCCAGATGCAACCCACGGCCATATAGGACCTACAGGAGATATTCTCGAGTCGATATAAGTCGATCTGAGCACCGCTGTGCACCGTATATGCAGCATTGTGGCAGCTCCGACACCAGCCAGGTACAACCTATGCCCATATAGGACCTACAGGCGATGTTCTTGAGTCGATATATGTCGATCTGAGCTCCGCTACGCCCTGTATATGCAGCACGTGGGTGGGTCTGATACCAGGCAGATGCAACCCACGGCCATATAGGATCTACAGGCGATGTTCTTGAGTCGATATATGTCGATCTGAGCACAGCTGGGCCCCATATGTACTGCATTGGGGTAGCTCTGATACCAGCCAGATGCAACCCCCGGCCATATAGGACCTACAGGCAATGTTCTTGAGTCGATATAAGTCGATCTGAGCACAGCTGGGCGCCGTATATACACCATGGGGGTAGCTCTGATACCAGCCAGATGCAACCTACGGCCATATAGGACCTACAGGCGATGTTCTTGAGTCGATATATGTCGATCTGAGCACAGCTGGGCCAAGTATATACAGCGTGGGGGTAGCTCTGATACCAGACAGATGCAACCCACGGCTATATAGGACCTACACGCAATGTTCTTGAGTCGATATATGTCGATCTGAGCACCGCTATGTAACGTATATGCAGCATTGTGGCAGCTCCGACACCAGCCAGGTGCAACCTATGCCCATATAGGACCTACAGGCGATGTTCTTGAGTCGATATATGTCGATCAGAGCTCCGCTACGCCCTGTATATGCAGCACGTGGGTGGCTCTGATACCAGCCAGATGCAACACACGGCCATATAGGACCTACAGGCGATGTTCTTGAGTCGATATATGTCGATCTGAGCACAGCTGGGCCCCATATATACAGCATGGGGGTAGCTCTGATGCCAGCCAGATGCAACCCACGGCCATATAGGACCTACAGGCAATGTTCTTGAGTCGTTATATGTCGATCTGAGCACAGCTGGGCGCCGTATATACACCATGGGGGTAGCTCTGATACCAGCCAGATGCATCCTACGGCCATATAGGACCTACAGGCGATGTTCTTGAGTCGATATATGTCGATCTGAGCACAGCTGGGCCCCTTATATACACCATGGGGGTAGCTCTGATACCAGCCAGATGCAACCCACGGCCATATAGGACCTACAGGCGATGTTCTTGAGTCATTATCTGTCGATCTGAGCACAGCTGGGCCCCGTATATACGGCATGTTGGTGGCTCTGATACCAGCCAGATGCAAACCACGGCCATATAGGACCTACAAGCGATGTTCTTGAGTCGATATATGTCGATCTGAGCACAGCTGGGCCCCGTATATACGGCATGTTGGTGGCTCTGATACCAGCCAGATGCAAACCACGGCCATATAGGTCCTACAGGCGATGTTCTTGAGTCGATATATGTCGATCTGAGCACAGCTGGGCCCCGTATATACAGCATGGGGGTAGCTTTGATACCAGCCAGATTCAACCCACGGCCATATAGGACCTACAGGCGATGTTCTTCAGTCGATATATGTCGATCTGAGCACAGCTGGGCCCCGTTTATACGGCATGTGGGTGGCTCTGATACCAGCCAGATGCAACCCACAGCCATATAGGACCTACAGGCGATGTTCTTGAGTCGATATATGTCGATCTGAGCTCCGCTATGCGCTGTATATGCAGCATGTGGGTGGCTCTGATACCAGCCAGATGCAACCCACGGCCATATAGACCCTACAGGCGATGTTCTTGAGTCGATATATGTCGATCTGAGCACAGCTGGGCCACGTATATACAGCATGTGGGTAGCTCTGATACCAGCCAGATGCATCCCACGGCCATATAGGACCCACAGGTGATGTTCTTGAGTCGATATATGTCGATCTGAGCACAGCTGGGCCCTGTATATACGGCATGTGGGTGGCTCTGATACCAGCCAGATGCAACCCACGGCCATATAGGACCTACAGGCGATGTTCTTGAGTCGATATTTGTCGATCTGAGCACAGCAGGGCCCCGTATATACGGCATGTGGGTGGCTCTGATACCAGCCAGATGCAAACTACGGCCATATAGGACCTACAGGCGATGTTCTTGAGTCGATATATCTCGATCTGTTGCATCTGGCTTATATCAGATTCACCCACATGCCGTATATACAGGGCCCAGCTGTGCTCAGATCGACATATATCGACTCAAGAACAGCGCCTGTAGGTCCTATATGGCCATGGGTTGCATCTGGCTGGTATCAGAGCCACCCACATCCCGTATATACGGGGCCCAGCTGTGCTCAGATCGACATATATCGACTCAAGAACATCGCCTGTAGGTCCTATATGGCCGTGGGTTGCATCTGGCTGGTATCAGAGCTACCCCCATGCTGTATATACGGCGCCCAGCTGTGCTCAGATCGACATATATCGACTCAAGAACATCGCTTGTAGGTCCTATATGGCCGTGGTTTGCATCTGGCTGGTATCAGAGCCACCCACATGCCGTATATACTGGGCCCAGCTGTGCTCAGATCGACATATAATGACACAAGTTCATCGCCTGTAGGTCCTATATGGCCGTGGGTTACATCTGTCTGGTATCAGAGATACCCCCATGCCGTATATACGGGGCCCAGCTGTGCTCAGATCGACATATATCGACTCAAGAACATTGCCTGTAGGTCCTATATGGCCGTGTGTTGCATCTGGCTGGTATCAGAGAAACCCACATGCTGTATATACGGGGCCCAGCTGTGCTGAGATCGACATATATCGACTCAAGAACATCGCCTGTAGGTCCTATATGGCCGTGGGTTGCATCTGGCTGGTATCAGAGCTACCCCCTGCTGTATATACGGCGCCGAGCTGTGCTCAGATCGACATATATCGACTCAAGAACATTGCCTGTAGGTCCTATATGGACGTGGGTTGCATCTGGCTGGTATCAGAGCTACCCCATGCTGTATATATGGGGCCCAGCTATATACGGTGCATAGCGGTGCTCAGATCGACATATATCGACTCAAGAACATCTCCTGTAGGTCCTATATGGCCGTTGGTTGCATCTGGCTGATATCAGAGCCTCCCACATGCCGTATATACGGGGCCCAGCTGTGCTCAGATCGACATATATCGACTCAAGAACATCGCCTGTAGGTCCTATATGGCCGTGGGTTGCATCTGGCTGGTATCAGAGCTACCCCCTGCTGTATATACGGCGCCGAGCTGTGCTCAGATCGACATATATCGACTCAAGAACATCGCCTGTAGGTCCTATATGGCCGCGGTTTGCATCTGTCTGGTATCAAAGCTGCCCGCATGCTGTATATACTTGCCCCAGCTGTGCTCAGATCAACATATATCGACTCAAGAACATCGCCTGTAGGTCCTATATGGCCGTGGGTTGCAGCTGGCTGGTATCAGAGGTACCCCCGTGCTGTATATTCGTGGCCCAGCTGTACTCAGATCGACATATATCGACTCAAGAACATCGCCTGTAGGTTCTATATGGCCGTGGGTTGCATCTAGCTGGTATCAGAGCCACCCACATGCTGCATATACAGGGCATAGCGGAGCTCAGATCGACATATATCGACTCAAGAACATCGCCTGTAGGTCCTATATGGGCATAGGTTGCACCTGGCTGGTGTCGGAGCTGACCCAATGCTGCATATACGGTGCATAGCGGTGCTCAGATCGACGTATATCGACTCAAGAACATCGCCTGTAGGTCCTATTGTGCTCAGATCGACATATATCGACTCAAGAACATCGCCTGTAGGTCCTATATGGCCATGGGTTGCATCTGGCTCGTATCAGAGCCACCCACGTGCTGCATATACAGGGCATAGCGGAGCTCAGATCGACATATATCGACTCAAGAACATCGCCTGTAGGTCCTATATGGACATAGGTTGCACCTGGCTGTTGTCGGAGCTGCCACAATGCTGCATATACGGTGCACAGCGGTGCTCAGATCGACATATATCGACTCAAGAACATCTCCTGTAGGTCCTATATGGCCGTGGGTTGCATCTGGCTGATATCAGAGCCACCCACAGCCGTATATACGGGGCCCAGCTGTGCTCAGATCGACATATATCGACTCAAGAACATCGCCTGTAGGTCCTATATGGCCGTGGGTTGCATCTGGCTGGTATCAGAGCCACCCACATGCTGCATATACAGGGGATAGCGGAGCTCAGATCGACATATATCGACTCAAGAACATCGCCTGTAGGTCCTATATGGGCATAGGTTGCACCTGACTGGTGTCGGAGTTGCCCCAATGCTGCATATACGGTGCATAGCGGTGCTCAGATCGACATATATCGACTCAAGAACATTGGCTGTAGGTCTTATATGGCCGTGGGTTGCATCTGGCTGATATCAAAGCCACCCACATGCTGCATATATAGGGCATAGCGGAGCTCAGATCGACATATATCGACTTAAGCACATCGCCTGTGGGTCCTATATGGGCATAGGTTGCACCTGGCTGGTGTCGTAGCTGCCCCAATGCTGCATATACGGTGCATAGCGGTGATCAGATCGACATATATCGACTCAAGAACATCGCATGTAGGTCCTATATGGCCGTGGGTTGCATCTGGCTGATATCAGAGCCACCCACATGCCGTATATACAGGGCCCAGCTGTGCTCAGCTCGACATATATCGACTCAAGAACAGCGCCTGTAGGTCCTATATGGCCGTGGGTTGCATCTGGCTGGTATCAGAGCCACCCACATCCCGTATATACGGGGCCCAGCTGTGCTCAGATCGACATATATCGACTCAAGAACATCGCCTGTAGGTCCTATATGGCCGTGGGTTGCATCTGGCAGGTATCAGAGCTACCCGCATGGTGTATATACGGCGCACAGCTGTGCTCAGATCGACATATATCGACTCAAGAACATCGCCTGTAGGTCCTATATGGGCATAGGTTGCACCTGGCTGTTGACGGAGCTGTCCCAAGCCTGCATATACAGTGCATAGCGGTGCTCAGATCGACATATATCGACTCAAGAACATCGCCTGTGGGTCCTATATGGCCATGGGTTGCATCTGGCTGGTATCAGAGCTACCCCCATGCTGTATATATGGGGCCCAGCTGTGCTCAGATCGACATATATCGACTCAAGAACAACGCCTGTAGGTCCTATATGGCCGTGGGTTGCATCTGACTGGTATCAGAGCCACCCACGTGCTGCATATACAGGGCATAGCGGAGCTCAGATCGACATATAACGACTCAAGAACATCGCCTGTAGGTCCTATATGGGCATAGATTGCACCTGGCTGGTGTCGGAGCTGCCACAATGCTGCATATACGGTGCATAGCGGTGCTCAGATCGACATATATCGACTCAAGAACATCGTCTGTAGGTCCTATATGGCCGTGGGTTGCATCTGGCTGGTATCAGAGCCACCCACATGCTGCATATACAGGGCATAGCGGAGCTCAGATCGACATATATCGACTCAAGAACATCGCCTGTAGGTCCTATATGGGCATAGGTTGCACCTGGCTGGTGTCGGAGCTGCCCCAATGCTGCATATACGGTGCATAGCGGTGCGCAGATCGACATATATCGACTCAAGAACATCGCCTGTAGGTTCTATATGGCCGTGGGTTGCATCTGGCTGATATCAGAGCCACCCACATGCCGTATATACAGGGCCCAGCTGTGCTCAGATCGACATATATTGACTCAAGAACATTGCCTGTAGGTCCTATATGGCCGTGGGTTGTATCTGGCAGGTATCAGAGCCACCCACGAGCTGTATATACGGGGCCCAGCTGTGCTCAGATCGACATATATCGACTCAAGAACATCGCCTGTAGGTCCTATATGGCCGTGGGTTGCATCTGACTGGTATCAGAGCTACCCACATGCCGTATATACGGGCCCAGCTGTGCTCAGATCGACATATATCGACTCAAGAACATCGCCTGTAGGTCCTATATGGGCATAGGTTGCACCTGGCTGGTGTCGGAGCTGCCCCAATGCTGCATATACGGTGCATAGCGGTGCTCAGATCGACATATATCGACTCAAGAACATCGCCTGTAGGTTCTATATGGCCGTGGGTTGCATCTGCCTGATATCAGAGCCACCCACGTCCCGTATATACGGGGCCCAGCTGTGCTCAGATCGACATATATCGACTCAAGAACATCGCCTGTAGGTCCCATATGGCCGTGGGTTGCATCTGGCTGGTATCAGAGCTACCTCCATGGTGTATATACGGCGCACAGCTGTGCTCAGATCGACATATATCGACTCAAGAACATCGCCTGTAGGTCCTATATGGGCATAGGTTGCACCTAGCTGGTGACGGAGCTGCCCCAAGGCTGCATATACGGTGCATAGCGGTGCTCAGATCGACATATATCGACTCAAGAACATCGCCTGTAGGTCCTATATGGCCGTGGGTTGCATCTGGCTGGTATCAGAGCTACCCCCATGCTGTATATATGGGGCCCAGCTGTGCTCAGATCGACATATATCGACTCAAGAACATCGCCTGTAGGTCCTATATGGCCGTGTGTTGCATCTGGCTGGTATCAGAGCCACCCACGTGCTGCATATACAGGGCATAGCGGAGCTCAGATCAACATTAACGACTCAAGAACATCGCCTGTAGGTCCTATATGGGCATAGGTTGCACCTGGCTGGTGTCGGAGCTGCCCCAATGCTGCATATACGGTGAATAGCGGTGCTCAGATCGACATATATCGACTCAAGAACATCACCTGTAGGTCCTATATGGCCGTGGGTTGCATCTGGCTGGTATCAGAGCCACCCACATGCTGCATATACAGGGCATAGCGGATCTCAGATCGACATATATCGACTCAAGAACATCGCCTGTAGGTCCTATATGGACATAGGTTGCACCTGGCTGTTGTCGGAGCTGCCACAATGCTGCATATACGGTGCACAGCGGTGCTCAGATCGACATATATCGACTCAAGAACATCTCCTGTAGGTCCTATATGGCCGTGGGTTGCATCTGGCTGATATCAGAGCCACCCACAGCCGTATATACGGGGCCCAGCTGTGCTCAGATCGACATATATCGACTCAAGAACATCGCCTGTAGGTCCTATATGGCCGTGGGTTGCATCTGGCTGGTATCAGAGCCACCCACATGCTGCATATACAGGGGATAGCGGAGCTCAGATCGACATATATCGACTCAAGAACATCGCCTGTAGGTCCTATATGGCCGTGGGTTGCAACCTGGCTGGTATCAGAGGTACCCCCGTGCTGTATATTCGTGGCCTAGCTGTACTCAGATCGACATATATCGACTCAAGAACATCGCCTGTAGGTTCTATATGGCCGTGGGTTGCATCTAGCTGGTATCAGAGCCACCCACATGCTGCATATACAGGGCATAGCGGAGCTCAGATCGACATATATCGACTCAAGAACATCGCCTGTAGGTCCTATATGGGCATAGGTTGCACCTGGCTGGTGTCGGAGCTGACCCAATGCTGCATATACGGTGCATAGCGGTGCTCAGATCGACGTATATCGACTCAAGAACATCGCCTGTAGGTCCTATTGTGCTCAGATCGACATATATCGACTCAAGAACATCGCCTGTAGGTCCTATATGGCCATGGGTTGCATCTGGCTCGTATCAGAGCCACCCACGTGCTGCATATACAGGGCATAGCGGAGCTCAGATCGACATATATCGACTCAAGAACATCGCCTGTAGGTCCTATATGGACATAGGTTGCACCTGGCTGTTGTCGGAGCTGCCACAATGCTGCATATACGGTGCACAGCGGTGCTCAGATCGACATATATCGACTCAAGAACATCTCCTGTAGGTCCTATATGGCCGTGGGTTGCATCTGGCTGATATCAGAGCCACCCACAGCCGTATATACGGGGCCCAGCTGTGCTCAGATCGACATATATCGACTCAAGAACATCGCCTGTAGGTCCTATATGGCCGTGGGTTGCATCTGGCTGGTATCAGAGCCACCCACATGCTGCATATACAGGGGATAGCGGAGCTCAGATCGACATATATCGACTCAAGAACATCGCCTGTAGGTCCTATATGGGCATAGGTTGCACCTGACTGGTGTCGGAGTTGCCCCAATGCTGCATATACGGTGCATAGCGGTGCTCAGATCGACATATATCGACTCAAGAACATTGGCTGTAGGTCTTATATGGCCGTGGGTTGCATCTGGCTGATATCAAAGCCACCCACATGCTGCATATATAGGGCATAGCGGAGCTCAGATCGACATATATCGACTTAAGCACATCGCCTGTGGGTCCTATATGGGCATAGGTTGCACCTGGCTGGTGTCGTAGCTGCCCCAATGCTGCATATACGGTGCATAGCGGTGATCAGATCGACATATATCGACTCAAGAACATCGCATGTAGGTCCTATATGGCCGTGGGTTGCATCTGGCTGATATCAGAGCCACCCACATGCCGTATATACAGGGCCCAGCTGTGCTCAGCTCGACATATATCGACTCAAGAACAGCGCCTGTAGGTCCTATATGGCCGTGGGTTGCATCTGGCTGGTATCAGAGCCACCCACATCCCGTATATACGGGGCCCAGCTGTGCTCAGATCGACATATATCGACTCAAGAACATCGCCTGTAGGTCCTATATGGCCGTGGGTTGCATCTGGCAGGTATCAGAGCTACCCGCATGGTGTATATACGGCGCACAGCTGTGCTCAGATCGACATATATCGACTCAAGAACATCGCCTGTAGGTCCTATATGGGCATAGGTTGCACCTGGCTGTTGACGGAGCTGCCCCAAGCCTGCATATACGGTGCATAGCGGTGCTCAGATCGACATATATCGACTCAAGAACATCGCCTGTAGGTCCTATATGGCCATGGGTTGCATCTGGCTGGTATCAGAGCTACCCCCATGCTGTATATATGGGGCCCAGCTGTGCTCAGATCGACATATATCGACTCAAGAACAACGCCTGTAGGTCCTATATGGCCGTGGGTTGCATCTGACTGGTATCAGAGCCACCCACGTGCTGCATATACAGGGCATAGCGGAGCTCAGATCGACATATAACGACTCAAGAACATCGCCTGTAGGTCCTATATGGGCATAGATTGCACCTGGCTGGTGTCGGAGCTGCCACAATGCTGCATATACGGTGCATAGCGGTGCTCAGATCGACATATATCGACTCAAGAACATCGTCTGTAGGTCCTATATGGCCGTGGGTTGCATCTGGCTGGTATCAGAGCCACCCACATGCTGCATATACAGGGCATAGCGGAGCTCAGATCGACATATATCGACTCAAGAACATCGCCTGTAGGTCCTATATGGGCATAGGTTGCACCTGGCTGGTGTCGGAGCTGCCCCAATGCTGCATATACGGTGCATAGCGGTGCGCAGATCGACATATATCGACTCAAGAACATCGCCTGTAGGTTCTATATGGCCGTGGGTTGCATCTGGCTGATATCAGAGCCACCCACATGCCGTATATACAGGGCCCAGCTGTGCTCAGATCGACATATATTGACTCAAGAACATTGCCTGTAGGTCCTATATGGCCGTGGGTTGTATCTGGCAGGTATCAGAGCCACCCACGAGCTGTATATACGGGGCCCAGCTGTGCTCAGATCGACATATATCGACTCAAGAACATCGCCTGTAGGTCCTATATGGCCGTGGGTTGCATCTGACTGGTATCAGAGCTACCCACATGCCGTATATACGGGCCCAGCTGTGCTCAGATCGACATATATCGACTCAAGAACATCGCCTGTAGGTCCTATATGGGCATAGGTTGCACCTGGCTGGTGTCGGAGCTGCCCCAATGCTGCATATACGGTGCATAGCGGTGCTCAGATCGACATATATCGACTCAAGAACATCGCCTGTAGGTTCTATATGGCCGTGGGTTGCATCTGCCTGATATCAGAGCCACCCACGTCCCGTATATACGGGGCCCAGCTGTGCTCAGATCGACATATATCGACTCAAGAACATCGCCTGTAGGTCCCATATGGCCGTGGGTTGCATCTGGCTGGTATCAGAGCTACCTCCATGGTGTATATACGGCGCACAGCTGTGCTCAGATCGACATATATCGACTCAAGAACATCGCCTGTAGGTCCTATATGGGCATAGGTTGCACCTAGCTGGTGACGGAGCTGCCCCAAGGCTGCATATACGGTGCATAGCGGTGCTCAGATCGACATATATCGACTCAAGAACATCGCCTGTAGGTCCTATATGGCCGTGGGTTGCATCTGGCTGGTATCAGAGCTACCCCCATGCTGTATATATGGGGCCCAGCTGTGCTCAGATCGACATATATCGACTCAAGAACATCGCCTGTAGGTCCTATATGGCCGTGTGTTGCATCTGGCTGGTATCAGAGCCACCCACGTGCTGCATATACAGGGCATAGCGGAGCTCAGATCAACATTAACGACTCAAGAACATCGCCTGTAGGTCCTATATGGGCATAGGTTGCACCTGGCTGGTGTCGGAGCTGCCCCAATGCTGCATATACGGTGAATAGCGGTGCTCAGATCGACATATATCGACTCAAGAACATCACCTGTAGGTCCTATATGGCCGTGGGTTGCATCTGGCTGGTATCAGAGCCACCCACATGCTGCATATACAGGGCATAGCGGATCTCAGATCGACATATATCGACTCAAGAATATCGCCTGTAGGTCCTATATGGGCATAGGTTGCACCTGGCTGGTGTCGGGGCTGCCCCAATGCTGCATATACGGTGCATAGCGGTGCTCAGATCGACATATATCGACTCAAGAACATCGCCTGTAGGTCCTATATGGCCGTTGGTTGCATCTGGCTGATATCAGAGCCTCCCACATGCCGTATATACGGGGCCCTGCTGTGCTCAGATCGACATATATCGACTCAAGAAAATCGCCTGTAGGTCCTATATAGCCGTGGGTTGCATCTGGCTGGTATCAGAGCCACCCACGTGCTGCATATACAGGGCATAGCGGAGCTCAGATCGAGATATATCGACTCAAGAACATCGCCTGTAGGTCCTATATGGCTGTGGGTTACATCTGGCTGGTATCAGAGCCATCCATATGCCGTACATACGGGGCCCAGCTGTGCTTAGATCGACATATATCGACTCAAGAACATCGCCTGTAGGTCCTATATGGCTGTGGGTTACATCTGGCTGGTATCAGAGCCATCCATATGCCGTACATACGGGGCCCAGCTGTGCTTAGATCGACATATATCGACTCAAGAACATCGCCTGTAGGTCCTATATGGCCGTGGGTTGCATCTGGCTGGTATCAGAGCCACCCACATGCCGTATATACGGGGCCCAACTGTGCTCAGATCGACATATATCGACTCAAGAACATCGCCTGTAGTTCCTATATGGCCGTGGGCTGCATCTGGCTGGTATCAGAGCTACCCCCATGCTGTATATACGGCGCCCAGCTGTGATCAGATCGACATACATCGACTCAAGAACATCGCCTGTAGGTCCTATATGGCCGTGGTTTGCATCTGGTTGGTATCAGAGCCACCCACATGCCGTATATACGCGGCCCAGCTGTGCTCAGATCGACATATAATGACCCAAGAACATCGCCTGTAAGTCCTATATGGCCGTGGGTTGCATCTGGCTGGTATCAGAGCTACCCCCATGCTGCATATACACGGCATAGCGGAGCTCAGATCGACATATATCGACTCAAGAACATCGCCTGTGGGTCCTATATGGGCATAGGTTGCATCTGGCTGGTTTCGGAGCTGCCCCAATGCTGCATATATGGTGCATAGCGGTGATCAGATCGACATATATCGACTCAAGAACATCGCATGTAGGTCCTATATGGCCGTGGGTTGCATCTGGCTGATATCAGAGCCACCCACATGCCGCATATACAGGGCCCAGCTGTGCTCAGATCGACATATATCGACTCAAGAACAGCGCCTGTAGGTCCTATATGGCCGTGGGTTGCATCTGGCTGGTATCAGAGCCAACCACATCCCGTATATACGGGGCCCAGCAGTGCTCAGATCGACATATATCGACTCAAGAACATCGCCTGTAGGTCCTATATGGGCATAGGTTGCACCTGGCTTGTGTCGGAGCTGCCACAATGCTGCATATACGGTGCATAGCGGTGCTCAGATCGACATATATCGACTCAAGAATATCTCCTGTAGGTCCTATATGGCCGTGTGTTGCATCTGGCTGATATCAGAGCCACCTAAATGCCGTATATACGGGGCCCAACTGTGCTCAGATCGACATATATCGACTCAAGAACATTGCCTGTAGGTCCAATATGGCCGTGGGTTGCATCTGGCTGATATCAAAGCCACCCACATGCTGCATATACAGGGCATAGCGGAGTTCAGATCGACATATATCGACTCAAGAACATCGCCTGTAGGTCCTATATGGGCATAGGTTGCACCTGGCTGGTGTCGGAGCTGCCCCAATGCTGCATATATGGTGCATAGCGGTGATCAGATCGACATATATCGACTCAAGAACATCGCATGTAGGTCCTATATGGCCGTGGGTTGCATCTGGCTGATATCAGAGCCTCCCACATGCAGTATATACAGGGCCCAGCTGTGCTCAGATCGACATATATCGACTCAAGACCATCGCCTGTAGGTCCTATATGGCCGTGGGTTGCATCTGGCTGGTATCAGAGCCACCCACGTGCTGCATATACAGGGCTTAGCGGAGCTCAGATCGACAAATATCGACTCAAGAACATCGCCTGTAGGTCCTATATGGCAGTGAGTTGCATCTGGCTGGTAGCAGAGCTACCCCCATGCTGTATATACGGCGCCCAGCTGTGCTCAGATCGACATATATCGACTCAAGAACATCTCCTGTAGGTCCTATATGGCCGTGGGTTGCATCTGGCTGGTATCAGAGCTACCTCCATGGTGTATATACGGCGCACATATGTGCTCAGATCGACATATATCGACTCAAGAACATCGCCTGTAGGTCCTATATGGCCATGGGTTGCATCTGGCTCGTATCAGAGCCACCCACGTGCTGCATATACAGGGCATAGCGGAGCTCAGATCGACATATATCGACTCAAGAACATCGCCCGTAGGTCCTATATGGCCGTGGGTTGCATCTGGCTGGTATCAGAGCTACCCACATGCAGTATATACGGGGCCCAGCTATGCTCAGATCGACATATATCGACTCAAGAACATCGCCCGTAGGTCCTATATGGCCGTGGGTTGCATCTGGCTGGTATCAGAGCCACCCACATGCCGTATATACGGGGCCCTGCTGTGCTCAGATCGACAAATATCGACTCAAGAACATCGTCTGTAGGTCCTATATGACCGTGGGTTGCATCTGGCTGGTATCAGAGCTACCCCCATGCTGTATATACGGCGCCCAGCTGTGCTCAGATCGACATATATCGACTCAAGAACATCGTCTGTAGGTCCTATATGGCCGTGGGTTGCAACTGGCTGGTATCAGAGCTACCCCCATGCCGTATATACGAGGGCCAGCTGTGCTCAGATCGAGATATATCGACTCAAGAACATTGCCTGTAGGTCCTATAGGGCCGTGGGTTGCATCAGGCTGATATCAGAACCACCCACATGCCGTATATACAGAGCCCAGCTGTGCTCAGATCGACATATATCGACTCAAGAACATTGCATGTAGGTCCTATATGGCCGTGGGTTCCATCTGGCAGGTATAGGAGCCACCCACACGCTGCATATACAGGGCATAGCGGAGCTCAGATCGACTTATAACGACTCAAGAACATCGCCTGTAGGTCCTATATGGCCGTGGGTTGCATCTGGCTGGTATCAGAGCTTCCCACATGCTGTATATACTTGGCCCAGCTGTGCTCAGATCGACATATATCGACTCAAGAACATTGCCTGTAGGTCCTATATGGCCGTGGGTTGCAGCTGGCTGGTAGCACAGCTACCCCCAAGCTTTATATACGTGGCCCTGCTGTGCTCAGATCGACAAATATCGACTCAAGAACATCGTCTGTCGGTCCTATATGGCCGTGGGTTGCATCTGGCTGGTATCAGAGCCACACACGTGCTGCATATACAGGGCGTAGCGGAGCTCAGATCGACATATATCGACTCAAGAACATCGCCTGTAGGTCCTATATGGGCGTAGGTTGCACCTGGCTGGTGTCGGAGCTGCCACAATGCTGCATATACGGTACATAGCGGTGCTCAGAACGACATATATCGACTCAGGAATATCTCCTGTAGGTCCCTTATGGCCGTGGGTTGCATCTGGCTGATATCAGAGCCACCCACGTGCCGTATATACGGCGCCCAGCTGTGCTCAGATCGACATATATCGACTCAAGAACATTGCCTGTAGGTCCCATATGGCCGTGGGTTGCATCTGTCTGGTATCAGAGCTACCCCCATGCTGTATATACTTGGCCCAGCTGTGCTCAGATCGACATATATCGACTCAAGAACATCGCCTGTAGGTCCTATATGGCCGTGGGTTGCATCTGGCTGGTATCAGAGCTAACCCCATACTGTATATACGTGGCCCAGCTGTGCTCAGATCGACATATATCGACTCAAGAACATCGCCTGTAGGTCCTATATGGCCGTGGGTTACATCTGGCTGGTATCAGAGCCACCCACGTGCTGCATATACAGGGCGTAGCGGAGCTCAGATCGACATATATCGACTCAAGAACATCGCCTGTAGGTCCTATATGGGCATAGGTTGCACTTGGCTGGTGTCGGAGCTGCCCCAATGCTGCATATACGATGCATAGCGGTGCTCAGATCGACATATATCGACTCAAGAACATTGCCTGTAGGTCCAATATGGCCGTGGGTTGCATCTGGCTGATATCAAAGCCACCCACATGCTGCATATACACGGCATAGCGGAGCTCAGATCGACATATATCGACTCAAGAACATCGCCTGTGGGTCCTATATGGGCATAGGTTGCATCTGGCTGGTTTCGGAGCTGCCCCAATGCTGCATATATGGTGCATAGCGGTGATCAGATCGACATATATCGACTCAAGAACATCGCATGTAGGTCCTATATGGCCGTGGGTTGCATCTGGCTGATATCAGAGCCACCCACATGCCGCATATACAGGGCCCAGCTGTGCTCAGATCGACATATATCGACTCAAGAACAGCGCCTGTAGGTCCTATATGGCCGTGGGTTGCATCTGGCTGGTATCAGAGCCAACCACATCCCGTATATACGGGGCCCAGCTGTGCTCAGATCGACATATATCGACTCAAGAACATCGCCTGTAGGTCCTATATGGGCATAGGTTGCACCTGGCTTGTGTCGGAGCTGCCACAATGCTGCATATACGGTGCATAGCGGTGCTCAGATCGACATATATCGACTCAAGAATATCTCCTGTAGGTCCTATATGGCCGTGTGTTGCATCTGGCTGATATCAGAGCCACCTAAATGCCGTATATACGGGGCCCAACTGTGCTCAGATCGACATATATCGACTCTAGAACATTGCCTGTAGGTCCTATATGGCCGTGGGTTGCATCTGGCTGGTATCAGAGCTACCCCCATGGTGTATATACGGCGCCCAGCTGTGCTCAGATCGACATATATCGACTCAAGAACATCGCCTGTAGGTCCTATATGGGCATAAGTTGCACCTGGCTGGTGACGGAGCTGCCCCAAGGCTGCATATACGGTGCATAGCGGTGCTCAGATCGATATATATCGACTCAAGAACACCGCCTGTAGGTCCTATATGGCTGTGGGTTGCATCTGGCTGAGATCAGAGCCAACCACATGCCGTATATACGGGGCCCAGCTGTGCTCAGATCGACATATATATATATACTCAAGAACATCGCCTGTAGGTCCTATATGACCGTGGGTTGCATCTGGCTGGTATCAGAGCAATCCGCATGCCGTATATACGGGGCCCAGCTGTGCTAAGATCGACATATATCGACTCAAGAACATCGCCTGTAGGTCCTATATGGCCGTGGGTTGCATCTGGCTGGTATCAGAGCTACCCCCATGCTGTATATACGGGGCCCAGCTGTGCTCAGTTCGACATATATCGACTCAAGAACATCGCTTGTAGGTCCTATATGGCCGTGGGTTGCATCTGGCTGGTATCAGAGCCACACACGTGCTGCATATACAGGGCGTAGCGGAGCTCAGATCGACATATATCGACTCAAGAACATCGCCTGTAGGTCCTATATGGGCGTAGGTTGCATCTGGCTGATATCAGAGCCACCCACATGCCGTATATACGGCGCCCAGCTGTGCTCAGATCGACATATATCGACTCAAGGACATTGCCTGTAGGTCCTATATGGCCGTGGGTTGCATCTATCTGGTATCAGAGCTACCCCCATGCTGTATATACTTGGCCCAGCTGTGCTCAGATCGACATATATCGACTCAAGAACATCGCCTGTAGGTCCTATATGGCCGTAGGTTGCATCTGGCTGGTATCAGAGCTACCCCCATGGTGTATATACGGCGCCCAGCTGTGCTCAGATCGACATATATCGACTCAAGAACATTGCCTGTAGGTCCTATATGGCCGTGGGTTGCATCTGGCTGGTATCAGAGCTAACCCCATACTGTATATACGTGGCCCAGCTGTGCTCAGATCAACATATATCGACTCAAGAACATCGCCTGTAGGTCCTATATGGCCGTGGGTTACAT
Source organism: Lordithon lunulatus (assembly GCA_963942505.1). NCBI lineage: Eukaryota > Metazoa > Arthropoda > Insecta > Coleoptera > Staphylinidae > Lordithon > Lordithon lunulatus. The sequence goes on along the minus strand of OZ012670.1, from coordinate 35,756,155 downwards.
CTGCCTGGTATCAGAGCTACCCACGTGCTGCATATACAGGGCGTAGCGGAGCTCAGATCGACATATATCGACTCAAGAACATCGCCTGTAGGTCCTATATGGCCGTGGGTTGCATCTGGCTGGTATCAAAACTACACCCATGCTGTATATACGGGGCCCAGCTGTGCTGAGATCGACATATATCGACTCAAGAACATCGCCTGTAGGTCCTATATGGTCGTGCATTGCAGCTGGCTGGTATCAGAGCTTCCCGCATGCTGTATATACGTGGCCCAGCTGTGCTCAGATCGACATATATCGACTCAAGAACATCGCCTGTAGGTCCTATATGGCCGTGGGTTGCACCTGGCTGGTATCAGAGCTACCCCCATGCTGTATATACGGCGCCCAGCTGTGCTCAGATCGACAAATATCGACTCAAGAACATCGCCTGTAGGTCCTATATGGCCGTGGATTGCATCTGGCTGGTATCAGAGCCACCCACATGCCGTATATACAGGGCCAAGCTGTGCTCAGATCTACATATATCGACTCAAGAACATCGCCTGTAGGTCCTATATGGCCGTGGGTTGCATCTGGCTGGTATCAGAGCCACCCACATGCCGTATATACGGGGCCCTGCTGTGCTCAGATCGACAAATATCGACTCAAGAACATCGCCTGTAGGTCCTATATGGCCGTGGGTTGCATCTGGCTGGTATCAGAGCCACCCACATGCCGTATATACAGGGCCCAGCTGTCCTCAGATCGACATATATCGACTCAAGAACATCACCTGTGGGTCCTATATGGCCGTGGGTTGCATCTGGCTGGTATCAAAGCTACCCACATGCCGTATATACGGGGCTCAGCTGTGCTCAGATCGACAAATATCGACTCAAGAACATCGCCTGTAGGTCCTATATGGCCGTGGGTTGCATCTGGCTGGTATCAGAGCCACCCACATGCCGTATATACGGGGCCCAGCTGTGCTCAGATCGACATATATCGACTCAAGAACATCGCCTGTAAGTCCTATATGGCCGTGGGTTGCATCTGGCTGGTATCAAAGCTACCCCCATGCTGTATATACGGGGCCCAGCTGTGCTCAGATCGACAAATATCGACTCAAGAACATCGCCTGTAGGTCCTATATGACCGTGGGTTGCATCTGGCTGGTATCAGAGCCACCCACATGCCGTATATACAGGGCCCAGCTGTGCTCAGATCGACATATATCGACCCAAGAACATCACCTGTGGGTCCTATATGACCGTGGGTTGCATCTGGCTGGTATCAGAGCTACCCACATGCCGTATATACGGGGCCCAGCTGTGCTCAGATCGACATATATCGACTCAAGAACATCGCCTGTAGGTCCTATATGGCCATGGGTTGCATCTGGCTGGTATCAGAGCCACCCACAAGCCGTATATACGGGGCCCAGCTGTGCTCAGATCGACATATATCGACTCAAGAACATCGCCTGTAGGTCCTATATGGTCGTGGGTTGCATCTGGCTGGTATCAGAGCTACCCACATGCCGTATATACGGGGCCCAGCTGTGCTCAGATCGACATATATCGACTCAAGAACATCGCCTGTAGGTCCTATATGGCCGTGGATTGCATCTGGCTGGTATCAGAGCCACCCACATGCCGTATATACGGGGCCCAGCTGTGCTCAGATCGACATATATCGACTCAAGAACATCGCCTGTAGGTCCTATATGGCCGTGGGTTGCATCTGGCTGGTATCAAAACTACCCCCATGCTGTATATACGGGGCCCAGCTGTGCTGAGATCGACATATATCGACTCAAGAACATCGCCTGTAGGTCCTATATGGTCGTGGATTGCAGCTGGCTGGTATCAGAGCTTCCCGCATGCTGTATATACGTGGCCCAGCTGTGCTCAGATCGACTTATATCGACTCAAGAACATCGCCTGTAGGTCCTATATGGCCGTGGGTTGCACCTGGCTGGTATCAGAGCTACCCCCATGCTGTATATACGGCGCCCAGCTGTGCTCAGATCGACAAATATCGACTCAAGAACATCGCCTGTAGGTCCTATATGGCCGTGGGTTGCATCTGGCTGGTATCAGAGCCACCCACATGCCGTATATACAGGGCCAAGCTGTGCTCAGATCTACATATATCGACTCAAGAACATCGCCTGTAGGTCCTATATGGCCGTGGGTTGCATCTGGCTGGTATCAGAGCCACCCACATGCCGTATATACGGGGCCCTGCTGTGCTCAGATCGACAAATATCGACTCAAGAACATCGCCTGTAGGTCCTATATGGCCGTGGGTTGCATCTGGCTGGTATCAGAGCCACCCACATGCCGTATATACAGGGCCCAGCTGTCCTCAGATCGACATATATCGACTCAAGAACATCACCTGTGGGTCCTATATGGCCGTGGGTTGCATCTGGCTGGTATCAAAGCTACCCACATGCCGTATATACGGGGCTCAGCTGTGCTCAGATCGACAAATATCGACTCAAGAACATCGCCTGTAGGTCCTATATGGCCGTGGGTTGCATCTGGCTGGTATCAGAGCCACCCACATGCCGTATATACGGGGCCCAGCTGTGCTCAGATCGACATATATCGACTCAAGAACATCGCCTGTAAGTCCTATATGGCCGTGGGTTGCATCTGGCTGGTATCAAAGCTACCCCCATGCTGTATATACGGGGCCCAGCTGTGCTCAGATCGACAAATATCGACTCAAGAACATCGCCTGTAGGTCCTATATGACCGTGGGTTGCATCTGGCTGGTATCAGAGCCACCCACATGCCGTATATACAGGGCCCAGCTGTGCTCAGATCGACATATATCGACCCAAGAACATCACCTGTGGGTCCTATATGACCGTGGGTTGCATCTGGCTGGTATCAGAGCTACCCCCATGGTGTATATACGGCGCCCAGCTGTGCTCAGATCGACATATATCGACTCAAGAACATCGCCTGTAGGTCCTATATGGGCATAGGTTGCACCTGGCTGGTGACGGAGCTGCCCCAAGGCTGCATATACGGTGCATAGCGGTGCTCAGATCGACATATATCGACTCAAGAACATCGCCTGTAGGTCCTATATGACCGTGGGTTGCAGCTGGCTGGTATCACAGCTACCCCCAAGCTTTATATACGTGGCCCAGCTGTGCTCAGATCGACATATATCGACTCAAGAACATCGCCTGTAGGTCCTATATGGCCGTGGGTTGCATCTGGCTGGTATCAGAGCCACCCACACGTATATACGGGGCCCAGCTGTGCTCAGATCGACATATATCGACTCAAGAACATCGCCTGTAGGTCCTATATGGCCGTGGGTTGCATCTGGCTGGTATCAGAGCTACCCCCTAGCTGTATATACGGCGCCCAGCTGTTCTCAGATCGACATATATCGACTCAAGAACATCGCCTGTAGGTCCTATATGGCCGTGGTTTGCATCTGGCTGGTATCAGAGCCACCCACATGCCGTATATACGGGGCCCTGCTGTGCTCAGATCGACAAATATCGACTCAAGAACATCGCCTGTAGGTCCTATATGGCCGTGGGTTGCATCTGGCTGGTATCAGAGCTACCCCCATGCTGTATATACGGCGCCCACCTGTGCTCAGATCGACTAATATCGACTCAAGAACATCGTCTGTAGATCTTATATGGCCGTGGGTTGCATCTGGCTGGTATCAGAGCTACCACCATGCTGTATATACGGCGCCCAGCTGTACTCAGATCCACATATATCGACTCAAGAACATCGCCTGTAGGTCCTATATGGCCGTGGTTTGCATCTGGCTGATATCAGAGCCACCCACATGCTGCATATACAGGGCATAGCGGAGCTCAGATCGACATATATCGACTCAAGAACATCGCCTGTAGGTCCTATATGGCCGTGGGTTGCAGCTGGCTGGTATCAGAGCTTCCCCCATGCTGTATATACTGGGCCCAGCTGTGCTCAGATCGACATATATCGACTCAAGAACATCGCCTGTGGGTCCTATATGGCCGTGGGTTGCATATGGCTGGTATCAGAGCAACCCACATGCCGTATATACGGGGCCCAGCTGTGCTCAGATCGACATATATCGACTCAAGAACATCGCCTGTAGGTCCTATATGGCCGTGGGTTGCAACTGGCTGGTATCAGAGCTACTCCCATGCTATATATACGGCGCCCATCTGTGCTCAGATCGACATATATCGCCTCAAGAACATCGCCTGTAGGTCCTATATGGCCATGGGTTGCATCTGGCTGGTATCAGAGCTACCCCCATGCTGTATATACGGGGCCCAGCTGTGCTCAGATCGACATATATCGACTCAAGAACCTCGCCTGTAGGTCCTATATGGCCGTGGGTTGCAGCTGGCTGGTATCACAGCTACCCCCATGCTTTATATACGTGGCCCAGCTGTGCTCAGATCGATATATATATATCGACTCAAGAACATCGCCTGTAGGTCCTATATGGCCGTGGATTGCATCTGGCTGGTATCAGAGCCACCCACATGCTGCATATACAGGGCATAGCGGAGCTCAGATCGACATATATTGACTCAAGAACATCGCCTGTAGGTCCTATATGGGCATAGGTTGCACCTGGCTGGTGTCGGAGCTGCCCCAATGCTGCATATACGGTGCATAGCAGTGCTCAGATCGACATATATCGACTCAAGAACATCGCCTGTAGGTCCTATATGTCCGTAGGTTGCATCTGGCTGATATCAGAACCACCCACATGCCGTATATACGGGGCCGAGCTGTGCTCAGATCGACATATATCGACTCAAGAACATTGCCTGTAGGTCCTATATGGCCGTGGGTTGCATCTGGCAGGTATCAGAGCCACCCACAAGCCGTATATACGTGGCCCTGCTGTGCTCAGATCGACATATATCGACTCAACAACATCGCCTGTATGTCCTATATAGCCGTGGGTTGCATCTGTCTGGTATCAGAGCTACCCCCATGCTGTATATATGGGGCCCAGCTGTGCTCAGATAGACATATATCGACTCAAGAACATCGCCTGTAGGTCCTATATAGCCGTGGGTTGCAGCTGGCTGGTATCACAGCTACCCCCAAGCTTTATATACGTGGCCCAGCTGTGCTCAGATCGACATATATCGACTCAAGAACATCGCCTGTAGGTCCTATATGGCCGTGGGTTGCATCTGGCTGGTATCAGAGCCACCCACATGCTGTATATACAGGGCATAGCGGAGCTCAGATCGACATATATCGACTCAAGAACATCGCCGGTAGGTCCTATATGGGCATAGGTTGCACCTGGCTGGTGTCGGAGCTGCCCCAATGCTGCATATACGGTGCATAGCGGTGCTCAGATCGACATATATCGACTCAAGAACATCGCCTGTAGGTCTTATATGGGCATAGGTTGCACCTGGCTGGTGTCGGAGCTGCCCCAATGCTGCATATACATTGCATAGCGGTGCTCAGATCGACATATGTCGACTCAAGAACATCGCCTGTAGGTCCTATATGGCCGTAGGTTGCATCTGGCTGATATCAGAACCACCCACATGCCGTATATACGGGGCCCAGCTGTGCTCAGATCGACATATATCGACTCAAGAACATTGCCTGTAGGTCCTATATGGCCGTGGGTTGCATCTGGCAGGTATCGGAGCCACCCACAAGCCGTATATACGGGGCCCAGCTGTGCTCAGATCGACATATATCGACTCAAGAACATCGCCTGTAGGTCCTATATGGTCGTGGGTTGCATCTGGCTGGTATCAGAGCTACCCACATGCCGTATATACGGGGCCCAGCTGTGCTCAGATCGACATATATCGACTCAAGAACATCGCCTGTAGGTCCTATATGGCCGTGGATTGCATCTGGCTGGTATCAGAGCCACCCACATGCCGTATATACGGGGCCCAGCTGTGCTCAGATCGACATATATCGACTCAAGAACATCGCCTGTAGGTCCTATATGGCCGTGGGTTGCATCTTGCTGGTATCAAAACTACCCCCATGCTGTATATACGGGGCCCAGCTGTGCTGAGATCGACATATATCGACTCAAGAACATCGCCTGTAGGTCCTATATGGTCGTGGATTGCAGCTGCCTGGTATCAGAGCTTCCCGCATGCTGTATATACGTGGCCCAGCTGTGCTCAGATCGACATATATCGACTCAAGAACATCGCCTGTAGGTCCTATATGGCCGTGGGTTGCACCTGGCTGGTATCAGAGCTACCCCCATGCTGTATATACGGCGCCCAGCTGTGCTCAGATCGACAAATATCGACTCAAGAACATCGCCTGTAGGTCCTATATGGCCGTGGGTTGCATCTGGCTGGTATCAGAGCCACCCACATGCCGTATATACAGGGCCCAGCTGTGCTCAGATCGACATATATCGACTCAAGAGCATCACCTGTGGGTCCTATATGGCCGTGGGTTGCATCTGGCTGGTATCAGAGCCACCCACATGCCGTATATACAGGGCCAAGCTGTGCTCAGATCTACATATATCGACTCAAGAACATCGCCTGTAGGTCATATATGGCCGTGGGTTGCATCTGGCTGGTATCAGAGCCACCCACATGCCGTATATACGGGGCCCTGCTGTGCTCAGATCGACAAATATCGACTCAAGAACATCGCCTGTAGGTCCTATATGGCCGTGGGTTGCATCTGGCTGGTATCAGAGCAATCCGCATGCCGTATATACGGAGCCCAGCTGTGCTAAGATCGACATATATCGACTCAAGAACATCGCCTGTAGATCCTATATGGCCGTAAGTTGCATCTGGCTGGTATCAGAGCTACCCCCATGCTGTATATACGGGGCCCAGCTGTGCTCAGATCGACATATATCGACTCAAGAACATCGCCTGTAGGTCCTATATGACCGTGGGTTGCAGCTGGCGGGTATCACAGCTACCCCCAAGCTTTATATACGTGGCCCAGCTGTGCTCAGATCGACATATATCGACTCAAGAACATCGCCTGTAGGTCCTATATGGCCGTGGGTTGCATCTGGCTGGTATCAGAGCCACCCACACGTATATACGGGGCCCAGCTGTGCTCAGATCGACATATATCGACTCAAGAACATCGCCTGTAGGTCCTATATGGCCGTGGGTTTCATCTGGCTGGTATCAGAGCTACCCCCTAGCTGTATATACGGCGCCCAGCTGTTCTCAGATCGACATATATCGACTCAAGAACATCGCCTGTAGGTCCTATATGGCCGTGGTTTGCATCTGGCTGGTATCAGAGCCACCCACATGCCGTATATACGGGGCCCTGCTGTGCTCAGATCGACAAATATCGACTCAAGAACATCGCCTGTAGGTCCTATATGGCCGTGGGTTGCATCTGGCTGGTATCAGAGCTACCCCCATGCTGTATATACGGCGCCCACCTGTGCTCAGATCGACTAATATCGACTCAAGAACATCGTCTGTAGATCTTATATGGCCGTGGGTTGCATCTGGCTGGTATCAGAGCTACCACCATGCTGTATATACGGCGCCCAGCTGTACTCAGATCCACATATATCGACTCAAGAACATCGCCTGTAGGTCCTATATGGCCGTGGTTTGCATCTGGCTGGTATCAGAGCCACCCACATGCCGTATATACGGGGCCCAGCTGTGCTCAGATCGACATATAATGACTCAAGAACATCGCCTGTAGGTCCTATATGGCCGTGGGTTGCAGCTGGCTGGTATCAGAGCTTCCCCCATGCTGTATATACGGGGCCCAGCTGTGCTCAGATCGACATATATCGACTCAAGAACCTCGCCTGTAGGTCCTATATGGCCGTGGGTTGCAGCTGGCTGGTATCACAGCTACCCCCATGCTTTATATACGTGGCCCAGCTGTGCTCAGATCGACATATATCGACTCAACAACATCGCCTGTAAGTCCTATATGGCCGTGGTTTGCATCTGGCTGATATCAGAGCCACCCACATGCTGCATATACAGGGCATAGCGGAGCTCAGATCGACATATATCGACTCAAGAACATCGCCTGTAGGTCCTATATGGCCGTGGGTTGCAGCTGGCTGGTATCAGAGCTTCCCCCATGCTGTATATACTGGGCCCAGCTGTGCTCAGATCGACATATATCGACTCAAGAACATCGCCTGTGGGTCCTATATGGCCGTGGGTTGCATCTGGCTGGTATCAGAGCAACCCACATGCCGTATATACGGGGCCCAGCTGTGCTCAGATCGACATATATCGACTCAAGAACATCGCCTGTAGGTCCTATATGGCCGTGGGTTGCAACTGGCTGGTATCAGAGCTACTCCCATGCTATATATACGGCGCCCATCTGTGCTCAGATCGACATATATCGCCTCAAGAACATCGCCTGTAGGTCCTATATGGCCATGGGTTGCATCTGGCTGGTATCAGAGCTACCCCCATGCTGTATATACGGGGCCCAGCTGTGCTCAGATCGACATATATCGACTCAAGAACCTCGCCTGTAGGTCCTATATGGCCGTGGGTTGCAGCTGGCTGGTATCACAGCTACCCCCATGCTTTATATACGTGGCCCAGCTGTGCTCAGATCGATATATATATATATATATCGACTCAAGAACATCGCCTGTAGGTCCTATATGGACGTGGATTGCATCTGGCTGGTATCAGAGCCACCCACATTCTGCATATACAGGGCATAGCGGAGCTCAGATCGACATATATTGACTCAAGAACATCGCCTGTAGGTCCTATATGGGCATAGGTTGCACCTGGCTGGTGTCGGAGCTGCCCCAATGCTGCATATACGGTGCATAGCAGTGCTCAGATCGACATATATCGGCTCAAGAACATCGCCTGTAGGTCCTATATGGCCGTAGGTTGCATCTGGCTGATATCAGAACCACCCACATGCCGTATATACGGGGCCGAGCTGTGCTCAGATCGACATATATCGACTCAAGAACATTGCCTGTAGGTCCTATATGGCTGTGGGTTGCATCTGGCAGGTATCAGAGCCACCCACAAGCCGTATATACGTGGCCCAGCTGTGCTCAGATCGACATATATCGACTCAACAACATCGCCTGTATGTCCTATATAGCCGTGGGTTGCATCTGTCTGGTATCAGAGCTACCCCATGCTGTATATATGGGGCCCAGCTGTGCTCAGATAGACATATATCGACTCAAGAACATCGCCTGTAGGTCCTATATAGCCGTGGGTTGCAGCTGGCTGGTATCACAGCTATCCCCAAGCTTTATATACGTGGCCCAGCTGTGCTCAGATCGACATATATCGACTCAAGAACATCGCCTGTAGGTCCTATATGGCCGTGGGCTTGCATCTGGCTGGTATCAGAGCCACCCACATGCTGTATATACAGGGCATAGCGGAGCTCAGATCGACATATATCGACTCAAGAACATCGCCGGTAGGTCCTATATGGGCATAGGTTGCACCTGGCTGGTGTCGGAGCTGCCCCAATGCTGCATATACGGTGCATAGCGGTGCTCAGATCGACATATATCGACTCAAGAACATCGCCTGTAGGTCTTATATGGGCATAGGTTGCACCTGGCTGGTGTCGGAGCTGCCCCAATGCTGCATATACATTGCATAGCGGTGCTCAGATCGACATATGTCGACTCAAGAACATCGCCTGTAGGTCCTATATGGCCGTAGGTTGCATCTGGCTGATATCAGAACCACCCACATGCCGTATATACGGGGCCCAGCTGTGCTCAGATCGACATATATCGACTCAAGAACCTCGCCTGTAGGTCCTATATGGCCGTGGGTTGCAGCTGGCTGGTATCACAGCTACCCCCATGCTTTATATACGTGGCCCAGCTGTGCTCAGATCGATATATATATATCGACTCAAGAACATCGCCTGTAGGTCCTATATGGCCGTGGATTGCATCTGGCTGGTATCAGAGCCACCCACATGCTGCATATACAGGGCATAGCGGAGCTCAGATCGACATATATTGACTGAAGAACATCGCCTGTAGGTCCTATATGGGCATAGGTTGCACCTGGCTGGTGTCGGAGCTGCCCCAATGCTGCATATACGGTGCATAGCAGTGCTCAGATAGACATATATCGACTCAAGAACATCGCCTGTAGGTCCTATATGGCCGTAGGTTGCATCTGGCTGATATCAGAACCACCCACATGCCGTATATACGGGGCCCAGCTGTGCTCAGATCGACATATATCGACTCAAGAACATTGCCTGTAGGTCCTATATGGCCGTGGGTTGCATCTGGCAGGAATCAGAGCCACCCACAAGCCGTATATACGTGGCCCAGCTGTGCTCAGATCGACATATATCGACTCAACAACATCGCCTGTATGTCCTATATAGCCGTGGGTTGCATCTGGCTGGTATCAGAGCCACCCACATGCCGTATATACGGGGCCCAGCTGTGCTCACATCGACATATATCGACTCAAGGACATTGCCTGTAGGTCCTATATGGCGGTGGGTTGCATCTAGCTGATATCAGAGCCACCCACATGCTGCATATACAGGGCATAGGGGAGCTCAGATCGACATATATCGACTCAAGAACATGGCCTGTAGGTCCTATATGGTCATAGGTTGCACCTGGCTAGTGTCGGAACTGCCCCATTGCTGCATATACGGTGAATAGCGGTGATCAGATCGACATATGTCGACTCAAGAACATCGCATGTAGGTCCTATATGGCCGTGGGTTGCATCTGGCTGATATCAGAGCCACCCACATGCCGTATATACGGGGCCCAGCTGTGCTCAGATCGACATATATCGACTCAAGAACATCTCCTGTGGGTCCTATATGGCCGTGGGTTACATCTGGCTGGTATCAGAGCAACCCACATGCCGTATATACGGGGCCCAGCTGTGCTCAGATCGACATATATCGACTCAAGAACCTCGCCTGTAGGTCCTATATGGCCGTGGGTTGCAGCTGGCTGGTATCACAGCTACCCCCATGCTTTATATACGTGGCCCAGCTGTGCTCAGATCGATATATATATCGACTCAAGAACATCGCCTGTAGGTCCTATATGGCCGTGGATTGCATCTGGCTGGTATCAGAGCCACCCACATGCTGCATATACAGGGCATAGCGGAGCTCAGATCGACATATATCGACTCAAGAACATCGCCTGTAGGTCCTATATGGGCATAGGTTGCACCTGGCTGGTGTCGGAACTGCCCCCTGCATATATGGTGCATAGCGGTGCTCAGATCGACATATATCGACTCAAGAACATCGCTTGTAGGTCCTATATGGCCGTAGGTTGCATCTGGCTGATATCAGAACCACCCACATGCCGTATATACGGGGCCCAGCTGTGCTCAGATCGACATATATCGACTCAAGAACATTGCCTGTAGGTCCTATATGGCCGTGGGTTGCATCTGGCAGGTATCAGAGCCACCCACAAGCCGTATATACGGGGCCCAGCTGTGCTCAGATCGACATATATCGACTCAAGAACATCGCCTGTAGGTCCTATATGGCCGTGGGTTGCATCTGGCTAGTATCAGAGCTACCCACATGCCGTATATACGGGGCCCAGCTATGCTCAGATCGACATATATCGACTCAAGAACGTCGCCTGTAGGTCCTATATGGCCGTGGGTTGCATCTGGCTGGTATCAGAGCTACACCCATGCTGTATATACGGCGCCCAGCTGTGCTCAGATCGACATATATCGACTCAAGAACATCGCCTGTAGGTCCTATATGGCCGTGGGTTACATCTTGCTGGTATCAGAGCTACCCCCATGCTGTATATACGGCGCCCAGCTGTGCTCAGATCGACATATATCGACTCAAGAACATCGCCTGTAGGTCCTACCTGGCCGTGGTTTGCATCTGGCTGGTATCAGAGCCACCCACATGCCGTATATACGGGGCCCTGCTGTGCTCAGATCGACAAATATCGACTCAAGAACATCGCCTGAAGGTACTATATGGCCGTGGGTTGCATCTGGCTGGTACCAGAGCTACCCCCATGCTGTATATACGGCGCCCAGCTGTGCTCAGATCGACATATATCGACTCAAGAACATCGCCTGTAGGTCCTATATGGCCGTGGGTTGTATCTGGCTGGTATCAGAGCTTCCCACATGCTGTATATACGGCGCCCAGCTGTACTCAGATCGACATATATCGACTCAAGAACATCGCCTGTAGGTCCTATATGGCCGTGGTTTGCATCTGGCTGGTATCAGAGCCACCCACATGCCGTATATACGGGGCCCACCCTTGCTCAGATCGACATATAATGACTCAAGAACATCGCCTGTAGGTCTTATATGGCCGTGGGTTGCATCTGGCTGGTATCAGAGCTACCCCCATGCCGTATATACGGGGCCCAGCTGTGCTCAGATCGACATATATCGACTCAAGAACATTTCCTGTAGGGCCTATATGGCCGTGGGTTGCATCTGGCTGGTATCAGAGCCACCCACATGCCGGATATACGGGGCCCGGCTGTGCTCAGATCGACATATATCGACTCAAGAACATCGCCTGTAGGTCCTATATGGCCTTGGGTTGCATCTGGCTGGTATCAGAGCTACCCCCATGGTGTATATACGTCGCCCAGCTGTGCTCAGATCGACATATATCGACTCAAGAACATTGCCTGTAGGTCCTATATAGCCATGGGTTGCATCTGGCTGGTATCAGAGCTACCCCCATGCTGTATATATGGGGCCCAGCTGTCCTCAGATCGACATATATCGACTCAAGAACATCGCCTGTGGGTCTTATATGGCCGTGGGTTGCAGCTGGCTGGTATCAGAGCCACCCACATGCTGCATATTCAGGACATAGCGGAGCTCAGATCGACATATATCGACTCAAGAACATCGCCTGTAGGTCCTATATGCCCGTGGGTTGCATCTGGCTGGTATCAGAGCCACCCACATGCCGTATATACGGGGCCCAGCTGTGCTCAGATCGACATATATCGACTCAAGAACATCGCCTGTAGGTCCTATATGGCCGTGGGTTGAATCTGGCTGGTATCAAAGCTACCCACATGCCGGATATACGGGGCCCGGCTGTGCTCAGATCGACATATAATGACTCAAGAACATCGCCTGTAGGTCCTATATGGCCGTGGGTTGCATCTGGCTGATATCAGAGCTACCCCCATGCCGTATATACGGGGCCCAGCTGTGCTCAGATCGACCTATATCGACTCAAGAACATCGCCTGTAGGTCCTATATAGCCGTGGGTTGCATCTGGCTGGTATCAGAGCCACCCACATGCCGTATATACGGGGCCCAGCTGTGCTCACATCGACATATATCGACTCAAGAACATTGCCTGTAGGTCCTATATGGCGGTGGGTTGCATCTGGCTGATATCAGAGCCACCCACATGCTGCATATACAGGGCATAGCGGAGCTCAGATCGACATATATCGACTCAAGAACATCGCCTGTAGGTCCTATATGGTCATAGGTTGCACCTGGCTAGTGTCGGAGCTGCCCCAATGCTGCATATACGGTGAATAGCGGTGATCAGATCGACATATGTCGACTCAAGAACATCGCATGTAGGTCCTATATGGCCGTGGGTTGCATCTGGCTGATATCAGAGCCACCCACATGCCGTATATACGGGGCCCAGCTGTGCTCAGATCGACATATATCGACTCAAGAACATCGCCTGTGGGTCCTATATGGCCGTGGGTTGCATCTGGCTGGTATCAGAGCAACCCACATGCCGTATATACGGGGCCCAGCTGTGCTCAGATCGACATATATCGATTCAAGAACATCGCCTGTAGGTCCTATATGGCCGTGGGTTGCAACTGGCTGGTATCAGAGCTACTCCCATGCTATATATACGGCGCCCATCTGTGCTCAGATCGACATATATCGCCTCAAGAACATCGCCTGTAGGTCCTATATGGCCGTGGGTTGCATCTGGCTGGTATCAGAGCTACCCCCATGCTGTATATACGGGGCCCAGCTGTGCTCAGATCGACATATATCGACTCAAGAACCTCGCCTGTAGGTCCTATATGGCCTTGGGTTGCATCTGGCTGGTATCAGAGCTACCCCCATGGTGTATATACGTCGCCCAGCTGTGCTCAGATCGACATATATCGACTCAAGAACATTGCCTGTAGGTCCTATATAGTCATGGGTTGCATCTGGCTGGTATCAGAGCTACCCCCATGCTGTATATATGGGGCCCAGCTGTCCTCAGATCGACATATATCGACTCAAGAACATCGCCTGTGGGTCTTATATGGCCGTGGGTTGCAGCTGGCTGGTATCAGAGCCACCCACATGCTGCATATTCAGGACATAGCGGAGCTCAGATCGACATATATCGACTCAAGAACATCGCCTGTAGGTCCTATATGCCCGTGGGTTGCATCTGGCTGGTATCAGAGCCACCCACATGCCGTATATACGGGGCCTAGCTGTGCTCAGATCGACATATATCGACTCAAGAACATCGCCTGTAGGTCCTATATGGCCGTGGGTTGAATCTGGCTGGTATCAAAGCTACCCACATGCCGGATATACGGGGCCCGGCTGTGCTCAGATCGACATATAATGACTCTAGAACATCGCCTGTAGGTCCTATATGGCCGTGGGTTGCATCTGGCTGATATCAGAGCTACCCCCATGCCGTATATACGGGGCCCAGCTGTGCTCAGATCGACCTATATCGACTCAAGAACATCGCCTGTAGGTCCTATATAGCCGTGGGTTGCATCTGGCTGGTATCAGAGCCACCCACATGCCGTATATACGGGGCCCAGCTGTGCTCACATCGACATATATCGACTCAAGAACATTGCCTGTAGGTCCTATATGGCGGTGGGTTGCATCTGGCTGATATCAGAGCCACCCACATGCTGCATATACAGGGCATAGCGGAGCTCAGATCGACATATATCGACTCAAGAACATCGCCTGTAGGTCCTATATGGTCATAGGTTGCACCTGGCTAGTGTCGGAGCTGCCCCAATGCTGCATATACGGTGAATAGCGGTGATCAGATCGACATATGTCGACTCAAGAACATCGCATGTAGGTCCTATATGGCCGTGGGTTGCATCTGGCTGATATCAGAGCCACCCACATGCCGTATATACGGGGCCCAGCTGTGCTCAGATCGACATATATCGACTCAAGAACATCGCCTGTGGGTCCTATATGGCCGTGGGTTGCATCTGGCTGGTATCAGAGCAACCCACATGCCGTATATACGGGGCCCAGCTGTGCTCAGATCGACATATATCGATTCAAGAACATCGCCTGTAGGTCCTATATGGCCGTGGGTTGCAACTGGCTGGTATCAGAGCTACTCCCATGCTATATATACGGCGCCCATCTGTGCTCAGATCGACATATATCGCCTCAAGAACATCACCTGTAGGTCCTATATGGCCGTGGGTTGCATCTGGCTGGTATCAGAGCTACCCCCATGCTGTATATACGGGGCCCAGCTGTGCTCAGATCGACATATATCGACTCAAGAACCTCGCCTGTAGGTCCTATATGGCCGTGGGTTGCAGCTGGCTGGTATCACAGCTACCCCCATGCTTTATATACGTGGCCCAGCTGTGCTCAGATCGATATATATATATATATATATATATATATATATATATATATATATATCGACTCAAGAACATCGCCTGTAGGTCCTATATGGCCGTGGATTGCATCTGGCTGGTATCAGAGCCACCCACATGCTGCATATACAGGGCATAGCGGAGCTCAGATCGACATATATTGACTCAAGAACATCGCCTGTAGGTCCTATATGGGCATAGGTTGCACCTGGCTGGTGTCGGAGCTGCCCCAATGCTGCATATACGGTGCATAGCGGTGCTCAGATCGACATATATCGACTCAAGAACATCGCCTGTAGGTCCTATATGGCCGTAGGTTGCATCTGGCTGATATCAGAACCACCCACATGCCGTATATACGGGGCCCAGCTGTGCTCAGATCGACATATATCGACTCAAGAACATTGCCTGTAGGTCCTATATGGCCGTGGGTTGCATCTGGCTGGTATCAGAGCCACCCACATGCCGTATATACGGGGCCCTGCTGTGCTCAGATCGACAAATATCGACTCAAGAACATCGCCTGTAGGTCCTATATGGCCGTGGGTTGCATCTGGCTGGTATCAGAGCCACCCACATGCCGTATATACAGGGCCCAGCTGTCCTCAGATCGACATATATCGACTCAAGAACATCACCTGTGGGTCCTATATGGCCGTGGGTTGCATCTGGCTGGTATCAAAGCTACCCACATGCCGTATATACGGGGCCCAGCTGTGCTCAGATCGACAAATATCGACTCAAGAACATCGCCTGTAGGTCCTATATGGCCGTGGGTTGCATCTGGCTGGTATCAGAGCCACCCACATGCCGTATATACGGGGCCCAGCTGTGCTCAGATCGACATATATCGACTCAAGAACATCGCCTGTAAGTCCTATATGGCCGTGGGTTGCATCTGGCTGGTATCAAAGCTACCCCCATGCTGTATATACGGGGCCCAGCTGTGCTCAGATCGACAAATATCGACTCAAGAACATCGCCTGTAGGTCCTATATGACCGTGGGTTGCATCTGGCTGGTATCAGAGCCACCCACATGCCGTATATACAGGGCCCAGCTGTGCTCAGATCGACATATATCGACCCAAGAACATCACCTGTGGGTCCTATATGACCGTGGGTTGCATCTGGCTGGTATCAGAGCTACCCACATGCCGTATATACGGGGCCCAGCTGTGCTCAGATCGACATATATCGACTCAAGAACATCGCCTGTAGGTCCTATATGGCCATGGGTTGCATCTGGCTGGTATCAGAGCCACCCACATGCCTTATATACGGGGCCCAGCTGTACTCAAATCGACATATATCGACTCAAGAACATCGCCTGTAGGTCCTATATGGCCGTAGGTTGAATCTGGCTGGTATCAGAGCTACCCCCATGGTGTATATACGGCGCCCAGCTGTGCTCAGATCGACATATATCGACTCAAGAACATCGCCTGTAGGTCCTATATGGGCATAGGTTGCACCTGGCTGGTGACGGAGCTGCCCCAAGGCTGCATATACGGTGCATAGCGGTGCTCAGATCGACATATATCGACTCAAGAACATCGCCTGTAGGTCCTATATGGGTGTGGGTTGCATCTGGCTGAGATCAGAGCCACCCACATGCCGTATATACGGGGCCCAGCTGTGCTCAGATCGACATATATGGACTCAAGAACATCGCCTGTAGGTCCTATATGGCCGTGGGTTGCATCTGGCTGGTATCAGAGCAATCCGCATGCCGTATATACGGAGCCCAGCTGTGCTAAGATCGACATATATCGACTCAAGAACATCGCCTGTAGATCCTATATGGCCGTGGGTTGCATCTGGCTGGTATCAGAGCTACCCCCATGCTGTATATACGGGGCCCAGCTGTGCTCAGATCGACATATATCGACTCAAGAACATCGCCTGTAGGTCCTATATGGCCGTGGGTTGCATCTGGCTGGTATCAGAGCCACCCACACGTATATACGGGGCCCAGCTGTGCTCAGATCGACATATATCGACTCAAGAACATCGCCTGTAGGTCCTATATGGCCGTGGGTTGCATCTGGCTGGTATCAGAGCTACCCCCTAGCTGTATATACGGCGCCCAGCTGTTCTCAGATCGACATATATCGACTCAAGAACATCGCCTGTAGGTCCTATATGGCCGTGGTTTGCATCTGGCTGGTATCAGAGCCACCCACATGCCGTATATACGGGGCCCTGCTGTGCTCAGATCGACAAATATCGACTCAAGAACATCGCCTGTAGGTCCTATATGGCCGTGGGTTGCATCTGGCTGGTATCAGAGCTACCCCCATGCTGTATATACGGCGCCCACCTGTGCTCAGATCGACTAATATCGACTCAAGAACATCGTCTGTAGATCTTATATGGCCGTGGGTTGCATCTGGCTGGTATCAGAGCTACCACCATGCTGTATATACGGCGCCCAGCTGTACTCAGATCCACATATATCGACTCAAGAACATCGCCTGTAGGTCCTATATGGCCGTGGTTTGCATCTGGCTGATATCAGAGCCACCCACATGCTGCATATACAGGGCATAGCGGAGCTCAGATCGACATATATCGACTCAAGAACATCGCCTGTAGGTCCTATATGGCCGTGGGTTGCAGCTGGCTGGTATCAGAGCTTCCCCCATGCTGTATATACTGGGCCCAGCTGTGCTCAGATCGACATATATCGACTCAAGAACATCGCCTGTGGGTCCTATATGGCCGTGGGTTGCATATGGCTGGTATCAGAGCAACCCACATGCGGTATATACGGGGCCCAGCTGTGCTCAGATCGACATATATCGACTCAAGAACATCGCCTGTAGGTCCTATATGGCCGTGGGTTGCAACTGGCTGGTATCAGAGCTACTCCCATGCTATATATACGGCGCCCGTCTGTGCTCAGATCGACATATATCGCCTCAAGAACATCGCCTGTAGGTCCTATATGGCCATGGGTTGCATCTGGCTGGTATCAGAGCTACCCCCATGCTGTATATACGGGGCCCAGCTGTGCTCAGATCGACATATATCGACTCAAGAACCTCGCCTGTAGGTCCTATATGGCCGTGGGTTGCAGCTGGCTGGTATCACAGCTACCCCCATGCTTTATATACGTGGCCCAGCTGTGCTCAGATCGATATATATATATATATATATATCGACTCAAGAACATCGCCTGTAGGTCCTATATGGCCGTGGATTGCATCTGGCTGGTATCAGAGCCACCCACATGCTGCATATACAGGGCATAGCGGAGCTCAGATCGACATATATTGACTCAAGAACATCGCCTGTAGGTCCTATATGGGCATAGGTTGCACCTGGCTGGTGTCGGAGCTGCCCCAATGCTGCATATACGGTGCATAGCAGTGCTCAGATCGACATATATCGACTCAAGAACATCGCCTGTAGGTCCTATATGTCCGTGGGTTGCATCTGGCTGGTATCAGAGCTACCCCCATGCTGTACATAGGGCGCCCAGCTGTGCTCAGATCGACATTTATCGACTCAAGAACATCGCCTGTAGGTCCTATAGGGCCGTGGGTTGCATCTGGCTCGTATCAGAGCTACCCCCATGCTGTATATACGGCGCCCAGCTGTGCTCAGATCGACATATATCGACTCAAGAACATCGCCTGTAGGTCCTACATGGCCGTGGTTTGCATCTGGCTGGTATCAGATCCAGCCACATGCCGTATATACGGGGCCCTGCTGTGCTCAGATCGACAAATATCGACTCAAGAACATCGTCTGTAGGTCCTATATGGCCGTGCGTTGCATCTGGCTGGTATCAGAGCTACCCCCATGCTGTATATACGGCGCCCAGCTGTGTTCAGATCGACATATATCGACTCAAGAACATCGCCTGTAGGTCCTATATGGCCGTGGGTTGCATCTGGCTGGTATCAGAGCTTCCCACATGCTGTATATACGGCGCCCAGCTGTACTCAGATCGACATATATCGACTCAAGAACATCGCCTGTAGGTCCTATATGGCCGTGGTTTGCATCTGGCTGGTATCAGAGCCACCCACATGCCGTATATACGGGGCCCAGCTGTGCTCAGATCGACATATAATGAATTAAGAACATCGCCTGTAGGTCCTATATGGCCGTGGGTTGCATCTGGCTGGTATCAGAGCTACCCCCATGCCGTATATACGAGGCCCAGCTGTGCTCAGATCGAGATATATCGACTCAAGAACATTGCCTGTAGGTCCTATAAGGCCGTATGTTGCAGCTGGCTGGTATCAGAGCCACCCACATGCCGGATATACGGGGCCCGGCTGTGCTCAGATCGACATATATCGACTCAAGAACATCGCCTGTAGGTCCTATATGGCCTTGGGTTACATCTGGCTGGAATCAGAGCTACCCCCATGGTGTATATACGTCGCCCAGCTGTGCTGAGATCGACATATATCGACTCAAGAACATTGCCTGTAGGTCCTGTATAGCCGTGGGTTGCATCTGGCTGGTATCAGAGCTACCCCCATGCTGTAGATATGGGGCCCGCTGTCCTCAGATCGACATATATCGACTCAAGAACATCGCCTGTGGGTCTTATATGGCCGTGGGTTGCAGCTGGCTGGTATCAGAGCCACCCACATGCTGCATATACAGGGCATAGCGGAGCTCAGATCGACATATATCGACTCAAGAACATCGCCTGTAGGTCCTATATGGCCGTGGGTTGCATCTGGCTGGTATCAGAGCCACCCACATGCCGTATATACGGGGCCCAGCTGTGCTCAGATCGACATATATGGACTCAAGAACATCGCCTGTACGTCCTATATGGCCGTGGGTTGAATCTGGTTGGTATCAAAGCTACCCCCATGCTGTATATACGGGGCCCAGCAGTGCTCAGATCGACATATATCGACTCAAGAACATCGCCTGTAGGTCCTATATGGCCGTGGGTTGCATCTGGCTGGTATCAGAGCCACCCACACGCTGCATATACAGGGCATAGCGGAGCTCAGATCGACTTATAACGACTCAAGAACATCGCCTGTAGGTCCTATATGGGCATAGGTTGCACCTGGCTGGTGTCGGAGCTGCCCCAATGCTGCATATACGGTGCTCAGATCGACATATATCGACTCAAGAAGATCGCCTGTAGGTCCTATATGGCCGTATACATGCCGTATATAGGGGGCCCAGTTGTGCTCAGATCGACATATATTGACTCAAGAACATCGGCTGTAGGTCCTATATGGCCGTGGGTTGCATCTCGCTGGTATCAGAGCCACCCACGTGCCGTATATACGGGGCCCAATTGTTCTCAGATCGACATATATCGACTCAAGAACATCGTCTGTAGGTCCTATATGGCCGCGGGTTGCATCTGGCTGGTATCAGAGCCACCCCCATGCTGTATATACGGCGCCCAGCTGTGCTCAGTTCGACATATATCGACTCAAGAACATCGCTTGTAGGTCCTATATGGCCGTGGTTTGCATCTGGCTGGTATCAGAGCCACCCACATGCCGTATATACGGGGCCCAGCTGTGCTCAGATCGACATATAATGACTCAAGAACATCGCCTGTAGGTCCTATATGGCCGTGGGTTGCATCTGGCTGGTATCAGAGCCACCCACATGGCGTATATACGGGCCCAGCTGTGCTCAGATCGACATATATCGACTCAAGAACATCGCCTGTAGGTCCTATATGGCCGTAGGTTGCATCTGGCTGGTATCAGAGCTACCCCCATGGTGTATATACAGCGCCCAGCTGTACTCAGATCGATATATATCGACTCAAGAACATTGCCTGTAGATCCTATATTGCCGTGGGTTGCATCTGGCTGGCATCAGAGCTACCCCCATGCTGTAGATATGGGGCCCAGCTGTGCTCAGATCGACATATATCGACTCAAGAACATCGCCTGTAGGTCCTATATGGCCGTGGGTTGCATCTGGCTGGTATCAGAGCCACACAGGTGCTGCATATACAGGGCGTAGCGGAGCTCAGATCGACATATATCGACTCAAGAACATCGCCTGTAGGTCCTATATGGGCGTAGGTTGGACCTGGCTGGTGTCGGAGCTGCCACAATGCTGCATATACGGTACATAGCGGTGCTCAGAACGACATATATCGACTCAGGAATATCTCCTGTAGGTCCCAAATGGCCGTGTGTTGCATCTGGCTGATATCAGAGCCACCCACATGCCGTATATACGGCGCCCAGCTGTGCTCAGATCGACATATATCGACTCAAGAACATTGCCTGTAGGTCCTATATGGCCGTGGGTTGCATCTGTCTGGTATCAGAGCTACCCCCATGCTGTATATACTTAGCCCAGCTGTGCTCAGATCAACATATATCGACTCAAGAACATCGCCTGTAGGTCCTATATGGCCGTAGGCTGCATCTGGCTGGTATCAGAGCTACCTCCATGGTGTATATACGGCGCCCAGCTGTGCTCAGATCGACATATATCGACTCAAGTACATTGACTGTAGGTCCTATATGGCCGTGGGTTGCATCTGGCTGGTATCAGAGCTAACCCCATACTGTATATACGTGGCCCAGCTGTGCTCAGATCGACATATATCGACTCAAGAACATCGCCTGTAGGTCCTATATAGCCGTGGGTTACATCTGGCTGGTATCAGAGCCACCCACGTGCTGCATATACAGGGCGTAACGGAGCTCAGATCGACATATATTGACTCAAGAACATCGCCTGTAGGTCCTATATGGGCATAGGTTGCACTTGGCTGGTGTCGGAGCTGCCCCAATGCTGCATATACGGTGCATAGCGGTGCTCAGATCGACATATATCGACTCAAGAACATTGCCTGTAGGTCCAATATGGCCGTGGGTTGCATCTGGCTGATATCAAAGCCACCCACCTGCTGCATATACAGGGCATAGCGGAGCTCAGATCGACATATATCGACTCAAGAACATCGCCTGTGGGTCCTATATGGGCATAGGTTGCACCTGGCTGGTGTCGGAGCTGCCCCAATGCTGCATATATGGTGCATAGCGGTGATCAGATCGACATATATCGACTCAAGAACATCGCATGTAGGTCCTATATGGCCGTGGGTTGCATCTGGCTGATATCAGAGCCACCCACATGCCGTATATACAGGACCCAGCTGTGCTCAGATCGACATATATCGACTCAAGAACAGCGCCTGTAGGTCCTATATGGCCGTGGGTTGCATCTGGCTGGTATCAGAGCCACCCACATCCCGTATATACGGGGCCCAGCTGTGCTCAGATCGACATATATCGACTCAAGAACATCGCCTGTAGGTTCAATATGGGCATAGGTTGCACCTGGCTGGTGTCGGAGCTGCCACAATGCTGCATATACGGTGCATAGCGGTGCTCAGATCGACATATATCGACTCAAGAACATCGCCCGTAGGTCCTATATGGCCGTGGGTTGCATCTGGCTGATATCAAAGCCACCCACCTGCTGCATATACAGGGCATAGCGGAGCTCAGATCGACATATATCGACTCAAGAACATCGCCTGTGGGTCCTATATGGGCATAGGTTGCACCTGGCTGGTGTCGGAGCTGCCCCAATGCTGCATATATGGTGCATAGCGGTGATCAGATCGACATATATCGACTCAAGAACATCGCCTGTAGGTCCTATATGGCCGTGGGTTGCATCTGGCTGGTATCAGAGCTACCCCCATGCTGTATATACGGGGCCCAGCTGTGCTCAGATCGACATATATCGACTCAAGAACCTCGCCTGTAGGTCCTATATGGCCGTGGGTTGCAGCTGGCTGGTATCACAGCTACCCCCATGCTTTATATACGTGGCCCAGCTGTGCTCAGATCGATATATATATATATATATATATATATATATATATATATATATATATATATATATATATATATATATATATATCGACTCAAGAACATCGCCTGTAGGTCCTATATGGCCGTGGATTGCATCTGGCTGGTATCAGAGCCACCCACATGCTGCATATACAGGGCATAGCGGAGCTCAGATCGACATATATCGACTCAAGAACATCGCCTGTAGGTCCTATATGGCCGTGGGTTGCAGCTGGCTGGTATCAGAGCTTCCCCCATGATGTATATACTGGGCCCAGCTGTGCTCAGATCGACATATATCGACTCAAGAACATCGCCTGTGGGTCCTATATGGCCGTGGGTTGCATCTGGCTGGTATCAGAACAACCCACATGCCGTATATACGGAGCCCAGCTGTGCTCAGATCGACATATATCGACTCAAGAACATCGCCTGTAGGTCCTATATGGCCGTGGGTTGCAACTGGCTGGTATCAGAGCTACTCCCATGCTATATATACGGCGCCCATCTGTGCTCAGATCGACATATATCGCATCAAGAACATCGCCTGTAGGTCCTATATGGCCGTGGATTGCATCTGGCTGGTATCAGAGCCACCCACATGCCGTATATACGGGGCCCAGCTGTGCTCAGATCGACATATATCGACTCAAGAACATCGCCTGTAGGTCCTATATGGCCGTGGGTTGCATCTTGCTGGTATCAAAACTACCCCCATGCTGTATATACGGGGCCCAGCTGTGCTGAGATCGACATATATCGACTCAAGAACATCGCCTGTAGGTCCTATATGGTCGTGGATTGCAGCTGGCTGGTATCAGAGCTTCCCGCATGCTGTATATACGTGGCCCAGCTGTGCTCAGATCGACATATATCGACTCAAGAACATCGCCTGTAGGTCCTATATGGCCGTGGGTTGCACCTGGCTGGTATCAGAGCTACCCCCATGCTGTATATACGGCGCCCAGCTGTGCTCAGATCGACAAATATCGACTCAAGAACATCGCCTGTAGGTCCTATATGGCCGTGGGTTGCATCTGGCTGGTATCAGAGCCACCCACATGCCGTATATACAGGGCCCAGCTGTGCTTAGATCGACATATATCGACTCAAGAGCATCACCTGTGGGTCCTATATGGCCGTGGGTTGCATCTGGCTGGTATCAGAGCCACCCACATGCCGTATATACAGGGCCAAGCTGTGCTCAGATCTACATATATCGACTCAAGAACATCGCCTGTAGGTCCTATATGGCCGTGGGTTGCATCTGGCTGGTATCAGAGCCACCCACATGCCGTATATACGGGGCCCTGCTGTGCTCAGATCGACAAATATCGACTCAAGAACATCGCCTGTAGGTCCTATATGGCCGTGGGTTGCATCTGGCTGGTATCAGAGCAATCTGCATGCCGTATATACGGAGCCCAGCTGTGCTAAGATCGACATATATCGACTCAAGAACATCGCCTGTAGATCCTATATGGCCGTGGGTTGCATCTGGCTGGTATCAGAGCTACCCCCATGCTGTATATACGGGGCCCAGCTGTGCTCAGATCGACATATATCGACTCAAGAACATCGCCTGTAGGTCCTATATGACCGTGGGTTGCAGCTGGCTGGTATCACAGCTACCCCCAAGCTTTATATACGTGGCCCAGCTGTGCTCAGATCGACATATATCGACTCAAGAACATCGCCTGTAGGTCCTATATGGCCGTGGGTTGCATCTGGCTGGTATCAGAGCCACCCACACGTATATACGGGTCCCAGCTGTGCTCAGATCGACATATATCGACTCAAGAACATCGCCTGTAGGTCTTATATGGCCGTGGGTTTCATCTGGCTGGTATCAGAGCTACCCCCTAGCTGTATATACGGCGCCCAGCTGTTCTCAGATCGACATATATCGACTCAAGAACATCGCCTGTAGGTCCTATATGGCCGTGGTTTGCATCTGGCTGGTATCAGAGCCACCCACATGCCGTATATACGGGGCCCAGCTGTGCTCAGATCGACATATAATGACTCAAGAACATCGCCTGTAGGTCCTATATGGCCGTGGGTTGCAGCTGGCTGGTATCAGAGCTTCCCCCATGCTGTATATACGGGGCCCAGCTGTGCTCAGATCGACATATATCGACTCAAGAACCTCGCCTGTAGGTCCTATATGGCCGTGGGTTGCAGCTGGCTGGTATCACAGCTACCCCCATGCTTTATATACGTGGCCCAGCTGTGCTCAGATCGACATATATCGACTCAACAACATCGCCTGTAGGTCCTATATGGCCGTGGTTTGCATCTGGCTGATATCAGAGCCACCCACATGCTGCATATACAGGGCATAGCGGAGCTCAGATCGACATATATCGACTCAAGAACATCGCCTGTAGGTCCTATATGGCCGTGGGTTGCAGCTGGCTGGTATCAGAGCTTCCCCCATGCTGTATATACTGGGCCCAGCTGTGCTCAGATCGACATATATCGACTCAAGAACATCGCCTGTGGGTCCTATATGGCCGTGGGTTGCATCTGGCTGGTATCAGAGCAACCCACATGCCGTATATACGGGGCCCAGCTGTGCTCAGATCGACATATATCGACTCAAGAACATCGCCTGTAGGTCCTATATGGCCGTGGGTTGCAACTGGCTGGTATCAGAGCTACTCCCATGCTATATATACGGCGCCCATCTGTGCTCAGATCGACATATATCGCATCAAGAACATCGCCTGTAGGTCCTATATGGCCATGGGTTGCATCTGGCTGGTATCAGAGCTACCCCCATGCTGTATATACGGGGCCCAGCTGTGCTCAGATCGACATATATCGACTCAAGAACCACGCCTGTAGGTCCTATATGGCCGTGGGTTGCAGCTGGCTGGTATCACAGCTACCCCCATGCTTTATATACGTGGCCCAGCTGTGCTCAGATCGATATATATATATATATATATCGACTCAAGAACATCGCCTGTAGGTCCTATATGGCCGTGGATTGCATCTGGCTGGTATCAGAGCCACCCACATGCTGCATATACAGGGCATAGCGGAGCTCAGATCGACATATATTGACTCAAGAACATCGCCTGTAGGTCCTATATGGGCATAGGTTGCACCTGGCTGGTGTCGGAGCTGTCCCAATGCTGCATATACGGTGCATAGCAGTGCTCAGATCGACATATATCGACTCAAGAACATCGCCTGTAGGTCCTATATGGCCGTAGGTTGCATCTGGCTGATATCAGAACCACCCACATGCCGTATATACGGGGCCGAGCTGTGCTCAGATCGACATATATCGACTCAAGAACATTGCCTGTAGGTCCTATATGGCCGTGGGTTGCATCTGTCTGGTATCAGAGCTACCCCCATGCTGTATATATGGGGCCCAGCTGTGCTCAGATAGACATATATCGACTCAAGAACATCGCCTGTAAGTCCTATATAGCCGTGGGTTGCAGCTGGCTGGTATCACAGCTACCCCCAAGCTTTATATACGTGGCCCAGCTGTGCTCAGATCGACATATATCGACTCAAGAACATCGCCTGTAGGTCCTATATGGCCGTGGGTTGCATCTGGCTGGTATCAGAGCCACCCACATGCTGTATATACAGGGCATAGCGGAGCTCAGATCGACATATATCGACTCAAGAACATCGCCGGTAGGTCCTATATGGGCATAGGTTGCACCTGGCTGGTGTCGGAGCTGCCCCAATGCTGCATATACGGTGCATAGCGGTGCTCAGATCGACATATATCGACTCAAGAACATCGCCTGTAGGTCTTATATGGGCATAGGTTGCACATGGCTGGTGTCGGAGCTGCCCCAATGCTGCATATACATTGCATAGCGGTGCTCAGATCGACATATGTCGACTCAAGAACATCGCATGTAGGTCCTATATGGCCGTGGGTTGCATCTGGCTGATATCAGAGCCACCCACATGCCGTATATACGGGGCCCAGCTGTGCTCAGATCGACATATATCGACTCAAGAACATCTACTGTGGGTCCTATATGGCCGTGGGTTACATCTGGCTGGTATCAGAGCAACCCACATGCCGTATATACGGGGCCCAGCTGTGCTCAGATCGACATATATCGACTCAAGAACCTCGCCTGTAGGTCCTATATGGCCGTGGGTTGCAGCTGGCTGGTATCACAGCTACCCCCATGCTTTATATACGTGGCCCAGCTGTGCTCAGATCGATATATATATATCGACTCAAGAACATCGCCTGTAGGTCCTATATGGCCGTGGATTGCATCTGGCTGGTATCAGAGCCACCCACATGCTGCATATACAGGGCATAGCGGAGCTCAGATCGACATATATCGACTCAAGAACATCGCCTGTAGGTCCTATATGGGCATAGGTTGCACCTGGCTGGTGTCGGAGCTGCCCCAATGCTGCATATATGGTGCATAGCGGTGCTCAGATCGACATATATCGACTCAAGAACATCGCTTGTAGGTCCTATATGGCCGTAGGTTGCATCTGGCTGATATCAGAACCACCCACATGCCGTATACACGGGGCCCAGCTGTGCTCAGATCGACATATATCGACTCAAGAACATTGCCTGTAGGTCCTATATGGCCGTGGGTTGCATCTGGCTAGTATCAGAGCTACCCACATGCCGTATATACGGGGCCCAGCTATGCTCAGATCGACATATATCGACTCAAGAACGTCGCCTGTAGGTCCTATATGGCCGTGGGTTGCATCTGGCTGGTATCAGAGCTACACCCATGCTGTATATACGGCGCCCAGCTGTGCTCAGATCGACATATATCGACTCAAGAACATCGCCTGTAGGTCCTATATGGCCGTGGGTTACATCTTGCTGGTATCAGAGCTACCCCCATGCTGTATATACGGCGCCCAGCTGTGCTCAGATCGACATATATCGACTCAAGAACATCGCCTGTAGGTCCTACCTGGCCGTGGTTTGCATCTGGCTGGTATCAGAGCCACCCACATGCCGTATATACGGGGCCCTGCTGTGCTCAGATCGACAAATATCGACTCAAGAACATCGCCTGTAGGTACTATATGGCCGTGGGTTGCATCTGGCTGGTACCAGAGCTACCCCCATGCTGTATATACGGCGCCCAGCTGTGCTCAGATCGACATATATCGACTCAAGAACATCGCCTGTAGGTCCTATATGGCCGTGGGTTGTATCTGGCTGGTATCAGAGCTTCCCACATGCTGTATATACGGCGCCCAGCTGTACTCAGATCGACATATATCGACTCAAGAACATCGCCTGTAGGTCCTATATGGCCGTGGTTTGCATCTGGCTGGTATCAGAGCCACCCACATGCCGTATATACGGGGCCCAGCCTTGCTCAGATCGACATATAATGACTCAAGAACATCGCCTGTAGGTCCTATATGGCCGTGGGTTGCATCTGGCTGGTATCAGAGCTACCCCCATGCCGTATATACGGGGCCCAGCTGTGCTCAGATCGACATATATCGACTCAAGAACATTTCCTGTAGGGCCTATATGGCCGTGGGTTGCATCTGGCTGGTATCAGAGCAACCCACATGCCGGATATACGGGGCCCGGCTGTGCTCAGATCGACATATATCGACTCAAGAACATCGCCTGTAGGTCCTATATGGCCTTGGGTTGCATCTGGCTGGTATCAGAGCTACCCCCATGGTGTATATACGTCGCCCAGCTGTGCTCAGATCGACATATATCGACTCAAGAACATTGCCTGTAGGTCCTATATAGCCATGGGTTGCATCTGGCTGGTATCAGAGCTACCCCCATGCTGTATATATGGGGCCCAGCTGTCCTCAGATCGACATATATCGACTCAAGAACATCGCCTGTGGGTCTTATATGGCCGTGGGTTGCAGCTGGCTGGTATCAGAGCCACCCACATGCTGCATATTTAGGACATAGCGGAGCTCAGATCGACATATATCGACTCAAGAACATCGCCTGTAGGTCCTATATGCCCGTGGGTTGCATCTGGCTGGTATCAGAGCCACCCACATGCCGTATATACGGGGCCCAGCTGTGCTCAGATCGACATATATCGACTCAAGAACATCGCCTGTAGGTCCTATATGGCCGTGGGTTGAATCTGGCTGGTATCAAAGCTACCCATATGCCGGATATACGGGGCCCGGCTGTGCTCAGATCGACATATAATGACTCAAGAACATCGCCTGTAGGTCCTATATGGCCGTGGGTTGCATCTGGCTGATATCAGAGCTACCCCCATGCCGTATATACGGGGCCCAGCTGTGCTCAGATCGGATTATATCGACTCAAGAACATTGCCTGTAGGTCCTATATGGCCGTGGGTTGCATCTGGCTGGTATCAGAGCCACCCACATGCCGGATATACGGGGCCCGGCTGTGCTCAGATCGACATATATCGACTCAAGAACATCGCTTGTAGGTCCTATATGGCCTTGGGTTGCATCAGGCTGGTATCAGAGCTACCCCCATGGTGTATATACGTCGCCCAGCTGTGCTCAGATCGACATATATCGACTGAAGAACATTGCATGTAGGTCCTATATAGCCGTGGGTTGCATCTGGCTGGTATCAGAGCTACCCCCATGCTGTATATATGGGGCCCAGCTGTCCTCAGATCGACATATATCGACTCAAGAACATCGCCTGTGGGTCTTATATGGCCGTGGGTTGCATCTGGCTGGTATCAGAGCCACCCACATGCCGTATATACGGGGCCCAGCTGTGCTCATATCGACATATATCGACTCAAGAACATCGCCTGTAGGTCCTATATGGCCGTGGGTTGAATCTGGCTGGTATCAAAGCTACCACCATGCTGTATATACGGGGCCCAGCTGTGCTCAGATCGACATATATCGACTCAAGAACATCGCCTGTAGGTCCTATATGGCCGTGGGTTGCATCTGGCTGGTATCAGAGCCACCCACACGCTGCATATACAGGGCATAGCGGAGCTCAGATCGATTTATATCGACTCAAGAACATCGCCTGTAGGTCCTATATGGGCATAGGTTGCACCTGGCTGGTGTCGGAGCTGTCCCAATGCTGCATATATGGTGCATAGCTGTGATCAGATCGACATATATCGACTCAAGAACATCGCCTGTAGGTCCTATATGGCCGTGGGTTGCATCTGGCTGGTATCAGAGACACCCACACGCTGCATATACAGGGCATAGCGGAGCTCAGATCGACTTATATCGACTCAAGAACATCGCCTGTAGGTCCTATATGGTAATAGGTTGCACCTGGCTGGTGTCGGAGCTGCCCCAATGCTGCATATACGGTGCTCAGATCGACATATATCGACTAAAGAACATCGCCTGTGGGTCCTATATGGTCGTGGGTTGAATCTGGCTGGTATCAGAGCTACCCTCATGCTGTATATACGCCGCCCAGCTGTGCTCAGATCGACATATATCGACTCAAGAACATCGCCTGTAGGTCCTATATGGCCGTGGGTTGCAGCTGGCTAGTATCACAGCTACCCCCATGCTTTATATACGTGGCCCAGCTGTGCTCAGATCGATATATATCGACTCAAGAACATCGCCTGTAGGTCCTATATGGCCGTGGATTGCATCAGGCTGGTATCAGAGCCACCCTCATGCTGCATATACAGGGCATAGCGGAGGTCAGATCGACATATATCGACTCAAGAACATCGCCTGTAGGTCCTATATGGGCATTGGTTGCACCTGGCTGGTGTCGGAGCTGCCCCAATGCTGCATTTACGGTGCATAGCGGTGCTCAGATCGACATATATTGACTCAAGAACATCGCCTGTAGGTCCTATATGGCCGTAGGTTGCATCTGGCTGATATCAGAACCACCCACATGCCGTATATACGGGGCCCAGCTGTGCTCAGATCGACATATGTCGACTCAAGAACATTGCCTATAGGTCCAATATGGCCGTGGGTTGCATCTGGCTGATATCAAAGCCACCCACATGCTGCATATACAGGGCATAGCGGAGCTCAGATCGACATATATCGACTCAAGAACATCGCCTGTAGGTCCTATATGGTCATAGGTTGCACCTGGCTAGTGTCGGAGCTGCCCCAATGCTGCATATGCGGTGAATAGCGGTGATCAGATCGACATATGTCGACTCAAGAACATCGCATGTAGGTCCTATATGGCCGTGGGTTGCATCTGGCTGATATCAGAGCCACCCACATGCCGTATATACGGGGCCCAGCTGTGCTCATATCGACATATAATGACTCAAGAACATCGCCTGTAGGTCCTATATGGCCGTGGGTTGCAGCTGGCTGGTATCAGAGCTTCCCCCATGCTGTATATACGGGGCCCGGCTGTGCTCAGATCGACATATATCGACTCAAGAACATCTCCTGTGGGTCCTATATGGCCGTGGGTTGCATCTGGCTGGTATCAGAGCTACCACCATGCTGTATATACGGCGCCCAGCTGTACTCAGATCCACATATATCGACTCAAGAACATCGCCTGTAGGTCCTATATGGCCGTGGTTTGCATCTGGCTGGTATCAGAGCCACCCACATGCCGTATATACGGGGCCCAGCTGTGCTCATATCGACATATAATGACTCAAGAACATCGCCTGTAGGTCCTATATGGCCGTGGGTTGCAGCTGGCTGGTATCAGAGCTTCCCCCATGCTGTATATACGGGGCCCGGCTGTGCTCAGATCGACATATATCGACTCAAGAACCTCGCCTGTAAGTCCTATATGGCCGTGGGTTGCAGCTGGCTGGTATCACAGCTACCCCCATGCTTTATATACGTGGCCCAGCTGTGCTCAGATCGATATATATATATATATATATATATCGACTCAAGAACAACGCCTGTAGGTCCTATATGGCCGTGGATTGCATCTGGCTGGTATCAGAGCCACCCACATGCTGCATATACAGGGCATAGCGGAGCTCAGATCGACATATATTGACTCAAGAACATCGCCTGTAGGTCCTATATGGGCATAGGTTGCACCTGGCTGGTGTCGGAGCTGCCCCAATGCTGCATATACGGTGCATAGCAGTGCTCAGATCGACATATATCGACTCAAGAACATCGCCTGTAGGTCCTATATGGCCGTAGGTTGCATCTGGCTGATATCAGAACCACCCACATGCCGTATATACGGGGCCGAGCTGTGCTCAGATCGACATATATCGACTCAAGAACATTGCCTGTAGGTCCTATATGGCCGTGGGTTGCATCTGGCAGGTATCAGAGCCACCCACAAGCCGTATATACGTGGCCCAGCTGTGCTCAGATCGACATATATCGACTCAACAACATCGCCTGTATGTCCTATATAGCCGTGGGTTGCATCTGTCTGGTATCAGAGCTACCCCATGCTGTATATATGGGGCCCAGCTGTGCTCAGATAGACATATATCGACTCAAGAACATCGCCTGTAGGTCCTATATAGCCGTGGGTTGCAGCTGGCTGGTATCACAGCTATCCCCAAGCTTTATATACGTGGCCCAGCTGTGCTCAGATCGACATATATCGACTCAAGAACATCGCCTGTAGGTCCTATATGGCCGTGGGCTTGCATCTGGCTGGTATCAGAGCCACCCACATGCTGTATATACAGGGCATAGCGGAGCTCAGATCGACATATATCGACTCAAGAACATCGCCGGTAGGTCCTATATGGGCATAGGTTGCACCTGGCTGGTGTCGGAGCTGCCCCAATGCTGCATATACGGTGCATAGCGGTGCTCAGATCGACATATATCGACTCAAGAACATCGCCTGTAGGTCTTATATGGGCATAGGTTGCACCTGGCTGGTGTCGGAGCTGCCCCAATGCTGCATATACATTGCATAGCGGTGCTCAGATCGACATATGTCGACTCAAGAACATCGCCTGTAGGTCCTATATGGCCGTAGGTTGCATCTGGCTGATATCAGAACCACCCACATGCCGTATATACGGGGCCCAGCTGTGCTCAGATCGACATATATCGACTCAAGAACCTCGCCTGTAGGTCCTATATGGCCGTGGGTTGCAGCTGGCTGGTATCACAGCTACCCCCATGCTTTATATACGTGGCCCAGCTGTGCTCAGATCGATATATATATATATCGACTCAAGAACATCGCCTGTAGGTCCTATATGGCCGTGGATTGCATCTGGCTGGTATCAGAGCCACCCACATGCTGCATATACAGGGCATAGCGGAGCTCAGATCGACATATATTGACTCAAGAACATCGCCTGTAGGTCCTATATGGGCATAGGTTGCACCTGGCTGGTGTCGGAGCTGCCCCAATGCTGCATATACGGTGCATAGCAGTGCTCAGATAGACATATATCGACTCAAGAACATCGCCTGTAGGTCCTATAAGGCCGTAGGTTGCATCTGGCTGATATCAGAACCACCCACATGCCGTATATACGGGGCCCAGCTGTGCTCAGATCGACATATATCGACTCAAGAACATTGCCTGTAGGTCCTATATGGCCGTGGGTTGCATCTGGCAGGAATCAGAGCCACCCACAAGTCGTATATACGTGGCCCAGCTGTGCTCAGATCGACATATATCGACTCAACAACATCGCCTGTATGTCCTATATAGCCGTGGGTTGCATCTGGCTGGTATCAGAGCTACCCCCATGCTGTATATATGGGGCCCAGCTGTCCTCAGATCGACATATATCGACTCAAGAACATCGCCTGTGGGTCTTATATGGCCGTGGGTTGCAGCTGGCTGGTATCAGAGCCACCCACATGCTGCATATTCAGGACATAGCGGAGCTCAGATCGACATATATCGACTCAAGAACATCTCCTGTGGGTCCTATATGGCCGTGGGTTACATCTGGCTGGTATCAGAGCAACCCACATGCCGTATATACGGGGCCCAGCTGTGCTCAGATCGACATATATCGACTCAAGAACATCGCCTGTAGGTCCTATATGGCCGTGGGTTGCAGCTGGCTGGTATCACAGCTACCCCCATGCTTTATATACGTGGCCCAGCTGTGCTCAGATCGATATATATATCGACTCAAGAACATCGCCTGTAGGTCCTATATGGCCGTGGATTGCATCTGGCTGGTATCAGAGCCACCCACATGCTGCATATACAGGGCATAGCGGAGCTCAGATCGACATATATCGACTCAAGAACATCGCCTGTAGGTCCTATATGGGCATAGGTTGCACCTGGCTGGTGTCGGAACTGCCCCAATGCTGCATATATGGTGCATAGCGGTGCTCAGATCGACATATATCGACTCAATAACATCGCTTGTAGGTCCTATATGGCCGTAGGTTGCATCTGGCTGGTATCAGAGCCACCCACATGCTGCATATACAGGGCATAGCGGAGCTCAGATCGACATATATCGACTCAAGAACATCGCCTGTAGGTCCTATATGGGCATAGGTTGCACCTGGCTGGTGTCGGAACTGCCCCAATGCTGCATATATGGTGCATAGCGGTGCTCAGATCGACATATATCGACTCAAGAACATCGCCTGTAGGTCCTATATGGCCGTGGGTTGCATCTGGCTAGTATCAGAGCTACCCACATGCCGTATATACGGGGCCCAGCTATGCTCAGATCGACATATATCGACTCAAGAACGTCGCCTGTAGGTCCTATATGGCCGTGGGTTGCATCTGGCTGGTATCAGAGCTACACCCATGCTGTATATACGGCGCCCAGCTGTGCTCAGATCGACATATATCGACTCAAGAACATCGCCTGTAGGTCCTATATGGCCGTGGGTTACATCTTGCTGGTATCAGAGCTACCCCCATGCTGTATATACGGCGCCCAGCTGTGCTCAGATCGACATATATCGACTCAAGAACATCGCCTTTAGGTCCTACCTGGCCGTGGTTTGCATCTGGCTGGTATCAGAGCCACCCACATGCCGTATATACGGGGCCCTGCTGTGCTCAGATCGACAAATATCGACTCAAGAACATCGCCTGTAGGTACTATATGGCCGTGGGTTGCATCTGGCTGGTACCAGAGCTACCCCCATGCTGTATATACGGCGCCCAGCTGTGCTCAGATCGACATATATCGACTCAAGAACATCGCCTGTAGGTCCTATATGGCCGTGGGTTGTATCTGGCTGGTATCAGAGCTTCCCACATGCTGTATATACGGCGCCCAGCTGTACTCAGATCGACATATATCGACTCAAGAACATCGCCTGTAGGTCCTATATGGCCGTGGTTTGCATCTGGCTGGTATCAGAGCCACCCACATGCCGTATATACGGGGCCCAGCCTTGCTCAGATCGACATATAATGACTCAAGAACATCGCCTGTAGGTCTTATATGGCCGTGGGTTGCATCTGGCTGGTATCAGAGCTACCCCCATGCCGTATATACGGGGCCCAGCTGTGCTCAGATCGACATATATCGACTCAAGAACATTTCCTGTAGGGCCTATATGGCCGTGGGTTGCATCTGGCTGGTATCAGAGCCACCCACATGCCGGATATACGGGGCCCGGCTGTGCTCAGATCGACATATATCGACTCAAGAACATCGCCTGTAGGTCCTATATGGCCTTGGGTTGCATCTGGCTGGTATCAGAGCTACCCCCATGGTGTATATACGTCGCCCAGCTGTGCTCAGATCGACATATATCGACTCAAGAACATTGCCTGTAGGTCCTATATAGCCATGGGTTGCATCTGGCTGGTATCAGAGCTACCCCCATGCTGTATATATGGGGCCCAGCTGTCCTCAGATCGACATATATCGACTCAAGAACATCGCCTGTGGGTCTTATATGGCCGTGGGTTGCAGCTGGCTGGTATCAGAGCCACCCACATGCTGCATATTCAGGACATAGCGGAGCTCAGATCGACATATATCGACTCAAGAACATCGCCTGTAGGTCCTATATGCCCGTGGGTTGCATCTGGCTGGTATCAGAGCCACCCACATGCCGTATATACGGGGCCCAGCTGTGCTCACATCGACATATATCGACTCAAGGACATTGCCTGTAGGTCCTATATGGCGGTGGGTTGCATCTAGCTGATATCAGAGCCACCCACATGCTGCATATACAGGGCATAGCGGAGCTCAGATCGACATATATCGACTCAAGAACATGGCCTGTAGGTCCTATATGGTCATAGGTTGCACCTGGCTAGTGTCGGAGCTGCCCCATTGCTGCATATACGGTGAATAGCGGTGATCAGATCGACATATGTCGACTCAAGAACATCGCATGTAGGTCCTATATGGCCGTGGGTTGCATCTGGCTGATATCAGAGCCACCCACATGCCGTATATACGGGGCCCAGCTGTGCTCAGATCGACATATATCGACTCAAGAACATCTCCTGTGGGTCCTATATGGCCGTGGGTTACATCTGGCTGGTATCAGAGCAACCCACATGCCGTATATACGGGGCCCAGCTGTGCTCAGATCGACATATATCGACTCAAGAACCTCGCCTGTAGGTCCTATATGGCCGTGGGTTGCAGCTGGCTGGTATCACAGCTACCCCCATGCTTTATATACGTGGCCCAGCTGTGCTCAGATCGATATATATATCGACTCAAGAACATCGCCTGTAGGTCCTATATGGCCGTGGATTGCATCTGGCTGGTATCAGAGCCACCCACATGCTGCATATACAGGGCATAGCGGAGCTCAGATCGACATATATCGACTCAAGAACATCGCCTGTAGGTCCTATATGGGCATAGGTTGCACCTGGCTGGTGTCGGAACTGCCCCAATGCTGCATATATGGTGCATAGCGGTGCTCAGATCGACATATATCGACTCAATAACATCGCTTGTAGGTCCTATATGGCCGTAGGTTGCATCTGGCTGGTATCAGAGCCACCCACATGCTGCATATACAGGGCATAGCGGAGCTCAGATCGACATATATCGACTCAAGAACATCGCCTGTAGGTCCTATATGGGCATAGGTTGCACCTGGCTGGTGTCGGAACTGCCCCAATGCTGCATATATGGTGCATAGCGGTGCTCAGATCGACATATATCGACTCAAGAACATCGCCTGTAGGTCCTATATGGCCGTGGGTTGCATCTGGCTAGTATCAGAGCTACCCACATGCCGTATATACGGGGCCCAGCTATGCTCAGATCGACATATATCGACTCAAGAACGTCGCCTGTAGGTCCTATATGGCCGTGGGTTGCATCTGGCTGGTATCAGAGCTACACCCATGCTGTATATACGGCGCCCAGCTGTGCTCAGATCGACATATATCGACTCAAGAACATCGCCTGTAGGTCCTATATGGCCGTGGGTTACATCTTGCTGGTATCAGAGCTACCCCCATGCTGTATATACGGCGCCCAGCTGTGCTCAGATCGACATATATCGACTCAAGAACATCGCCTTTAGGTCCTACCTGGCCGTGGTTTGCATCTGGCTGGTATCAGAGCCACCCACATGCCGTATATACGGGGCCCTGCTGTGCTCAGATCGACAAATATCGACTCAAGAACATCGCCTGTAGGTACTATATGGCCGTGGGTTGCATCTGGCTGGTACCAGAGCTACCCCCATGCTGTATATACGGCGCCCAGCTGTGCTCAGATCGACATATATCGACTCAAGAACATCGCCTGTAGGTCCTATATGGCCGTGGGTTGTATCTGGCTGGTATCAGAGCTTCCCACATGCTGTATATACGGCGCCCAGCTGTACTCAGATCGACATATATCGACTCAAGAACATCGCCTGTAGGTCCTATATGGCCGTGGTTTGCATCTGGCTGGTATCAGAGCCACCCACATGCCGTATATACGGGGCCCAGCCTTGCTCAGATCGACATATAATGACTCAAGAACATCGCCTGTAGGTCTTATATGGCCGTGGGTTGCATCTGGCTGGTATCAGAGCTACCCCCATGCCGTATATACGGGGCCCAGCTGTGCTCAGATCGACATATATCGACTCAAGAACATTTCCTGTAGGGCCTATATGGCCGTGGGTTGCATCTGGCTGGTATCAGAGCCACCCACATGCCGGATATACGGGGCCCGGCTGTGCTCAGATCGACATATATCGACTCAAGAACATCGCCTGTAGGTCCTATATGGCCTTGGGTTGCATCTGGCTGGTATCAGAGCTACCCCCATGGTGTATATACGTCGCCCAGCTGTGCTCAGATCGACATATATCGACTCAAGAACATTGCCTGTAGGTCCTATATAGCCATGGGTTGCATCTGGCTGGTATCAGAGCTACCCCCATGCTGTATATATGGGGCCCAGCTGTCCTCAGATCGACATATATCGACTCAAGAACATCGCCTGTGGGTCTTATATGGCCGTGGGTTGCAGCTGGCTGGTATCAGAGCCACCCACATGCTGCATATTCAGGACATAGCGGAGCTCAGATCGACATATATCGACTCAAGAACATCGCCTGTAGGTCCTATATGCCCGTGGGTTGCATCTGGCTGGTATCAGAGCCACCCACATGCCGTATATACGGGGCCCAGCTGTGCTCAGATCGACATATATCGACTCAAGAACATCGCCTGTAGGTCCTATATGGCCGTGGGTTGCAGCTGGCTGGTATCACAGCTACCCCCATGCTTTATATACGTGGCCCAGCTGTGCTCAGATCGATATATATATATATATATATATATATATATAGATATATATATATATATATATATATATCGACTCAAGAACATCGCCTGTAGGTCCTATATGGCCGTGGATTGCATCTGGCTGGTATCAGAGCCACCAACATGCTGCATATACAGGGCATAGCGGAGCTCAGATCGACATATATTGACTCAAGAACATCGCCTGTAGGTCCTATATGGGCATAGGTTGCACCTGGCTGGTGTCGGAGCTGCCCCAATGCTGCATATACGGTGCATAGCGGTGCTCAGATCGACATATATCGACTCAAGAACATCGCCTGTAGGTCCTATATGGCCGTAGGTTGCATCTGGCTGATATCAGAACCACCCACATGCCGTATATACGGGGCCCAGCTGTGCTCAGATCGACATATATCGACTCAAGAACATTGCCTGTAGGTCCTATATGGCCGTGGGTTGCATCTGGCTGGTATAAGAGCCACCCACATGCCGTATATACGGGGCCCTGCTGTGCTCAGATCGACAAATATCGACTCAAGAACATCGCCTGTAGGTCCTATATGGCCGTGGGTTGCATCTGGCTGGTATCAGAGCCACCCACATGCCGTATATACAGGGCCCAGCTGTCCTCAGATCGACATATATCGACTCAAGAACATCACCTGTGGGTCCTATATGGCCGTGGGTTGCATCTGGCTGGTATCAAAGCTACCCACATGCCGTATATACGGGGCCCAGCTGTGCTCAGATCGACAAATATCGACTCAAGAACATCGCCTGTAGGTCCTATATGGCCGTGGGTTGCATCTGGCTGGTATCAGAGCCACCCACATGCCGTATATACGGGGCCCAGCTGTGCTCAGATCGACATATATCGACTCAAGAACATCGCCTGTAGGTCCTATATGGCCGTGGGTTGCATCTGGCTAGTATCAGAGCTACCCACATGCCGTATATACGGGGCCCAGCTATGCTCAGATCGACAAATATCGACTCAAGAACATCGCCTGTAGGTCCTATATGGCCGTGGGTTGCATCTGGCTGGTATCAGAGCCACCCACATGCCGTATATACGGGGCCCAGCTGTGCTCAGATCGACATATATCGACTCAAGAACATCGCCTGTAGGTCCTATATGGCCGTGGGTTGCATCTGGCTAGTATCAGAGCTACCCACATGCCGTATATACGGGGCCCAGCTATGCTCAGATCGACATATATCGACTCAAGAACGTCGCCTGTAGGTCCTATATGGCCGTGGGTTGCATCTGGCTGGTATCAGAGCTACACCCATGCTGTATATACGGCGCCCAGCTGTGCTCAGATCGACATATATCGACTCAAGAACATCGCCTGTAGGTCCTATATGGCCGTGGGTTACATCTTGCTGGTATCAGAGCTACCCCCATGCTGTATATACGGCGCCCAGCTGTGCTCAGATCGACATATATCGACTCAAGAACATCGCCTGTAGGTCCTACCTGGCCGTGGTTTGCATCTGGCTGGTATCAGAGCCACCCACATGCCGTATATACGGGGCCCAGCCTTGCTCAGATCGACATATAATGACTCAAGAACATCGCCTGTAGGTCTTATATGGCCGTGGGTTGCATCTGGCTGGTATCAGAGCTACCCCCATGCCGTATATACGGGGCCCAGCTGTGCTCAGATCGACATATATCGACTCAAGAACATTTCCTGTAGGGCCTATATGGCCGTGGGTTGCATCTGGCTGGTATCAGAGCCACCCACATGCCGGATATACGGGGCCCGGCTGTGCTCAGATCGACATATATCGACTCAAGAACATCGCCTGTAGGTCCTATATGGCCGTGGGTTGCATCTGGCTGGTATCAGAGCCACCCACACGCTGCATATACAGGGCATAGCGGAGCTCAGATCGATTTATATCGACTCAAGAACATCGCCTGTAGGTCCTATATGGGCATAGGTTGCACCTGGCTGGTGTCGGAGCTGTCCCAATGCTGCATATATGGTGCATAGCTGTGATCAGATCGACATATATCGACTCAAGAACATCGCCTGTAGGTCCTATATGGCCGTGGGTTGCATCTGGCTGATATCAGAGCCACCCACATGCCGTATATACGGGGCCCAGCTGTGCTCAGATCGACATATATCGACTCAAGAACATCTCCTGTGGGTCCTATATGGCCGTGGGTTACATCTGGCTGGTATCAGAGCAACCCACATGCCGTATATACGGGGCCCAGCTGTGCTCAGATCGACATATATCGACTCAAGAACCTCGCCTGTAGGTCCTATATGGCCGTGGGTTGCAGCTGGCTGGTATCACAGCTACCCCCATGCTTTATATACGTGGCCCAGCTGTGCTCAGATCGATATATATATCGACTCAAGAACATCGCCTGTAGGTCCTATATGGCCGTGGATTGCATCTGGCTGGTATCAGAGCCACCCACATGCTGCATATACAGGGCATAGCGGAGCTCAGATCGACATATATCGACTCAAGAACATCGCCTGTAGGTCCTATATGGGCATAGGTTGCACCTGGCTGGTGTCGGAACTGCCCCAATGCTGCATATATGGTGCATAGCGGTGCTCAGATCGACATATATCGACTCAATAACATCGCTTGTAGGTCCTATATGGCCGTAGGTTGCATCTGGCTGGTATCAGAGCCACCCACATGCTGCATATACAGGGCATAGCGGAGCTCAGATCGACATATATCGACTCAAGAACATCGCCTGTAGGTCCTATATGGGCATAGGTTGCACCTGGCTGGTGTCGGAACTGCCCCAATGCTGCATATATGGTGCATAGCGGTGCTCAGATCGACATATATCGACTCAAGAACATCGCCTGTAGGTCCTATATGGCCGTGGGTTGCATCTGGCTAGTATCAGAGCTACCCACATGCCGTATATACGGGGCCCAGCTATGCTCAGATCGACATATATCGACTCAAGAACGTCGCCTGTAGGTCCTATATGGCCGTGGGTTGCATCTGGCTGGTATCAGAGCTACACCCATGCTGTATATACGGCGCCCAGCTGTGCTCAGATCGACATATATCGACTCAAGAACATCGCCTGTAGGTCCTATATGGCCGTGGGTTACATCTTGCTGGTATCAGAGCTACCCCCATGCTGTATATACGGCGCCCAGCTGTGCTCAGATCGACATATATCGACTCAAGAACATCGCCTTTAGGTCCTACCTGGCCGTGGTTTGCATCTGGCTGGTATCAGAGCCACCCACATGCCGTATATACGGGGCCCAGCCTTGCTCAGATCGACATATAATGACTCAAGAACATCGCCTGTAGGTCTTATATGGCCGTGGGTTGCATCTGGCTGGTATCAGAGCTACCCCCATGCCGTATATACGGGGCCCAGCTGTGCTCAGATCGACATATATCGACTCAAGAACATTTCCTGTAGGGCCTATATGGCCGTGGGTTGCATCTGGCTGGTATCAGAGCCACCCACATGCCGGATATACGGGGCCCGGCTGTGCTCAGATCGACATATATCGACTCAAGAACATCGCCTGTAGGTCCTATATGGCATTGGGTTGCATCTGGCTGGTATCAGAGCTACCCCCATGGTGTATATACGTCGCCCAGCTGTGCTCAGATCGACATATATCGACTCAAGAACATTGCCTGTAGGTCTTATATAGCCATGGGTTGCATCTGGCTGGTATCAGAGCTACCCCCATGCTGTATATATGGGGCCCAGCTGTCCTCAGATCGACATATATCGACTCAAGAACATCGCCTGTGGGTCTTATATGGCCGTGGGTTGCAGCTGGCTGGTATCAGAGCCACCCACATGCTGCATATTCAGGACATAGCGGAGCTCAGATCGACATATATCGACTCAAGAACATCGCCTGTAGGTCCTATATGGCCTTGGGTTGCATCTGGCTGGTATCAGAGCTACCCCCATGGTGTATATACGTCGCCCAGCTGTGCTCAGATCGACATATATCGACTCAAGAACATTGCCTGTAGGTCCTATATAGCCATGGGTTGCATCTGGCTGGTATCAGAGCTACCCCCATGCTGTATATATGGGGCCCAGCTGTCCTCAGATCGACATATATCGACTCAAGAACATCGCCTGTGGGTCTTATATGGCCGTGGGTTGCAGCTGGCTGGTATCAGAGCCACCCACATGCTGCATATTTAGGACATAGCGGAGCTCAGATCGACATATATCGACTCAAGAACATCGCCTGTAGGTCCTATATGCCCGTGGGTTGCATCTGGCTGGTATCAGAGCCACCCACATGC
Organism: Lordithon lunulatus; assembly: GCA_963942505.1. Classification (NCBI taxonomy): domain Eukaryota; kingdom Metazoa; phylum Arthropoda; class Insecta; order Coleoptera; family Staphylinidae; genus Lordithon; species Lordithon lunulatus. The sequence goes on along the minus strand of OZ012670.1, from coordinate 35,712,839 downwards.
CGTATATACGGGGCCCAGCTGTGCTCAGATCGACATATATCGACTCAAGAACATCGCCTGTAGGTCCTATATGGCCGTGGGTTGAATCTGGCTGGTATCAAAGCTACCCATATGCCGGATATACGGGGCCCGGCTGTGCTCAGATCGACATATAATGACTCAAGAACATCGCCTGTAGGTCCTATATGGCCGTGGGTTGCATCTGGCTGATATCAGAGCTACCCCCATGCCGTATATACGGGGCCCAGCTGTGCTCAGATCGGATTATATCGACTCAAGAACATTGCCTGTAGGTCCTATATGGCCGTGGGTTGCATCTGGCTGGTATCAGAGCCACCCACATGCCGGATATACGGGGCCCGGCTGTGCTCAGATCGACATATATCGACTCAAGAACATCGCTTGTAGGTCCTATATGGCCTTGGGTTGCATCAGGCTGGTATCAGAGCTACCCCCATGGTGTATATACGTCGCCCAGCTGTGCTCAGATCGACATATATCGACTGAAGAACATTGCATGTAGGTCCTATATAGCCGTGGGTTGCATCTGGCTGGTATCAGAGCTACCCCCATGCTGTATATATGGGGCCCAGCTGTCCTCAGATCGACATATATCGACTCAAGAACATCGCCTGTGGGTCTTATATGGCCGTGGGTTGCATCTGGCTGGTATCAGAGCCACCCACATGCCGTATATACGGGGCCCAGCTGTGCTCATATCGACATATATCGACTCAAGAACATCGCCTGTAGGTCCTATATGGCCGTGGGTTGAATCTGGCTGGTATCAAAGCTACCACCATGCTGTATATACGGGGCCCAGCTGTGCTCAGATCGACATATATCGACTCAAGAACATCGCCTGTAGGTCCTATATGGCCGTGGGTTGCATCTGGCTGGTATCAGAGCCACCCACACGCTGCATATACAGGGCATAGCGGAGCTCAGATCGATTTATATCGACTCAAGAACATCGCCTGTAGGTCCTATATGGGCATAGGTTGCACCTGGCTGGTGTCGGAGCTGTCCCAATGCTGCATATATGGTGCATAGCTGTGATCAGATCGACATATATCGACTCAAGAACATCGCCTGTAGGTCCTATATGGCCGTGGGTTGCATCTGGCTGGTATCAGAGACACCCACACGCTGCATATACAGGGCATAGCGGAGCTCAGATCGACTTATATCGACTCAAGAACATCGCCTGTAGGTCCTATATGGTAATAGGTTGCACCTGGCTGGTGTCGGAGCTGCCCCAATGCTGCATATACGGTGCTCAGATCGACATATATCGACTAAAGAACATCGCCTGTGGGTCCTATATGGCCGTGGGTTGAATCTGGCTGGTATCAGAGCTACCCTCATGCTGTATATACGCCGCCCAGCTGTGCTCAGATCGACATATATCGACTCAAGAACATCGCCTGTAGGTCCTATATGGCCGTGGGTTGCAGCTGGCTAGTATCACAGCTACCCCCATGCTTTATATACGTGGCCCAGCTGTGCTCAGATCGATATATATCGACTCAAGAACATCGCCTGTAGGTCCTATATGGCCGTGGATTGCATCAGGCTGGTATCAGAGCCACCCTCATGCTGCATATACAGGGCATAGCGGAGGTCAGATCGACATATATCGACTCAAGAACATCGCCTGTAGGTCCTATATGGGCATTGGTTGCACCTGGCTGGTGTCGGAGCTGCCCCAATGCTGCATTTACGGTGCATAGCGGTGCTCAGATCGACATATATTGACTCAAGAACATCGCCTGTAGGTCCTATATGGCCGTAGGTTGCATCTGGCTGATATCAGAACCACCCACATGCCGTATATACGGGGCCCAGCTGTGCTCAGATCGACATATGTCGACTCAAGAACATTGCCTATAGGTCCAATATGGCCGTGGGTTGCATCTGGCTGATATCAAAGCCACCCACATGCTGCATATACAGGGCATAGCGGAGCTCAGATCGACATATATCGACTCAAGAACATCGCCTGTAGGTCCTATATGGTCATAGGTTGCACCTGGCTAGTGTCGGAGCTGCCCCAATGCTGCATATGCGGTGAATAGCGGTGATCAGATCGACATATGTCGACTCAAGAACATCGCATGTAGGTCCTATATGGCCGTGGGTTGCATCTGGCTGATATCAGAGCCACCCACATGCCGTATATACGGGGCCCAGCTGTGCTCATATCGACATATAATGACTCAAGAACATCGCCTGTAGGTCCTATATGGCCGTGGGTTGCAGCTGGCTGGTATCAGAGCTTCCCCCATGCTGTATATACGGGGCCCGGCTGTGCTCAGATCGACATATATCGACTCAAGAACATCTCCTGTGGGTCCTATATGGCCGTGGGTTGCATCTGGCTGGTATCAGAGCTACCACCATGCTGTGTATACGGCGCCCAGCTGTACTCAGATCCACATATATCGACTCAAGAACATCGCCTGTAGGTCCTATATGGCCGTGGTTTGCATCTGGCTGGTATCAGAGCCACCCACATGCCGTATATACGGGGCCCAGCTGTGCTCATATCGACATATAATGACTCAAGAACATCGCCTGTAGGTCCTATATGGCCGTGGGTTGCAGCTGGCTGGTATCAGAGCTTCCCCCATGCTGTATATACGGGGCCCGGCTGTGCTCAGATCGACATATATCGACTCAAGAACCTCGCCTGTAAGTCCTATATGGCCGTGGGTTGCAGCTGGCTGGTATCACAGCTACCCCCATGCTTTATATACGTGGCCCAGCTGTGCTCAGATCGATATATATATATATATCGACTCAAGAACAACGCCTGTAGGTCCTATATGGCCGTGGATTGCATCTGGCTGGTATCAGAGCCACCCACATGCTGCATATACAGGGCATAGCGGAGCTCAGATCGACATATATTGACTCAAGAACATCGCCTGTAGGTCCTATATGTGCATAGGTTGCACCTGGCTGGTGTCGGAGCTGCCCCAATGCTGCATATACGGTGCATAGCAGTGCTCAGATCGACATATATCGACTCAAGAACATCGCCTGTAGGTCCTATATGGCCGTAGGTTGCATCTGGCTGATATCAGAACCACCCACATGCCGTATATACGGGGCCGAGCTGTGCTCAGATCGACATATATCGACTCAAGAACATTGCCTGTAGGTCCTATATGGCCGTGGGTTGCATCTGGCAGGTATCAGAGCCACCCACAAGCCGTATATACGTGGCCCAGCTGTGCTCAGATCGACATATATCGACTCAACAACATCGCCTGTATGTCCTATATAGCCGTGGGTTGCATCTGTCTGGTATCAGAGCTACCCCATGCTGTATATATGGGGCCCAGCTGTGCTCAGATAGACATATATCGACTCAAGAACATCGCCTGTAGGTCCTATATAGCCGTGGGTTGCAGCTGGCTGGTATCACAGCTATCCCCAAGCTTTATATACGTGGCCCAGCTGTGCTCAGATCGACATATATCGACTCAAGAACATCGCCTGTAGGTCCTATATGGCCGTGGGCTTGCATCTGGCTGGTATCAGAGCCACCCACATGCTGTATATACAGGGCATAGCGGAGCTCAGATCGACATATATCGACTCAAGAACATCGCCGGTAGGTCCTATATGGGCATAGGTTGCACCTGGCTGGTGTCGGAGCTGCCCCAATGCTGCATATACGGTGCATAGCGGTGCTCAGATCGACATATATCGACTCAAGAACATCGCCTGTAGGTCTTATATGGGCATAGGTTGCACCTGGCTGGTGTCGGAGCTGCCCCAATGCTGCATATACATTGCATAGCGGTGCTCAGATCGACATATGTCGACTCAAGAACATCGCCTGTAGGTCCTATATGGCCGTAGGTTGCATCTGGCTGATATCAGAACCACCCACATGCCGTATATACGGGGCCCAGCTGTGCTCAGATCGACATATATCGACTCAAGAACCTCGCCTGTAGGTCCTATATGGCCGTGGGTTGCAGCTGGCTGGTATCACAGCTACCCCCATGCTTTATATACGTGGCCCAGCTGTGCTCAGATCGATATATATATATATATCGACTCAAGAACATCGCCTGTAGGTCCTATATGGCCGTGGATTGCATCTGGCTGGTATCAGAGCCACCCACATGCTGCATATACAGGGCATAGCGGAGCTCAGATCGACATATATTGACTCAAGAACATCGCCTGTAGGTCCTATATGGGCATAGGTTGCACCTGGCTGGTGTCGGAGCTGCCCCAATGCTGCATATACGGTGCATAGCAGTGCTCAGATAGACATATATCGACTCAAGAACATCGCCTGTAGGTCCTATAAGGCCGTAGGTTGCATCTGGCTGATATCAGAACCACCCACATGCCGTATATACGGGGCCCAGCTGTGCTCAGATCGACATATATCGACTCAAGAACATTGCCTGTAGGTCCTATATGGCCGTGGGTTGCATCTGGCAGGAATCAGAGCCACCCACAAGCCGTATATACGTGGCCCAGCTGTGCTCAGATCGACATATATCGACTCAACAACATCGCCTGTATGTCCTATATAGCCGTGGGTTGCATCTGGCTGGTATCAGAGCCACCCACATGCCGTATATACGGGGCCCAGCTGTGCTCACATCGACATATATCGACTCAAGGACATTGCCTGTAGGTCCTATATGGCGGTGGGTTGCATCTAGCTGATATCAGAGCCACCCACATGCTGCATATACAGGGCATAGCGGAGCTCAGATCGACATATATCGACTCAAGAACATGGCCTGTAGGTCCTATATGGTCATAGGTTGCACCTGGCTAGTGTCGGAGCTGCCCCATTGCTGCATATACGGTGAATAGCGGTGATCAGATCGACATATGTCGACTCAAGAACATCGCATGTAGGTCCTATATGGCCGTGGGTTGCATCTGGCTGATATCAGAGCCACCCACATGCCGTATATACGGGGCCCAGCTGTGCTCAGATCGACATATATCGACTCAAGAACATCTCCTGTGGGTCCTATATGGCCGTGGGTTACATCTGGCTGGTATCAGAGCAACCCACATGCCGTATATACGGGGCCCAGCTGTGCTCAGATCGACATATATCGACTCAAGAACCTCGCCTGTAGGTCCTATATGGCCGTGGGTTGCAGCTGGCTGGTATCACAGCTACCCCCATGCTTTATATACGTGGCCCAGCTGTGCTCAGATCGATATATATATCGACTCAAGAACATCGCCTGTAGGTCCTATATGGCCGTGGATTGCATCTGGCTGGTATCAGAGCCACCCACATGCTGCATATACAGGGCATAGCGGAGCTCAGATCGACATATATCGACTCAAGAACATCGCCTGTAGGTCCTATATGGGCATAGGTTGCACCTGGCTGGTGTCGGAACTGCCCCAATGCTGCATATATGGTGCATAGCGGTGCTCAGATCGACATATATCGACTCAATAACATCGCTTGTAGGTCCTATATGGCCGTAGGTTGCATCTGGCTGGTATCAGAGCCACCCACATGCTGCATATACAGGGCATAGCGGAGCTCAGATCGACATATATCGACTCAAGAACATCGCCTGTAGGTCCTATATGGGCATAGGTTGCACCTGGCTGGTGTCGGAACTGCCCCAATGCTGCATATATGGTGCATAGCGGTGCTCAGATCGACATATATCGACTCAAGAACATCGCCTGTAGGTCCTATATGGCCGTGGGTTGCATCTGGCTAGTATCAGAGCTACCCACATGCCGTATATACGGGGCCCAGCTATGCTCAGATCGACATATATCGACTCAAGAACGTCGCCTGTAGGTCCTATATGGCCGTGGGTTGCATCTGGCTGGTATCAGAGCTACACCCATGCTGTATATACGGCGCCCAGCTGTGCTCAGATCGACATATATCGACTCAAGAACATCGCCTGTAGGTCCTATATGGCCGTGGGTTACATCTTGCTGGTATCAGAGCTACCCCCATGCTGTATATACGGCGCCCAGCTGTGCTCAGATCGACATATATCGACTCAAGAACATCGCCTTTAGGTCCTACCTGGCCGTGGTTTGCATCTGGCTGGTATCAGAGCCACCCACATGCCGTATATACGGGGCCCTGCTGTGCTCAGATCGACAAATATCGACTCAAGAACATCGCCTGTAGGTACTATATGGCCGTGGGTTGCATCTGGCTGGTACCAGAGCTACCCCCATGCTGTATATACGGCGCCCAGCTGTGCTCAGATCGACATATATCGACTCAAGAACATCGCCTGTAGGTCCTATATGGCCGTGGGTTGTATCTGGCTGGTATCAGAGCTTCCCACATGCTGTATATACGGCGCCCAGCTGTACTCAGATCGACATATATCGACTCAAGAACATCGCCTGTAGGTCCTATATGGCCGTGGTTTGCATCTGGCTGGTATCAGAGCCACCCACATGCCGTATATACGGGGCCCAGCCTTGCTCAGATCGACATATAATGACTCAAGAACATCGCCTGTAGGTCTTATATGGCCGTGGGTTGCATCTGGCTGGTATCAGAGCTACCCCCATGCCGTATATACGGGGCCCAGCTGTGCTCAGATCGACATATATCGACTCAAGAACATTTCCTGTAGGGCCTATATGGCCGTGGGTTGCATCTGGCTGGTATCAGAGCCACCCACATGCCGGATATACGGGGCCCGGCTGTGCTCAGATCGACATATATCGACTCAAGAACATCGCCTGTAGGTCCTATATGGCCTTGGGTTGCATCTGGCTGGTATCAGAGCTACCCCCATGGTGTATATACGTCGCCCAGCTGTGCTCAAATCGACATATATCGACTCAAGAACATTGCCTGTAGGTCCTATATAGCCATGGGTTGCATCTGGCTGGTATCAGAGCTACCCCCATGCTGTATATATGGGGCCCAGCTGTCCTCAGATCGACATATATCGACTCAAGAACATCGCCTGTGGGTCTTATATGGCCGTGGGTTGCAGCTGGCTGGTATCAGAGCCACCCACATGCTGCATATTCAGGACATAGCGGAGCTCAGATCGACATATATCGACTCAAGAACATCGCCTGTAGGTCCTATATGCCCGTGGGTTGCATCTGGCTGGTATCAGAGCCACCCACATGCCGTATATACGGGGCCCAGCTGTGCTCAGATCGACATATATCGACTCAAGAACATCGCCTGTAGGTCCTATATGGCCGTGGGTTGAATCTGGCTGGTATCAAAGCTACCCACATGCCGGATATACGGGGCCCGGCTGTGCTCAGATCGACATATAATGACTCAAGAACATCGCCTGTAGGTCCTATATGGCCGTGGGTTGCATCTGGCTGATATCAGAGCTACCCCCATGCCGTATATACGGGGCCCAGCTGTGCTCAGATCGACCTATATCGACTCAAGAACATCGCCTGTAGGTCCTATATAGCCGTGGGTTGCATCTGGCTGGTATCAGAGCCACCCACATGCCGTATATACGGGGCCCAGCTGTGCTCACATCGACATATATCGACTCAAGAACTTGCCTGTAGGTCCTATATGGCGGTGGGTTGCATCTGGCTGATATCAGAGCCACCCACATGCTGCATATACAGGGCATAGCGGAGCTCAGATCGACATATATCGACTCAAGAACATCGCCTGTAGGTCCTATATGGTCATAGGTTGCACCTGGCTAGTGTCGGAGCTGCCCCAATGCTGCATATACGGTGAATAGCGGTGATCAGATCGACATATGTCGACTCAAGAACATCGCATGTAGGTCCTATATGGCCGTGGGTTGCATCTGGCTGATATCAGAGCCACCCACATGCCGTATATACGGGGCCCAGCTGTGCTCAGATCGACATATATCGACTCAAGAACATCGCCTGTGGGTCCTATATGGCCGTGGGTTGCATCTGGCTGGTATCAGAGCAACCCACATGCCGTATATACGGGGCCCAGCTGTGCTCAGATCGACATATATCGATTCAAGAACATCGCCTGTAGGTCCTATATGGCCGTGGGTTGCAACTGGCTGGTATCAGAGCTACTCCCATGCTATATATACGGCGCCCATCTGTGCTCAGATCGACATATATCGCCTCAAGAACATCGCCTGTAGGTCCTATATGGCCGTGGGTTGCATCTGGCTGGTATCAGAGCTACCCCCATGCTGTATATACGGGGCCCAGCTGTGCTCAGATCGACATATATCGATTCAAGAACATCGCCTGTAGGTCCTATATGGCCGTGGGTTGCAACTGGCTGGTATCAGAGCTACTCCCATGCTATATATACGGCGCCCATCTGTGCTCAGATCGACATATATCGCCTCAAGAACATCGCCTGTAGGTCCTATATGGCCGTGGGTTGCATCTGGCTGGTATCAGAGCTACCCCCATGCTGTATATACGGGGCCCAGCTGTGCTCAGATCGACATATATCGACTCAAGAACCTCGCCTGTAGGTCCTATATGGCCGTGGGTTGCAGCTGGCTGGTATCACAGCTACCCCCATGCTTTATATACGTGGCCCAGCTGTGCTCAGATCGATATATATATATATATATATATATATATATCGACTCAAGAACATCGCCTGTAGGTCCTATATGGCCGTGGATTGCATCTGGCTGGTATCAGAGCCACCAACATGCTGCATATACAGGGCATAGCGGAGCTCAGATCGACATATATTGACTCAAGAACATCGCCTGTAGGTCCTATATGGGCATAGGTTGCACCTGGCTGGTGTCGGAGCTGCCCCAATGCTGCATATACGGTGCATAGCGGTGCTCAGATCGACATATATCGACTCAAGAACATCGCCTGTAGGTCCTATATGGCCGTAGGTTGCATCTGGCTGATATCAGAACCACCCACATGCCGTATATACGGGGCCCAGCTGTGCTCAGATCGACATATATCGACTCAAGAACATTGCCTGTAGGTCCTATATGGCCGTGGGTTGCATCTGGCTGGTATAAGAGCCACCCACATGCCGTATATACGGGGCCCTGCTGTGCTCAGATCGACAAATATCGACTCAAGAACATCGCCTGTAGGTCCTATATGGCCGTGGGTTGCATCTGGCTGGTATCAGAGCCACCCACATGCCGTATATACAGGGCCCAGCTGTCCTCAGATCGACATATATCGACTCAAGAACATCACCTGTGGGTCCTATATGGCCGTGGGTTGCATCTGGCTGGTATCAAAGCTACCCACATGCCGTATATACGGGGCCCAGCTGTGCTCAGATCGACAAATATCGACTCAAGAACATCGCCTGTAGGTCCTATATGGCCGTGGGTTGCATCTGGCTGGTATCAGAGCCACCCACATGCCGTATATACGGGGCCCAGCTGTGCTCAGATCGACATATATCGACTCAAGAACATCGCCTGTAGGTCCTATATGGCCGTGGGTTGCATCTGGCTAGTATCAGAGCTACCCACATGCCGTATATACGGGGCCCAGCTATGCTCAGATCGACATATATCGACTCAAGAACGTCGCCTGTAGGTCCTATATGGCCGTGGGTTGCATCTGGCTGGTATCAGAGCTACACCCATGCTGTATATACGGCGCCCAGCTGTGCTCAGATCGACATATATCGACTCAAGAACATCGCCTGTAGGTCCTATATGGCCGTGGGTTACATCTTGCTGGTATCAGAGCTACCACCATGCTGTATATACGGCGCCCAGCTGTGCTCAGATCGACATATATCGACTCAAGAACATCGCCTGTAGGTCCTACCTGGCCGTGGTTTGCATCTGGCTGGTATCAGAGCCACCCACATGCCGTATATACGGGGCCCTGCTGTGCTCAGATCGACAAATATCGACTCAAGAACATCGCCTGTAGGTACTATATGGCCGTGGGTTGCATCTGGCTGGTACCAGAGCTACCCCCATGCTGTATATACGGCGCCCAGCTGTGCTCAGATCGACATATATCGACTCAAGAACATCGCCTGTAGGTCCTATATGGCCGTGGGTTGTATCTGGCTGGTATCAGAGCTTCCCACATGCTGTATATACGGCGCCCAGCTGTACTCAGATCGACATATATCGACTCAAGAACATCGCCTGTTGGTCCTATATGGCCGTGGTTTGCATCTGGCTGGTATCAGAGCCACCCACATGCCGTATATACGGGGCCCAGCCTTGCTCAGATCGACATATAATGACTCAAGAACATCGCCTGTAGGTCTTATATGGCCGTGGGTTGCATCTGGCTGGTATCAGAGCTACCCCCATGCCGTATATACGGGGCCCAGCTGTGCTCAGATCGACATATATCGACTCAAGAACATTTCCTGTAGGGCCTATATGGCCGTGGGTTGCATCTGGCTGGTATCAGAGCCACCCACATGCCGGATATACGGGGCCCGGCTGTGCTCAGATCGACATATATCGACTCAAGAACATCGCCTGTAGGTCCTATATGGCATTGGGTTGCATCTGGCTGGTATCAGAGCTACCCCCATGGTGTATATACGTCGCCCAGCTGTGCTCAGATCGACATATATCGACTCAAGAACATTGCCTGTAGGTCTTATATAGCCATGGGTTGCATCTGGCTGGTATCAGAGCTACCCCCATGCTGTATATATGGGGCCCAGCTGTCCTCAGATCGACATATATCGACTCAAGAACATCGCCTGTGGGTCTTATATGGCCGTGGGTTGCAGCTGGCTGGTATCAGAGCCACCAACATGCTGCATATTCAGGACATAGCGGAGCTCAGATGGACATATATCGACTCAAGAACATCGCCTGTAGGTCCTATATGCCCGTGGGTTGCATCTGGCTGGTATCAGAGCCACCCACATGCCGTATATACGGGGCCCAGCTGTGCTCAGATCGACATATATCGACACAAGAACATCGCCTGTAGGTCCTATATGGCCGTGGGTTGAATCTGGCTGGTATCAAAGCTACCCACATGCCGGATATACGGGGCCCGGCTGTGCTCAGATCGACATATAATGACTCAAGAACATCGCCTGTAGGTCCTATATGGCCGTGGGTTGCATCTGGCTGATATCAGAGCTACCCCCATGCCGTATATACGGGGCCCAGCTGTGCTCAGATCGACCTATATCGACTCAAGAACATCGCCTGTAGGTCCTATATAGCCGTGGGTTGCATCTGGCTGGTATCAGAGCCACCCACATGCCGTATATACGGGGCCCAGCTGTGCTCACATCGACATATATCGACTCAAGAACATTGCCTGTAGGTCCTATATGGCGGTGGGTGGCATCTGGCTGATATCAGAGCCACCCACATGCTGCATATACAGGGCATAGCGGAGCTCAGATCGACATATATCGACTCAAGAACATCGCCTGTAGGTCCTATATGGTCATAGGTTGCACCTGGCTAGTGTCGGAGCTGCCCCAATGCTGCATATACGGTGAATAGCGGTGATCAGATCGACATATGTCGACTCAAGAACATCGCATGTAGGTCCTATATGGCCGTGGGTTGCATCTGGCTGATATCAGAGCCACCCACATGCCGTATATACGGGGCCCAGCTGTGCTCAGATCGACATATATCGACTCAAGAACATCGCCTGTGGGTCCTATATGGCCGTGGGTTGCATCTGGCTGGTATCAGAGCAACCCACATGCCGTATATACGGGGCCCAGCTGTGCTCAGATCGACATATATCGATTCAAGAACATCGCCTGTAGGTCCTATATGGCCGTGGGTTGCAACTGGCTGGTATCAGAGCTACTCCCATGCTATATATACGGCGCCCATCTGTGCTCAGATCGACATATATCGCCTCAAGAACATCGCCTGTAGGTCCTATATGGCCGTGGGTTGCATCTGGCTGGTATCAGAGCTACCCCCATGCTGTATATACGGGGCCCAGCTGTGCTCAGATCGACATATATCGACTCAAGAACCTCGCCTGTAGGTCCTATATGGCCTTGGGTTACATCTGGCTGGTATCAGAGCTACCCCCATGGTGTATATACGTCGCCCAGCTGTGCTCAGATCGACATATATCGACTCAAGAACATTGCCTGTAGGTCCTATATAGTCATGGGTTGCATCTGGCTGGTATCAGAGCTACCCCCATGCTGTATATATGGGGCCCAGCTGTCCTCAGATCGACATATATCGACTCAAGAACATCGCCTGTGGGTCTTATATGGCCGTGGGTTGCAGCTGGCTGGTATCAGAGCCACCCACATGCTGCATATTCAGGACATAGCGGAGCTCAGATCGACATATATCGACTCAAGAACATCGCCTGTAGGTCCTATATGCCCGTGGGTTGCATCTGGCTGGTATCAGAGCCACCCACATGCCGTATATACGGGGCCCAGCTGTGCTCAGATCGACATATATCGACTCAAGAACATCGCCTGTAGGTCCTATATGGCCGTGGGTTGAATCTGGCTGGTATCAAAGCTACCCACATGCCGGATATACGGGGCCCGGCTGTGCTCAGATCGACATATAATGACTCAAGAACATCGCCTGTAGGTCCTATATGGCCGTGGGTTGCATCTGGCTGATATCAGAGCTACCCCCATGCCGTATATACGGGGCCCAGCTGTGCTCAGATCGACCTATATCGACTCAAGAACATCGCCTGTAGGTCCTATATAGCCGTGGGTTGCATCTGGCTGGTATCAGAGCCACCCACATGCCGTATATACGGGGCCCAGCTGTGCTCACATCGACATATATCGACTCAAGAACATTGCCTGTAGGTCCTATATGGCGGTGGGTTGCATCTGGCTGATATCAGAGCCACCCACATGCTGCATATACAGGGCATAGCGGAGCTCAGATCGACATATATCGACTCTAGAACATCGCCTGTAGGTCCTATATGGTCATAGGTTGCACCTGGCTAGTGTCGGAGCTGCCCCAATGCTGCATATACGGTGAATAGCGGTTATCAGATCGACATATGTCGACTCAAGAACATCGCATGTAGGTCCTATATGGCCGTGGGTTGCATCTGGCTGATATCAGAGCCACCCACATGCCGTATATACGGGGCCCAGCTGTGCTCAGATCGACATATATCGATTCAAGAACATCGCCTGTGGGTCCTATATGGCCGTGGGTTGCATCTGGCTGGTATCAGAGCAACCCACATGCCGTATATACGGGGCCCAGCTGTGCTCAGATCGACATATATCGATTCAAGAACATCGCCTGTAGGTCCTATATGGCCGTGGGTTGCAACTGGCTGGTATCAGAGCTACTCCCATGCTATATATACGGCGCCCATCTGTGCTCAGATCGACATATATCGCCTCAAGAACATCGCCTGTAGGTCCTATATGGCCGTGGGTTGCATCTGGCTGGTATCAGAGCTACCCCCATGCTGTATATACGGGGCCCAGCTGTGCTCAGATCGACATATATCGACTCAAGAACCTCGCCTGTAGGTCCTATATGGCCGTGGGTTGCAGCTGGCTGGTATCACAGCTACCCCCATGCTTTATATACGTGGCCCAGCTGTGCTCAGATCGATATATATATATATATATTTATATATATATATATATATATATATATATATATATATATATATATATATATCGACTCAAGAACATCGCCTGTAGGTCCTATATGGCCGTGGATTGCATCTGGCTGGTATCAGAGCCACCCACATGCTGCATATACAGGGCATAGCGGAGCTCAGATCGACATATATTGACTCAAGAACATCGCCTGTAGGTCCTATATGGGCATAGGTTGCACCTGGCTGGTGTCGGAGCTGCCCCAATGCTGCATATACGGTGCATAGCGGTGCTCAGATCGACATATATCGACTCAAGAACATCGCCTGTAGGTCCTATATGGCCGTAGGTTGCATCTGGCTGATATCAGAACCACCCACATGCCGTATATACGGGGCCCAGCTGTGCTCAGATCGACATATATCGACTCAAGAACATTGCCAGTAGGTCCTATATGGCCGTGGGTTGCATCTGGCTGGTATCAGAGCCACCCACATGCCGTATATACGGGGCCCTGCTGTGCTCAGATCGACAAATATCGACTCAAGAACATCGCCTGTAGGTCCTATATGGCCGTGGGTTGCATCTGGCTGGTATCAGAGCCACCCACATGCCGTATATACAGGGCCCAGCTGTCCTCAGATCGACATATATCGACTCAAGAACATCACCTGTGGGTCCTATATGGCCGTGGGTTGCATCTGGCTGGTATCAAAGCTACCCACATGCCGTATATACGGGGCCCAGCTGTGCTCAGATCGACAAATATTGACTCAAGAACATCGCCTGTAGGTCCTATATGGCCGTGGGTTGCATCTGGCTGGTATCAGAGCCACCCACATGCCGTATATACAGGGCCCAGCTGTCCTCAGATCGACATATATCGACTCAAGAACATCACCTGTGGGTCCTATATGGCCGTGGGTTGCATCTGGCTGGTATCAAAGCTACCCACATGCCGTATATACGGGGCCCAGCTGTGCTCAGATCGACAAATATCGACTCAAGAACATCGCCTGTAGGTCCTATATGGCCGTGGGTTGCATCTGGCTGGTATCAGAGCCACCCACATGCCGTATATACGGGGCCCAGCTGTGCTCAGATCGACATATATCGACTCAAGAACATCGCCTGTAGGTCCTATATGGCCGTGGGTTGCATCTGGCTAGTATCAGAGCTACCCACATGCCGTATATACGGGGCCCAGCTATGCTCAGATCGACATATATCGACTCAAGAACGTCGCCTGTAGGTCCTATATGGCCGTGGGTTGCATCTGGCTGGTATCAGAGCTACACCCATGCTGTATATACGGCGCCCAGCTGTGCTCAGATCGACATATATCGACTCAAGAACATCGCCTGTAGGTCCTATATGGCCGTGGGTTACATCTTGCTGGTATCAGAGCTACCACCATGCTGTATATACGGCGCCCAGCTGTGCTCAGATCGACATATATCGACTCAAGAACATCGCCTGTAGGTCCTACCTGGCCGTGGTTTGCATCTGGCTGGTATCAGAGCCACCCACATGCCGTATATACGGGGCCCTGCTGTGCTCAGATCGACAAATATCGACTCAAGAACATCGCCTGTAGGTACTATATGGCCGTGGGTTGCATCTGGCTGGTACCAGAGCTACCCCCATGCTGTATATACGGCGCCCAGCTGTGCTCAGATCGACATATATCGACTCAAGAACATCGCCTGTAGGTCCTATATGGCCGTGGGTTGTATCTGGCTGGTATCAGAGCTTCCCACATGCTGTATATACGGCGCCCAGCTGTACTCAGATCGACATATATCGACTCAAGAACATCGCCTGTTGGTCCTATATGGCCGTGGTTTGCATCTGGCTGGTATCAGAGCCACCCACATGCCGTATATACGGGGCCCAGCCTTGCTCAGATCGACATATAATGACTCAAGAACATCGCCTGTAGGTCTTATATGGCCGTGGGTTGCATCTGGCTGGTATCAGAGCTACCCCCATGCCGTATATACGGGGCCCAGCTGTGCTCAGATCGACATATATCGACTCAAGAACATTTCCTGTAGGGCCTATATGGCCGTGGGTTGCATCTGGCTGGTATCAGAGCCACCCACATGCCGGATATACGGGGCCCGGCTGTGCTCAGATCGACATATATCGACTCAAGAACATCGCCTGTAGGTCCTATATGGCATTGGGTTGCATCTGGCTGGTATCAGAGCTACCCCCATGGTGTATATACGTCGCCCAGCTGTGCTCAGATCGACATATATCGACTCAAGAACATTGCCTGTAGGTCTTATATAGCCATGGGTTGCATCTGGCTGGTATCAGAGCTACCCCCATGCTGTATATATGGGGCCCAGCTGTCCTCAGATCGACATATATCGACTCAAGAACATCGCCTGTGGGTCTTATATGGCCGTGGGTTGCAGCTGGCTGGTATCAGAGCCACCAACATGCTGCATATTCAGGACATAGCGGAGCTCAGATGGACATATATCGACTCAAGAACATCGCCTGTAGGTCCTATATGCCCGTGGGTTGCATCTGGCTGGTATCAGAGCCACCCACATGCCGTATATACGGGGCCCAGCTGTGCTCAGATCGACATATATCGACACAAGAACATCGCCTGTAGGTCCTATATGGCCGTGGGTTGAATCTGGCTGGTATCAAAGCTACCCACATGCCGGATATACGGGGCCCGGCTGTGCTCAGATCGACATATAATGACTCAAGAACATCGCCTGTAGGTCCTATATGGCCGTGGGTTGCATCTGGCTGATATCAGAGCTACCCCCATGCCGTATATACGGGGCCCAGCTGTGCTCAGATCGACCTATATCGACTCAAGAACATCGCCTGTAGGTCCTATATAGCCGTGGGTTGCATCTGGCTGGTATCAGAGCCACCCACATGCCGTATATACGGGGCCCAGCTGTGCTCACATCGACATATATCGACTCAAGAACATTGCCTGTAGGTCCTATATGGCGGTGGGTGGCATCTGGCTGATATCAGAGCCACCCACATGCTGCATATACAGGGCATAGCGGAGCTCAGATCGACATATATCGACTCAAGAACATCGCCTGTAGGTCCTATATGGTCATAGGTTGCACCTGGCTAGTGTCGGAGCTGCCCCAATGCTGCATATACGGTGAATAGCGGTGATCAGATCGACATATGTCGACTCAAGAACATCGCATGTAGGTCCTATATGGCCGTGGGTTGCATCTGGCTGATATCAGAGCCACCCACATGCCGTATATACGGGGCCCAGCTGTGCTCAGATCGACATATATCGACTCAAGAACATCGCCTGTGGGTCCTATATGGCCGTGGGTTGCATCTGGCTGGTATCAGAGCAACCCACATGCCGTATATACGGGGCCCAGCTGTGCTCAGATCGACATATATCGATTCAAGAACATCGCCTGTAGGTCCTATATGGCCGTGGGTTGCAACTGGCTGGTATCAGAGCTACTCCCATGCTATATATACGGCGCCCATCTGTGCTCAGATCGACATATATCGCCTCAAGAACATCGCCTGTAGGTCCTATATGGCCGTGGGTTGCATCTGGCTGGTATCAGAGCTACCCCCATGCTGTATATACGGGGCCCAGCTGTGCTCAGATCGACATATATCGACTCAAGAACCTCGCCTGTAGGTCCTATATGGCCTTGGGTTACATCTGGCTGGTATCAGAGCTACCCCCATGGTGTATATACGTCGCCCAGCTGTGCTCAGATCGACATATATCGACTCAAGAACATTGCCTGTAGGTCCTATATAGTCATGGGTTGCATCTGGCTGGTATCAGAGCTACCCCCATGCTGTATATATGGGGCCCAGCTGTCCTCAGATCGACATATATCGACTCAAGAACATCGCCTGTGGGTCTTATATGGCCGTGGGTTGCAGCTGGCTGGTATCAGAGCCACCCACATGCTGCATATTCAGGACATAGCGGAGCTCAGATCGACATATATCGACTCAAGAACATCGCCTGTAGGTCCTATATGCCCGTGGGTTGCATCTGGCTGGTATCAGAGCCACCCACATGCCGTATATACGGGGCCCAGCTGTGCTCAGATCGACATATATCGACTCAAGAACATCGCCTGTAGGTCCTATATGGCCGTGGGTTGAATCTGGCTGGTATCAAAGCTACCCACATGCCGGATATACGGGGCCCGGCTGTGCTCAGATCGACATATAATGACTCAAGAACATCGCCTGTAGGTCCTATATGGCCGTGGGTTGCATCTGGCTGATATCAGAGCTACCCCCATGCCGTATATACGGGGCCCAGCTGTGCTCAGATCGACCTATATCGACTCAAGAACATCGCCTGTAGGTCCTATATAGCCGTGGGTTGCATCTGGCTGGTATCAGAGCCACCCACATGCCGTATATACGGGGCCCAGCTGTGCTCACATCGACATATATCGACTCAAGAACATTTCCTGTAGGTCCTATATGGCGGTGGGTTGCATCTGGCTGATATCAGAGCCACCCACATGCTGCATATACAGGGCATAGCGGAGCTCAGATCGACATATATCGACTCTAGAACATCGCCTGTAGGTCCTATATGGTCATAGGTTGCACCTGGCTAGTGTCGGAGCTGCCCCAATGCTGCATATACGGTGAATAGCGGTTATCAGATCGACATATGTCGACTCAAGAACATCGCATGTAGGTCCTATATGGCCGTGGGTTGCATCTGGCTGATATCAGAGCCACCCACATGCCGTATATACGGGGCCCAGCTGTGCTCAGATCGACATATATCGATTCAAGAACATCGCCTGTGGGTCCTATATGGCCGTGGGTTGCATCTGGCTGGTATCAGAGCAACCCACATGCCGTATATACGGGGCCCAGCTGTGCTCAGATCGACATATATCGATTCAAGAACATCGCCTGTAGGTCCTATATGGCCGTGGGTTGCAACTGGCTGGTATCAGAGCTACTCCCATGCTATATATACGGCGCCCATCTGTGCTCAGATCGACATATATCGCCTCAAGAACATCGCCTGTAGGTCCTATATGGCCGTGGGTTGCATCTGGCTGGTATCAGAGCTACCCCCATGCTGTATATACGGGGCCCAGCTGTGCTCAGATCGACATATATCGACTCAAGAACCTCGCCTGTAGGTCCTATATGGCCGTGGGTTGCAGCTGGCTGGTATCACAGCTACCCCCATGCTTTATATACGTGGCCCAGCTGTGCTCAGATCGATATATATATATATATATTTATATATATATATATATATATATATATATATATATATATATATATATATATATATATATATCGACTCAAGAACATCGCCTGTAGGTCCTATATGGCCGTGGATTGCATCTGGCTGGTATCAGAGCCACCCACATGCTGCATATACAGGGCATAGCGGAGCTCAGATCGACATATATTGACTCAAGAACATCGCCTGTAGGTCCTATATGGGCATAGGTTGCACCTGGCTGGTGTCGGAGCTGCCCCAATGCTGCATATACGGTGCATAGCGGTGCTCAGATCGACATATATCGACTCAAGAACATCGCCTGTAGGTCCTATATGGCCGTAGGTTGCATCTGGCTGATATCAGAACCACCCACATGCCGTATATACGGGGCCCAGCTGTGCTCAGATCGACATATATCGACTCAAGAACATTGCCAGTAGGTCCTATATGGCCGTGGGTTGCATCTGGCTGGTATCAGAGCCACCCACATGCCGTATATTCGGGGCCCAGCTGTGCTCAGATCGACATATATCGACTCAAGAACATCGCCTGTAAGTCCTATATGGCCGTGGGTTGCATCTGGCTGGTATCAGAGCCACCCACATGCCGTATATTCGGGGCCCAGCTGTGCTCAGATCGACATATATCGACTCAAGAACATCGCCTGTAAGTCCTATATGGCCGTGGGTTGCATCTGGCTGGTATCAAAGCTACCCCTATGCTGTATATACGGGGCCCAGCTGTGCTCAGATCGACAAATATCGACTCAAGAACATCGCCTGTAGGTCCTATATGACCGTGGGTTGCATGTGGCTGGTATCAGAGCCACCCACATGCCGTATATACAGGGCCCAGCTGTGCTCAGATCGACATATATCGACCCAAGAACATCACCTGTGGGTCCTATATGACCGTGGGTTGCATCTGGCTGGTATCAGAGCTACCCACATGCCGTATATACGGGGCCCAGCTGTGCTCAGATCGACATATATCGACTCAAGAACATCGCCTGTAGGTCCTATATGGCCATGGGTTGCATCTGGCTGGTATCAGAGCCACCCACATGCCTTATATACGGGGCCCAGCTGTGCTCAAATCGACATATATCGACTCAAGAACATCGCCTGTAGGTCCTATATGGCCGTAGGTTGAATCTGGCTGGTATCAGAGCTACCCCCATGGTGTATATACGGCGCCCAGCTGTGCTCAGATCGACATATATCGACTCAAGAACATCGCCTGCAGGTCCTATATGGGCATAGGTTGCACCTGGCTGGTGACGGAGCTGCCCCAAGGCTGCATATACGGTGCATAGCGGTGCTCAGATCGACATATATCGACTCAAGAACATCGCCTGTAGGTCCTATATGGGTGTGGGTTGCATCTGGCTGAGATCAGAGCCACCCACATGCCGTATATACGGGGCCCAGCTGTGCTCAGATCGACATATATGGACTCAAGAACATCGCCTGTAGGTCCTATATGGCCGTGGGTTGCATCTGGCTGGTATCAGAGCAATCCGCATGCCGTATATACGGAGCCCAGCTGTGCTAAGATCGACATATATCGACTCAAGAACATCGCCTGTAGATCCTATATGGCCGTGGGTTGCAGCTGGCTGGTATCACAGCTACCCCCAAGCTTTATATACGTGGCCCAGCTGTGCTCAGATCGACATATATCGACTCAAGAACATCGCCTGTAGGTCCTATATGGCCGTGGGTTGCATCTGGCTGGAATCAGAGCCACCCACACGTATATACGGGGCCCAGCTGTGCTCAGATCGACATATATCGACTCAAGAACATCGCCTGTAGGTCCTATATGGCCGTGGGTTGCATCTGGCTGGTATCAGAGCTACCCCCTAGCTGTATATACGGCGCCCAGCTGTTCTCAGATCGACATATATCGACTCAAGAACATCGCCTGTAGGTCCTATATGGCCGTGGTTTGCATCTGGCTGGTATCAGAGCCACCCACATGCCGTATATACGGGGCCCTGCTGTGCTCAGATCGACAAATATCGACTCAAGAACATCGCCTGTAGGTCCTATATGGCCGTGGGTTGCATCTGGCTGGTATCAGAGCTACCCCCATGCTGTATATACGGCGCCCACCTGTGCTCAGATCGACTAATATCGACTCAAGAACATCGTCTGTAGATCTTATATGGCCGTGGGTTGCATCTGGCTGGTATCAGAGCTACCACCATGCTGTATATACGGCGCCCAGCTGTACTCAGATCCACATATGTCGACTCAAGAACATCGCCTGTAGGTCCTATATGGCCGTGGTTTGCATCTGGCTGATATCAGAGCCACCCACATGCTGCATATACAGGGCATAGCGGAGCTCAGATCGACATATATCGACTCAAGAACATCGCCTGTAGGTCCTATATGGCCGTGGGTTGCAGCTGGCTGGTATCAGAGCTTCCCCCATGCTGTATATACTGGGCCCAGCTGTGCTCAGATCGACATATATCGACTCAAGAACATCGCCTGTGGGTCCTATATGGCCGTGGGTTGCATATGGCTGGTATCAGAGCAACCCACATGCGGTATATACGGGGCCCAGCTGTGCTCAGATCGACATATATCGACTCAAGAACATCGCCTGTAGGTCCTATATGGCCGTGGGTTGCAACTGGCTGGTATCAGAGCTACTCCCATGCTATATATACGGCGCCCATCTGTGCTCAGATCGACATATATCGCCTCAAGAACATCGCCTGTAGGTCCTATATGGCCATGGGTTGCATCTGGCTGGTATCAGAGCTACCCCCATGCTGTATATACGGGGCCCAGCTGTGCTCAGATCGACATATATCGACTCAAGAACCTCGCCTGTAGGTCCTATATGGCCGTGGGTTGCAGCTGGCTGGTATCACAGCTACCCCCATGCTTTATATACGTGGCCCAGCTGTGCTCAGACCGATATATATATATATATATCGACTCAAGAACATCGCCTGTAGGTCCTATATGGCCGTGGATTGCATCTGGCTGGTATCAGAGCCACCCACATGCTGCATATACAGGGCATAGCGGAGCTCAGATCGACATATATTGACTCAAGAACATCGCCTGTAGGTCCTATATGGGCATAGGTTGCACCTGGCTGGTGTCGGAGCTGCCCCAATGCTGCATATACGGTGCATAGCAGTGCTCAGATCGACATATATCGACTCAAGAACATCGCCTGTAGGTCCTATATGGCCGTAGGTTGCATCTGGCTGATATCAGAACCACCCACATGCCGTATATACGGGGCCGAGCTGTGCTCAGATCGACATATATCGACTCAAGAACATTGCCTGTAGGTCCTATATGGCCGTGGGTTGCATCTGGCAGGTATCAGAGCCACCCACAAGCCGTATATACGTGGCCCAGCTGTGCTCAGATCGACATATATCGACTCAACAACATCGCCTGTATGTCCTATATAGCCGTGGGTTGCATCTGTCTGGTATCAGAGCTACCCCCATGCTGTATATACAGGGCATAGCGGAGCTCAGATCGACATATATCGACTCAAGAACATCGCCTGTGGGTCCTATATGGGCATAGGTTGCACCTGGCTGGTGTCGGAGCTGCCCCAATGCTGAATATATGGTGCATAGCTGTGATCAGATCGACATATATCGACTCAAGAACAACGCATGTAGGTCCTATTTGGCCGTGGGTTGCATCTGGATGGTATCAGAGCTACCCACACGCCGTATATACGGGGCCCAGCTGTGCTCAGATCGACATATATCGACTCAAAAATATCGCCTGTAGGTCCTATGTGGCCGTGGATTGCATCTGGCTGGTATCAGAGCCACCCACATGCCGTATATACGGGGCCCAGCTGTGCTCAGATCGACATATATCGACTCAAGAACATCACCTGTAGCTCCTATATGGCCGTGGGTTGCATCTGGCTTGTATCAAAGCTACCCCCATGCTGTATATACGGGGCCCAGCTGTGCTCAGATCGACATATATCGACTCAAGAACATCGCCTGTAGGTCCTATATGGCCGTGGGTTGCAGCTGGCTGGTATCAGAGCTACCCCCATGCTGTATATACGGCGCCCAGCTGTGCTCAGATCGACATATATCGACTCAAGACCATCGCCTGTAGGTCCTATATGGCCGTGGTTTGCATCTGGCTGGTATCAGAGCCACCCACATGCCATATATACGGGGCCCTGCTGTGCTCAGATCGACAAATATCGACTCAAGAACATCGCCTGTAGGTCCTATATGGCAGTGAGTTGCATCTGGCTGGTAGCAGAGCTACCCCCATGCTGTATATACGGCGCCCGGCTGTGCTCAGATCGACATATATCGACTCAAGAACATCGCCTGTAGGTCCTATATGGCCGTGGGTTGAATCTGGCTGGTATCAGAGCTACCTCCATGGTGTATATACGGCGCACAGCTGTGCTCAGATCGACATATATCGACTCAAGAACATCGCCTGTAGGTCCTATATGGCCATGGGTTGCATCTGGCTCGTATCAGAGCCACCCACGTGCTGCATATACAGGGCATAGCGGAGCTCGGATCGACATATATCGACTCAAGAACATCGCCTGTAGGTCCTATATGGCCGTGGGTTGCATCTGGCTGTTATCAGAGCTACCCCCATGCTGTATATATGGGGTCCAGCTGTGCTCAGATCGATATATATCGACTCAAGAACATCGCTTGTAGGTCCTATATGGGCATAGGTTGCACCTGGCTGGTGACGGAGCTGCCTCAAGGCTGCATATACTGTGCATAGCGGTGCTCAGATCGACATATATCGACTCAAGAACATCGCTTGTAGGTCCTATATGGCCGTGGGTTGCATCTGGCTGGTATCAGAGCTACCCCCATGCTGTATATACGGCGCCCAGCTGTGCTCAGATCGACATATATCGACTCAAGAACATCGCCTGTAGGTCCTAAATGGCCGTGGGTTGCATCTGGCTGGTATCAGAGCCACCCACGTGCTGCATATACAGGCCATAGCGGAGCTCACATCGACAAATATCGACTCAAGAACATCGCCTGTAGGTCCTATATGGCAGTGAGTTGCATCTGGCTGGTAGCAGAGCTACCCCCATGCTGTATATACGGTGCCCAGCTGTGCTCAGATCGACATATATGGACTCAAGAACATCGCCTGTAGGTCCTATATGGCCGTGGGTTGCATCTGGCTGGTATCAGAGCTACCTCCATGGTGTATAAACGGCGCACATATGTGCTCAGATCGATATATATCGACTCAAGAACATCGCCTGTAGGTCCTATATGGCCATGGGTTGCATCTGGCTCGTATCAGAGCCACCCACGTACTGCATATACAGGGCATAGCGGAGCTCAGATCGACATATATCGACTCAAGAACATCGCCTGTAGGTCCTATATGGGCATAAGTTGCACCTGGCTGGTGTCGGAGCTGCCCCAATGCTGCATATACGGTGCATAGCGGTGCTCAGATCGACATATGTCGACTCAAGAATATCGCCTGTAGGTCCTATATGGCCGTAGGTTGCATCTGGCTGATATCAGATCCACCCACATGCCGTATATACGGAGCCCAGCTGTGCTCAGATCGACATATATCGACTCAAGAACATTGCCTGTAGGTCCTATATGGCCGTGGGTTGCATCTGGCAGGTATAGGAGCCACCCACAAGCCGTATATACGGGGCCCAGCTGTGCTCAGATCGACATATATCGACTCAAGAACATCGCTCGTAGGTCCTATATGGCCGTGGGTTGCATCTGGCTGGTATCAGAGCTACCCACATGCAGTATATACGGGGCCCAGCTATGCTCAGATCAACATATATCGACTCGAGAACATCGCCTGTAGGTCCTATATGGCCGTGGGTTGCATCTGGCTGGTATCAGAGCCACCCACATGCCGTATATACGGGGCCCAGCTGTGCTCAAATCGACATATATAGACTCAAGAACATCGCCTGTAGGTCCTATATGGCCGTGGGTTGCATCTGGCTGGTATCAGAGCTACCCCCATGCTGTACATACGGCGCCCAGCTGTGCTCAGATCGACATATATCGACTCAAGAACATCGCCTGTAGGTCCTATAGGGCCGTGGGTTGCATCTGGCTGATATCAGAACCAGGGTGCTGAATCTTAATAGGAAGATCGTGAAGCGCTAAGATTGCCAAATCCCGTCACGAGATGGCGCTATTTTATGGAGATTTTATTTTTATGAGTTGGTTTTTTCAGTAAAAATCTTGTTGGCACCACTCTTGCACACACATTTTCTCGATCCAGTTGGAGCCTGTCATTGCTGTCATTCGGCCGCATGGTGTCTGACACGTTTTGCTGTTTTATAGTGCTGTTTTATAGTGATTATTATAATATAGACATAGTATTTCTGTTAATAATATTTAAAACTTGTTTTAGATGTTTGGTGTGTATTGTGCAGTTGTGAATTGTTTATTGACAATTTTCCAAGTAATTATGGATTATAGTAAGTGTATTCATGATTCTATATGTAAATTATTGTTTAGTAACATGGTTTCGAAGTGTGTTGTTGAGGGTTGTAATAATACCTCAGCACCTCCTAAGAATAGTCTGCAGTAGTTTCAGTGGATTGCAGTAATTGGAAATTCAGTCAATATTACTAACAATGCTCGTGTATGTCCTGTTGGTTTCAATATTATAGCTTCAGTTTGTGACCAAGGATCAACCAACTGTAAAGCTTATCGGATGCTTATTGAAGATACTAGTCCAAATGCATTAAAACAGAGATATGAACCAACTAAAGGTATTATATTGATAGATGATATTGAAATAATACTTTTATACGATTATCCCCATCTTTTAAAATGTATTCGCAATAATCTCCTCACTAATGGGGTATCTTGGGTTGCAAAATGGAAGCATATAGAAGATGTTTATTATTTAAATTCTGAACTTTTTGTAAAGCAATTGCACAAAATTACCAAAAACTATGTAAATCCAAGTCGTATCAATAAAATGAAGGTTTCATTATCTATGCAAGTTTTTATAATTATAATTCTACTGTTATTTCTTTAGACTAGAATCTCAGCAATTTTCAAGGATAACACTTCATAGAGAGATTCATCATCTATAGAACAGTTGCCCAGAACTATATTAAAATACATATGATAAAAATATTTTCATGATGCTGTGTGTATACATTTTACAATTGACTAATATAATAGTTATATTTTCATGTTATATGTTGTGTTTTCTTTATTTATTGACCCAAATATGAAATATATATTTAGAAATAACAGTATTTAAACATGAAAAACAGTTTATAGAACATTGAGATGTATTGAAATGGTATTTTTATAACAATTTATTGAATACTACATGCTTGCCTTTAATTTATATAAATCATTTAAGAACGCAGATTTATATTACATTTTAATTAAATACTATTCAAAAAGACATCGAGATATTTAAATAAACAGAATTTCATATTTTAAATACTTTTTTAAAATACTATTATTTATTTGAATTAATTAGCTTAGCACTGAACCATATCTCAAGGGTTCAGAGCTGAGCTGACATTACCGTCACGAGAGGGCGCAGACACTGGCTTCTAAAAAGACTACATTAAGTTTCCTATCTATCTTGTCTATGATCAGAACCACCCACATGCCGTATATACGGAGCCCAGCTGTGCTCAGATCGACATATATCGACTCAAGAACATTGCATGTAGGTCCTATATGGCCGTGGGTTGCATCTGGCAGGTATAGGAGCCACCCACAAGCCGTATATACGGGGCCCAGCTGTGCTCAGATCGACATATATCGACTCAAGAACATCGCCCGTAGGTCCTATATGGCCGTGGGTTGCATCTGGCTGGTATCAGAGCTACCCACATGCAGTATATACGGGGCCCAGCTATGCTCAGATCGACATATATCGACTCGAGAACATCGCCTGTAGGTCCTATATGGCCGTGGGTTGCATCTGGCTGTTATCAGAGCTACCCCCATGCTGTACATACGGCGCCCAGCTGTGCTCAGATCGACATATATCGACTCAAGAACATCGCCTGTAGGTCCTATAGGGCCGTGGGTTGCATTTGGCTGGTATCAGAGCCACCCACATGCCGTATATACGGGGCCCTGCTGTGCTCAGATCGACAAATATCGACTCAAGAACATCGTCTGTAGGTCCTATATGGCCGTGGGTTGCATCTGGCTGGTATCAGAGCCACCCACATGCCGTATATACGGGGCCCTGCTGTGCTCAGATCGACAAATATCGACTCAAGAACATCGTCTGTAGGTCCTATATGGCCGTGGGTTGCATCTGGCTGGTATCAGAGCTACCCCCATGCTGTATATACGGCGCCCAGCTGTGCTCAGATCGACATATATCGACTCAAGAACATCGCCTGTAGGTCCTATATGGCCGTGGGTTGCATCTGGCTGGTATCAGAGCTACCTCCATGGTGTATATACGGCGCACATATGTGCTCAGATCGACATATATCGACTCAAGAACATCGCCTGTAGGTCCTATATGGCCATGGGTTGCATCTGGCTCGTATCAGAGCCACCCACGTGCTGCATATACAGGGCATAGCGGAGCTCAGATCGACATATATCGACTAAAGAATATCGCCTGTAGGTCCTATATGGGCATAGGTTGCACCTGGCTGGTGTCAGAGCTGCCCCAATGCTGCATATACGGTGCATAGCGGTGCTCAGATCGACATATGTCGACTCAAGAACATCGCCTGTAGGTCCTATATGGCCGTAGGTTGCATCTGGCTGATATCAGAACCACCCACATGCCGTATATACGGAGCCCAGCTGTGCTCAGATCGACATATATCGACTCGAGAACATCGCCTGTAGGTCCTATATGGCCGTGGGTTGCATCTGGCTGGTATCAGAGCCACCCACATGCCGTATATACGGGGCCCAGCTGTGCTCAAATCGACATATATCGACTCAAGAACATCGCCTGTAGGTCCTATATGGCCGTGGGTTGCATCTGGCTGGTATCAGAGCTACCCCCATGCTGTACATACGGCGCCCAGCTGTGCTCAGATCGACATATATCGACTCAAGAACATCGCCTGTAGGTCCTATAGGGCCGTTGGTTGCATCTGGCTGGTATCAGAGCCACCCACATGCCGTATATACGGGGCCCAGCTGTGCTCAAATCGACATATATCGACTCAAGAACATTGCATATAGGTCCTATATGGCCGTGGGTTGCATCTGGCAGGTATAGGAGCCACCCACAAGCCGTATATACGGGGCCCAGCTGTGCTCAGATCGACATATATCGACTCAAGAACATCGCCCGTAGGTCCTATATGGCCGTGGGTTGCATCTGGCTGGTATCAGAGCTACCCACATGCAGTATATACGGGGCCCAGCTATGCTCAGATCGACATATATCGACTCAAGAACATCGCCCGTAGGTCCTATATGGCCGTGGGTTGCATCTGGCTGGTATCAGAGCTACCCACATGCAGTATATACGGGGCCCAGCTATGCTCAGATCGACATATATCGACTCGAGAACATCGCCTGTAGGTCCTATATGTCCGTGGGTTGCATCTGGCTGGTATCAGAGCTACCCCCATGCTGTACATACGGCGCCCAGCTGTGCTCAGATCGACATATATCGACTCAAGGACATCGCCTGTAGGTCCTATAGGGCCGTGGGTTGCATCTGGCTGGTATCAGAGCTACCCCCATGCTGTATATACGGCGCCCAGCTGTGCTCAGATCGACATATATCGACTCAAGAACATCGCCTGTAGGACCTACATGGCCGTGGTTTGCATCTGGCTCGTATCAGAGCCAGCCACATGCCGTATATACGGGGCCCTGCTGTGCTCAGATCGACAAATATCGACTCAAGAACATCGTCTGTAGGTCCTATATGGCCGTGGGTTGCATCTGGCTGGTATCAGAGCTACCCCCATGCTGTATATACGGCGCCCAGCTGTGCTCAGATCGACATATATCGACTCAAGAACATCGCCTGTAGGTCCTATATGGCCGTGGGTTGCATCTGGCTGGTATCAGAGCTACCCCCATGCTGTATATACGGCGCCCAGCTGTGCTCAGATCGACATATATCGACTCAAGACCGTCGCCTGTAGGTCCTATATGGCCGTGGGTTGCATCTGGCTGGTATCAGAGCCACCCACGTGCTGCATATACAGGGCATAGCGGAGCTCAGATCGACAAATATCGACTCAAGAACATCGCCTGTAGGTCCTATATGGCAGTGAGTTGCATCTGGCTGGTAGCAGAGCTACTCCCATGCTGTATATACGGCGCCCAGCTGTGCTCAGATCGACATATATCGACTCAAGAACATCGCCTGTAGGTCCTATATGGCCGTGGGTTGCATCTGGCTGGTATCAGAGCTACCCCCATGCTGTATATACGGCGCACATATGTGCTCAGATCGACATATATCGACTCAAGAACATCGCCTGTAGGTCCTATATGGCCATGGGTTGCATCTGGCTCGTATCAGAGCCACCCACGTGCTGCATATACAGGGCATAGCGGAGCTCAGATCGACATATATCGACTAAAGAACATCGCCTGTAGGTCCTATATGGGCATAGGTTGCACCTGGCTGGTGTCAGAGCTGCCCCAATGCTGCATATACGGTGCATAGCGGTGCTCAGATCGGCATATGTCGACTCAAGAACATCGCCTGTAGGTCCTATATGGCCGTAGGTTGCATCTGGCTGATATCAGAACCACCCACATGCCGTATATACGGAGCCCAGCTGTGCTCAGATCGACATATATCGACTCGAGAACATCGCCTGTAGGTCCTATATGGCCGTGGGTTGCATCTGGCTGGTATCAGAGCCACCCACATGCCGTATATACGGGGCCCAGCTGTGCTCAAATCGACATATATCGACTCAAGAACATTGCATATAGGTCCTATATGGCCGTGGGTTGCATCTGGCAGGTATAGGAGCCACCCACAAGCCGTATATACGGGGCCCAGCTGTGCTCAGATCGACATATATCGACTCAAGAACATCGCCCGTAGGTCCTATATGGCCGTGGGTTGCATCTGGCTGGTATCAGAGCTACCCACATGCAGTATATACGGGGCCCAGCTATGCTCAGATCGACATATATCGACTCAAGAACATCGCCCGTAGGTCCTATATGGCCGTGGGTTGCATCTGGCTGGTATCAGAGCTACCCACATGCTGTATATACGGGGCCCAGCTATGCTCAGATCGACATATATCGACTCGAGAACATCGCCTGTAGGTCCTATATGTCCGTGGGTTGCATCTGGCTGGTATCAGAGCTACCCCCATGCTGTACATACGGCGCCCAGCTGTGCTCAGATCGACATATATCGACTCAAGGACATCGCCTGTAGGTCCTATAGGGCCGTGGGTTGCATCTGGCTGGTATCAGAGCTACCCCCATGCTGTATATACGGCGCCCAGCTGTGCTCAGATCGACATATATCGACTCAAGAACATCGCCTGTAGGTCCTACATGGCCGTGGTTTGCATCTGGCTGGTAACAGAGCCAGACACATGCCGTATATACGGGGCCCTGCTGTGCTCAGATCGACAAATATCGACTCAAGAACATCGTCTGTAGGTCCTATATGGCCGTGGGTTGCATCTGGCTGGTATCAGAGCTACCCCCATGCTGTATATACGGCGCCCAGCTGTGCTCAGATCGACATATATCGACTCAAGACCGTCGCCTGTAGGTCCTATATGGCCGTGGGTTGCATCTGGCTGGTATCAGAGCCACCCACGTGCTGCATATACAGGGCATAGCGGAGCTCAGATCGACAAATATCGACTCAAGAACATCGCCTGTAGGTCCTATATGGCAGTGAGTTGCATCTGGCTGGTAGCAGAGCTACTCCCATGCTGTATATACGGCGCCCAGCTGTGCTCAGATCGACATATATCGACTCAAGAACATCGCCTGTAGGTCCTATATGGCCGTGGGTTGCATCTGGCTGGTATCAGAGCTACCTCCATGGTGTATATACGGCGCACATATGTGCTCAGATCGACATATATCGACTCAAGAACATCGCCTGTAGGTCCTATATGGCCATGGGTTGCATCTGGCTCGTATCAGAGCCACCCACGTGCTGCATATACAGGGCATAGCGGAGCTCAGATCGACATATATCGACTCAAGAACATCGCCTGTAGGTCCTATATGGGCATAGGTTGCACCTGGCTGGTGTCAGAGCTGCCCCAATGCTGCATATACGGTGCATAGCGGTGCTCAGATCGACATATGTCGACTCAAGAACATCGCCTGTAGGTCCTATATGGCCGTAGGTTGCATCTGGCTGATATCAGAACCACCCACATGCCATATATACGGAGCCCAGCTGTGCTCAGATCGACATATATCGACTCGAGAACATCGCCTGTAGGTCCTATATAGCCGTGGGTTGCATCTGGCTGGTATCAGAGCCACCCACATGCCGTATATACGGGGCCCAGCTGTGCTCAAATCGACATATATCGACTCAAGAACATCGCCTGTAGGTCCTATATGGCCGTGGGTTGCATCTGGCTGGTATCAGAGCTACCCCCATGCTGTACATACGGCGCCCAGCTGTGCTCAGATCGACATATATCGACTCAAGAACATCGCCTGTAGGTCCTATAGGGCCGTTGGTTGCATCTGGCTGGTATCAGAGCCACCCACATGCCGTATATACGGGGCCCAGCTGTGCTCAAATCGACATATATCGACTCAAGAACATTGCATATAGGTCCTATATGGCCGTGGGTTGCATCTGGCAGGTATAGGAGCCACCCACAAGCCGTATATACGGGGCCCAGCTGTGCTCAGATCGACATATATCGACTCAAGAACATCGCCCGTAGGTCCTATATGGCCGTGGGTTGCAACTGGCTGGTGTCAGAGCTACCCACATGCAGTATATACGGGGCCAAGCTATGCTCAGATCGACATATATCGACTCAAGAACATCGCCCGTAGGTCCTATATGGCCGTGGGTTGCATCTGGTTGGTATCAGAGCTACCCACATGCAGTATATACGGGGCCCAGCTATGCTCAGATCGACATATATCGACTCGAGAACATCGCCTGTAGGTCCTATATGTCCGTGAGTTGCATCTGGCTGGTATCAGAGCTACCCCCATGCTGTACATACGGCGCCCAGCTGTGCTCAGATCGACATATATCGACTCAAGGACATCGCCTGTAGGTCCTATAGGGCCGTGGGTTGCATCTGGCTGGTATCAGAGCTACCCCCATGCTGTATATACGGCGCCCAGCTGTGCTCAGATCGACATATATCGACTCAAGACATCGCCTGTAGGTCCTACATGGTCGTGGTTTGCATCTGGCTGGTATCAGAGCCAGCCACATGCCGTATATACGGGGCCCTGCTGTGCTCAGATCGACAAATATCGACTCAAGAACATCGTCTGTAGGTCCTATATGGCCGTGGGTTGCATCTGGCTGGTATCAGAGCTACCCCCATGCTGTATATACGGCGCCCAGCTGTGCTCAGATCGACATATATCGACTCAAGAACATCGCCTGTAGGTCCTATATGGCCGTGGGTTGCATCTGGCTGGTATCAGAGCTTCCCACATGCTGTATATACGGCGCCCAGCTGTACTCAGATCGACATATATCGACTCAAGAACATCGCCTGTAGGTCCTATATGGCCGTGGTTTGCATCTGGCTGGTATCAGAGCCACCCACATGCCGTATATACGGGGCCCAGCTGTGCTCAGATCGACATATAATGAATTAAGAACATCGCCTGTAGGTCCTATATGGCCGTGGGTTGCATCTGGCTGGTATCAGAGCTACCCCCATGCCGTATATACGAGGCCCAGCTGTGCCCAGATCGAGATATATCGACTCAAGAACATTGCCTGTAGGTCCTATAAGGCCGTAGGTTGCAGCTGGCTGGTATCAGAGCCACCCACATGCCGGATATACGGGGCCCGGCTGTGCTCAGATCGACATATATCGACTCAAGAACATCGCCTGTAGGTCCAATATGGCCTTGGGTTACATCTGGCTGGAATCAGAGCTACCCCCATGGTGTATATACGTCGCCCAGCTGTGCTGAGATCGACATATATCGACTGAAGAACATTGCCTGTAGGTCCTGTATAGCCGTGGTTTGCATCTGGCTGGTATCAGAGCTACCCCCATGCTGTAGATATGGGGCCCAGCTGTCCTCAGATCGACATATATCGACTCAAGAACATCGCCTGTGGGTCTTATATGGCCGTGGGTTGCAGCTGGCTGGTATCAGAGCCACCCACATGCTGCATATACAGGGCATAGCGGAGCTCAGATCGACATATATCGACTCAAGAACATCGCCTGTAGGTCCTATATGGCCGTGGGTTGCATCTGGCTGGTATAAGAGCCACCCACATGCCGTATATACGGGGCCCAGCTGTGCTCAGATCGACATATATGGACTCAAGAACATCGCCTGTACGTCCTATATGGCCGTGGGTTGAATCTGGTTGGTATCAAAGCTACCCCCATGCTGTATATACGGGGCCCAGCTGTGCTCAGATCGACATATATCGACTCAAGAACATCGCCTGTAGGTCCTATATGGCCGTGGGTTGCATCTGGCTGGTATCAGAGCCACCCACACGCTGCATATACAGGGCATAGCGGAGCTCAGATCGACTTATAACGACTCAAGAACATCGCCTGTAGGTCCTATATGGGCATAGGTTGCACCTGGCTGGTGTCGGATCTGCCCCAATGCTGCATATACGGTGCTCAGATCGACATATATCGACTCAAGAAGATCGCCTGTAGGTCCTATATGGCCGTATACATCCCGTATATAGGGGGCCCAGTTGTGCTCAGATCGACATATATCGACTCAAGCACATCGCCTGTAGGTCCTATATGGCCGTGGGTTGCATCTCGCTGGTATCAGAGCCACCCACGTGCCGTATATACGGGGCCCAATTGTTCTCAGATCGACATATATCGACTCAAGAACATCGTCTGTAGGTCCTATATGGCCGCGGGTTGCATCTGGCTGGTTTCAGAGCCACCCCCATGCTGTATATACGGCGCCCAGCTGTGCTCAGTTCGACATATATCGACTCAAGAACATCGCTTGTAGGTCCTATATGGCCGTGGTTTGCATCTGGCTGGTATCAGAGCCACCCACATGCCGTATATACGGGGCCCAGCTGTGCTCAGATCGACATATAATGACTCAAGAACATCGCCTGTGGGTCCTATATGGCCGTGGGTTGCATCTGGCTGGTATCAGAGCCACCCACATGGCGTATATACGGGCCCAGCTGTGCTCAGATCGACATATATCGACTCAAGAACATCGCCTGTAGGTCCTATATGGCCGTAGGTTGCATCTGGCTGGTATCAGAGCTACCCCCATGGTGTATATACAGCGCCCAGCTGTGCTCAGATCGATATATATCGACTCAAGAACATTGCCTGTAAGTCCTATATGGCCGTGGGTTGCATCTGGCTGGCATCAGAGCTACCCCCATGCTGTATATATGGGGCCCAGCTGTGCTCAGATCGACATATATCGACTCAAGAACATCGCCTGTAGGTCCTATATGGCCGTGGGTTGCATCTGGCTGGTATCAGAGCCACACAGGTGCTGCATATACAGGGCGTAGCGGAGCTCAGATCGACATATATCGACTCAAGAACATCGCCTGTAAGTCCTATATGGGCGTAGGTTGGACCTGGCTGGTGTCGGAGCTGCCACAATGCTGCATATACGGTACATAGCGGTGCTCAGAACGACATACATCGACTCAGGAATATCTCCTGTAGGTCCCATATGGCCGTGTGTTGCATCTGGCTGATATCAGAGCCACCCACATGCCGTATATACGGCGCCCAGCTGTGCTCAGATCGACATATATCGACTCAAGAACATTGCCTGTAGGTCCTATATGGCCGTGGGTTGCATCTGTCTGGTATCAGAGCTACCCCCATGCTGTATATACTTAGCCCAACTGTGCTCAGATCGACATATATCGACTCAAGAACATCGCCTGTAGGTCCTATATGGCCGTAGGTTGCATCTGGCTGGTATCAGAGCTACCCCCATGGTGTATATACGGCGCCCAGCTGTGCTCAGATCGACATATATCGACTCAAGTACATTGACTGTAGGTCCTATATGGCCGTGGGTTGCATCTGGCTGGTATCAGAGCTAACCCCATACTGTATATACGTGGCCCAGCTGTGCTCAGATCGACATATATCGACTCAAGAACATCGCCTGTAGGTCCTATATGGCCGTGGGTTACATCTGGCTGGTATCAGAGCCACCCACGTGCTGCATATACAGGGCGTAACGGAGCTCAGATCGACATATATTGACTCAAGAACATCGCCTGTAGGTCCTATATGGGCATAGGTTGCACTTGGCTGGTGTCGGAGCTGACCCAATGCTGCATATACGGTGCATAGCGGTGCTCAGATCGATATATATCGACTCAAGAACATTGCCTGTAGGTCCAATATGGCCGTGGGTTGCATCTGGCTGATATCAAAGCCACCCACCTGCTGCATATACAGGGCATAGCAGAGCTCAGATCGACATATATCGACTCAAGAACATCGCCTGTGGGTCCTATATGGGCATAGGTTGCACCGGGCTGGTGTCGGAGCTGCCCCAATGCTGCATATATGGTGCATAGCGGTGATCAGATCGACATATATCGACTCAAGAACATCGCATGTAGGTCCTATATGGCCGTGGGTTGCATCTGGCTGATATCAGAGCCACCCACATGCCGTATATACAGGGCCCAGCTGTGCTCAGATCGACATATATCGACTCAAGAACAGCGCCTGTAGGTCCTATATGGCCGTGTGTTGCATCTGGCTGGTATCAGAGCCACCCACATCCCGTATATACGGGGCCCAGCTGTGCTCAGATCGACATATATCGACTCAAGAACATCGCCTGTAGGTCCAATATGGGCATAGGTTGCACCTGGCAGGTGTCGGAGCTGCGACAATGCTGCATATACGGTGCATAGCGGTGCTCAGATCGACATATATCGACTCAAGAATATCTCCTGTAGGTCCTATATGGCCGTGGGTTGCATCTGGCTGATAACAGAGCCACCCAAATGCCGTATATACGGGGACCAACTGTGCTCAGATCGACATATATCGACTCTAGAACATTGCCTGTAGGTCCTATATGGCCGTGGGTTGCATCTGGCTGGTATCAGAGCTACCCCCATGCTGTATATACGGCGCCCAGCTGTGCTCAGATCGACATATATCGACTCAAGAACATCGCCTGTAGGTCCTATATGGGCATAAGTTGCACCTGGCTGGTGACGGAGCTGCCCCAAGGCTGCATATACGGTGCATAGCGGTGCTCAGATCGACATATATCGACTCAACAACATCGCCTGTAGGTCCTATATGGCTGTGGGTTGCATCTGGCTGAGATCAGAGCCAACCACATGCCGTATATACGGGGCCCAGCTGTGCTCAGATCGACATATATATAATCAAGAACATCGCCTGTAGGTCCTATATGGCCGCGGGTTGCATCTGGCTGGTATCAGAGCAACCCGCATGCCGTATATACGGGGCCCAGCTGTGCTAAGATAGACATATATCGACTCAAGAACATCGCCTGTAGGTCCTATATGGGCATAGGTTGCACCTGGCTGGTGTCGGAGCTGCCCCAATGCTGCATATACGGTGCATAGCGGTGCTCAGATCGACATATATCGACTCAAGAACATCGCCTGTAGGTCTTATATGGGCATAGGTTGCACCTGGCTGGTGTCGGAGCTGCCCAATGCTGCATATACATTGCATAGCGGTGCTCAGATCGACATATGTCGACTCAAGAACATCGCCTGTAGGTCCTATATGGCCGTAGGTTGCATCTGGCTGATATCAGAACCACCCACATGCCGTATATACGGGGCCCAGCTGTGCTCAGATCGACATATATCGACTCAAGAACATTGCCTGTAGGTCCTATATGGCCGTGGGTTGCATCTGGCAGGTATCGGAGCCACACACAAGCCGTATATACGGGGCCCAGCTGTGCTCAGATCGACATATATCGACTCAAGGACATCGCCCGTAGGTCCTATATGGCCGTGGGTTGCATCTGGCTGGTATCAGAGCTACCCACATGCCGTATATACGGGGCCCAGCTGTGCTCAGATCGACATATATCGACTCAAGAACATCGCCTGTAGGTCCTATATGGCCGTGGATTGCATCTGGCTGGTATCAGAGCCACCCACATGCCGTATATACGAGGCCCAGCTGTGCTCAGATCGACATATATCGACTCAAGAACAGCGCCTGTAGGTCCTATATGGCCGTGGGTTGCATCTGGCTGGTATCAAAGCTACCCCCATGCTGTATATACG
Source organism: Lordithon lunulatus (assembly GCA_963942505.1). NCBI lineage: Eukaryota > Metazoa > Arthropoda > Insecta > Coleoptera > Staphylinidae > Lordithon > Lordithon lunulatus. The sequence continues at coordinate 35,675,656 of OZ012670.1, read as the reverse complement.
AGGCCCAGCTGTGCTGAGATCGACATATATCGACTCAAGAACATCGCCTGTAGGTCCTATATGGTCGTGGATTGCAGCTGGCTGGTATCACAGCTTCCCCCATGCTGTATATACGTGGCCCAGCTGTGCTCAGATCGACATATATCGACTCAAGAACATCGCCTGTAGGTCCTATAGGGCCGTGGGTTGCATCTGGCTGATATCAGAACCACCCACATGCCGTATATACGGAGCCCAGCTGTGCTCAGATCGACATATATCGACTCAAGAACATTGCATGTAGGTCCTATATGGCCGTGGGTTGCATCTGGCAGGTATAGGAGCCACCCACAAGCCGTATATACGGGGCCCAGCTGTGCTCAGATCGACATATATCGACTCAAGAACATCGCCCGTAGGTCCTATATGGCCGTGGGTTGCATCTGGCTGGTATCAGAGCTACCCACATGCAGTATATACGGGGCCCAGCTATGCTCAGATCGACATATATCGACTCAAGAACATCGCCCGTAGGTCTTATATGGCCGTGGGTTGCATCTGGCAGGTATCAGAGCTACCCACATGCAGTATATACGGGGCCCATCTATGCTCAGATCGACATATATCGACTCGAGAACATCGCCTGTAGGTCCTATATGGCCGTGGGTTGCATCTGGCTGGTATCAGAGCCACCCACATGCTGTATATACAGGGCATAGCGGAGCTCAGATCGACATATATCGACTCAAGAACATCGCCTGTAGGTCCTATATGGGCATAGGTTGCACCTGGCTGGTGTCGGAGCTGCCCCAATGCAGCATATACGGTGCATAGCGGTGCTCAGATCGACATATATCGACTCAAGAACATCGCCTGTAGGTCTTATATGGGCATAGGTTGCACCTGGCTGGTGTCGGAGCTGCCCAATGCTGCATATACATTGCATAGCGGTGCTCAGATCGACATATGTCGACTCAAGAACATCGCCTGTAGGTCCTATATGGCCGTAGGTTGCATCTGGCTGATATCAGAACCACCCACATGCCGTATATACGGGGCCCAGCTGTGCTCAGATCGACATATATCGACTCAAGAACATTGCCTGTAGGTCCTATATGGCCGTGGGTTGCATCTGGCAGGTATCGGAGCCACACACAAGCCGTATATACGGGGCCCAGCTGTGCTCAGATCGACATATATCGACTCAAGGACATCGCCCGTAGGTCCTATATGACCGTGGGTTGCATCTGGCTGGTATCAGAGCTACCCACATGCCGTATATACGGGGCCCAGCTGTGCTCAGATCGACATATATCGACTCAAGAACATCGCCTGTAGGTCCTATATGGCCGTGGATTGCATCTGGCTGGTATCAGAGCCACCCACATGCCGTATATACGAGGCCCAGCTGTGCTCAGATCGACATATATCGACTCAAGAACAGCGCCTGTAGGTCCTATATGGCCGTGGGTTGCATCTGGCTGGTATCAAAGCTACCCCCATGCTGTATATACGGGGCCCAGCTGTGCTGAGATCGACATATATCGACTCAAGAACATCGCCTGTAGGTCCTATATGGTCGTGGATTGCAGCTGGCTGGTATCACAGCTTCCCCCATGCTGTATATACGTGGCCCAGCTGTGCTCAGATCGACATATATCGACTCAAGAACATCGCCTGTAGGTCCTATAGGGCCGTGGGTTGCATCTGGCTGATATCAGAACCACCCACATGCCGTATATACGGAGCCCAGCTGTGCTCAGATCGACATATATCGACTCAAGAACATTGCATGTAGGTCCTATATGGCCGTGGGTTGCATCTGGCAGGTATAGGAGCCACCCACAAGCCGTATATACGGGGCCCAGCTGTGCTCAGATCGACATATATCGACTCAAGAACATCGCCCGTAGGTCCTATATGGCCGTGGGTTGCATCTGGCTGGTATCAGAGCTACCCACATGCAGTATATACGGGGCCCAGCTATGCTCAGATCGACATATATCGACTCAAGAACATCGCCCGTAGGTCTTATATGGCCGTGGGTTGCATCTGGCAGGTATCAGAGCTACCCACATGCAGTATATACGGGGCCCAGCTATGCTCAGATCGACATATATCGACTCGAGAACATCGCCTGTAGGTCCTATATGGCCGTGGGTTGCATCTGGCTGGTATCAGAGCTACCCCCATGCTGTACATACGGCGCCCAGCTGTGCTCAGATCGACATATATCGACTCAAGAACATCGCCTGTAGGTCCTATAGGGCCGTGGGTTGCATCTGGCTGGTATCAGAGCCTCCCACATGCCGTATATACGGGGCCCTGCTGTGCTGAGATCGACAAATATCGACTCAAGAACATCGTCTGTAGGTCCTATATGGCCGTGGGTTGCATCTGGCTGTTATCAGAGCTACCCCCATGCTGTATATACGGCGCCCAGCTGTGCTCAGATCGACATATATCAACTCAAGAACACCGCCTGTAGGTCCTATATAGCCGTGGGTTGCATCTGGCTGGTATCAGAGCTACCCCCATGCTGTATATATGGGGCCCAGCTGTGCTCAGATCGACATATATCGACTCAAGAACATCGCTTGTAGGTCCTCTATGGGCATAGGTTGCACCTGGCTGGTGACGGAGCTGCCTCAAGGCTGCATATACTGTGTATAGCGGAGCTCAGATCGACAAATATCGACTCAAGAACATCGCCTGTAGGTCCTATATGGCAGTGAGTTGCATCTGGCTGGTAGCAGAGCTACCCCCATGCTGTATATACGGCGCCCAGCTGTGCTCAGATCGACATATATCGACTCAAGAACATCTCCTGTAGGTCCTATATGGCCGTGGGTTGCATCTGGCTGGTATCAGAGCTACCTCCATGGTGTATATACGGCGCACATATGTGCTCAGATCGACATATATCGACTCAAGAACATCGCCTGTAGGTTCTATATGGCCAGGGTTGCATCTGGCTCGTATCAGAGCCACCCACGTGCTGCATATACAGGGTATAGCGGAGCTCAGATCGACATATATCGACTCAAGAACATCGCCTGTAGGTCCTATATGGCCGTGGGTTGCATCTGGCTGGTATCAGAGCTACCCCCATGCTGTACATACGGCGCCCAGCTGTGCTCAGATCGACATATATCGACTCAAGAACATCGCCTGTAGGTCCTATATGGCCGTGGGTTGCATCTGGCTGGTATCAGAGCTACCCCCATGCTGTATATACTTGGCCCAGCTGTGCTCAGATCGACATATATCGACTCAAGAACATCGCCTGTAGGTCCTATATGACCGTAGGTTGCATCTGGCTGGTATCAGAGCTACCCCCATGGTGTATATACGGCGCCCAGCTGTGCTCAGATCGACATATATCGACTCAAGAACATTGCCTGTAGGTCCTATATGGCCGTGGGTTGCATCTGGCTGGTATCAGAGCTAACCCCATAGTGTATATACGTGGCCCAGCTGTGCTCAGATCGACATATATCGACTCAAGAACATCGCCTGTAGGTCCTATATGGCCGTGGGTTACATCTGGCTGGTATCAGAGCCACCCACGTGCTGCATATACAGGGCGTAGCGGAGCTCAGATCGACATATATCGACTCAAGAACATCGCCTGTAGGTCCTATATGGGCATAGGTTGCACTTGGCTGGTGTCGGAGCTGCCCCAATGCTGCATATACGATGCATAGCGGTGCTCAGATCGACATATATCGACTCAAGAACATTTCCTGTAGGTCCAATATGGTCGTGGGTTGCATCTGGCTGATATCAAAGCCACCCACATGCTGCATATACAGGGCATAGCGGAGCTCAGATCGACATATATCGACTCAAGAACATCGCCTGTGGGTCCTATATGGGCATAGGTTGCACCTGGCTGGTTTCGGAGCTGCCCCAATGCTGCATATATGGTGCATAGCGGTGATCAGATCGACATATATCGACTCAAGAACATCGCATGTAGGTCCTATATGGCCGTGGGTTGCATCTGGCTGATATCAGAGCCACCCACATGCCGTATATACAGGGCCCAGCTGTGCTCAGATCGACATATATCGACTCAAGAACAGCGCCTGTAGGTCCTATATGGCCGTGGGTTGCATCTGGCTGGTATCAGAGCCACCCACATCCCGTATATACGGGGCCCAGCTGTGCTCAGATCGACATATATCGACTCAAGAACATCGCCTGTAGGTCCTATATGGGCATAGGTTGCACCTGGCTGGTGTCGGAGCTGCCACAATGCTGCATATACGGTGCATAGCGGTGCTCAGATCGACATATATCGACTGAAGAATATCTCCTGTAGGTCCAATATGGCCGTGTGTTGCATCTGGCTGATATCAGAGCCACCTAAATGCCGTATATACGGGGCCCAACTGTGCTCAGATCGACATATATCGACTCTAGAACATTGCCTGTAGGTCCTATATGGCCGTGGGTTGCATCTGGCTGGTATCAGAGCTACCCCCATGGTGTATATACGGCGCCCAGCTGTGCTCAGATCGACATATATCGACTCAAGAACATCGCCTGTAGGTCCTATATGGGCATAAGTTGCACCTGGCTGGTGACGGAGCTGCCCCAAGGCTGCATATACGGTGCATAGCGGTGCTCAGATCGACATATATCGACTCAAGAACATCGCCTGTAGGTCCTATATGGCTGTGGGTTGCATCTGGCTGAGATCAGAGCCAACCACATGCCGTATATACGGGGCCCAGCTGTGCTCAGATCGACATATATATATACTCAAGAAAATCGCCTGTAGGTCCTATATGACCGTGGGTTGCATCTGGCTGGTATCAGAGTAATCCGCATGCCGTATATACGGGGCCCAGCTGTGCTAAGATCGACATATATCGACTCAAGAACATCGCCTGTAGGTCCTATATGGCCGTGGGTTGCATCTGGCTGGTATCAGAGCTACCCCCATGCTGTATATACGGGGCCCAGCTGTGCTCAGATAGGCATATATCGACTCAAGAACATCGCCTGTAGGTCCTATATGGCCGTGGGTTGCAGCTGGCTGGTATCACAGCTACCCCCAAGCTTTATATACGTGGCCCAGCTGTGCTCAGATCGACATATATCGACTCAAGAACATCGCCTGTAGGTCCTATATGGTCGTGGGTTGCATCTGGCTGGTATCAGAGCCACCCACATGCTGTATATACAGGGCATAGCGGAGCTCAGATCGACATATATCGACTCAAGAACATCGCCTGTAGGTCCTATATGGGCATAGGTTGCACCTGGCTGGTGTCGGAGCTGCCCCAATGCTGCATATACGGTGCATAGCGGTGCTCAGATCGACATATGTCGACTCAAGAACATCGCCTGTAGGTCCTATATGGCCGTAGGTTGCATCTGGCTGATATCAGAACCACCCACATGCCGTATATACGGGGCCCAGCAGTGCTCAGATCGACATATATCGACTCAAGAACATTGCCTGTAGGTCCTATATGGCCGTGGGTTGCATCTGGCAGGTATCGGAGCCACCCACAAGCCGTATATACGGGGCCCAGCTGTGCTCAGATCGACATATATCGACTCAAGAACATCGCCTGTAGGTCCTATATGGCCGTGGGTTGCATCTGGCTGGTATCAGAGCTACCCACATGCCGTATATACGGGGCCCAGCTGTGCTCAGATCGACATATATCGACTCAAGAACATCGCCTGTAGGTCCTATACGGCCGTGGATTGCATCTGGCTGGTATCAGAGCCACCCACATGCCGTATATACGGGGCCCAGCTGTGCTCAGATCGACATATATCGACTCAAGAACATCGCCTGTAGGTCCTATATGGCCGTGGGTTGCATCTCGCTGGTATCAGAGCCACCCACGTGCCGTATATACGGGGCCCAATTGTTCTCAGATCGACATATATCGACTCAAGAACATCGTCTGTAGGTCCTATATGGCCGCGGGTTGCATCTGGCTGGTATCAGAGCTACCCCCATGCTGTATATACGGCGCCCAGCTGTGCTCAGTTCGACATATATCGACTCAAGAACATCGCTTGTAGGTCCTATATGGCCGTGGTTTGCATCTGGCTGGTATCAGAGCCACCTACATGCCGTATATACGGGGCCCAGCTGTGCTCAGATCGACATATAATGACTCAAGAACATCGCCTGTAGGTCCTATATGGGCGTGGGTTGCATCTGGCTGGTATCAGAGCCACCCACATGGCGTATATACGGGCCCAGCTGTGCTCAGATCGACATATATCGACTCAAGAACATCGCCTGTAGGTCCTATATGGCCGTAGATTGCATCTGGCTGGTATCAGAGCTACCCCCATGGTGTATATACAGCGCCCAGCTGTGCTCAGATCGATATATATCGACTCAAGAACATTGCCTGTAGGTCCTATATGGCCGTGGGTTGCATATGGCTGGCATCAGAGCTACCCCCATGCTGTATATATGGGGCCCAGCTGTGCTCAGATAGACATATATCGACTCAAGAACATCGCCTGTAGGTCCTATATGGCCGTGGGTTGCATCTGGCTGGTATCAGAGCTACCCCCATGCTGTACATACGGCGCCCAGCTGTGCTCAGATCGACATATATCGACTCAAGGACATCGCCTGTAGGTCCTATAGGGCCGTGGGTTGCATCTGGCTGGTATCAGAGCTACCCCCATGCTGTATATACGGCGCCCAGCTGTGCTCAGATCGACATATAGCGACTCAAGAACATCGCCTGTAGGTCCTACATGGCCGTGGTTTGCATCTGGCTGGTAACAGAGCCAGACACATGCCGTATATACGGGGCCCTGCTGTGCTCAGATCGACAAATATCGACTCAAGAACATCGTCTGTAGGTCCTATATGGCCGTGGGTTGCATCTGGCTGGTATCAGAGCTACCCCCATGCTGTATATACGGCGCCCAGCTGTGCTCAGATCGACATATATCGACTCAAGAACATCGCCTGTAGGTCCTATATGGCCGTGGGTTGCATCTGGCTGGTATCAGAGCTACCCCCATGCTGTATATACGGCGCCCAGCTGTGCTCAGATCGACATATATCGACTCAAGACCGTCGCCTGTAGGTCCTATATGGCCGTGGGTTGCATCTGGCTGGTATCAGAGCCACCCACGTGCTGCATATACAGGGCATAGCGGAGCTCAGATCGACAAATATCGACTCAAGAACATCGCCTGTAGGTCCTATATGGCAGTGAGTTGCATCTGGCTGGTAGCAGAGCTACTCCCATGCTGTATATACGGCGCCCAGCTGTGCTCAGATCGACATATATCGACTCAAGAACATCGCCTGTAGGTCCTATATGGCCGTGGGTTGCATCTGGCTGGTATCAGAGCTACCTCCATGGTGTATATACGGCGCACATATGTGCTCAGATCGACATATATCGACTCAAGAACATCGCCTGTAGGTCCTATATGGCCATGGGTTGCATCTGGCTCGTATCAGAGCCACCCACGTGCTGCATATACAGGGCATAGCGGAGCTCAGATCGACATATATCGACTCAAGAACATCGCCTGTAGGTCCTATATGGGCATAGGTTGCACCTGGCTGGTGTCAGAGCTGCCCCAATGCTGCATATACGGTGCATAGCGGTGCTCAGATCGACATATGTCGACTCAAGAACATCGCCTGTAGGTCCTATATGGCCGTAGGTTGCATCTGGCTGATATCAGAACCACCCACATGCCATATATACGGAGCCCAGCTGTGCTCAGATCGACATATATCGACTCGAGAACATCGCCTGTAGGTCCTATATAGCCGTGGGTTGCATCTGGCTGGTATCAGAGCCACCCACATGCCGTATATACGGGGCCCAGCTGTGCTCAAATCGACATATATCGACTCAAGAACATCGCCTGTAGGTCCTATATGGCCGTGGGTTGCATCTGGCTGGTATCAGAGCTACCCCCATGCTGTACATACGGCGCCCAGCTGTGCTCAGATCGACATATATCGACTCAAGAACATCGCCTGTAGGTCCTATAGGGCCGTTGGTTGCATCTGGCTGGTATCAGAGCCACCCACATGCCGTATATACGGGGCCCAGCTGTGCTCAAATCGACATATATCGACTCAAGAACATTGCATATAGGTCCTATATGGCCGTGGGTTGCATCTGGCAGGTATAGGAGCCACCCACAAGCCGTATATACGGGGCCCAGCTGTGCTCAGATCGACATATATCGACTCAAGAACATCGCCCGTAGGTCCTATATGGCCGTGGGTTGCAACTGGCTGGTGTCAGAGCTACCCACATGCAGTATATACGGGGCCAAGCTATGCTCAGATCGACATATATCGAATCAAGAACATCGCCCGTAGGTCCTATATGGCCGTGGGTTGCATCTGGCTGGTATCAGAGCTACCCACATGCAGTATATACGGGGCCCAGCTATGCTCAGATCGACATATATCGACTCGAGAACATCGCCTGTAGGTCCTATATGTCCGTGAGTTGCATCTGGCTGGTATCAGAGCTACCCCCATGCTGTACATACGGCGCCCAGCTGTGCTCAGATCGACATATATCGACTCAAGGACATCGCCTGTAGGTCCTATAGGGCCGTGGGTTGCATCTGGCTGGTATCAGAGCTACCCCCATGCTGTATATACGGCGCCCAGCTGTGCTCAGATCGACATATATCGACTCAAGACATCGCCTGTAGGTCCTACATGGTCGTGGTTTGCATCTGGCTGGTATCAGAGCCAGCCACATGCCGTATATACGGGGCCCTGCTGTGCTCAGATCGACAAATATCGACTCAAGAACATCGTCTGTAGGTCCTATATGGCCGTGGGTTGCATTTGGCTGGTATCAGAGCTACCCCCATGCTGTATATACGGCGCCCAGCTGTGCTCAGATCGACATATATCGACTCAAGAACATCGCCTGTAGGTCCTATATGGCCGTGGGTTGCATCTGGCTGGTATCAGAGCTTCCCACATGCTGTATATACGGCGCCCAGCTGTACTCAGATCGACATATATCGACTCAAGAACATCGCCTGTAGGTCCTATATGGCCGTGGTTTGCATCTGGCTGGTATCAGAGCCACCCACATGCCGTATATACGGGGCCCAGCTGTGCTCAGATCGACATATAATGAATTAAGAACATCGCCTGTAGGTCCTATATGGCCGTGGGTTGCATCTGGCTGGTATCAGAGCTACCCCCATGCCGTATATACGAGGCCCAGCTGTGCCCAGATCGAGATATATCGACTCAAGAACATTGCCTGTAGGTCCTATAAGGCCGTAGGTTGCAGCTGGCTGGTATCAGAGCCACCCACATGCCGGATATACGGGGCCCGGCTGTGCTCAGATCGACATATATCGACTCAAGAACATCGCCTGTAGGTCCAATATGGCCTTGGGTTACATCTGGCTGGAATCAGAGCTACCCCCATGGTGTATATACGTCGCCCAGCTGTGCTGAGATCGACATATATCGACTGAAGAACATTGCCTGTATGTCCTGTATAGCCGTGGTTTGCATCTGGCTGGTATCAGAGCTACCCCCATGCTGTAGATATGGGGCCCAGCTGTCCTCAGATCGACATATATCGACTCAAGAACATCGCCTGTGGGTCTTATATGGCCGTGGGTTGCAGCTGGCTGGTATCAGAGCCACCCACATGCTGCATATACAGGGCATAGCGGAGCTCAGATCGACATATAACGACTCAAGAACATCGCCTGTAGGTCCTATATGGCCGTGGGTTGCATCTGGCTGGTATCAGAGCCACCCACATGCCGTATATACGGGGCCCAGCTGTGCTCAGATCGACATATATGGACTCAAGAACATCGCCTGTACGTCCTATATGGCCGTGGGTTGAATCTGGTTGGTATCAAAGCTACCCCCATGCTGTATATACGGGGCCCAGCTGTGCTCAGATCGACATATATCGACTCAAGAACATCGCCTGTAGGTCCTATATGGCCGTGGGTTGCATCTGGCTGGTATCAGAGCCACCCACACGCTGCATATACAGGGCATAGCGGAGCTCAGATCGACTTATAACGACTCAAGAACATCGCCTGTAGGTCCTATATGGGCATAGGTTGCACCTGGCTGGTGTCGGAGCTGCCCCAATGCTGCATATACGGTGCTCAGATCGACATATATCGACTCAAGAAGATCGCCTGTAGGTCCTATATGGCCGTATACATGCCGTATATAGGGGGCCCAGTTGTGCTCAGATCGACATATATCGACTCAAGCACATCGCCTGTAGGTCCTATATGGCCGTGGGTTGCATCTCGCTGGTATCAGAGCCACCCACGTGCCGTATATACGGGGCCCAATTGTTCTCAGATCGACATATATCGACTCAAGAACATCGTCTGTAGGTCCTATATGGCCGCGGGTTGCATCTGGCTGGTTTCAGAGCCACCCCCATGCTGTATATACGGCGCCCAGCTGTGCTCAGTTCGACATATATCGACTCAAGAACATCGCTTGTAGGTCCTATATGGCCGTGGTTTGCATCTGGCTGGTATCAGAGCCACCCACATGCCGTATATACGGGGCCCAGCTGTGCTCAGATCGACATATAATGACTCAAGAACATCGCCTGTGGGTCCTATATGGCCGTGGGTTGCATCTGGCTGGTATCAGAGCCACCCACATGGCGTATATACGGGCCCAGCTGTGCTCAGATCGACATATATCGACTCAAGAACATCGCCTGTAGGTCCTATATGGCCGTAGGTTGCATCTGGCTGGTATCAGAGCTACCCCCATGGTGTATATACAGCGCCCAGCTGTGCTCAGATCGATATATATCGACTCAAGAACATTGCCTGTAGGTCCTATATGGCCGTGGGTTGCATCTGGCTGGCATCAGAGCTACCCCCATGCTGTATATATGGGGCCCAGCTGTGCTCAGATCGACATATATCGACTCAAGAACATCGCCTGTAGGTCCTATATGGCCGTGGGTTGCATCTGGCTGGTATCAGAGCCACACAGGTGCTGCATATACAGGGCGTAGCGGAGCTCAGATCGACATATATCGACTCAAGAACATCGCCTGTAAGTCCTATATGGGCGTAGGTTGGACCTGGCTGGTGTCGGAGCTGCCACAATGCTGCATATACGGTACATAGCGGTGCTCAGAACGACATACATCGACTCAGGAATATCTCCTGTAGGTCCCATATGGCCGTGTGTTGCATCTGGCTGATATCAGAGCCACCCACATGCCGTATATACGGCGCCCAGCTGTGCTCAGATCGACATATATCGACTCAAGAACATTGACTGTAGGTCCTATATGACCGTGGGTTGCATCTGTCTGGTATCAGAGCTACCCCCATGCTGTATATACTTAGCCCAGCTGTGCTCAGATCGACATATATCGACTCAAGAACATCGCCTGTAGGTCCTATATGGCCGTAGGTTGCATCTGGCTGGTATCAGAGCTACCCCCATGGTGTATATACGGCGCCCAGCTGTGCTCAGATCGACATATATCGACTCAAGTACATTGACTGTAGGTCCTATATGGCCGTGGGTTGCATCTGGCTGGTATCAGAGCTAACCCCATACTGTATATACGTGGCCCAGCTGTGCTCAGATCGACATATATCGACTCAAGAACATCGCCTGTAGGTCCTATATGGCCGTGGGTTACATCTGGCTGGTATCAGAGCCACCCACGTGCTGCATATACAGGGCGTAACGGAGCTCAGATCGACATATATTGACTCAAGAACATCGCCTGTAGGTCCTATATGGGCATAGGTTGCACTTGGCTGGTGTCGGAGCTGCCCCAATGCTGCATATACGGTGCATAGCGGTGCTCAGATCGATATATATCGACTCAAGAACATTGCCTGTAGGTCCAATATGGCCGTGGGTTGCATCTGGCTGATATCAAAGCCACCCACCTGCTGCATATACAGGGCATAGCGGAGCTCAGATCGACATATATCGACTCAAGAACATCGCCTGTGGGTCCTATATGGGCATAGGTTGCACCGGGCTGGTGTCGGAGCTGCCCCAATGCTGCATATATGGTGCATAGCGGTGATCAGATCGACATATATCGACTCAAGAACATCGCATGTAGGTCCTATATGGCCGTGGGTTGCATCTGGCTGATATCAGAGCCACCCACATGCCGTATATACAGGGCCCAGCTGTGCTCAGATCGACATATATCGACTCAAGAACAGCGCCTGTAGGTCCTATATGGCCGTGTGTTGCATCTGGCTGGTATCAGAGCCACCCACATCCCGTATATACGGGGCCCAGCTGTGCTCAGATCGACATATATCGACTCAAGAACATCGCCTGTAGGTCCAATATGGGCATAGGTTGCACCTGGCAGGTGTCGGAGCTGCGACAATGCTGCATATACGGTGCATAGCGGTGCTCAGATCGACATATATCGACTCAAGAATATCTCCTGTAGGTCCTATATGGCCGTGGGTTGCATCTGGCTGATAACAGAGCCACCCAAATGCCGTATATACGGGGCCCAACTGTGCTCAGATCGACATATATCGACTCTAGAACATTGCCTGTAGGTCCTATATGGCCGTGGGTTGCATCTGGCTGGTATCAGAGCTACCCCCATGCTGTATATACGGCGCCCAGCTGTGCTCAGATCGACATATATCGACTCAAGAACATCGCCTGTAGGTCCTATATGGGCATAAGTTGCACCTGGCTGGTGACGGAGCTGCCCCAAGGCTGCATATACGGTGCATAGCGGTGCTCAGATCGACATATATCGACTCAACAACATCGCCTGTAGGTCCTATATGGCTGTGGGTTGCATCTGGCTGAGATCAGAGCCAACCACATGCCGTATATACGGGGCCCAGCTGTGCTCAGATCGACATATATATAATCAAGAACATCGCCTGTAGGTCCTATATGGCCGCGGGTTGCATCTGGCTGGTATCAGAGCAACCCGCATGCCGTATATACGGGGCCCAGCTGTGCTAAGATAGACATATATCGACTCAAGAACATCGCCTGTAGGTCCTATATGGCCGTGGGTTGCATCTGGCTGGTATCACAGCTACCCCCAAGCTTTATATACGTGGCCCAGCTGTGCTCAGATCGACATATATCGACTCAAGAACATCGCCTGTAGGTCCTATATGGCCGTGGGTTGCATCTGGCTGGTATCAGAGCCACCCACATGCTGTATATACAGGGCATAACGGAGCTCAGATCGACATATATCGACTCAAGAACATCGCCTGTAGGTCCTATATGGGCATAGGTTGCACCTGGCTGGTGTCGGAGCTGCCCCAATGCTGCATATACGGTGCATAGCGGTGCTCAGATCGACATATATCGACTCAAGAACATCGCCTGTAGGTCTTATATGGGCATAGGTTGCACCTGGCTGGTGTCGGAGCTGCCCAATGCTGCATATACATTGCATAGCGGTACTCAGATCGACATATGTCGACTCAAGAACATCGCCTGTAGGTCCTATATGGCCGTAGGTTGCATCTGGCTGATATCAGAACCACCCACATGCCGTATATACGGGGCCCAGCTGTGCTCAGATCGACATATATCGACTCAAGAACATTGCCTGTAGGTCCTATATGGCCGTGGGTTGCATCTGGCAGGTATCGGAGCCACACACAAGCCGTATATACGGGGCCCAGCTGTGCTCAGATCGACATATATCGACTCAAGGACATCGCCCGTAGGTCCTATATGGCCGTGGGTTGCATCTGGCTGGTATCAGAGCTACCCACATGCCGTATATACGGGGCCCAGCTGTGCTCAGATCGACATATATCGACTCAAGAACATCGCCTGTAGGTCCTATATGGCCGTGGATTACATCTGGCTGGTATCAGAGCCACCCACATGCCGTATATACGAGGCCCAGCTGTGCTCAGATCGACATATATCGACTCAAGAACAGCGCCTGTAGGTCCTATATGGCCGTGGGTTGCATCTGGCTGGTATCAAAGCTACCCCCATGCTGTATATACGGGGCCCAGCTGTGCTGAGATCGACATATATCGACTCAAGAACATCGCCTGTAGGTCCTATATGGTCGTGGATTGCAGCTGGCTGGTATCACAGCTTCCCCCATGCTGTATATACGTGGCCCAGCTGTGCTCAGATCGACATATATCGACTCAAGAACATCGCCTGTAGGTCCTATAGGGCCGTGGGTTGCATCTGGCTGATATCAGAACCACCCACATGCCGTATATACGGAGCCCAGCTGTGCTCAGATCGACATATATCGACTCAAGAACATTGCATGTAGGTCCTATATGGCCGTGGGTTGCATCTGGCAGGTATAGGAGCCACCCACAAGCCGTATATACGGGGCCCAGCTGTGCTCAGATCGACATATATCGACTCAAGAACATCGCCCGTAGGTCCTATATGGCCGTGGGTTGCATCTGGCTGGTATCAGAGCTACCCACATGCAGTATATACGGGGCCCAGCTATGCTCAGATCGACATATATCGACTCAAGAACATCGCCCGTAGGTCTTATATGGCCGTGGGTTGCATCTGGCAGGTATCAGAGCTACCCACATGCAGTATATACGGGGCCCAGCTATGCTCAGATCGACATATATCGACTCGAGAACATCGCCTGTAGGTCCTATATGGCCGTGGGTTGCATCTGGCTGGTATCAGAGCTACCCCCATGCTGTACATACGGCGCCCAGCTGTGCTCAGATCGACATATATCGACTCAAGAACATCGCCTGTAGGTCCTATAGGGCCGTGGGTTGCATCTGGCTGGTATCAGAGCCTCCCACATGCCGTATATACGGGGCCCTGCTGTGCTGAGATCGACAAATATCGACTCAAGAACATCGTCTGTAGGTCCTATATGGCCGTGGGTTGCATCTGGCTGTTATCAGAGCTACCCCCATGCTGTATATACGGCGCCCAGCTGTGCTCAGATCGACATATATCAACTCAAGAACACCGCCTGTAGGTCCTATATGGCCGTGGGTTGCATCTGGCTGGTATCAGAGCTACCCCCATGCTGTATATATGGGGCCCAGCTGTGCTCAGATCGACATATATCGACTCAAGAACATCGCTTGTAGGTCCTATATGGGCATAGGTTGCACCTGGCTGGTGACGGAGCTGCCTCAAGGCTGCATATACTGTGTATAGCGGAGCTCAGATCGACAAATATCGACTCAAGAACATCGCCTGTAGGTCCTATATGGCAGTGAGTTGCATCTGGCTGGTAGCAGAGCTACCCCCATGCTGTATATACGGCGCCCAGCTATGCTCAGATCGACATATATCGACTCAAGAACATCTCCTGTAGGTCCTATATGGCCGTGGGTTGCATCTGGCTGGTATCAGAGCTACCTCCATGGTGTATATACGGCGCACATATGTGCTCAGATCGACATATATCGACTCAAGAACATAGCCTGTAGGTTCTATATGGCCATGGGTTGCATCTGGCTCGTATCAGAGCCACCCACGTGCTGCATATACAGGGTATAGCGGAGCTCAGATCGACATATATCGACTCAAGAACATCGCCTGTAGGTCCTATATGGCCGTGGGTTGCATCTGGCTGGTATCAGAGCTACCCCCATGCTGTATATACTTGGCCCAGCTGTGCTCAGATCGACATATATCGACTCAAGAACATCGCCTGTAGGTCCTATATGACCGTAGGTTGCATCTGGCTGGTATCAGAGCTACCCCCATGCTGTACATACGGCGCCCAGCTGTGCTCAGATCGACATATATCGACTCAAGAACATCGCCTGTAGGTCCTATATGGCCGTGGGTTGCATCTGGCTGGTATCAGAGCTACCCCCATGCTGTATATACTTGGCCCAGCTGTGCTCAGATCGACATATATCGACTCAAGAACATCGCCTGTAGGTCCTATATGACCGTAGGTTGCATCTGGCTGGTATCAGAGCTACCCCCATGGTGTATATACGGCGCCCAGCTGTGCTCAGATCGACATATATCGACTCAAGAACATTGCCTGTAGGTCCTATATGGCCGTGGGTTGCATCTGGCTGGTATCAGAGCTAACCCCATAGTGTATATACGTGGCCCAGCTGTGCTCAGATCGACATATATCGACTCAAGAACATCGCATGTAGGTCCTATATGGCCGTGGGTTGCATCTGGCTGATATCAGAGCCACCCACATGCCGTATATACAGGGCCCAGCTGTGCTCAGATCGACATATATCGACTCAAGAACAGCGCCTGTAGGTCCTATATGGCCGTGGGTTGCATCTGGCTGGTATCAGAGCCACCCACATCCCGTATATACGGGGCCCAGCTGTGCTCAGATCGACATATATCGACTCAAGAACATCGCCTGTAGGTCCTATATGGGCATAGGTTGCACCTGGCTGGTGTCGGAGCTGCCACAATGCTGCATATACGGTGCATAGCGGTGCTCAGATCGACATATATCGACTGAAGAATATCTCCTGTAGGTCCAATATGGCCGTGTGTTGCATCTGGCTGATATCAGAGCCACCTAAATGCCGTATATACGGGGCCCAACTGTGCTCAGATCGACATATATCGACTCTAGAACATTGCCTGTAGGTCCTATATGGCCGTGGGTTGCATCTGGCTGGTATCAGAGCTACCCCCATGGTGTATATACGGCGCCCAGCTGTGCTCAGATCGACATATATCGACTCAAGAACATCGCCTGTAGGTCCTATATGGGCATAAGTTGCACCTGGCTGGTGACGGAGCTGCCCCAAGGCTGCATATACGGTGCATAGCGGTGCTCAGATCGACATATATCGACTCAAGAACATCGCCTGTAGGTCCTATATGGCTGTGGGTTGCATCTGGCTGAGATCAGAGCCAACCACATGCCGTATATACGGGGCCCAGCTGTGCTCAGATCGACATATATATATATATACTCAAGAAAATCGCCTGTAGGTCCTATATGACCGTGGGTTGCATCTGGCTGGTATCAGAGTAATCCGCATGCCGTATATACGGGGCCCAGCTGTGCTAAGATCGACATATATCGACTCAAGAACATCGCCTGTAGGTCCTATATGGCCGTGGGTTGCATCTGGCTGGTATCAGAGCTACCCCCATGCTGTATATACGGGGCCCAGCTGTGCTCAGATAGGCATATATCGACTCAAGAACATCGCCTGTAGGTCCTATATGGCCGTGGGTTGCAGCTGGCTGGTATCACAGCTACCCCCAAGCTTTATATACGTGGCCCAGCTGTGCTCAGATCGACATATATCGACTCAAGAACATCGCCTGTAGGTCCTATATGGTCGTGGGTTGCATCTGGCTGGTATCAGAGCCACCCACATGCTGTATATACAGGGCATAGCGGAGCTCAGATCGACATATATCGACTCAAGAACATCGCCTGTAGGTCCTATATGGGCATAGGTTGCACCTGGCTGGTGTCGGAGCTGCCCCAATGCTGCATATACGGTGCATAGCGGTGCTCAGATCGACATATATCGACTCAAGAACATCGCCTGTAGGTCTTATATGGGCACAGGTTGCACCTGGCTGGTGTCGGAGCTGCCCCAATGCTGCATATACATTGCATAGCGGTGCTCAGATCGACATATGTCGACTCAAGAACATCGCCTGTAGGTCCTATATGGCCGTAGGTTGCATCTGGCTGATATCAGAACCACCCACATGCCGTATATACGGGGCCCAGCAGTGCTCAGATCGACATATATCGACTCAAGAACATTGCCTGTAGGTCCTATATGGCCGTGGGTTGCATCTGGCAGGTATCGGAGCCACCCACAAGCCGTATATACGGGGCCCAGCTGTGCTCAGATCGACATATATCGACTCAAGAACATCGCCTGTAGGTCCTATATGGCCGTGGGTTGCATCTGGCTGGTATCAGAGCTACCCACATGCCGTATATACGGGGCCCAGCTGTGCTCAGATCGACATATATCGACTCAAGAACATCGCCTGTAGGTCCTATACGGCCGTGGATTGCATCTGGCTGGTATCAGAGCCACCCACATGCCGTATATACGGGGCCCAGCTGTGCTCAGATCGACATATATCGACTCAAGAACATCGCCTGTAGGTCCTATATGGCCGTGGGTTGCATCTCGCTGGTATCAGAGCCACCCACGTGCCGTATATACGGGGCCCAATTGTTCTCAGATCGACATATATCGACTCAAGAACATCGTCTGTAGGTCCTATATGGCCGCGGGTTGCATCTGGCTGGTATCAGAGCTACCCCCATGCTGTATATACGGCGCCCAGCTGTGCTCAGTTCGACATATATCGACTCAAGAACATCGCTTGTAGGTCCTATATGGCCGTGGTTTGCATCTGGCTGGTATCAGAGCCACCTACATGCCGTATATACGGGGCCCAGCTGTGCTCAGATCGACATATAATGACTCAAGAACATCGCCTGTAGGTCCTATATGGGCGTGGGTTGCATCTGGCTGGTATCAGAGCCACCCACATGGCGTATATACAGGCCCAGCTGTGCTCAGATCGACATATATCGACTCAAGAACATCGCCTGTAGGTCCTATATGGCCGTAGATTGCATCTGGCTGGTATCAGAGCTACCCCCATGGTGTATATACAGCGCCCAGCTGTGCTCAGATCGATATATATCGACTCAAGAACATTGCCTGTAGGTCCTATATGGCCGTGGGTTGCATATGGCTGGCATCAGAGCTACCCCCATGCTGTATATATGGGGCCCAGCTGTGCTCAGATAGACATATATCGACTCAAGAACATCGCCTGTAGGTCCTATATGGCCGTGGGTTGCATCTGGCTGGTATCAGAGCCACACACGTGCTGCATATACAGGGCGTAGCGGAGCTCAGATCGACATATATCGACTCAAGAACATCGCCTGTAGGTCCTATATGGGCGTAGGTTGCATCTGGCTGATATCAGAGCCACCCACATGCCGTATATACGGCGCCCAGCTGTGCTCAGATCGACATATATCGACTCAAGAACATTGCCTGTAGGTCCTATATGGCCGTGGGTTGCATCTATCTGGTATCAGAGCTACCCCCATGCTGTATATACTTGGCCCAGCTGTGCTCAGATCGACATATATCGACTCAAGAACATCGCCTGTAGGTCCTATATGGCCGTAGGTTGCATCTGGCTGGTATCAGAGCTACCCCCATGGTGTATATACGGCGCCCAGCTGTGCTCAGATCGACATATATCGACTCAAGAACATTGCCTGTAGGTCCTATATGGCCGTGGGTTGCATCTGGCTGGTATCAGAGCTAACCCCATACTGTATATACGTGGCCCAGCTGTGCTCAGATCGACATATATCGACTCAAGAACATCGCCTGTAGGTCCTATATGGCCGTGGGTTACATCTGGCTGGTATCAGAGCCACCCACGTGCTGCATATACAGGGCGTAGCGGAGCTCAGATCGACATATATCGACTCAAGAACATCGCCTGTAGGTCCTATATGGGCATAGGTTGCACTTGACTGGTGTCGGAGCTGCCCCAATGCTGCATATACGGTGCATAGCGGTGCTCAGATCGACATATATCGACTCAAGAACATTGCCTGTAGGTCCAATATGGCCGTGGGTTGCATCAGGCTGATATCAAAGCCACCCACATGCTGCATATACAGGGCATAGCGGAGCTCAGATCGACATATATCGACTCTAGAACATTGCCTGTAGGTCCTATATGGCCGTGGGTTGCATCTGGCTGGTATCAGAGCTACCCCCATGGTGTATATACGGCGCCCAGCTGTGCTCAGATCGACATATATCGACTCAAGAACATCGCCTGTAGGTCCTATATGGCCGTGGGTTGCATCTGGCTGGTATCAGAGCTACCCCCATGGTGTATATACGGCGCTCAGCTGTGCTCAGATCGACATACATCGACTCAAGAACATCGCCTGTAGGCCCTATATGGCTGTGGGTTGCATCTGGCTGAGATCAGAGCCAACCACATGCCGTATATACGGGGCCCAGCTGTGCTCAGATCGACATATATATACTCAAGAACATCGCCTGTAGGTCCTATATGGCCGTGGGTTGCATCTGGCTGGTATCAGAGCAACCCGCATGCCGTATATACGGGGCCCAGCTGTGCTAAGATCGACATATATCGACTCAAGAACACCGCCTGTAGGTCCTATATAGCCGTGGGTTGCATCTGGCTGGTATCAGAGCTACCCCCATGCTGTATATACGGGGCCCAGCTGTGCTCAGATAGACATATATCGACTCAAGAACATCGCCTGTAGGTCCTATATAGCCGTGGGTTGCAGCTGGCTGGTATCACAGCTATCCCCAAGCTTTATATACGTGGCCCAGCTGTGCTCAGATCGACATATATCGACTCAAGAACATCGCCTGTAGGTCCTATATGGCCGTGGGTTGCATCTGGCTGGTATCAGAGCCACCCACATGCTGTATATACAGGGCATAGCGGAGCTCAGATCGACATATATCGGCTCAAGAACATCGCCGGTAGGTCTTATATGGGCATAGGTTGCACCTGGCTGGTGTCGGAGCTGCCCCAATGCTGCATATACGGTGCATAGCGGTGCTCAGATCGACATATATCGACTCAAGAACATCGCCTGTAGGTCTTATATGGGCATAGGTTGCACCTGGCTGGTGTCGGAGCTGCCCCAATGCTGCATATACATTGCATAGCGGTGCTCAGATCGACATATGTCGACTCAAGACCATCGCCTGTAGGTCCTATATGGCCGTAGGTTGCATTTGGCTGATATCAGAACCACCCACATGCCGTATATACGGGGCCCAGCTGTGCTCAGATCGACATATATCGACTCAAGAACATCGCCTGTAGGTCCTATATGGCCGTGGGTTGCATCTGGCTGGTATCAGAGCCACCCACATGCCGTATATACGGGGCCCTGCTGTGCTCAGATCGACAAATATCGACTCAAGAACATCGCCTGTAGGTCCTATATGGCCGTGGGTTGCATCTGGCTGGTATCAGAGCCACCCACATGCCGTATATACAGGGCCCAGCTGTCCTCAGATCGACATATATCGACTCAAGAACATCACCTGTGGGTCCTATATGGCCGTGGGTTGCATCTGGCTGGTATCAAAGCTACCCACATGCCGTATATACGGGGCCCAGCTGTGCTCAGATCGACAAATATCGACTCAAGAACATCGCCTGTAGGTCCTATATGGCCGTGGGTTGCATCTGGCTGGTATCAGAGCCACCCACATGCCGTATATACGGGGCCCAGCTGTGCTCAGATCGACATATATCGACTCAAGAACATCGCCTGTAAGTCCTATATGGCCGTGGGTTGCATCTGGCTGGTATCAAAGCTACCCCCATGCTGTAGATACGGGGCCCAGCTGTGCTCAGATCGACAAATATCGACTCAAGAACATCGCCTGTAGGTCCTATATGACCGTGGGTTGCATCTGGCTGGTATCAGAGCCACCCACATGCCGTATATACAGGGCCCAGCTGTGCTCAGATCGACATATATCGACCCAAGAACATCACCTGTGGGTCCTATATGACCGTGGGTTGCATCTGGCTGGTATCAGAGCTACCCACATGCCGTATATACGGGGCCCAGCTGTGCTCAGATCGACATATATCGACTCAAGAACATCGCCTGTAGGTCCTATATGGCCATGGGTTGCATCTGGCTGGTATCAGAGCCACCCACATGCCTTATATACGGGGCCCAGCTGTGTTCAAATCGACATATATCGACTCAAGAACATCGCCTGTAGGTCCTATATGGCCGTAGGTTGAATCTGGCTGGTATCAGAGCTACCCCCATGGTGTATATACGGCGCCCAGCTGTGCTCAGATCGACATATATCGACTCAAGAACATCGCCTGTAGGTCCTATATGGGCATAGGTTGCACCTGGCTGGTGACGGAGCTGCCCCAAGGCTGCATATACGGTGCATAGCGGTGCTCAGATCGTCATATATCGACTCAAGAACATCGCCTGTAGGTCCTATATGGGTGTGGGTTGCATCTGGCTGAGATCAGAGCCACCCACATGCCGTATATACGGGGCCCAGCTGTGCTCAGATCGACATATATGGACTCAAGAACATCGCCTGTAGGTCCTATATGGCCGTGGGTTGCATCTGGCTGGTATCAGAGCAATCCGCATGCCGTATATACGGAGCCCAGCTGTGCTAAGATCGACATATATCGACTCAAGAACATCGCCTGTAGATCCTATATGGCCGTGGGTTGCATCTGGCTGGTATCAGAGCCACCCACACGTATATACGGGGCCCAGCTGTGCTCAGATCGACATATATCGACTCAAGAACATCGCCTGTAGGTCATATATGGCCGTGGGTTGCATCTGGCTGGTATCAGAGCTACCCCCTAGCTGTATATACGGCGCCCAGCTGTTCTCAGATCGACATATATCGACTCAAGAACATCGCCTGTAGGTCCTATATGGCCGTGGTTTGCATCTGGCTGGTATCAGAGCCACCCACATGCCGTATATACGGGGCCCTGCTGTGCTCAGATCGACAAATATCGACTCAAGAACATCGCCTGTAGGTCCTATATGGCCGTGGGTTGCATCTGGCTGGTATCAGAGCTACCCCCATGCTGTATATACGGCGCCCACCTGTGCTCAGATCGACTAATATCGACTCAAGAACATCGTCTGTAGATCTTATATGGCCGTGGGTTGCATCTGGCTGGTATCAGAGCTACCACCATGCTGTATATACGGCGCCCAGCTGTACTCAGATCCACAAATATCGACTCAAGAACATCGCCTGTAGGTCCTATATGGCCGTGGTTTGCATCTGGCTGGTATCAGAGCCACCCACATGCCGTATATACGGGGCCCAGCTGTGCTCAGATCGACATATAATGACTCAAGAACATCGCCTGTAGGTCCTATATGGCCGTGGGTTGCAGCTGGCTGGTATCAGAGCTTCCCCCATGCTGTATATACGGGGCCCAGCTGTGCTCAGATCGACATATATCGACTCAAGAACCTCGCCTGTAGGTCCTATATGGCCGTGGGTTGCAGCTGGCTGGTATCACAGCTACCCCCATGCTTTATATACGTGGCCCAGCTGTGCTCAGATCGACATATATCGACTCAACAACATCGCCTGTAGGTCCTATATAGCCGTGGGTTGCATCTGGCTGGTATCAGAGCCACCCACATGCCGTATATACGGGGCCCAGCTGTGCTCACATCGACATATATCGACTCAAGAACATTGCCTGTAGGTCCTATATGGCGGTGGGTTGCATCTGGCTGATATCAGAGCCCCCCACATGCTGCATATACAGGGCATAGCGGAGCTCAGATCGACATATATCGACTCAAGAACATCGCCTGTAGGTCCTATATGGCCGTGGGTTGCAGCTGGCTGGTTTCAGAGCTTCCCCCATGCTGTATATACTGGGCCCAGCTGTGCTCAGATCGACATATATCGACTCAAGAACATCGCCTGTGGGTCCTATATGGCCGTGGGTTGCATCTGGCTGGTATCAGAGCAACCCACATGCCGTATATACGGGGCCCAGCTGTGCTCAGATCGACATATATCGACTCAAGAACATCGCCTGTAGGTCCTATATGGCCGTGGGTTGCAACTGGCTTGTATCAGAGCTACTCCCATGCTATATATACGGCGCCCATCTGTGCTCAGATCGACATATATCGCCTCAAGAACATCGCCTGTAGGTCCTATATGGCCATGGGTTGCATCTGGCTGGTATCAGAGCTACCCCCATGCTGTATATACGGGGCCCAGCTGTGCTCAGATCGACATATATCGACTCAAGAACCTCGCCTGTAGGTCCTATATGGCCGTGGGTTGCAGCTGGCTGGTATCACAGCTACCCCCATGCTTTATATACGTGGCCCAGCTGTGCTCAGATCGATATATATATATATATATATATCGACTCAAGAACATCGCCTGTAGGTCCTATATGGCCGTGGATTGCATCTGGCTGGTATCAGAGCCACCCACATGCTGCATATACAGGGCATAGCGGAGCTCAGATCGACATATATCGACTCAAGAACATCGCCTGTAGGTCCTATATGGGCATAGGTTGCACCTGGCTGGTGTCGGAGCTGCCACAATGCTGCATATACGGTGCATAGCGGTGCTCAGATCGACATATATCGACTGAAGAATATCTCCTGTAGGTCCAATATGGCCGTGTGTTGCATCTGGCTGATATCAGAGCCACCTAAATGCCGTATATACGGGGCCCAACTGTGCTCAGATCGACATATATCGACTCTAGAACATTGCCTGTAGGTCCTATATGGCCGTGGGTTGCATCTGGCTGGTATCAGAGCTACCCCCATGGTGTATATACGGCGCCCAGCTGTGCTCAGATCGACATATATCGACTCAAGAACATCGCCTGTAGGTCCTATATGGGCATAAGTTGCACCTGGCTGGTGACGGAGCTGCCCCAAGGCTGCATATACGGTGCATAGCGGTGCTCAGATCGACATATATCGACTCAAGAACATCGCCTGTAGGTCCTATATGGCTGTGGGTTGCATCTGGCTGAGATCAGAGCCAACCACATGCCGTATATACGGGGCCCAGCTGTGCTCAGATCGACATATATATATACTCAAGAAAATCGCCTGTAGGTCCTATATGACCGTGGGTTGCATCTGGCTGGTATCAGAGTAATCCGCATGCCGTATATACGGGGCCCAGCTGTGCTAAGATCGACATATATCGACTCAAGAACATCGCCTGTAGGTCCTATATGGCCGTGGGTTGCATCTGGCTGGTATCAGAGCTACCCCCATGCTGTATATACGGGGCCCAGCTGTGCTCAGATAGGCATATATCGACTCAAGAACATCGCCTGTAGGTCCTATATGGCCGTGGGTTGCAGCTGGCTGGTATCACAGCTACCCCCAAGCTTTATATACGTGGCCCAGCTGTGCTCAGATCGACATATATCGACTCAAGAACATCGCCTGTAGGTCCTATATGGTCGTGGGTTGCATCTGGCTGGTATCAGAGCCACCCACATGCTGTATATACAGGGCATAGCGGAGCTCAGATCGACATATATCGACTCAAGAACATCGCCTGTAGGTCCTATATGGGCATAGGTTGCACCTGGCTGGTGTCGGAGCTGCCCCAATGCTGCATATACGGTGCATAGCGGTGCTCAGATCGACATATATCGACTCAAGAACATCGCCTGTAGGTCTTATATGGGCATAGGTTGCACCTGGCTGGTGTCGGAGCTGCCCCAATGCTGCATATACATTGCATAGCGGTGCTCAGATCGACATATGTCGACTCAAGAACATCGCCTGTAGGTCCTATATGGCCGTAGGTTGCATCTGGCTGATATCAGAACCACCCACATGCCGTATATACGGGGCCCAGCAGTGCTCAGATCGACATATATCGACTCAAGAACATTGCCTGTAGGTCCTATATGGCCGTGGGTTGCATCTGGCAGGTATCGGAGCCACCCACAAGCCGTATATACGGGGCCCAGCTGTGCTCAGATCGACATATATCGACTCAAGAACATCGCCTGTAGGTCCTATATGGCCGTGGGTTACATCTGGCTGGTATCAGAGCTACCCACATGCCGTATATACGGGGCCCAGCTGTGCTCAGATCGACATATATCGACTCAAGAACATCGCCTGTAGGTCCTATATGGCCGTGGATTGCATCTGGCTGGTATCAGAGCCACCCACATGCCGTATATACGGGGCCCAGCTGTGCTCAGATCGACATATATCGACTCAAGAACATCGCCTGTAGGTCCTATATGGCCGTGGGTTGCATCTCGCTGGTATCAGAGCCACCCACGTGCCGTATATACGGGGCCCAATTGTTCTCAGATCGACATATATCGACTCAAGAACATCGTCTGTAGGTCCTATATGGCCGCGGGTTGCATCTGGCTGGTATCAGAGCTACCCCCATGCTGTATATACGGCGCCCAGCTGTGCTCAGTTCGACATATATCGACTCAAGAACATCGCTTGTAGGTCCTATATGGCCGTGGTTTGCATCTGGCTGGTATCAGAGCCACCTACATGCCGTATATACGGGGCCCAGCTGTGCTCAGATCGACATATAATGACTCAAGAACATCGCCTGTAGGTCCTATATGGGCGTGGGTTGCATCTGGCTGGTATCAGAGCCACCCACATGGCGTATATACGGGCCCAGCTGTGCTCAGATCGACATATATCGACTCAAGAACATCGCCTGTAGGTCCTATATGGCCGTAGATTGCATCTGGCTGGTATCAGAGCTACCCCCATGGTGTATATACAGCGCCCAGCTGTGCTCAGATCGATATATATCGACTCAAGAACATTGCCTGTAGGTCCTATATGGCCGTGGGTTGCATATGGCTGGCATCAGAGCTACCCCCATGCTGTATATATGGGGCCCAGCTGTGCTCAGATAGACATATATCGACTCAAGAACATCGCCTGTAGGTCCTATATGGCCGTGGGTTGCATCTGGCTGGTATCAGAGCCACACACGTGCTGCATATACAGGGCGTAGCGGAGCTCAGATCGACATATATCGACTCAAGAACATCGCCTGTAGGTCCTATATGGGCGTAGGTTGCATCTGGCTGATATCAGAGCCACCCACATGCCGTATATACGGCGCCCAGCTGTGCTCAGATCGACATATATCGACTCAAGAACATTGCCTGTAGGTCCTATATGGCTGTGGGTTGCATCTATCTGGTATCAGAGCTACCCCCATGCTGTATATACTTGGCCCAGCTGTGCTCAGATCGACATATATCGACTCAAGAACATCGCCTGTAGGTCCTATATGGCCGTAGGTTGCATCTGGCTGGTATCAGAGCTACCCCCATGGTGTATATACGGCGCCCAGCTGTGCTCAGATCGACATATATCGACTCAAGAACATTGCCTGTAGGTCCTATATGGCCGTGGGTTGCATCTGGCTGGTATCAGAGCTAACCCCATACTGTATATACGTGGCCCAGCTGTGCTCAGATCGACATATATCGACTCAAGAACATCGCCTGTAGGTCCTATATGGCCGTGGGTTACATCTGGCTGGTATCAGAGCCACCCACGTGCTGCATATACAGGGCGTAGCGGAGCTCAGATCGACATATATCGACTCAAGAACATCGCCTGTAGGTCCTATATAGGCATAGGTTGCACTTGGCTGGTGTCGGAGCTGCCCCAATGCTGCATATACGGTGCATAGCGGTGCTCAGATCGACATATATCGACTCAAGAACATTGCCTGTAGGTCCAATATGGCCGTGGGTTGCATCAGGCTGATATCAAAGCCACCCACATGCTGCATATACAGGGCATAGCGGAGCTCAGATCGACATATATCGACTCTAGAACATTGCCTGTAGGTCCTATATGGCCGTGGGTTGCATCTGGCTGGTATCAGAGCTACCCCCATGGTGTATATACGGCGCCCAGCTGTGCTCAGATCGACATATATCGACTCAAGAACATCGCCTGTAGGTCCTATATGGCCGTGGGTTGCATCTGGCTGGTATCAGAGCTACCCCCATGGTGTATATACGGCGCCCAGCTGTGCTCAGATCGACATACATCGACTCAAGAACATCGCCTGTAGGCCCTATATGGCTGTGGGTTGCATCTGGCTGAGATCAGAGCCAACCACATGCCGTATATACGGGGCCTAGCTGTGCTCAGATCGACATATATATACTCAAGAACATCGCCTGTAGGTCCTATATGGCCGTGGGTTGCATCTGGCTGGTATCAGAGCAACCCGCATGCCGTATATACGGGGCCCAGCTGTGCTAAGATCGACATATATCGACTCAAGAACACCGCCTGTAGGTCCTATATAGCCGTGGGTTGCATCTGGCTGGTATCAGAGCTACCCCCATGCTGTATATACGGGGCCCAGCTGTGCTCAGATAGACATATATCGACTCAAGAACATCGCCTGTAGGTCCTATATAGCCGTGGGTTGCAGCTGGCTGGTATCACAGCTATCCCCAAGCTTTATATACGTGGCCCAGCTGTGCTCAGATCGACATATATCGACTCAAGAACATCGCCTGTAGGTCCTATATGGCCGTGGGTTGCATCTGGCTGGTATCAGAGCCACCCACATGCTGTATATACAGGGCATAGCGGAGCTCAGATCGACATATATCGACTCAAGAACATCGCCGGTAGGTCTTATATGGGCATAGGTTGCACCTGGCTGGTGTCGGAGCTGCCCCAATGCTGCATATACGGTGCATAGCGGTGCTCAGATCGACATATATCGACTCAAGAACATCGCCTGTAGGTCTTATATGGGCATAGGTTGCACCTGGCTGATGTCGGAGCTGCCCCAATGCTGCATATACATTGCATAGCGGTGCTCAGATCGACATATGTCGACTCAAGAACATCGCCTGTAGGTCCTATATGGCCGTAGGTTGCATTTGGCTGATATCAGAACCACCCACATGCCGTATATACGGGGCCCAGCTGTGCTCAGATCGACATATATCGACTCAAGAACATTGCCTGTAGGTCCTATATGGCCGTGGGTTGCATCTGGCAGGTATCGGAGCCACCCACAAGCCGTATATACGGGGCCCAGCTGTGCTCAGATCGACATATATCGACTCAAGAACATCGCCTGTAGGTCCTATATGGTCGTGGGTTGCATCTGGCTGGTATCAGAGCTACCCACATGCCGTATATACGGGGCCCAGCTGTGCTCAGATCGACATATATCGACTCAAGAACATCGCCTGTAGGTCCTATATGGCCGTGGATTGCATCTGGCTGGTATCAGAGCCACCCACATGCCGTATATACGGGGCCCAGCTGTGCTCAGATCGACATATATCGACTCATGAACATCGCCTGTAGGTCCTATATGGCCGTGGGTTGCATCTGGCTGGTATCAAAGCTACCCCCATGCTGTATATACGGGGCCCAGCTGTGCTGAGATCGACATATATCGACTCAAGAACATCGCCTGTAGGTCCTATATGGTCGTGGATTGCAGCTGGCTGGTATCAGAGCTTCCCGCATGCTGTATATACGTAGCCCAGCTGTGCTCAGATCGACATATATCGACTCAAGAACATCGCCTGTAGGTCCTATATGGTCGTGGGTTGCATCTGGCTGGTATCAGAGCTACCCACATGCCGTATATACGGGGCCCAGCTGTGCTCAGATCGACATATATCGACTCAAGAACATCGCCTGTAGGTCCTATATGGCCGTGGATTGCATCTGGCTGGTATCAGAGCCACCAACATGCCGTATATACAGGGCCAAGCTGTGCTCAGATCTACATATATCGACTTAAGAACATCGCCTGTAGGTCCTATATGGCCGTGGGTTGCATCTGGCTGGTATCAGAGCCACCCACATGCCGTATATACGGGGCCCTGCTGTGCTCAGATCGACAAATATCGACTCAAGAACATCGCCTGTAGGTCCTATATGGCCGTGGGTTGCATCTGGCTGGTATCAGAGCCACCCACATGCCGTATATACAGGGCCCAGCTGTCCTCAGATCGATATATATCGACTCAAGAACATCACCTGTGGGTCCTATATGGCCGTGGGTTGCATCTGGCTGGTATCAAAGCTACCCACATGCCGTATATACGGGGCCCAGCTGTGCTCAGATCGACAAATATCGACTCAAGAACATCGCCTGTAGGTCCTATATGGCCGTGGGTTGCATCTGGCTGGTATCAGAGCCACCCACATGCCGTATATACGGGGCCCAGCTGTGCTCAGATCGACATATATCGACTCAAGAACATCGCCTGTAAGTCCTATATGGCCGTGGGTTGCATCTGGCTGGTATCAAAGCTACCCCCATGCTGTAGATACGGGGCCCAGCTGTGCTCAGATCGACAAATATCGACTCAAGAACATCGCCTGTAGGTCCTATATGACCGTGGGTTGCATCTGGCTGGTATCAGAGCCACCCACATGCCATATATACAGGGCCCAGCTGTGCTCAGATCGACATATATCGACCCAAGAACATCACCTGTGGGTCCTATATGACCGTGGGTTGCATCTGGCTGGTATCAGAGCTACCCACATGCCGTATATACGGGGCCCAGCTGTGCTCAGATCGACATATATCGACTCAAGAACATCGCCTGTAGGTCCTATATGGCCATGGGTTGCATCTGGCTGGTATCAGAGCCACCCACATGCCTTATATACGGGGCCCAGCTGTGTTCAAATCGACATATATCGACTCAAGAACATCGCCTGTAGGTCCTATATGGCCGTAGGTTGAATCTGGCTGGTATCAGAGCTACCCCCATGGTGTATATACGGCGCCCAGCTGTGCTCAGATCGACATATATCGACTCAAGAACATCGCCTGTAGGTCCTATATGGGCATAGGTTGCACCTGGCTGGTGACGGAGCTGCCCCAAGGCTGCATATACGGTGCATAGCGGTGCTCAGATCGTCATATATCGACTCAAGAACATCGCCTGTAGGTCCTATATGGGTGTGGGTTGCATCTGGCTGAGATCAGAGCCACCCACATGCCGTATATACGGGGCCCAGCTGTGCTCAGATCGACATATATGGACTCAAGAACATCGCCTGTAGGTCCTATATGGCCGTGGGTTGCATCTGGCTGGTATCAGAGCAATCCGCATGCCGTATATACGGAGCCCAGCTGTGCTAAGATCGACATATATCGACTCAAGAACATCGCCTGTAGATCCTATATGGCCGTGGGTTGCATCTGGCTGGTATCAGAGCTACCCCCATGCTGTATATACGGGGCCCAGCTGTGCTCAGATCGACATATATCGACTCAAGAACATCGCCTGTAGGTCCTATATGACCGTGGGTTGCAGCTGGCTGGTATCACAGCTACCCCCAAGCTTTATATACGTGGCCCAGCTGTGCTCAGATCGACATATATCGACTCAAGAACATCGCCTGTAGGTCCTATATGGCCGTGGGTTGCATCTGGCTGGTATCAGAGCCACCCACACGTATATACGGGGCCCAGCTGTGCTCAGATCGACATATATCGACTCAAGAACATCGCCTGTAGGTCCTATATGGCCGTGGGTTGCATCTGGCTGGTATCAGAGCTACCCCCTAGCTGTATATACGGCGCCCAGCTGTTCTCAGATCGACATATATCGACTCAAGAACATCGCCTGTAGGTCCTATATGGCCGTGGTTTGCATCTGGCTGGTATCAGAGCCACCCACATGCCGTATATACGGGGCCCTGCTGTGCTCAGATCGACAAATATCGACTCAAGAACATCGCCTGTAGGTCCTATATGGCCGTGGTTTGCATCTGGCTGGTATCAGAGCCACCCACATGCCGTATATACGGGGCCCAGCTGTGCTCAGATCGACATATAATGACTCAAGAACATCGCCTGTAGGTCCTATATGGCCGTGGGTTGCAGCTGGCTGGTATCAGAGCTTCCCCCATGCTGTATATACGGGGCCCAGCTGTGCTCAGATCGACATATATCGACTCAAGAACCTCGCCTGTAGGTCCTATATGGCCGTGGGTTGCAGCTGGCTGGTATCACAGCTACCCCCATGCTTTATATACGTGGCCCAGCTGTGCTCAGATCGACATATATCGACTCAACAACATCGCCTGTAGGTCCTATATAGCCGTGGGTTGCATCTGGCTGGTATCAGAGCCACCCACATGCCGTATATACGGGGCCCAGCTGTGCTCACATCGACATATATCGACTCAAGAACATTGCCTGTAGGTCCTATATGGCGGTGGGTTGCATCTGGCTGATATCAGAGCCCCCCACATGCTGCATATACAGGGCATAGCGGAGCTCAGATCGACATATATCGACTCAAGAACATCGCCTGTAGGTCCTATATGGCCGTGGGTTGCAGCTGGCTGGTTTCAGAGCTTCCCCCATGCTGTATATACTGGGCCCAGCTGTGCTCAGATCGACATATATCGACTCAAGAACATCGCCTGTGGGTCCTATATGGCCGTGGGTTGCATCTGGCTGGTATCAGAGCAACCCACATGCCGTATATACGGGGCCCAGCTGTGCTCAGATCGACATATATCGACTCAAGAACATCGCCTGTAGGTCCTATATGGCCGTGGGTTGCAACTGGCTTGTATCAGAGCTACTCCCATGCTATATATACGGCGCCCATCTGTGCTCAGATCGACATATATCGCCTCAAGAACATCGCCTGTAGGTCCTATATGGCCATGGGTTGCATCTGGCTGGTATCAGAGCTACCCCCATGCTGTATATACGGGGCCCAGCTGTGCTCAGATCGACATATATCGACTCAAGAACCTCGCCTGTAGGTCCTATATGGCCGTGGGTTGCAGCTGGCTGGTATCACAGCTACCCCCATGCTTTATATACGTGGCCCAGCTGTGCTCAGATCGATATATATATATATATATCGACTCAAGAACATCGCCTGTAGGTCCTATATGGCCGTGGATTGCATCTGGCTGGTATCAGAGCCACCCACATGCTGCATATACAGGGCATAGCGGAGCTCAGATCGACATATATCGACTCAAGAACATCGCCTGTAGGTCCTATATGGCCGTAGGTTGCATCTGGCTGATATCAGAACCACCCACATGCCGTATATACGGGGCCCAGCTGTACTCAGATCGACATATATCGACTCAAGAACATTGCCTGTAGGTCCTATATGGCCGTGGGTTGCATCTGGCAGGTATCAGAGCCTCCCACCAGCCGTATATACGTGGCCCAGCTGTGCTCAGATCGACATATATCGACTCAACAACATCGCCTGTATGTCCTATATAGCCGTGGGTTGCATCTGGCTGGTATCAGAGCTACCCACATGCCGTATATACGGGGCCCAGCTGTGCTCACATCGACATATATCGACTCAAGAACATTGCCTGTAGGTCCTATATGGCGGTGGGTTGCATCTAGCTGATATCAGAGCCACCCACATGCTGCATATACAGGGCATAGCGGAGCTCAGATCGACATATATCGACTCAAGAACATCGCCTGTAGGTCCTATATGGGCATAGGTTGCACCTGGCTGGTGTCGGAGCTGCCCCAATGCTGCATATATGGTGCATAGCGGTGCTCAGATCGACATATATCGACTCAAGAACATCGCTTGTAGGTCCTATATGGCCGTAGGTTGCATCTGGCTGATATCAGAACCACCCACATGCCGTATATACGGGGCCCAGCTGTGCTCAGATCGACATATATCGACTCAAGAACATTGCCTGTAGGTCCTATATGGCCGTGGGTTGCATCTGGCAGGTATCAGAGCCACCCACAAGCCGTATATACGGGGCCCAGCTGTGCTCAGATCGACATATATATATCGACTCAAGGACATCGCCTGTAGGTCCTATATGGCCGTGGATTGCATCTGGCTGGTATCAGAGCCACCCACATGCTGCATATACAGGGCATAGCGGAGCTCAGATCGACATATATCGACTCAAGAACATCGCCTGTAGGTCCTATATGGGCATAGGTTGCACCTGGCTGGTGTCGGAGCTGCCCTAATGCTGCATATATGGTGCATAGCGGTGCTCAGATCGACATATATCGACTCAAGAACATCGCTTGTAGGTCCTATATGGCCGTAGGTTGCATCTGGCTGATATCAGAACCACCCCCATGCCGTATATACGGGGCCCAGCTGTGCTCAGATCGACATATATCGACTCAAGAACATTGCCTGTAGGTCCTATATGGCCGTGGGTTGCATCTGGGAGGTATCAGAGCCACCCACAAGCCGTATATACGGGGCCCAGCTGTGCTCAGATCGACATATATCGACTCAAGAACATCGCCTGTGGGTCCTATATGGCCGTGGGTTGCATCTGGCTGGTATCAGAGCAACCCACATGCCGTATATACGGGGCCCAGCTGTGCTCACATCGACATATATCGACTCAAGAACATGGCCTGTAGGTCCTATATGGTCATAGGTTGCACCTGGCTAGTGTCGCAGCTGCCCCAATGCTGCATATACGGTGAATAGCGGTGATCAGATCGACATATGTCGACTCAAGAACATCGCATGTAGGTCCTATATGGCCGTGGGTTGCATCTGGCTGATATCAGAGCCACCCACATGCCGTATATACGGGGCCTAGCTGTGCTCAGATCGACATATATCGACTCAAGAACATCTCCTGTGGGTCCTATATGGCCGTGGGTTACATCTGGCTGGTATCAGAGCAACCCACATGCCGTATATACGGGGCCCAGCTGTGCTCAGATCGACATATATCGACTCAAGAACCTCGCCTGTAGGTCCTATATGGCCATGGGTTGAAGCTGGCTGGTATCACAGCTACCCCCATGCTTTATATACGTGGCCCAGCTGTGCTCAGATCGATATATATATATCGACTCAAGAACATCGCCTGTAGGTCCTATATGGCCGTGGATTGCATCTGGCTGGTATCAGAGCCACCCACATGCTGCATATACAGGGCATAGCGGAGCTCAGATCGACATATATCGACTCAAGAACATCGTCTGTAGGTCCTATATGGGCATAGGTTGCACCTGGCTGGTGTCGGAGCTGCCCCAATGCTGCATATATGGTGCATAGCGGTGCTCAGATCGACATATATCGACTCAAGAACATCGCTTGTAGGTCCTATATGGCCGTAGGTTGCATCTGGCTGATATCAGAACCACCCACATGCCGTATATACGGGGCCCAGCTGTGCTCAGATCGACATATATCGACTCAAGAACATTGCCTGTAGGTCCTATATGGCCGTGGGTTGCATCTGGCAGGTATCAGAGCCACCCACAAGCCGTATATACGGGGCCCAGCTGTGCTCAGATCGACATATATATATCGACTCAAGAACATCGCCTGTAGGTCCTATATGGCCGTGGATTGCATCTGGCTGGTATCAGAGCCACCCACATGCTGCATATACAGGGCATAGCGGAGCTCAGATCGACATATATCGACTCAAGAACATCGCCTGTAGGTCCTATATGGGCATAGGTTGCACCTGGCTGGTGTCGGAGCTGCCCTAATGCTGCATATATGGTGCATAGCGGTGCTCAGATCGACATATATCGACTCAAGAACATCGCTTGTAGGTCCTATATGGCCGTAGGTTGCATCTGGCTGATATCAGAACCACCCCCATGCCGTATATACGGGGCCCAGCTGTGCTCAGATCGACATATATCGACTCAAGAACATTGCCTGTAGGTCCTATATGGCCGTGGGTTGCATCTGGCAGGTATCAGAGCCACCCACAAGCCGTATATACGGGGCCCATCTGTGCTCAGATCGACATATATCGACTCAAGAACATCGCCTGTAGGTCCTATATGGCCGTGGGTTGCATCTGGCTACTATCAGAGCTACCCACATGCCGTATATACGGGGCCCAGCTATGCTCAGATCGACATATATCTACTCAAGAACGTCACCTGTAGGTCCTATATGGCCGTGGGTTGCATCTGGCTGGTATCAGAGCTACACCCATGCTGTATATACGGCGCCCAGCTGTGCTCAGATCGACATATATCGACTCAAGAACATCGCCTGTAGGTCCTATATGGCCGTGGGTTACATCTTGCTGGTATCAGAGCTACCCCCATGCTGTATATACGTCGCCCAGCTGTGCTCAGATCGACATATATCGACTCAAGAACATCGCCTGTAGGTCCTACCTGGCCGTGGTTTGCATCTGGCTGGTATCAGAGCCACCCACATGCCGTATATACGGGGCCCTGCTGTGCTCAGATCGACAAATATCGACTCAAGAACATCGCCTGTAGGTACTATATGGCCGTGGGTTGCATCTGGCTGGTACCAGAGCTACCCCCATGCTGTATATACGGCGCCCAGCTGTGCTCAGATCGACATATATCGACTCAAGAACATCGCCTGTAGGTCCTATATGGCCGTGGGTTGCATCTGGCTGGTATCAGAGCTTCCCACATGCTGTATATACGGCGCCCAGCTGTACTCAGATCGACATATATCGACTCAAGAACATCGCCTGTAGGTCCTATATGGCCGTGGTTTGCATCTGGCTGGTATCAGAGCCACCCACATGCCGTATATACGGGGCCCAGCCTTGCTCAGATCGACATATAATGACTCAAGAACATCGCCTGTAGGTCCTATATGGCCGTGGGTTGCATCTGGCTGGTATCAGAGCTACCCCCATGCCGTATATACGGGGCCCAGCTGTGCTCAGATCGACATATATCGACTCAAGAACATTTCCTGTAGGGCCTATATGGCCGTGGGTTGCATCTGGCTGGTATCAGAGCCACCCACATGCCGGATATACGGGGCCCGGCTGTGCTCAGATCGACATATATCGACTCAAGAACATCGCCTGTAGGTCCTATATGGCCTTGGGTTGCATCTGGCTGGTATCAGAGCTACCCCCATGGTGTATATACGTCGCCCAGCTGTCCTCAGATCGACATATATCGACTCAAGAACATTGCCTGTAGGTCCTATATAGCCATGGGTTGCATCTGGCTGGTATCAGAGCTACCCCCATGCTGTATATATGGGGCCCAGCTGTCCTCAGATCGACATATATCGACTCAAGAACATCGCCTGAGGGTCTTATATGGCCGTGGGTTGCAGCTGGCTGGTATCAGAGCCACCCACATGCTGCATATTCAGGACATAGCGGAGCTCAGATCGACATATATCGACTCAAGAACATCGCCTGTAGGTCCTATATGGCCGTGGGTTGCATCTGGCTGGTATCAGAGCCACCCACATGCCGTATATACGGGGCCCAGCTGTGCTCAGATCGACATATATCGACTCAAGAACATCGCCTGTAGGTCCTATATGGCCGTGGGTTGAATCTGGCTGGTATCAAAGCTACCCACATGCCGGATATACGGGGCCCGGCTGTGCTCAGATCGACATATAATGACTCAAGAACATCGCCTGTAGGTCCTATATGGCCGTGGGTTGCATCTGGCTGATATCAGAGCTACCCCCATGCCGTATATACGGGGCCCAGCTGTGCTCAGATCGACCTATATCGACTCAAGAACATTGCCTGTAGGTCCTATATGGCCGTGGGTTGCATCTGGCTGGTATCAGAGCCACCCACATGCCGGATATACGGGGCCCGGCTGTGCTCAGATCGACATATATCGACTCAAGAACATCGCTTGTAGGTCCTATATGGCCTTGGGTTGCATCTGGCTGGTATCAGAGCTACCCCCATGGTGTATATACGTCGCCCAGCTGTGCTCAGATCGACATATATCGACTCAAGAACATTGCATGTAGGTCCTATATAGCCGTGGGTTGCATCTGGCTGGTATCAGAGCTACCCCCATGCTGTATATATGGGGCCCAGCTGTCCTCAGATCGACCTATATCGACTCAAGAACATCGCCTGTGGGTCTTATATGGCCGTGGGTTGCATCTGGCTGGTATCAGAGCCACCCACATGCCGTATATACGGGGCCCAGCTGTGCTCACATCGACATATATCGACTCAAGAACATTGCCTGTAGGTCCTATATGGCGGTGGGTTGCATCTGGCTGATATCAGAGCCACCCACATGCTGCATATACAGGGCATAGCGGAGCTCAGATCGACATATATCGACTCAAGAACATCGCCCGTAGGTCCTATATGGTCATAGGTTGCACCTGGCTAGTGTCGGAGCTGCCCCAATGCTGCATATACGGTGAATAGCGGTGATCAGATCGACATATGTCGACTCAAGAACATCGCATGTAGGTCCTATATGGCCGTGGGTTGCATCTGGCTGATATCAGAGCCAACCACATGCCGTATATACGGGGCCCAGCTGTGCTCAGATCGACATATATCGAATCAAGAACATCGCCTGTGGGTCCTATATGGCCGTGGGTTGCATCTGGCTGGTATCAGAGCAACCCACATGCCGTATATACGGGGCCCAGCTGTGCTCAGATCGATATATATATATCGATTCAAGAACATCGCCTGTAGGTCCTATATGGCCGTGGGTTGCAACTGGCTGGTATCAGAGCTACTACCATGCTATATATACGGCGCCCATCTGTGCTCAGATCGACATATATCGCCTCAAGAACATCGCCTGTAGGTCCTATATGGCCGTGGGTTGCATCTGGCTGGTATCAGAGCCACCCACATGCCGTATATACGGGGCCCAGCTGTGCTCACATCGACATATATCGACTCAAGAACATTGCCTGTAGGTCCTATATGGCGGTGGGTTGCATCTGGCTGATATCAGAGCCACCCACATGCTGCATATACAGGGCATAGCGGAGCTCAGATCGACATATATCGACTCAAGAACATCGCCCGTAGGTCCTATATGGTAATAGGTTGCACCTGGCTGGTGTCGGAGCTGCCCCAATGCTGCATATACGGTGCTCAGATCGACATATATCGACTCAAGAACATCGCCTGTGGGTCCTATATGGCCGTGGGTTGCATCTGGCTGGTATCAGAGCAACCCACATGCCGTATATACGGGGCCCAGCTGTGCTCAGATCGATATATATATCGATTCAAGAACATCGCCTGTAGGTCCTATATGGCCGTGGGTTGCAACTGGCTGGTATCAGAGCTACTACCATGCTATATATACGGCGCCCATCTGTGCTCAGATCGACATATATCGCCTCAAGAACATCGCCTGTAGGTCCTATATGGCCGTGGGTTGCATCTGGCTGGTATCAGAGCTACCCCCATGCTGTATATACGGGGCCCAGCTGTGCTCAGATCGACATATATCGACTCAAGAACCTCGCCTGTAGGTCCTATATGGCCGTGGGTTGCAGCTGGCTGGTATCACAGCTACCCCCATGCTTTATATACGTGGCCCAGCTGTGCTCAGATCGATATATATATATATATATATATATATATATATATATATCGACTCAAGAACATCGACTGTAGGTCCTATATGGCCGTGGATTGCATCTGGCTGGTATCAGAGCCACCCACATGCTGCATATACAGGGCATAGCGGAGCTCAGATCGACATATATTGACTCAAGAACATCGCCTGTAGGTCCTATATGGGCATAGGTTGCACCTGGCTGGTGTCGGAGCTGCCCCAATGCTGCATATACGGTGCATAGCGGTGCTCAGATCGACATATATCGACTCAAGAACATCGCCTGTAGGTCCTATATGGCCGTAGGTTGCATCTGGCTGATATCAGAACCACCCACATGCCGTATATACGGGGCCCAGCTGTGCTCAGATCGACATATATCGACTCAAGAACATTGCCTGTAGGTCCTATATGGCCGTGGGTTGCATCTGGCAGGTATCAGAGCCACCCACAAGCCGTATATACGTGGCCCAGCTGTGCTCAGATCGACATATATCGACTCAACAACATCGCCTGTAGGTCCTATATAGCCGTGGGTTGCATCTGGCTGGTATCAGAGCCACCCACATGCCGTATATACGGGGCCCAGCTGTGCTCACATCGACATATATCGACTCAAGAACATTGCCTGTAGGTCCTATATGGCGGTGGGTTGCATCTGGCTGATATCAGAGCCACCCACATGCTGCATATACAGGGCATAGCGGAGCTCAGATCGACATATATCGACTCAAGAACATCGCCTGTAGGTCCTATATGGTCATAGGTTGCACCTGGCTAGTGTCGGAGCTGCCCCAATGCTGCATATACGGTGAATAGCGGTGATCAGATCGACATATGTCGACTCAAGAATATCGCATATAGGTCCTATATGGCCGTGGGTTGCATCTGGCTGATATCAGAGCTACCCACATGCCGTATATACGGGGCCCAGCTGTGCTCAGATCGACATATATCGACTCAAGAACATCTCCTGTGGGTCCTATATGGCCGTGGGTTGCATCTGGCTGGTATCAGAGCAACCCACATGCCGTATATACGGGCCCCAGCTGTGCTCAGATCGACATATATCGACTCAAGAACCTCGCCTGTTGGTCCTATATGGCCGTGGGTTGCAGCTGGCTGGTATCAAAGCTACCCCCATGCTTTATATACGTGGCCCAGCTGTGCTCAGATCGATATATATATATATATATATATATCGACTCAAGAACATCGCCTGTAGGTCCTATATGG
This sequence comes from Lordithon lunulatus, assembly GCA_963942505.1. Taxonomy (NCBI): domain Eukaryota; kingdom Metazoa; phylum Arthropoda; class Insecta; order Coleoptera; family Staphylinidae; genus Lordithon; species Lordithon lunulatus. Next base: position 35,635,537 of record OZ012670.1, on the reverse strand, counting down.
CCGTGGATTGCATCTGGCTGGTATCAGAGCCACCCACATGCTGCATATACAGGGCATAGCGGAGCTCAGATCGACATATATCGACTCAAGAACATCGCCTGTAGGTCCTATATGGCCGTGGGTTACATCTTGCTGGTATCAGAGCTACCCCAATGCTGTATATACGGCGCCCAGCTGTGCTCAGATCGACATATATCGACTCAAGAACATCGCCTGTAGGTCCTACCTTTTTTTTTTTTTTTTTTTTTCTATGGGGGGGGGATGCATTTAGGCACCGTCCCGGCTTTCTAGCCGGGGTGTGTCGGACTCACCAAACTTGGAATACCGACTAAACCCTAACCCTTGCACTAAGCCGACGCCGGTTTCGCCGTTGGCATTTCACAGTCGTCGGCTCTCTTTATCTTATGCCTTATGCATCCATTCAGTGATTTTCACTATCTCTTTCATATGTCTCCTTGGTCTTCAGGACTCTACCAATCCAGGATTGGATTGCATTCCAGTTGCTTACATCAGAAAGCATTGCTTCGACTACGTTATCCGGGCGTAGCTCCATTCCCAGCGCCGCTTCCGCACGAAGCTTTTCCGTAGCCCACCGGGCACAGGAAAAGAAGGTATGCTCCACGTCATCTATTGCTGGGCAGAACCAGCACATACCATCTGTGGCAAGATTGAATCTATTCAAATAATACTTGAAGCATCCGTGTCCAGACAGGAATTGCGAGAGGTGGAAGTTAATCTCTCCGAACTTTCGGTTATACCACTTCCGTACCTCTGGTAGAATTTTGCGGGTCCAATCCGCTGTACCACTGTGAGAAGACCATTTCTCTTGCCACTTGTTCAGCATATCTGATCGTATGTTGTCTTTGGCTTCAGCGCCTTCATGGTATATCCTGTTTCTTTCTTCGCATAGGAGATCGATGGGGAGGGAAGACGTTATTGTTGTCACAGCCATGGAAGAGATGGTGCGATACGCAGAGGCTATTCTCATCATGAGCCGTCTATGCGTGCTCATGGCCCGGTGTCTGTGCGTCTTTGTGCTTAGTGCTGTTCCCCAAATGCTCGCGCCATAGAGCATCATGGATAGAGCTGCACTTACCAAGAGTTCCCTCTTCTTCTGCCTAGGCCCAGTAATGTTAGGCATGATTCTTAACAGAGCGCTACTTACTTTATTTGCCTTGAGACAGCATCGAGACACGTGTGCTCCCATATGTAAATCTTGGCCGAAGAGAACGCCAAGGTATTTGAGCTGTTTCTGTGGAGTTATAACCCTATCACCCACGCACACTTCAATATTCTTCGCCCTTCTGCTCCCAGATAAAAGCACCATTTCTGTCTTTTCAGGCGCCAGATCAAGCTTTCGCCTACACATCCAGTCTGCTACTAGGTCCTACCTGGCCGTGGTTTGCATCTGGCTGGTATCAGAGCCACCCACATGCCGTATATACGGGGCCCTGCTGTGCTCAGATCGACAAATATCGACTCAAGAACATCGCCTGTAGGTACTATATGGCCGTGGGTTGCATCTGGCTGGTACCAGAGCTACCCCCATGCTGTATATACGGCGCCCAGCTGTGCTCAGATCGACATATATCGACTCAAGAACATCGCCTGTAGGTCCTATATGGCCGTGGGTTGCATCTGGCTGGTATCAGAGCTTCCCACATGCTGTATATACGGCGCCCAGCTGTACTCAGATCGACATATATCGACTCAAGAACATCGCCTGTAGGTCCTATATGGCCGTGGTTTGCATCTGGCTGGTATCAGAGCTACCCTCATGCTGTACATACGGCGCCCAGCTGTGCTCAGATCGACATATATCGACTCAAGAACATCGCCTGTAGGTCCTACCTGGCCGTGGTTTGCATCTGGCTGGCATCAGAGCCACCCACATGCCGTATATACGGAGCCCTGCTGTGCTCAGATCGACAAATATCGACCCAAGAACATCGCCTGTAGGTACTATATGGCCGTGGGTTGCATCTGGCTGGTACCAGAGCTACCCCCATGCTGTATATACGGCGCCCAGCTGTGCTCAGATCGACATATAATGACTCAAGAACATCGCCTGTAGGTCCTATATGGCCGTGGGTTGCATCTGGCTGGTATCAAAGCTACCCCCATGCCGTATATACGGGGCCCAGCTGTGCTCAGATCGACATATATCGACTCAAGAACATCGCCTGTAGGTCCTATATGGCCTTGGGTTGCATCTGGCTGGTATCAGAGCTACCCCCATGGTGTATATACGTCGCCCAGCTGTGCTCAGATCGACATATATCGACTCAAGAACATTGCCTGTAGGTCCTATATAGCCATGGGTTGCATCTGGCTGGTATCAGAGCTACCCCCATGCTGTATATATGGGGCCCAGCTGTCCTCAGATCGACATATATCGACTCAAGAACATCGCCTGTGGGTCTTGTATGGCCGTGGGTTGCAGCTGGCTGGTATCAGAGCCACCCACATGCTGCATATTCAGGACATAGCGGAGATCAGATCGACATATGTCGACTCAAGAACATCGCCTGTAGGTCCTATATGGCCGTGGGTTGCATCTGGCTGATATCAGAGCCACCCACATGCCGTATATACGGGGCCCAGCTGTGCTCACATCGACATATATCGACTCAAGAACATTGCCTGTAGGTCCTATATGGCGGTGGGTTGCATCTGGCTGATATCAGAGCCACCCACATGCTGCATATACAGGGCATAGCGGAGCTCAGATCGACATATATCGACTCAAGAACATCGCCTGTAGGTCCTATATGGTCATAGGTTGCACCTGGCTAGTGTCGGAGCTGCCCCAATGCTGCATATACGGTGAATAGCGGTGATCAGATCGACATATGTCGACTCAAGAACGTCGCATGTAGGTCCTATATGGCCGTGGGTTGCATCTGGCTGGTATCAAAGCTACCCCCATGCTGTATATACGGGGCCCAGCTGTGCTGACATCGACATATATCGACTCAAGAACATCGGCTGTAGGTCCTATATGGTCGTGGATTGCAGCTGGCTGGTATCAGAGCTTCCCCCATGCTGTATATACGTGGCCCAGCTGTGCTCAGATCGACATATATCGACTCAAGAACATCGCCTGTAGCTCCTATATGGTCGTGGGTTGCATCTGGCTTGTATCAAAGCTACCCCCATGCTGTATATACGGGGCCCAGCTGTGCTCAGATCGACATATATCGACTCAAGAACATCGCCTGTAGGTCCTATATGGCCGTGGGTTGCAGCTGGCTGGTATCAGAGCTACCCCCATGCTGTATATACGGCGCCCAGCTGTGCTCAGATCGACATATATCGACTCAAGACCATCGCCTGTAGGTCCTATATGGCCGTGGTTTGCATCTGGCTGGTATCAGAGCCACCCACATGCCGTATATACGGGGCCCTGCTGTGCTCAGATCGACAAATATCGACTCAAGAACATCGCCTGTAGGTCCTATATGGCAGTGAGTTGCATCTGGCTGGTAGCAGAGCTACCCCCATGCTGTATATACGGCGCCCGGCTGTGCTCAGATCGACATATATCGACTCAAGAACATCGCCTGTAGGTCCTATATGGCCGTGGGTTGAATCTGGCTGGTATCAGAGCTACCTCCATGGTGTATATACGGCGCACAGCTGTGCTCAGATCGACATATATCGACTCAAGAACATCGCCTGTAGGTCCTATATGGCCATGGGTTGCATCTGGCTCGTATCAGAGCCACCCACGTGCTTCATATACAGGGCATAGCCGAGCTCAGATCGACATATATCGACTCAAGAACATCGCCTGTAGGTCCTATATGGGCATAGGTTGCACCTGGCTGGTGTCGGAGCTGCCACAATGCTGCATATACGGTGCATAGCGGTGCTCAGATCGACATATATCGACTCAAGAACATCTCCTGTAGGTCCTATATGGCCGTGGGTTGCATCTGGCTGATATCAGAGCCAACCACAGCCGTATATACGGGGCCCAGCTGTGCTCAGATCGACATATATCGACTCAAGAACATTGCCTGTAGGTCCTATATGGCCGTGGGTTGCATCTGGCTGGTATCAGAGCTACCCCCATGCTGTATATATGGGGCCCAGATGTGCTCAGATCGACATATATCGACTCAAGAACATCGCCTGTAGGTCCTATATGGCCGTGGGTTGAATCTGGCTGGTATCAGAGCTACCTCCATGGTGTATATACGGCGCACAGCTGTGCTCAGATCGACATATATCGACTCAAGAACATCGCCTGTAGGTCCTATATGGCCATGGGTTGCATCTGGCTCGTATCAGAGCCACCCACGTGCTTCATATACAGGGCATAGCGGAGCTCAGATCGACATATATCGACTCAAGAACATCGCCTGTAGGTCCTATATGGGCATAGGTTGCACCTGGCTGGTGTCGGAGCTGCCACAATGCTGCATATACGGTGCATAGCGGTGCTCAGATCGACATATATCGACACAAGAACATCTCCTGTAGGTCCTATATGGCCGTGGGATGCATCTGGCTGATATCAGAGCCAACCACAGCCGTATATACGGGGCCCAGCTGTGCTCAGATCGACATATATCGACTCAAGAACATTGCCTGTAGGTCCTATATGGCCGTGGGTTGCATCTGGCTGGTATCAGAGCTACCCCCATGCTGTATATATGGGGCCCAGATGTGCTCAGATCGACATATATCGACTCAAGAACATCGCCTGTAGGTCCTATAAGGCCGTGGGTTGCATCTGGCTGGTATCAGAGCCACCCACGTGCTGCATATACAGGGCATAGCGGAGCTCAGATCGACATATATCGACTCAAGAACAATGCCTGTAGGTCCTATATGGGCATAGGTTGCACCTGGCTGGTGTCGGAGCTGCCACAATGCTGCATATACGGTGCATAGCGGTGCTCAGATCGACATATATCGACTCAAGAACATCTCCTGTAGGTCCTATATGGCCGTGGGTTGCATCTGGCTGATATCAGAGCCACCCACATGCCGTATATACGGGGCCCAGCTGTGCTCAGATCGACATATATCGACTCAAGAACATTGCCTGTAGGTCCTATATGGCCGTGGGTTGCATCTGGCTGGTATCACAGCCACCCACATGCCGTATATACGGGGCCCAGCTGTGCTCAGTTCGACATATATCGACTCAAGAACATCGCCTGTAGGTCCTATATGGCCGTGGGTTGCATCTGGCTGGTATCAGAGCTACCCCCATGCCGTATATACGGCGCCCAGCTGTGCTCAGATCGATATATATATCGACTCAAGAACATCGCCTGTAGGTCCTATATGGCCGTGGTTTGCATCTGTCTGGTATCAGAGCTACCCCCATGCTGTATATACTTGGCCCAGCTGTGCTCAGATCGACATATATCGACTCAAGAACATCGCCTGTAGGTCCTATATGGCCGTGGGTTGCAGCTGGCTGGTATCAGAGGTACCCCCATGCTGTATATACGTGGCCCAGCTGTGCTCAGATCGACATATATCGACTCAAGAACATCGCCTGTAGGTCCTATATGGCCGTGGGTTGCAACTGGCTGGTATAAGAGCCACCCACATGCTGCATATACAGGGCATAGCGGAGCTCAGATCGACATATATCGACTCAAGAACATCGCCTGTAGGTCCTATATCGGCATAGGTTGCACCTGGCTGGTGTCGGAGCTGCCCCAATGCTGCATATACGGTGCACAGCGGTGCTCAGATCGACATATATCGACTCAAGAACATCGCCTGTAGGTCCAATATGGCCGTGGGTTGCATCTGGCTGATATCAAAGCCACCCACATGCTGCATATACAGGGCATAGCGGAGCTCAGATTGACATATATCGACTCAAGAACATCGCCTGTGGGTCCTATATGGGCATAGGTTGCACCTGGCTGGTGTCGGAGCTGCCCCAATGCTGAATATATGGTGCATAGCTGTGATCAGATCGACATATATCGACTCAAGAACAACGCATGTAGGTCCTATTTGGCCGTGGGTTGCATCTGGATGGTATCAGAGCTACCCACACGCCGTATATACGGGGCCCAGCTGTGCTCAGATCGACATATATCGACTCAAAAACATCGCCTGTAGGTCCTATATGGCCGTGGATTGCATCTGGCTGGTATCAGAGCCACCCACATGCCGTATATACGGGGCCCAGCTGTGCTCAGATCGACATATATCGACTCAAGAACATCGCCTGTAGCTCCTATGTGGCCGTGGGTTGCATCTGGCTTGTATCAAAGCTACCCCCATGCTGTATATACGGGGCCCAGCTGTGCTCAGATCGACATATATCGCCTCAAGAACATCGCCTGTAGGTCCTATATGGCCGTGGGTTGCAGCTGGCTGGTATCAGAGCTACCCCCATGCTGTATATACGGCGCCCAGCTGTGCTCAGATCGACATATATCGACTCAAGACCATCGCCTGTAGGTCCTATATGGCCGTGGTTTGCATCTGGCTGGTATCAGAGCCACCCACATGCCGTATATACGGGGCCCTGCTGTGCTCAGATCAACAAATATCGACTCAAGAACATCGCCTGTAGGTCCTATATGGCAGTGAGTTGCATCTGGCTGGTAGCAGAGCTACCCCCATGCTGTATATACGGCGCCCGGCTGTGCTCAGATCGACATATATCGACTCAAGAACATCGCCTGTAGGTCCTATATGGCCGTGGGTTGAATCTGGCTGGTATCAGAGCTACCTCCATGGTGTATATACGGCGCACAGCTGTGCTCAGATCGACATATATCGACTCAAGAACATCGCCTGTAGGTCCTATATGGCCATGGGTTGCATCTGGCTCGTATCAGAGCCACCCACGTGCTGCATATACAGGGCATAGCGGAGCTCAGATCGACATATATCGACTCAAGAACATCGCCTGTAGTTCCTATATGGGCATAGGTTGCACCTGGCTGGTGTCGGAGCTGCCACAATGCTGCATATACGGTGCATAGCGGTGCTCAGATCGACATATATCGACTCAAGAACATCTCCTGTAGGTCCTATATGGCCGTGGGTTGCATCTGGCTGATATCAGAGCCACCCACAGCCGTATATACGGGGCCCAGCTGTGCTCAGATCGACATATATCGACTCAAGAACATCGCCTGTAGGTCTTATATGGCCGTGGGTTGCATCTGGCTGGTATCAGAGCCACCCACATGCCGTATATACGGGGCCCAGCTGTGCTCAGATCGACATATATCGACTCAAGAACATCGCCTGTAGGTCCTATATGGCCGTGGGTTGCATCTGGCTGTTATCAGAGCTACCCCCATGCTGTATATATGGGGCCCAGCTGTGCTCAGATCGACATATATCGACTCAAGAACATCGGTTGTAGGTCCTATATGGGCATAGGTTGCACCTGGCTGGTGACGGAGCTGCCTCAAGGCTGCATATACTGTGCATAGCGGTGCTCAGATCGACATATATCGACTCAAGAACATCGCTTGTAGGTCCTATATGGCCGTGGGTTGCATCTGGCTGGTATCAGAGCTACCCCCATGCTGTATATACGGCGCCCAGCTGTGCTCAGATCGACATATATCGACTCAAGACCATCGCCTGTAGGTCCTATATGGCCGTGGGTTGCATCTGGCTGGTATCAGAGCCACCCACGTGCTGCATATACAGGGCATAGCGGAGCTCACATCGACAAATATCGACTCAAGAACATCGCCTGTAGGTCCTATATGGCAGTGAGTTGCATCTGGCTGGTAGCAGAGCTACCCCCATGCTGTATATACGGCGCCCAGCTGTGCTCAGATCGACATATATGGACTCAAGAACATCGCCTGTAGGTCCTATATGGCCGTGGGTTGCATCTGGCTGGTATCAGAGCTACCTCCATGGTGTATAAACGGCGCACATATGTGCTCAGATCGACATATATCGACTCAAGAACATCGCCTGTAGGTCCTATATGGCCATGGGTTGCATCTGGCTCGTATCAGAGCCACCCACGTACTGCATATACAGGGCATAGCGGAGCTCAGATCGACATATATCGACTCAAGAACATCGCCTGTAGGTCCTATATGGGCATAGGTTGCACCTGGCTGGTGTCGGAGCTGCCCCAATGCTGCATATACGGTGCATAGCGGTGCTCAGATCGACATATGTCGACTCAAGAACATCGCCTGCAGGTCCTATATGGCCGTGGGTTGCATCTGGCTGGTATCAGAGCCACCCACGTGCTGCATATACAGGGCATAGCTGAGCTCACATCGACAAATATCGACTCCAGAACATCGCCTGTAGGTCCTATATGGCAGTGAGTTGCATCTGGCTGGTAGCAGAGCTACCCCCATGCTGTATATACGGCGCCCAGCTGTGCTCAGATCGACATATATGGACTCAAGAACATCGCCTGTAGGTCCTATATGGCCGTAGGTTGCATCTGGCTGATATCAGATCCACCCACATGCCGTATATACGGAGTCCAGCTGTGCTCAGATCGACATATATCGACTCAAGAACATTGCCTGTAGGTCCTATATGGCCGTGGGTTGCATCTGGCAGGTATAGGAGCCACCCACAAGCCGTATATACGGGGCCCAGCTGTGCTCAGATCGACATATATCGACTCAAGAACATCGCCCGTAGGTCCTATATGGCCGTGGGTTGCATCTGGCTGGTATCAGAGCTACCCACATGCAGTATATACGGGGCCCAGCTATGCTCAGATCGACATATATCGACTCGAGAACATCGCCTGTAGGTCCTATATGGCCGTGGGTTGCATCTGGCTGGTATCAGAGCCACCCACATGCCGTATATACGGGGCCCAGCTGTGCTCAAATCGACATATATAGACTCAAGAACATCGCCTGTAGGTCCTATATGGCCGTGGGTTGCATCTGGCTGGTATCAGAGCTACCCCCATGCTGTACATACGGCGCCCAGCTGTGCTCAGATCGACATATATCGACTCAAGAACATCGCCTGTAGGTCCTATAGGGCCGTGGGTTGCATCTGGCTGATATCAGAACCACCCACATGCCGTATATACGGAGCCCAGCTGTGCTCAGATCGACATATATCGACTCAAGAACATTGCATGTAGGTCCTATATGGCCGTGGGTTGAATCTGGCAGGTATAGGAGCCACCCACAAGCCGTATATACGGGGCCCAGCTGTGCTCAGATCGACATATATCGACTCAAGAACATCGCCCGTAGGTCCTATATGGCCGTGGGTTGCATCTGGCTGGTATCAGAGCTACCCACATGCAGTATATACGGGGCCCAGCTATGCTCAGATCGACATATATCGACTCGAGAACATCGCCTGTAGGTCCTATATGGCCGTGCGTTGCATCTGGCTGTTATCAGAGCTACCCCCATGCTGTACATACGGCGCCCAGCTGTGCTCAGATCGACATATATCGACTCAAGAACATCGCCTGTAGGTCCTATAGGGCCGTGGGTTGCATCTGGCTGGTATCAGAGCTACCCCCATGCTGTATATACGGCGCCCAGCTGTGCTCAGATCGACATATATCGACTCAAGAACATCGCCTGTAGGTCCTATATGGCCGTGGGTTGCATCTGGCTGGTATCAGAGCTACCCCCATGCTGTATATATGGGGCCCAGCTGTGCTCAGATCGATATATATCGACTCAAGAACATCGCTTGTAGGTCCTATATGGGCATAGGTTGCACCTGGCTGGTGACGGAGCTGCCTCAAGGCTGCATATACTGTGCATAGCGGTGCTCAGATCGACATATATCGACTCAAGAACATCGCCTGTAGGTCCTATATGGCCGTGGGTTGCATCTGGCTGGTATCAGAGCTACCCCCATGCTGTATATACGGCGCCCAGCTGTGCTCAGATCGACATATATCGACTCAAGACCGTCGCCTGTAGGTCCTATATGGCCGTGGGTTGCATCTGGCTGGTATCAGAGCCACCCACGTGCTGCATATACAGGGCATAGCGGAGCTCAGATCGACAAATATCGACTCAAGAACATCGCCTGTAGGTCCTATATGGCAGTGAGTTGCATCTGGCTGGTAGCAGAGCTACTCCCATGCTGTATATACGGCGCCCAGCTGTGCTCAGATCGACATATATCGACTCAAGAACATCGCCTGTAGGTCCTACATGGCCGTGGTTTGCATCTGGCTGGTATCAGAGCCACCCACATGCCGTATATACGGGGCCCTGCTGTGCTCAGATCGACAAATATCGACTCAAGAACATCGTCTGTAGGTCCTATATGGCCGTGGGTTGCATCTGGCTGGTATCAGAGCTACCCCCATGCTGTATATACGGCGCCCAGCTGTGCTCAGATCGACATATATCGACTCAAGAACATCGCCTGTAGGTCCTATATGGCCGTGGGTTGCATCTGGCTGGTATCAGAGCTACCCCCATGCTGTATATATGGGGCCCAGCTGTGCTCAGATCGATATATATCGACTCAAGAACATCGCTTGTAGGTCCTATATGGGCATAGGTTGCACCTGGCTGGTGACGGAGCTGCCTCAAGGCTGCATATACTGTGCATAGCGGTGCTCAGATCGACATATATCGACTCAAGAACATCGCCTGTAGGTCCTATATGGCCGTGGGTTGCATCTGGCTGGTATCAGAGCTACCCCCATGCTGTATATACGGCGCCCAGCTGTGCTCAGATCGACATATATCGACTCAAGACCGTCGCCTGTAGGTCCTATATGGCCGTGGGTTGCATCTGGCTGGTATCAGAGCCACCCACGTGCTGCATATACAGGGCATAGCGGAGCTCAGATCGACAAATATCGACTCAAGAACATCGCCTGTAGGTCCTATATGGCAGTGAGTTGCATCTGGCTGGTAGCAGAGCTACTCCCATGCTGTATATACGGCGCCCAGCTGTGCTCAGATCGACATATATCGACTCAAGAACATCGCCTGTAGGTCCTATATGGCCGTGGGTTGCATCTGGCTGGTATCAGAGCTACCTCCATGGTGTATATACGGTGCACATATGTGCTCAGATCGACATATATCGACTCAAGAACATCGCCTGTAGGTCCTATATGGCCATGGGTTGCATCTGGCTCGTATCAGAGCCACCCACGTGCTGCATATACAGGGCATAGCGGAGCTCAGATCGACATATATCGACTCAAGAACATCGCCTGTAGGTCCTATATGGGCATAGGTGGCTGGTGTCAGAGCTGCCCCAATGCTGCATATACGGTGCATAGCGGTGCTCAGATCGACATATGTCGACTCAAGAACATCGCCTGTAGGTCCTATATGGCCGTAGGTTGCATCTGGCTGATATCAGAACCACCCACATGCCGTATATACGGAGCCCAGCTGTGCTCAGATCGACATATATCGACTCAAGAACATTGCCTGTAGGTCCTATATGGCCGTGGGTTGCATCTTCCAGGTATAGGAGCCACCCACAAGCCGTATATACGGGGCCCAGCTGTGCTCAGATCGACATATGTCGACTCAAGAACATCGCCCGTAGGTCCTATATGGCCGTGGGTTGCATCTGGCTGGTATCAGAGCTACCCGCATGCTGTATATACGTGGCCCAGCTGTTCTCAGATCGACATATATCGACTCAAGAACATCGCCTGTAGGTCCTATATGGCCGTGGGTTGCACCTGGCTGGTATCAGAGCTACCCCCATGCTGTATATACGGCGCCCAGCTGTGCTCAGATCGACAAATATCGACTCAAGGACATCGCCCGTAGGTCCTATATGGCCGTGGGTTGCATCTGGCTGGTATCAGAGCTACCCACATGCCGTATATACGGGGCCCAGCTGTGCTCAGATCGACATATATCGACTCAAGGACATCGCCCGTAGGTCCTATATGGCCGTGGGTTGCATCTGGCTGGTATCAGAGCTACCCACATGCCGTATATACGGGGCCCAGCTGTGCTCAGATCGACATATATCGACTCAAGAACATCGCCTGTAGGTCCTATATGGCCGTGGATTACATCTGGCTGGTATCAGAGCCACCCACATGCCGTATATACGAGGCCCAGCTGTGCTCAGATCGACATATATCGACTCAAGAACAGCGCCTGTAGGTCCTATATGGCCGTGGGTTGCATCTGGCTGGTATCAAAGCTACCCCCATGCTGTATATACGGGGCCCAGCTGTGCTGAGATCGACATATATCGACTCAAGAACATCGCCTGTAGGTCCTATATGGTCGTGGATTGCAGCTGGCTGGTATCACAGCTTCCCCCATGCTGTATATACGTGGCCCAGCTGTGCTCAGATCGACATATATCGACTCAAGAACATCGCCTGTAGGTCCTATAGGGCCGTGGGTTGCATCTGGCTGATATCAGAACCACCCACATGCCGTATATACGGAGCCCAGCTGTGCTCAGATCGACATATATCGACTCAAGAACATTGCATGTAGGTCCTATATGGCCGTGGGTTGCATCTGGCAGGTATAGGAGCCACCCACAAGCCGTATATACGGGGCCCAGCTGTGCTCAGATCGACATATATCGACTCAAGAACATCGCCCGTAGGTCCTATATGGCCGTGGGTTGCATCTGGCTGGTATCAGAGCTACCCACATGCAGTATATACGGGGCCCAGCTATGCTCAGATCGACATATATCGACTCAAGAACATCGCCCGTAGGTCTTATATGGCCGTGGGTTGCATCTGGCAGGTATCAGAGCTACCCACATGCAGTATATACGGGGCCCAGCTATGCTCAGATCGACATATATCGACTCGAGAACATCGCCTGTAGGTCCTATATGGCCGTGGGTTGCATCTGGCTGGTATCAGAGCTACCCCCATGCTGTACATACGGCGCCCAGCTGTGCTCAGATCGACATATATCGACTCAAGAACATCGCCTGTAGGTCCTATAGGGCCGTGGGTTGCATCTGGCTGGTATCAGAGCCTCCCACATGCCGTATATACGGGGCCCTGCTGTGCTGAGATCGACAAATATCGACTCAAGAACATCGTCTGTAGGTCCTATATGGCCGTGGGTTGCATCTGGCTGTTATCAGAGCTACCCCCATGCTGTATATACGGCGCCCAGCTGTGCTCAGATCGACATATATCAACTCAAGAACACCGCCTGTAGGTCCTATATGGCCGTGGGTTGCATCTGGCTGGTATCAGAGCTACCCCCATGCTGTATATATGGGGCCCAGCTGTGCTCAGATCGACATATATCGACTCAAGAACATCGCTTGTAGGTCCTATATGGGCATAGGTTGCACCTGGCTGGTGACGGAGCTGCCTCAAGGCTGCATATACTGTGTATAGCGGAGCTCAGATCGACAAATATCGACTCAAGAACATCGCCTGTAGGTCCTATATGGCAGTGAGTTGCATCTGGCTGGTAGCAGAGCTACCCCCATGCTGTATATACGGCGCCCAGCTATGCTCAGATCGACATATATCGACTCAAGAACATCTCCTGTAGGTCCTATATGGCCGTGGGTTGCATCTGGCTGGTATCAGAGCTACCTCCATGGTGTATATACGGCGCACATATGTGCTCAGATCGACATATATCGACTCAAGAACATAGCCTGTAGGTTCTATATGGCCATGGGTTGCATCTGGCTCGTATCAGAGCCACCCACGTGCTGCATATACAGGGTATAGCGGAGCTCAGATCGACATATATCGACTCAAGAACATCGCCTGTAGGTCCTATATGGCCGTGGGTTGCATCTGGCTGGTATCAGAGCTACCCCCATGCTGTATATACTTGGCCCAGCTGTGCTCAGATCGACATATATCGACTCAAGAACATCGCCTGTAGGTCCTATATGACCGTAGGTTGCATCTGGCTGGTATCAGAGCTACCCCCATGCTGTACATACGGCGCCCAGCTGTGCTCAGATCGACATATATCGACTCAAGAACATCGCCTGTAGGTCCTATATGGCCGTGGGTTGCATCTGGCTGGTATCAGAGCTACCCCCATGCTGTATATACTTGGCCCAGCTGTGCTCAGATCGACATATATCGACTCAAGAACATCGCCTGTAGGTCCTATATGACCGTAGGTTGCATCTGGCTGGTATCAGAGCTACCCCCATGGTGTATATACGGCGCCCAGCTGTGCTCAGATCGACATATATCGACTCAAGAACATTGCCTGTAGGTCCTATATGGCCGTGGGTTGCATCTGGCTGGTATCAGAGCTAACCCCATAGTGTATATACGTGGCCCAGCTGTGCTCAGATCGACATATATCGACTCAAGAACATCGCATGTAGGTCCTATATGGCCGTGGGTTGCATCTGGCTGATATCAGAGCCACCCACATGCCGTATATACAGGGCCCAGCTGTGCTCAGATCGACATATATCGACTCAAGAACAGCGCCTGTAGGTCCTATATGGCCGTGGGTTGCATCTGGCTGGTATCAGAGCCACCCACATCCCGTATATACGGGGCCCAGCTGTGCTCAGATCGACATATATCGACTCAAGAACATCGCCTGTAGGTCCTATATGGGCATAGGTTGCACCTGGCTGGTGTCGGAGCTGCCACAATGCTGCATATACGGTGCATAGCGGTGCTCAGATCGACATATATCGACTGAAGAATATCTCCTGTAGGTCCAATATGGCCGTGTGTTGCATCTGGCTGATATCAGAGCCACCTAAATGCCGTATATACGGGGCCCAACTGTGCTCAGATCGACATATATCGACTCTAGAACATTGCCTGTAGGTCCTATATGGCCGTGGGTTGCATCTGGCTGGTATCAGAGCTACCCCCATGGTGTATATACGGCGCCCAGCTGTGCTCAGATCGACATATATCGACTCAAGAACATCGCCTGTAGGTCCTATATGGGCATAAGTTGCACCTGGCTGGTGACGGAGCTGCCCCAAGGCTGCATATACGGTGCATAGCGGTGCTCAGATCGACATATATCGACTCAAGAACATCGCCTGTAGGTCCTATATGGCTGTGGGTTGCATCTGGCTGAGATCAGAGCCAACCACATGCCGTATATACGGGGCCCAGCTGTGCTCAGATCGACATATATATATATATACTCAAGAAAATCGCCTGTAGGTCCTATATGACCGTGGGTTGCATCTGGCTGGTATCAGAGTAATCCGCATGCCGTATATACGGGGCCCAGCTGTGCTAAGATCGACATATATCGACTCAAGAACATCGCCTGTAGGTCCTATATGGCCGTGGGTTGCATCTGGCTGGTATCAGAGCTACCCCCATGCTGTATATACGGGGCCCAGCTGTGCTCAGATAGGCATATATCGACTCAAGAACATCGCCTGTAGGTCCTATATGGCCGTGGGTTGCAGCTGGCTGGTATCACAGCTACCCCCAAGCTTTATATACGTGGCCCAGCTGTGCTCAGATCGACATATATCGACTCAAGAACATCGCCTGTAGGTCCTATATGGTCGTGGGTTGCATCTGGCTGGTATCAGAGCCACCCACATGCTGTATATACAGGGCATAGCGGAGCTCAGATCGACATATATCGACTCAAGAACATCGCCTGTAGGTCCTATATGGGCATAGGTTGCACCTGGCTGGTGTCGGAGCTGCCCCAATGCTGCATATACGGTGCATAGCGGTGCTCAGATCGACATATATCGACTCAAGAACATCGCCTGTAGGTCTTATATGGGCACAGGTTGCACCTGGCTGGTGTCGGAGCTGCCCCAATGCTGCATATACATTGCATAGCGGTGCTCAGATCGACATATGTCGACTCAAGAACATCGCCTGTAGGTCCTATATGGCCGTAGGTTGCATCTGGCTGATATCAGAACCACCCACATGCCGTATATACGGGGCCCAGCAGTGCTCAGATCGACATATATCGACTCAAGAACATTGCCTGTAGGTCCTATATGGCCGTGGGTTGCATCTGGCAGGTATCGGAGCCACCCACAAGCCGTATATACGGGGCCCAGCTGTGCTCAGATCGACATATATCGACTCAAGAACATCGCCTGTAGGTCCTATATGGCCGTGGGTTGCATCTGGCTGGTATCAGAGCTACCCACATGCCGTATATACGGGGCCCAGCTGTGCTCAGATCGACATATATCGACTCAAGAACATCGCCTGTAGGTCCTATACGGCCGTGGATTGCATCTGGCTGGTATCAGAGCCACCCACATGCCGTATATACGGGGCCCAGCTGTGCTCAGATCGACATATATCGACTCAAGAACATCGCCTGTAGGTCCTATATGGCCGTGGGTTGCATCTCGCTGGTATCAGAGCCACCCACGTGCCGTATATACGGGGCCCAATTGTTCTCAGATCGACATATATCGACTCAAGAACATCGTCTGTAGGTCCTATATGGCCGCGGGTTGCATCTGGCTGGTATCAGAGCTACCCCCATGCTGTATATACGGCGCCCAGCTGTGCTCAGTTCGACATATATCGACTCAAGAACATCGCTTGTAGGTCCTATATGGCCGTGGTTTGCATCTGGCTGGTATCAGAGCCACCTACATGCCGTATATACGGGGCCCAGCTGTGCTCAGATCGACATATAATGACTCAAGAACATCGCCTGTAGGTCCTATATGGGCGTGGGTTGCATCTGGCTGGTATCAGAGCCACCCACATGGCGTATATACAGGCCCAGCTGTGCTCAGATCGACATATATCGACTCAAGAACATCGCCTGTAGGTCCTATATGGCCGTAGATTGCATCTGGCTGGTATCAGAGCTACCCCCATGGTGTATATACAGCGCCCAGCTGTGCTCAGATCGATATATATCGACTCAAGAACATTGCCTGTAGGTCCTATATGGCCGTGGGTTGCATATGGCTGGCATCAGAGCTACCCCCATGCTGTATATATGGGGCCCAGCTGTGCTCAGATAGACATATATCGACTCAAGAACATCGCCTGTAGGTCCTATATGGCCGTGGGTTGCATCTGGCTGGTATCAGAGCCACACACGTGCTGCATATACAGGGCGTAGCGGAGCTCAGATCGACATATATCGACTCAAGAACATCGCCTGTAGGTCCTATATGGGCGTAGGTTGCATCTGGCTGATATCAGAGCCACCCACATGCCGTATATACGGCGCCCAGCTGTGCTCAGATCGACATATATCGACTCAAGAACATTGCCTGTAGGTCCTATATGGCCGTGGGTTGCATCTATCTGGTATCAGAGCTACCCCCATGCTGTATATACTTGGCCCAGCTGTGCTCAGATCGACATATATCGACTCAAGAACATCGCCTGTAGGTCCTATATGGCCGTAGGTTGCATCTGGCTGGTATCAGAGCTACCCCCATGGTGTATATACGGCGCCCAGCTGTGCTCAGATCGACATATATCGACTCAAGAACATTGCCTGTAGGTCCTATATGGCCGTGGGTTGCATCTGGCTGGTATCAGAGCTAACCCCATACTGTATATACGTGGCCCAGCTGTGCTCAGATCGACATATATCGACTCAAGAACATCGCCTGTAGGTCCTATATGGCCGTGGGTTACATCTGGCTGGTATCAGAGCCACCCACGTGCTGCATATACAGGGCGTAGCGGAGCTCAGATCGACATATATCGACTCAAGAACATCGCCTGTAGGTCCTATATGGGCATAGGTTGCACTTGACTGGTGTCGGAGCTGCCCCAATGCTGCATATACGGTGCATAGCGGTGCTCAGATCGACATATATCGACTCAAGAACATTGCCTGTAGGTCCAATATGGCCGTGGGTTGCATCAGGCTGATATCAAAGCCACCCACATGCTGCATATACAGGGCATAGCGGAGCTCAGATCGACATATATCGACTCTAGAACATTGCCTGTAGGTCCTATATGGCCGTGGGTTGCATCTGGCTGGTATCAGAGCTACCCCCATGGTGTATATACGGCGCCCAGCTGTGCTCAGATCGACATATATCGACTCAAGAACATCGCCTGTAGGTCCTATATGGCCGTGGGTTGCATCTGGCTGGTATCAGAGCTACCCCCATGGTGTATATACGGCGCTCAGCTGTGCTCAGATCGACATACATCGACTCAAGAACATCGCCTGTAGGCCCTATATGGCTGTGGGTTGCATCTGGCTGAGATCAGAGCCAACCACATGCCGTATATACGGGGCCCAGCTGTGCTCAGATCGACATATATATACTCAAGAACATCGCCTGTAGGTCCTATATGGCCGTGGGTTGCATCTGGCTGGTATCAGAGCAACCCGCATGCCGTATATACGGGGCCCAGCTGTGCTAAGATCGACATATATCGACTCAAGAACACCGCCTGTAGGTCCTATATAGCCGTGGGTTGCATCTGGCTGGTATCAGAGCTACCCCCATGCTGTATATACGGGGCCCAGCTGTGCTCAGATAGACATATATCGACTCAAGAACATCGCCTGTAGGTCCTATATAGCCGTGGGTTGCAGCTGGCTGGTATCACAGCTATCCCCAAGCTTTATATACGTGGCCCAGCTGTGCTCAGATCGACATATATCGACTCAAGAACATCGCCTGTAGGTCCTATATGGCCGTGGGTTGCATCTGGCTGGTATCAGAGCCACCCACATGCTGTATATACAGGGCATAGCGGAGCTCAGATCGACATATATCGGCTCAAGAACATCGCCGGTAGGTCTTATATGGGCATAGGTTGCACCTGGCTGGTGTCGGAGCTGCCCCAATGCTGCATATACGGTGCATAGCGGTGCTCAGATCGACATATATCGACTCAAGAACATCGCCTGTAGGTCTTATATGGGCATAGGTTGCACCTGGCTGGTGTCGGAGCTGCCCCAATGCTGCATATACATTGCATAGCGGTGCTCAGATCGACATATGTCGACTCAAGAACATCGCCTGTAGGTCCTATATGGCCGTAGGTTGCATTTGGCTGATATCAGAACCACCCACATGCCGTATATACGGGGCCCAGCTGTGCTCAGATCGACATATATCGACTCAAGAACATCGCCTGTAGGTCCTATATGGCCGTGGGTTGCATCTGGCTGGTATCAGAGCCACCCACATGCCGTATATACGGGGCCCTGCTGTGCTCAGATCGACAAATATCGACTCAAGAACATCGCCTGTAGGTCCTATATGGCCGTGGGTTGCATCTGGCTGGTATCAGAGCCACCCACATGCCGTATATACAGGGCCCAGCTGTCCTCAGATCGACATATATCGACTCAAGAACATCACCTGTGGGTCCTATATGGCCGTGGGTTGCATCTGGCTGGTATCAAAGCTACCCACATGCCGTATATACGGGGCCCAGCTGTGCTCAGATCGACAAATATCGACTCAAGAACATCGCCTGTAGGTCCTATATGGCCGTGGGTTGCATCTGGCTGGTATCAGAGCCACCCACATGCCGTATATACGGGGCCCAGCTGTGCTCAGATCGACATATATCGACTCAAGAACATCGCCTGTAAGTCCTATATGGCCGTGGGTTGCATCTGGCTGGTATCAAAGCTACCCCCATGCTGTAGATACGGGGCCCAGCTGTGCTCAGATCGACAAATATCGACTCAAGAACATCGCCTGTAGGTCCTATATGACCGTGGGTTGCATCTGGCTGGTATCAGAGCCACCCACATGCCGTATATACAGGGCCCAGCTGTGCTCAGATCGACATATATCGACCCAAGAACATCACCTGTGGGTCCTATATGACCGTGGGTTGCATCTGGCTGGTATCAGAGCTACCCACATGCCGTATATACGGGGCCCAGCTGTGCTCAGATCGACATATATCGACTCAAGAACATCGCCTGTAGGTCCTATATGGCCATGGGTTGCATCTGGCTGGTATCAGAGCCACCCACATGCCTTATATACGGGGCCCAGCTGTGTTCAAATCGACATATATCGACTCAAGAACATCGCCTGTAGGTCCTATATGGCCGTAGGTTGAATCTGGCTGGTATCAGAGCTACCCCCATGGTGTATATACGGCGCCCAGCTGTGCTCAGATCGACATATATCGACTCAAGAACATCGCCTGTAGGTCCTATATGGGCATAGGTTGCACCTGGCTGGTGACGGAGCTGCCCCAAGGCTGCATATACGGTGCATAGCGGTGCTCAGATCGTCATATATCGACTCAAGAACATCGCCTGTAGGTCCTATATGGGTGTGGGTTGCATCTGGCTGAGATCAGAGCCACCCACATGCCGTATATACGGGGCCCAGCTGTGCTCAGATCGACATATATGGACTCAAGAACATCGCCTGTAGGTCCTATATGGCCGTGGGTTGCATCTGGCTGGTATCAGAGCAATCCGCATGCCGTATATACGGAGCCCAGCTGTGCTAAGATCGACATATATCGACTCAAGAACATCGCCTGTAGATCCTATATGGCCGTGGGTTGCATCTGGCTGGTATCAGAGCCACCCACACGTATATACGGGGCCCAGCTGTGCTCAGATCGACATATATCGACTCAAGAACATCGCCTGTAGGTCATATATGGCCGTGGGTTGCATCTGGCTGGTATCAGAGCTACCCCCTAGCTGTATATACGGCGCCCAGCTGTTCTCAGATCGACATATATCGACTCAAGAACATCGCCTGT
This sequence comes from Lordithon lunulatus, assembly GCA_963942505.1. Taxonomy (NCBI): domain Eukaryota; kingdom Metazoa; phylum Arthropoda; class Insecta; order Coleoptera; family Staphylinidae; genus Lordithon; species Lordithon lunulatus. The sequence goes on along the minus strand of OZ012670.1, from coordinate 35,614,956 downwards.
AGGTCCTATATGGCCGTGGTTTGCATCTGGCTGGTATCAGAGCCACCCACATGCCGTATATACGGGGCCCTGCTGTGCTCAGATCGACAAATATCGACTCAAGAACATCGCCTGTAGGTCCTATATGGCCGTGGGTTGCATCTGGCTGGTATCAGAGCTACCCCCATGCTGTATATACGGCGCCCACCTGTGCTCAGATCGACTAATATCGACTCAAGAACATCGTCTGTAGATCTTATATGGCCGTGGGTTGCATCTGGCTGGTATCAGAGCTACCACCATGCTGTATATACGGCGCCCAGCTGTACTCAGATCCACAAATATCGACTCAAGAACATCGCCTGTAGGTCCTATATGGCCGTGGTTTGCATCTGGCTGGTATCAGAGCCACCCACATGCCGTATATACGGGGCCCAGCTGTGCTCAGATCGACATATAATGACTCAAGAACATCGCCTGTAGGTCCTATATGGCCGTGGGTTGCAGCTGGCTGGTATCAGAGCTTCCCCCATGCTGTATATACGGGGCCCAGCTGTGCTCAGATCGACATATATCGACTCAAGAACCTCGCCTGTAGGTCCTATATGGCCGTGGGTTGCAGCTGGCTGGTATCACAGCTACCCCCATGCTTTATATACGTGGCCCAGCTGTGCTCAGATCGACATATATCGACTCAACAACATCGCCTGTAGGTCCTATATAGCCGTGGGTTGCATCTGGCTGGTATCAGAGCCACCCACATGCCGTATATACGGGGCCCAGCTGTGCTCACATCGACATATATCGACTCAAGAACATTGCCTGTAGGTCCTATATGGCGGTGGGTTGCATCTGGCTGATATCAGAGCCCCCCACATGCTGCATATACAGGGCATAGCGGAGCTCAGATCGACATATATCGACTCAAGAACATCGCCTGTAGGTCCTATATGGCCGTGGGTTGCAGCTGGCTGGTTTCAGAGCTTCCCCCATGCTGTATATACTGGGCCCAGCTGTGCTCAGATCGACATATATCGACTCAAGAACATCGCCTGTGGGTCCTATATGGCCGTGGGTTGCATCTGGCTGGTATCAGAGCAACCCACATGCCGTATATACGGGGCCCAGCTGTGCTCAGATCGACATATATCGACTCAAGAACATCGCCTGTAGGTCCTATATGGCCGTGGGTTGCAACTGGCTTGTATCAGAGCTACTCCCATGCTATATATACGGCGCCCATCTGTGCTCAGATCGACATATATCGCCTCAAGAACATCGCCTGTAGGTCCTATATGGCCATGGGTTGCATCTGGCTGGTATCAGAGCTACCCCCATGCTGTATATACGGGGCCCAGCTGTGCTCAGATCGACATATATCGACTCAAGAACCTCGCCTGTAGGTCCTATATGGCCGTGGGTTGCAGCTGGCTGGTATCACAGCTACCCCCATGCTTTATATACGTGGCCCAGCTGTGCTCAGATCGATATATATATATATATATATCGACTCAAGAACATCGCCTGTAGGTCCTATATGGCCGTGGATTGCATCTGGCTGGTATCAGAGCCACCCACATGCTGCATATACAGGGCATAGCGGAGCTCAGATCGACATATATCGACTCAAGAACATCGCCTGTAGGTCCTATATGGGCATAGGTTGCACCTGGCTGGTGTCGGAGCTGCCACAATGCTGCATATACGGTGCATAGCGGTGCTCAGATCGACATATATCGACTGAAGAATATCTCCTGTAGGTCCAATATGGCCGTGTGTTGCATCTGGCTGATATCAGAGCCACCTAAATGCCGTATATACGGGGCCCAACTGTGCTCAGATCGACATATATCGACTCTAGAACATTGCCTGTAGGTCCTATATGGCCGTGGGTTGCATCTGGCTGGTATCAGAGCTACCCCCATGGTGTATATACGGCGCCCAGCTGTGCTCAGATCGACATATATCGACTCAAGAACATCGCCTGTAGGTCCTATATGGGCATAAGTTGCACCTGGCTGGTGACGGAGCTGCCCCAAGGCTGCATATACGGTGCATAGCGGTGCTCAGATCGACATATATCGACTCAAGAACATCGCCTGTAGGTCCTATATGGCTGTGGGTTGCATCTGGCTGAGATCAGAGCCAACCACATGCCGTATATACGGGGCCCAGCTGTGCTCAGATCGACATATATATATACTCAAGAAAATCGCCTGTAGGTCCTATATGACCGTGGGTTGCATCTGGCTGGTATCAGAGTAATCCGCATGCCGTATATACGGGGCCCAGCTGTGCTAAGATCGACATATATCGACTCAAGAACATCGCCTGTAGGTCCTATATGGCCGTGGGTTGCATCTGGCTGGTATCAGAGCTACCCCCATGCTGTATATACGGGGCCCAGCTGTGCTCAGATAGGCATATATCGACTCAAGAACATCGCCTGTAGGTCCTATATGGCCGTGGGTTGCAGCTGGCTGGTATCACAGCTACCCCCAAGCTTTATATACGTGGCCCAGCTGTGCTCAGATCGACATATATCGACTCAAGAACATCGCCTGTAGGTCCTATATGGTCGTGGGTTGCATCTGGCTGGTATCAGAGCCACCCACATGCTGTATATACAGGGCATAGCGGAGCTCAGATCGACATATATCGACTCAAGAACATCGCCTGTAGGTCCTATATGGGCATAGGTTGCACCTGGCTGGTGTCGGAGCTGCCCCAATGCTGCATATACGGTGCATAGCGGTGCTCAGATCGACATATATCGACTCAAGAACATCGCCTGTAGGTCTTATATGGGCATAGGTTGCACCTGGCTGGTGTCGGAGCTGCCCCAATGCTGCATATACATTGCATAGCGGTGCTCAGATCGACATATGTCGACTCAAGAACATCGCCTGTAGGTCCTATATGGCCGTAGGTTGCATCTGGCTGATATCAGAACCACCCACATGCCGTATATACGGGGCCCAGCAGTGCTCAGATCGACATATATCGACTCAAGAACATTGCCTGTAGGTCCTATATGGCCGTGGGTTGCATCTGGCAGGTATCGGAGCCACCCACAAGCCGTATATACGGGGCCCAGCTGTGCTCAGATCGACATATATCGACTCAAGAACATCGCCTGTAGGTCCTATATGGACGTGGGTTACATCTGGCTGGTATCAGAGCTACCCACATGCCGTATATACGGGGCCCAGCTGTGCTCAGATCGACATATATCGACTCAAGAACATCGCCTGTAGGTCCTATATGGCCGTGGATTGCATCTGGCTGGTATCAGAGCCACCCACATGCCGTATATACGGGGCCCAGCTGTGCTCAGATCGACATATATCGACTCAAGAACATCGCCTGTAGGTCCTATATGGCCGTGGGTTGCATCTCGCTGGTATCAGAGCCACCCACGTGCCGTATATACGGGGCCCAATTGTTCTCAGATCGACATATATCGACTCAAGAACATCGTCTGTAGGTCCTATATGGCCGCGGGTTGCATCTGGCTGGTATCAGAGCTACCCCCATGCTGTATATACGGCGCCCAGCTGTGCTCAGTTCGACATATATCGACTCAAGAACATCGCTTGTAGGTCCTATATGGCCGTGGTTTGCATCTGGCTGGTATCAGAGCCACCTACATGCCGTATATACGGGGCCCAGCTGTGCTCAGATCGACATATAATGACTCAAGAACATCGCCTGTAGGTCCTATATGGGCGTGGGTTGCATCTGGCTGGTATCAGAGCCACCCACATGGCGTATATACGGGCCCAGCTGTGCTCAGATCGACATATATCGACTCAAGAACATCGCCTGTAGGTCCTATATGGCCGTAGATTGCATCTGGCTGGTATCAGAGCTACCCCCATGGTGTATATACAGCGCCCAGCTGTGCTCAGATCGATATATATCGACTCAAGAACATTGCCTGTAGGTCCTATATGGCCGTGGGTTGCATATGGCTGGCATCAGAGCTACCCCCATGCTGTATATATGGGGCCCAGCTGTGCTCAGATAGACATATATCGACTCAAGAACATCGCCTGTAGGTCCTATATGGCCGTGGGTTGCATCTGGCTGGTATCAGAGCCACACACGTGCTGCATATACAGGGCGTAGCGGAGCTCAGATCGACATATATCGACTCAAGAACATCGCCTGTAGGTCCTATATGGGCGTAGGTTGCATCTGGCTGATATCAGAGCCACCCACATGCCGTATATACGGCGCCCAGCTGTGCTCAGATCGACATATATCGACTCAAGAACATTGCCTGTAGGTCCTATATGGCTGTGGGTTGCATCTATCTGGTATCAGAGCTACCCCCATGCTGTATATACTTGGCCCAGCTGTGCTCAGATCGACATATATCGACTCAAGAACATCGCCTGTAGGTCCTATATGGCCGTAGGTTGCATCTGGCTGGTATCAGAGCTACCCCCATGGTGTATATACGGCGCCCAGCTGTGCTCAGATCGACATATATCGACTCAAGAACATTGCCTGTAGGTCCTATATGGCCGTGGGTTGCATCTGGCTGGTATCAGAGCTAACCCCATACTGTATATACGTGGCCCAGCTGTGCTCAGATCGACATATATCGACTCAAGAACATCGCCTGTAGGTCCTATATGGCCGTGGGTTACATCTGGCTGGTATCAGAGCCACCCACGTGCTGCATATACAGGGCGTAGCGGAGCTCAGATCGACATATATCGACTCAAGAACATCGCCTGTAGGTCCTATATAGGCATAGGTTGCACTTGGCTGGTGTCGGAGCTGCCCCAATGCTGCATATACGGTGCATAGCGGTGCTCAGATCGACATATATCGACTCAAGAACATTGCCTGTAGGTCCAATATGGCCGTGGGTTGCATCAGGCTGATATCAAAGCCACCCACATGCTGCATATACAGGGCATAGCGGAGCTCAGATCGACATATATCGACTCTAGAACATTGCCTGTAGGTCCTATATGGCCGTGGGTTGCATCTGGCTGGTATCAGAGCTACCCCCATGGTGTATATACGGCGCCCAGCTGTGCTCAGATCGACATATATCGACTCAAGAACATCGCCTGTAGGTCCTATATGGCCGTGGGTTGCATCTGGCTGGTATCAGAGCTACCCCCATGGTGTATATACGGCGCCCAGCTGTGCTCAGATCGACATACATCGACTCAAGAACATCGCCTGTAGGCCCTATATGGCTGTGGGTTGCATCTGGCTGAGATCAGAGCCAACCACATGCCGTATATACGGGGCCTAGCTGTGCTCAGATCGACATATATATACTCAAGAACATCGCCTGTAGGTCCTATATGGCCGTGGGTTGCATCTGGCTGGTATCAGAGCAACCCGCATGCCGTATATACGGGGCCCAGCTGTGCTAAGATCGACATATATCGACTCAAGAACACCGCCTGTAGGTCCTATATAGCCGTGGGTTGCATCTGGCTGGTATCAGAGCTACCCCCATGCTGTATATACGGGGCCCAGCTGTGCTCAGATAGACATATATCGACTCAAGAACATCGCCTGTAGGTCCTATATAGCCGTGGGTTGCAGCTGGCTGGTATCACAGCTATCCCCAAGCTTTATATACGTGGCCCAGCTGTGCTCAGATCGACATATATCGACTCAAGAACATCGCCTGTAGGTCCTATATGGCCGTGGGTTGCATCTGGCTGGTATCAGAGCCACCCACATGCTGTATATACAGGGCATAGCGGAGCTCAGATCGACATATATCGACTCAAGAACATCGCCGGTAGGTCTTATATGGGCATAGGTTGCACCTGGCTGGTGTCGGAGCTGCCCCAATGCTGCATATACGGTGCATAGCGGTGCTCAGATCGACATATATCGACTCAAGAACATCGCCTGTAGGTCTTATATGGGCATAGGTTGCACCTGGCTGGTGTCGGAGCTGCCCCAATGCTGCATATACATTGCATAGCGGTGCTCAGATCGACATATGTCGACTCAAGAACATCGCCTGTAGGTCCTATATGGCCGTAGGTTGCATTTGGCTGATATCAGAACCACCCACATGCCGTATATACGGGGCCCAGCTGTGCTCAGATCGACATATATCGACTCAAGAACATTGCCTGTAGGTCCTATATGGCCGTGGGTTGCATCTGGCAGGTATCGGAGCCACCCACAAGCCGTATATACGGGGCCCAGCTGTGCTCAGATCGACATATATCGACTCAAGAACATCGCCTGTAGGTCCTATATGGTCGTGGGTTGCATCTGGCTGGTATCAGAGCTACCCACATGCCGTATATACGGGGCCCAGCTGTGCTCAGATCGACATATATCGACTCAAGAACATCGCCTGTAGGTCCTATATGGCCGTGGATTGCATCTGGCTGGTATCAGAGCCACCCACATGCCGTATATACGGGGCCCAGCTGTGCTCAGATCGACATATATCGACTCATGAACATCGCCTGTAGGTCCTATATGGCCGTGGGTTGCATCTGGCTGGTATCAAAGCTACCCCCATGCTGTATATACGGGGCCCAGCTGTGCTGAGATCGACATATATCGACTCAAGAACATCGCCTGTAGGTCCTATATGGTCGTGGATTGCAGCTGGCTGGTATCAGAGCTTCCCGCATGCTGTATATACGTAGCCCAGCTGTGCTCAGATCGACATATATCGACTCAAGAACATCGCCTGTAGGTCCTATATGGTCGTGGGTTGCATCTGGCTGGTATCAGAGCTACCCACATGCCGTATATACGGGGCCCAGCTGTGCTCAGATCGACATATATCGACTCAAGAACATCGCCTGTAGGTCCTATATGGCCGTGGATTGCATCTGGCTGGTATCAGAGCCACCAACATGCCGTATATACAGGGCCAAGCTGTGCTCAGATCTACATATATCGACTTAAGAACATCGCCTGTAGGTCCTATATGGCCGTGGGTTGCATCTGGCTGGTATCAGAGCCACCCACATGCCGTATATACGGGGCCCTGCTGTGCTCAGATCGACAAATATCGACTCAAGAACATCGCCTGTAGGTCCTATATGGCCGTGGGTTGCATCTGGCTGGTATCAGAGCCACCCACATGCCGTATATACAGGGCCCAGCTGTCCTCAGATCGATATATATCGACTCAAGAACATCACCTGTGGGTCCTATATGGCCGTGGGTTGCATCTGGCTGGTATCAAAGCTACCCACATGCCGTATATACGGGGCCCAGCTGTGCTCAGATCGACAAATATCGACTCAAGAACATCGCCTGTAGGTCCTATATGGCCGTGGGTTGCATCTGGCTGGTATCAGAGCCACCCACATGCCGTATATACGGGGCCCAGCTGTGCTCAGATCGACATATATCGACTCAAGAACATCGCCTGTAAGTCCTATATGGCCGTGGGTTGCATCTGGCTGGTATCAAAGCTACCCCCATGCTGTAGATACGGGGCCCAGCTGTGCTCAGATCGACAAATATCGACTCAAGAACATCGCCTGTAGGTCCTATATGACCGTGGGTTGCATCTGGCTGGTATCAGAGCCACCCACATGCCATATATACAGGGCCCAGCTGTGCTCAGATCGACATATATCGACCCAAGAACATCACCTGTGGGTCCTATATGACCGTGGGTTGCATCTGGCTGGTATCAGAGCTACCCACATGCCGTATATACGGGGCCCAGCTGTGCTCAGATCGACATATATCGACTCAAGAACATCGCCTGTAGGTCCTATATGGCCATGGGTTGCATCTGGCTGGTATCAGAGCCACCCACATGCCTTATATACGGGGCCCAGCTGTGTTCAAATCGACATATATCGACTCAAGAACATCGCCTGTAGGTCCTATATGGCCGTAGGTTGAATCTGGCTGGTATCAGAGCTACCCCCATGGTGTATATACGGCGCCCAGCTGTGCTCAGATCGACATATATCGACTCAAGAACATCGCCTGTAGGTCCTATATGGGCATAGGTTGCACCTGGCTGGTGACGGAGCTGCCCCAAGGCTGCATATACGGTGCATAGCGGTGCTCAGATCGTCATATATCGACTCAAGAACATCGCCTGTAGGTCCTATATGGGTGTGGGTTGCATCTGGCTGAGATCAGAGCCACCCACATGCCGTATATACGGGGCCCAGCTGTGCTCAGATCGACATATATGGACTCAAGAACATCGCCTGTAGGTCCTATATGGCCGTGGGTTGCATCTGGCTGGTATCAGAGCAATCCGCATGCCGTATATACGGAGCCCAGCTGTGCTAAGATCGACATATATCGACTCAAGAACATCGCCTGTAGATCCTATATGGCCGTGGGTTGCATCTGGCTGGTATCAGAGCTACCCCCATGCTGTATATACGGGGCCCAGCTGTGCTCAGATCGACATATATCGACTCAAGAACATCGCCTGTAGGTCCTATATGACCGTGGGTTGCAGCTGGCTGGTATCACAGCTACCCCCAAGCTTTATATACGTGGCCCAGCTGTGCTCAGATCGACATATATCGACTCAAGAACATCGCCTGTAGGTCCTATATGGCCGTGGGTTGCATCTGGCTGGTATCAGAGCCACCCACACGTATATACGGGGCCCAGCTGTGCTCAGATCGACATATATCGACTCAAGAACATCGCCTGTAGGTCCTATATGGCCGTGGGTTGCATCTGGCTGGTATCAGAGCTACCCCCTAGCTGTATATACGGCGCCCAGCTGTTCTCAGATCGACATATATCGACTCAAGAACATCGCCTGTAGGTCCTATATGGCCGTGGTTTGCATCTGGCTGGTATCAGAGCCACCCACATGCCGTATATACGGGGCCCTGCTGTGCTCAGATCGACAAATATCGACTCAAGAACATCGCCTGTAGGTCCTATATGGCCGTGGTTTGCATCTGGCTGGTATCAGAGCCACCCACATGCCGTATATACGGGGCCCAGCTGTGCTCAGATCGACATATAATGACTCAAGAACATCGCCTGTAGGTCCTATATGGCCGTGGGTTGCAGCTGGCTGGTATCAGAGCTTCCCCCATGCTGTATATACGGGGCCCAGCTGTGCTCAGATCGACATATATCGACTCAAGAACCTCGCCTGTAGGTCCTATATGGCCGTGGGTTGCAGCTGGCTGGTATCACAGCTACCCCCATGCTTTATATACGTGGCCCAGCTGTGCTCAGATCGACATATATCGACTCAACAACATCGCCTGTAGGTCCTATATAGCCGTGGGTTGCATCTGGCTGGTATCAGAGCCACCCACATGCCGTATATACGGGGCCCAGCTGTGCTCACATCGACATATATCGACTCAAGAACATTGCCTGTAGGTCCTATATGGCGGTGGGTTGCATCTGGCTGATATCAGAGCCCCCCACATGCTGCATATACAGGGCATAGCGGAGCTCAGATCGACATATATCGACTCAAGAACATCGCCTGTAGGTCCTATATGGCCGTGGGTTGCAGCTGGCTGGTTTCAGAGCTTCCCCCATGCTGTATATACTGGGCCCAGCTGTGCTCAGATCGACATATATCGACTCAAGAACATCGCCTGTGGGTCCTATATGGCCGTGGGTTGCATCTGGCTGGTATCAGAGCAACCCACATGCCGTATATACGGGGCCCAGCTGTGCTCAGATCGACATATATCGACTCAAGAACATCGCCTGTAGGTCCTATATGGCCGTGGGTTGCAACTGGCTTGTATCAGAGCTACTCCCATGCTATATATACGGCGCCCATCTGTGCTCAGATCGACATATATCGCCTCAAGAACATCGCCTGTAGGTCCTATATGGCCATGGGTTGCATCTGGCTGGTATCAGAGCTACCCCCATGCTGTATATACGGGGCCCAGCTGTGCTCAGATCGACATATATCGACTCAAGAACCTCGCCTGTAGGTCCTATATGGCCGTGGGTTGCAGCTGGCTGGTATCACAGCTACCCCCATGCTTTATATACGTGGCCCAGCTGTGCTCAGATCGATATATATATATATATATCGACTCAAGAACATCGCCTGTAGGTCCTATATGGCCGTGGATTGCATCTGGCTGGTATCAGAGCCACCCACATGCTGCATATACAGGGCATAGCGGAGCTCAGATCGACATATATCGACTCAAGAACATCGCCTGTAGGTCCTATATGGCCGTAGGTTGCATCTGGCTGATATCAGAACCACCCACATGCCGTATATACGGGGCCCAGCTGTACTCAGATCGACATATATCGACTCAAGAACATTGCCTGTAGGTCCTATATGGCCGTGGGTTGCATCTGGCAGGTATCAGAGCCTCCCACCAGCCGTATATACGTGGCCCAGCTGTGCTCAGATCGACATATATCGACTCAACAACATCGCCTGTATGTCCTATATAGCCGTGGGTTGCATCTGGCTGGTATCAGAGCTACCCACATGCCGTATATACGGGGCCCAGCTGTGCTCACATCGACATATATCGACTCAAGAACATTGCCTGTAGGTCCTATATGGCGGTGGGTTGCATCTAGCTGATATCAGAGCCACCCACATGCTGCATATACAGGGCATAGCGGAGCTCAGATCGACATATATCGACTCAAGAACATCGCCTGTAGGTCCTATATGGGCATAGGTTGCACCTGGCTGGTGTCGGAGCTGCCCCAATGCTGCATATATGGTGCATAGCGGTGCTCAGATCGACATATATCGACTCAAGAACATCGCTTGTAGGTCCTATATGGCCGTAGGTTGCATCTGGCTGATATCAGAACCACCCACATGCCGTATATACGGGGCCCAGCTGTGCTCAGATCGACATATATCGACTCAAGAACATTGCCTGTAGGTCCTATATGGCCGTGGGTTGCATCTGGCAGGTATCAGAGCCACCCACAAGCCGTATATACGGGGCCCAGCTGTGCTCAGATCGACATATATATATCGACTCAAGGACATCGCCTGTAGGTCCTATATGGCCGTGGATTGCATCTGGCTGGTATCAGAGCCACCCACATGCTGCATATACAGGGCATAGCGGAGCTCAGATCGACATATATCGACTCAAGAACATCGCCTGTAGGTCCTATATGGGCATAGGTTGCACCTGGCTGGTGTCGGAGCTGCCCTAATGCTGCATATATGGTGCATAGCGGTGCTCAGATCGACATATATCGACTCAAGAACATCGCTTGTAGGTCCTATATGGCCGTAGGTTGCATCTGGCTGATATCAGAACCACCCCCATGCCGTATATACGGGGCCCAGCTGTGCTCAGATCGACATATATCGACTCAAGAACATTGCCTGTAGGTCCTATATGGCCGTGGGTTGCATCTGGGAGGTATCAGAGCCACCCACAAGCCGTATATACGGGGCCCAGCTGTGCTCAGATCGACATATATCGACTCAAGAACATCGCCTGTGGGTCCTATATGGCCGTGGGTTGCATCTGGCTGGTATCAGAGCAACCCACATGCCGTATATACGGGGCCCAGCTGTGCTCACATCGACATATATCGACTCAAGAACATGGCCTGTAGGTCCTATATGGTCATAGGTTGCACCTGGCTAGTGTCGCAGCTGCCCCAATGCTGCATATACGGTGAATAGCGGTGATCAGATCGACATATGTCGACTCAAGAACATCGCATGTAGGTCCTATATGGCCGTGGGTTGCATCTGGCTGATATCAGAGCCACCCACATGCCGTATATACGGGGCCTAGCTGTGCTCAGATCGACATATATCGACTCAAGAACATCTCCTGTGGGTCCTATATGGCCGTGGGTTACATCTGGCTGGTATCAGAGCAACCCACATGCCGTATATACGGGGCCCAGCTGTGCTCAGATCGACATATATCGACTCAAGAACCTCGCCTGTAGGTCCTATATGGCCATGGGTTGAAGCTGGCTGGTATCACAGCTACCCCCATGCTTTATATACGTGGCCCAGCTGTGCTCAGATCGATATATATATATCGACTCAAGAACATCGCCTGTAGGTCCTATATGGCCGTGGATTGCATCTGGCTGGTATCAGAGCCACCCACATGCTGCATATACAGGGCATAGCGGAGCTCAGATCGACATATATCGACTCAAGAACATCGTCTGTAGGTCCTATATGGGCATAGGTTGCACCTGGCTGGTGTCGGAGCTGCCCCAATGCTGCATATATGGTGCATAGCGGTGCTCAGATCGACATATATCGACTCAAGAACATCGCTTGTAGGTCCTATATGGCCGTAGGTTGCATCTGGCTGATATCAGAACCACCCACATGCCGTATATACGGGGCCCAGCTGTGCTCAGATCGACATATATCGACTCAAGAACATTGCCTGTAGGTCCTATATGGCCGTGGGTTGCATCTGGCAGGTATCAGAGCCACCCACAAGCCGTATATACGGGGCCCAGCTGTGCTCAGATCGACATATATATATCGACTCAAGAACATCGCCTGTAGGTCCTATATGGCCGTGGATTGCATCTGGCTGGTATCAGAGCCACCCACATGCTGCATATACAGGGCATAGCGGAGCTCAGATCGACATATATCGACTCAAGAACATCGCCTGTAGGTCCTATATGGGCATAGGTTGCACCTGGCTGGTGTCGGAGCTGCCCTAATGCTGCATATATGGTGCATAGCGGTGCTCAGATCGACATATATCGACTCAAGAACATCGCTTGTAGGTCCTATATGGCCGTAGGTTGCATCTGGCTGATATCAGAACCACCCCCATGCCGTATATACGGGGCCCAGCTGTGCTCAGATCGACATATATCGACTCAAGAACATTGCCTGTAGGTCCTATATGGCCGTGGGTTGCATCTGGCAGGTATCAGAGCCACCCACAAGCCGTATATACGGGGCCCATCTGTGCTCAGATCGACATATATCGACTCAAGAACATCGCCTGTAGGTCCTATATGGCCGTGGGTTGCATCTGGCTACTATCAGAGCTACCCACATGCCGTATATACGGGGCCCAGCTATGCTCAGATCGACATATATCTACTCAAGAACGTCACCTGTAGGTCCTATATGGCCGTGGGTTGCATCTGGCTGGTATCAGAGCTACACCCATGCTGTATATACGGCGCCCAGCTGTGCTCAGATCGACATATATCGACTCAAGAACATCGCCTGTAGGTCCTATATGGCCGTGGGTTACATCTTGCTGGTATCAGAGCTACCCCCATGCTGTATATACGTCGCCCAGCTGTGCTCAGATCGACATATATCGACTCAAGAACATCGCCTGTAGGTCCTACCTGGCCGTGGTTTGCATCTGGCTGGTATCAGAGCCACCCACATGCCGTATATACGGGGCCCTGCTGTGCTCAGATCGACAAATATCGACTCAAGAACATCGCCTGTAGGTACTATATGGCCGTGGGTTGCATCTGGCTGGTACCAGAGCTACCCCCATGCTGTATATACGGCGCCCAGCTGTGCTCAGATCGACATATATCGACTCAAGAACATCGCCTGTAGGTCCTATATGGCCGTGGGTTGCATCTGGCTGGTATCAGAGCTTCCCACATGCTGTATATACGGCGCCCAGCTGTACTCAGATCGACATATATCGACTCAAGAACATCGCCTGTAGGTCCTATATGGCCGTGGTTTGCATCTGGCTGGTATCAGAGCCACCCACATGCCGTATATACGGGGCCCAGCCTTGCTCAGATCGACATATAATGACTCAAGAACATCGCCTGTAGGTCCTATATGGCCGTGGGTTGCATCTGGCTGGTATCAGAGCTACCCCCATGCCGTATATACGGGGCCCAGCTGTGCTCAGATCGACATATATCGACTCAAGAACATTTCCTGTAGGGCCTATATGGCCGTGGGTTGCATCTGGCTGGTATCAGAGCCACCCACATGCCGGATATACGGGGCCCGGCTGTGCTCAGATCGACATATATCGACTCAAGAACATCGCCTGTAGGTCCTATATGGCCTTGGGTTGCATCTGGCTGGTATCAGAGCTACCCCCATGGTGTATATACGTCGCCCAGCTGTCCTCAGATCGACATATATCGACTCAAGAACATTGCCTGTAGGTCCTATATAGCCATGGGTTGCATCTGGCTGGTATCAGAGCTACCCCCATGCTGTATATATGGGGCCCAGCTGTCCTCAGATCGACATATATCGACTCAAGAACATCGCCTGAGGGTCTTATATGGCCGTGGGTTGCAGCTGGCTGGTATCAGAGCCACCCACATGCTGCATATTCAGGACATAGCGGAGCTCAGATCGACATATATCGACTCAAGAACATCGCCTGTAGGTCCTATATGGCCGTGGGTTGCATCTGGCTGGTATCAGAGCCACCCACATGCCGTATATACGGGGCCCAGCTGTGCTCAGATCGACATATATCGACTCAAGAACATCGCCTGTAGGTCCTATATGGCCGTGGGTTGAATCTGGCTGGTATCAAAGCTACCCACATGCCGGATATACGGGGCCCGGCTGTGCTCAGATCGACATATAATGACTCAAGAACATCGCCTGTAGGTCCTATATGGCCGTGGGTTGCATCTGGCTGATATCAGAGCTACCCCCATGCCGTATATACGGGGCCCAGCTGTGCTCAGATCGACCTATATCGACTCAAGAACATTGCCTGTAGGTCCTATATGGCCGTGGGTTGCATCTGGCTGGTATCAGAGCCACCCACATGCCGGATATACGGGGCCCGGCTGTGCTCAGATCGACATATATCGACTCAAGAACATCGCTTGTAGGTCCTATATGGCCTTGGGTTGCATCTGGCTGGTATCAGAGCTACCCCCATGGTGTATATACGTCGCCCAGCTGTGCTCAGATCGACATATATCGACTCAAGAACATTGCATGTAGGTCCTATATAGCCGTGGGTTGCATCTGGCTGGTATCAGAGCTACCCCCATGCTGTATATATGGGGCCCAGCTGTCCTCAGATCGACATATATCGACTCAAGAACATCGCCTGTGGGTCTTATATGGCCGTGGGTTGCATCTGGCTGGTATCAGAGCCACCCACATGCCGTATATACGGGGCCCAGCTGTGCTCACATCGACATATATCGACTCAAGAACATTGCCTGTAGGTCCTATATGGCGGTGGGTTGCATCTGGCTGATATCAGAGCCACCCACATGCTGCATATACAGGGCATAGCGGAGCTCAGATCGACATATATCGACTCAAGAACATCGCCCGTAGGTCCTATATGGTCATAGGTTGCACCTGGCTAGTGTCGGAGCTGCCCCAATGCTGCATATACGGTGAATAGCGGTGATCAGATCGACATATGTCGACTCAAGAACATCGCATGTAGGTCCTATATGGCCGTGGGTTGCATCTGGCTGATATCAGAGCCACCCACATGCCGTATATACGGGGCCCAGCTGTGCTCAGATCGACATATATCGAATCAAGAACATCGCCTGTGGGTCCTATATGGCCGTGGGTTGCATCTGGCTGGTATCAGAGCAACCCACATGCCGTATATACGGGGCCCAGCTGTGCTCAGATCGATATATATATATCGATTCAAGAACATCGCCTGTAGGTCCTATATGGCCGTGGGTTGCAACTGGCTGGTATCAGAGCTACTACCATGCTATATATACGGCGCCCATCTGTGCTCAGATCGACATATATCGCCTCAAGAACATCGCCTGTAGGTCCTATATGGCCGTGGGTTGCATCTGGCTGGTATCAGAGCCACCCACATGCCGTATATACGGGGCCCAGCTGTGCTCACATCGACATATATCGACTCAAGAACATTGCCTGTAGGTCCTATATGGCGGTGGGTTGCATCTGGCTGATATCAGAGCCACCCACATGCTGCATATACAGGGCATAGCGGAGCTCAGATCGACATATATCGACTCAAGAACATCGCCCGTAGGTCCTATATGGTAATAGGTTGCACCTGGCTGGTGTCGGAGCTGCCCCAATGCTGCATATACGGTGCTCAGATCGACATATATCGACTCAAGAACATCGCCTGTGGGTCCTATATGGCCGTGGGTTGCATCTGGCTGGTATCAGAGCAACCCACATGCCGTATATACGGGGCCCAGCTGTGCTCAGATCGATATATATATCGATTCAAGAACATCGCCTGTAGGTCCTATATGGCCGTGGGTTGCAACTGGCTGGTATCAGAGCTACTACCATGCTATATATACGGCGCCCATCTGTGCTCAGATCGACATATATCGCCTCAAGAACATCGCCTGTAGGTCCTATATGGCCGTGGGTTGCATCTGGCTGGTATCAGAGCTACCCCCATGCTGTATATACGGGGCCCAGCTGTGCTCAGATCGACATATATCGACTCAAGAACCTCGCCTGTAGGTCCTATATGGCCGTGGGTTGCAGCTGGCTGGTATCACAGCTACCCCCATGCTTTATATACGTGGCCCAGCTGTGCTCAGATCGATATATATATATATATATATATATATATATATATATATATATATATCGACTCAAGAACATCGACTGTAGGTCCTATATGGCCGTGGATTGCATCTGGCTGGTATCAGAGCCACCCACATGCTGCATATACAGGGCATAGCGGAGCTCAGATCGACATATATTGACTCAAGAACATCGCCTGTAGGTCCTATATGGGCATAGGTTGCACCTGGCTGGTGTCGGAGCTGCCCCAATGCTGCATATACGGTGCATAGCGGTGCTCAGATCGACATATATCGACTCAAGAACATCGCCTGTAGGTCCTATATGGCCGTAGGTTGCATCTGGCTGATATCAGAACCACCCACATGCCGTATATACGGGGCCCAGCTGTGCTCAGATCGACATATATCGACTCAAGAACATTGCCTGTAGGTCCTATATGGCCGTGGGTTGCATCTGGCAGGTATCAGAGCCACCCACAAGCCGTATATACGTGGCCCAGCTGTGCTCAGATCGACATATATCGACTCAACAACATCGCCTGTAGGTCCTATATAGCCGTGGGTTGCATCTGGCTGGTATCAGAGCCACCCACATGCCGTATATACGGGGCCCAGCTGTGCTCACATCGACATATATCGACTCAAGAACATTGCCTGTAGGTCCTATATGGCGGTGGGTTGCATCTGGCTGATATCAGAGCCACCCACATGCTGCATATACAGGGCATAGCGGAGCTCAGATCGACATATATCGACTCAAGAACATCGCCTGTAGGTCCTATATGGTCATAGGTTGCACCTGGCTAGTGTCGGAGCTGCCCCAATGCTGCATATACGGTGAATAGCGGTGATCAGATCGACATATGTCGACTCAAGAATATCGCATATAGGTCCTATATGGCCGTGGGTTGCATCTGGCTGATATCAGAGCTACCCACATGCCGTATATACGGGGCCCAGCTGTGCTCAGATCGACATATATCGACTCAAGAACATCTCCTGTGGGTCCTATATGGCCGTGGGTTGCATCTGGCTGGTATCAGAGCAACCCACATGCCGTATATACGGGCCCCAGCTGTGCTCAGATCGACATATATCGACTCAAGAACCTCGCCTGTTGGTCCTATATGGCCGTGGGTTGCAGCTGGCTGGTATCAAAGCTACCCCCATGCTTTATATACGTGGCCCAGCTGTGCTCAGATCGATATATATATATATATATATATCGACTCAAGAACATCGCCTGTAGGTCCTATATGGCCGTGGATTGCATCTGGCTGGTATCAGAGCCACCCACATGCTGCATATACAGGGCATAGCGGAGCTCAGATCGACATATATCGACTCAAGAACATCGCCTGTAGGTCCTATATGGCCGTGGGTTACATCTTGCTGGTATCAGAGCTACCCCAATGCTGTATATACGGCGCCCAGCTGTGCTCAGATCGACATATATCGACTCAAGAACATCGCCTGTAGGTCCTACCTTTTTTTTTTTTTTTTTTTTTCTATGGGGGGGGGATGCATTTAGGCACCGTCCCGGCTTTCTAGCCGGGGTGTGTCGGACTCACCAAACTTGGAATACCGACTAAACCCTAACCCTTGCACTAAGCCGACGCCGGTTTCGCCGTTGGCATTTCACAGTCGTCGGCTCTCTTTATCTTATGCCTTATGCATCCATTCAGTGATTTTCACTATCTCTTTCATATGTCTCCTTGGTCTTCAGGACTCTACCAATCCAGGATTGGATTGCATTCCAGTTGCTTACATCAGAAAGCATTGCTTCGACTACGTTATCCGGGCGTAGCTCCATTCCCAGCGCCGCTTCCGCACGAAGCTTTTCCGTAGCCCACCGGGCACAGGAAAAGAAGGTATGCTCCACGTCATCTATTGCTGGGCAGAACCAGCACATACCATCTGTGGCAAGATTGAATCTATTCAAATAATACTTGAAGCATCCGTGTCCAGACAGGAATTGCGAGAGGTGGAAGTTAATCTCTCCGAACTTTCGGTTATACCACTTCCGTACCTCTGGTAGAATTTTGCGGGTCCAATCCGCTGTACCACTGTGAGAAGACCATTTCTCTTGCCACTTGTTCAGCATATCTGATCGTATGTTGTCTTTGGCTTCAGCGCCTTCATGGTATATCCTGTTTCTTTCTTCGCATAGGAGATCGATGGGGAGGGAAGACGTTATTGTTGTCACAGCCATGGAAGAGATGGTGCGATACGCAGAGGCTATTCTCATCATGAGCCGTCTATGCGTGCTCATGGCCCGGTGTCTGTGCGTCTTTGTGCTTAGTGCTGTTCCCCAAATGCTCGCGCCATAGAGCATCATGGATAGAGCTGCACTTACCAAGAGTTCCCTCTTCTTCTGCCTAGGCCCAGTAATGTTAGGCATGATTCTTAACAGAGCGCTACTTACTTTATTTGCCTTGAGACAGCATCGAGACACGTGTGCTCCCATATGTAAATCTTGGCCGAAGAGAACGCCAAGGTATTTGAGCTGTTTCTGTGGAGTTATAACCCTATCACCCACGCACACTTCAATATTCTTCGCCCTTCTGCTCCCAGATAAAAGCACCATTTCTGTCTTTTCAGGCGCCAGATCAAGCTTTCGCCTACACATCCAGTCTGCTACTAGGTCCTACCTGGCCGTGGTTTGCATCTGGCTGGTATCAGAGCCACCCACATGCCGTATATACGGGGCCCTGCTGTGCTCAGATCGACAAATATCGACTCAAGAACATCGCCTGTAGGTACTATATGGCCGTGGGTTGCATCTGGCTGGTACCAGAGCTACCCCCATGCTGTATATACGGCGCCCAGCTGTGCTCAGATCGACATATATCGACTCAAGAACATCGCCTGTAGGTCCTATATGGCCGTGGGTTGCATCTGGCTGGTATCAGAGCTTCCCACATGCTGTATATACGGCGCCCAGCTGTACTCAGATCGACATATATCGACTCAAGAACATCGCCTGTAGGTCCTATATGGCCGTGGTTTGCATCTGGCTGGTATCAGAGCTACCCTCATGCTGTACATACGGCGCCCAGCTGTGCTCAGATCGACATATATCGACTCAAGAACATCGCCTGTAGGTCCTACCTGGCCGTGGTTTGCATCTGGCTGGCATCAGAGCCACCCACATGCCGTATATACGGAGCCCTGCTGTGCTCAGATCGACAAATATCGACCCAAGAACATCGCCTGTAGGTACTATATGGCCGTGGGTTGCATCTGGCTGGTACCAGAGCTACCCCCATGCTGTATATACGGCGCCCAGCTGTGCTCAGATCGACATATAATGACTCAAGAACATCGCCTGTAGGTCCTATATGGCCGTGGGTTGCATCTGGCTGGTATCAAAGCTACCCCCATGCCGTATATACGGGGCCCAGCTGTGCTCAGATCGACATATATCGACTCAAGAACATCGCCTGTAGGTCCTATATGGCCTTGGGTTGCATCTGGCTGGTATCAGAGCTACCCCCATGGTGTATATACGTCGCCCAGCTGTGCTCAGATCGACATATATCGACTCAAGAACATTGCCTGTAGGTCCTATATAGCCATGGGTTGCATCTGGCTGGTATCAGAGCTACCCCCATGCTGTATATATGGGGCCCAGCTGTCCTCAGATCGACATATATCGACTCAAGAACATCGCCTGTGGGTCTTGTATGGCCGTGGGTTGCAGCTGGCTGGTATCAGAGCCACCCACATGCTGCATATTCAGGACATAGCGGAGATCAGATCGACATATGTCGACTCAAGAACATCGCCTGTAGGTCCTATATGGCCGTGGGTTGCATCTGGCTGATATCAGAGCCACCCACATGCCGTATATACGGGGCCCAGCTGTGCTCACATCGACATATATCGACTCAAGAACATTGCCTGTAGGTCCTATATGGCGGTGGGTTGCATCTGGCTGATATCAGAGCCACCCACATGCTGCATATACAGGGCATAGCGGAGCTCAGATCGACATATATCGACTCAAGAACATCGCCTGTAGGTCCTATATGGTCATAGGTTGCACCTGGCTAGTGTCGGAGCTGCCCCAATGCTGCATATACGGTGAATAGCGGTGATCAGATCGACATATGTCGACTCAAGAACGTCGCATGTAGGTCCTATATGGCCGTGGGTTGCATCTGGCTGGTATCAAAGCTACCCCCATGCTGTATATACGGGGCCCAGCTGTGCTGACATCGACATATATCGACTCAAGAACATCGGCTGTAGGTCCTATATGGTCGTGGATTGCAGCTGGCTGGTATCAGAGCTTCCCCCATGCTGTATATACGTGGCCCAGCTGTGCTCAGATCGACATATATCGACTCAAGAACATCGCCTGTAGCTCCTATATGGTCGTGGGTTGCATCTGGCTTGTATCAAAGCTACCCCCATGCTGTATATACGGGGCCCAGCTGTGCTCAGATCGACATATATCGACTCAAGAACATCGCCTGTAGGTCCTATATGGCCGTGGGTTGCAGCTGGCTGGTATCAGAGCTACCCCCATGCTGTATATACGGCGCCCAGCTGTGCTCAGATCGACATATATCGACTCAAGACCATCGCCTGTAGGTCCTATATGGCCGTGGTTTGCATCTGGCTGGTATCAGAGCCACCCACATGCCGTATATACGGGGCCCTGCTGTGCTCAGATCGACAAATATCGACTCAAGAACATCGCCTGTAGGTCCTATATGGCAGTGAGTTGCATCTGGCTGGTAGCAGAGCTACCCCCATGCTGTATATACGGCGCCCGGCTGTGCTCAGATCGACATATATCGACTCAAGAACATCGCCTGTAGGTCCTATATGGCCGTGGGTTGAATCTGGCTGGTATCAGAGCTACCTCCATGGTGTATATACGGCGCACAGCTGTGCTCAGATCGACATATATCGACTCAAGAACATCGCCTGTAGGTCCTATATGGCCATGGGTTGCATCTGGCTCGTATCAGAGCCACCCACGTGCTTCATATACAGGGCATAGCCGAGCTCAGATCGACATATATCGACTCAAGAACATCGCCTGTAGGTCCTATATGGGCATAGGTTGCACCTGGCTGGTGTCGGAGCTGCCACAATGCTGCATATACGGTGCATAGCGGTGCTCAGATCGACATATATCGACTCAAGAACATCTCCTGTAGGTCCTATATGGCCGTGGGTTGCATCTGGCTGATATCAGAGCCAACCACAGCCGTATATACGGGGCCCAGCTGTGCTCAGATCGACATATATCGACTCAAGAACATTGCCTGTAGGTCCTATATGGCCGTGGGTTGCATCTGGCTGGTATCAGAGCTACCCCCATGCTGTATATATGGGGCCCAGATGTGCTCAGATCGACATATATCGACTCAAGAACATCGCCTGTAGGTCCTATATGGCCGTGGGTTGAATCTGGCTGGTATCAGAGCTACCTCCATGGTGTATATACGGCGCACAGCTGTGCTCAGATCGACATATATCGACTCAAGAACATCGCCTGTAGGTCCTATATGGCCATGGGTTGCATCTGGCTCGTATCAGAGCCACCCACGTGCTTCATATACAGGGCATAGCGGAGCTCAGATCGACATATATCGACTCAAGAACATCGCCTGTAGGTCCTATATGGGCATAGGTTGCACCTGGCTGGTGTCGGAGCTGCCACAATGCTGCATATACGGTGCATAGCGGTGCTCAGATCGACATATATCGACACAAGAACATCTCCTGTAGGTCCTATATGGCCGTGGGATGCATCTGGCTGATATCAGAGCCAACCACAGCCGTATATACGGGGCCCAGCTGTGCTCAGATCGACATATATCGACTCAAGAACATTGCCTGTAGGTCCTATATGGCCGTGGGTTGCATCTGGCTGGTATCAGAGCTACCCCCATGCTGTATATATGGGGCCCAGATGTGCTCAGATCGACATATATCGACTCAAGAACATCGCCTGTAGGTCCTATAAGGCCGTGGGTTGCATCTGGCTGGTATCAGAGCCACCCACGTGCTGCATATACAGGGCATAGCGGAGCTCAGATCGACATATATCGACTCAAGAACAATGCCTGTAGGTCCTATATGGGCATAGGTTGCACCTGGCTGGTGTCGGAGCTGCCACAATGCTGCATATACGGTGCATAGCGGTGCTCAGATCGACATATATCGACTCAAGAACATCTCCTGTAGGTCCTATATGGCCGTGGGTTGCATCTGGCTGATATCAGAGCCACCCACATGCCGTATATACGGGGCCCAGCTGTGCTCAGATCGACATATATCGACTCAAGAACATTGCCTGTAGGTCCTATATGGCCGTGGGTTGCATCTGGCTGGTATCACAGCCACCCACATGCCGTATATACGGGGCCCAGCTGTGCTCAGTTCGACATATATCGACTCAAGAACATCGCCTGTAGGTCCTATATGGCCGTGGGTTGCATCTGGCTGGTATCAGAGCTACCCCCATGCCGTATATACGGCGCCCAGCTGTGCTCAGATCGATATATATATCGACTCAAGAACATCGCCTGTAGGTCCTATATGGCCGTGGTTTGCATCTGTCTGGTATCAGAGCTACCCCCATGCTGTATATACTTGGCCCAGCTGTGCTCAGATCGACATATATCGACTCAAGAACATCGCCTGTAGGTCCTATATGGCCGTGGGTTGCAGCTGGCTGGTATCAGAGGTACCCCCATGCTGTATATACGTGGCCCAGCTGTGCTCAGATCGACATATATCGACTCAAGAACATCGCCTGTAGGTCCTATATGGCCGTGGGTTGCAACTGGCTGGTATAAGAGCCACCCACATGCTGCATATACAGGGCATAGCGGAGCTCAGATCGACATATATCGACTCAAGAACATCGCCTGTAGGTCCTATATCGGCATAGGTTGCACCTGGCTGGTGTCGGAGCTGCCCCAATGCTGCATATACGGTGCACAGCGGTGCTCAGATCGACATATATCGACTCAAGAACATCGCCTGTAGGTCCAATATGGCCGTGGGTTGCATCTGGCTGATATCAAAGCCACCCACATGCTGCATATACAGGGCATAGCGGAGCTCAGATTGACATATATCGACTCAAGAACATCGCCTGTGGGTCCTATATGGGCATAGGTTGCACCTGGCTGGTGTCGGAGCTGCCCCAATGCTGAATATATGGTGCATAGCTGTGATCAGATCGACATATATCGACTCAAGAACAACGCATGTAGGTCCTATTTGGCCGTGGGTTGCATCTGGATGGTATCAGAGCTACCCACACGCCGTATATACGGGGCCCAGCTGTGCTCAGATCGACATATATCGACTCAAAAACATCGCCTGTAGGTCCTATATGGCCGTGGATTGCATCTGGCTGGTATCAGAGCCACCCACATGCCGTATATACGGGGCCCAGCTGTGCTCAGATCGACATATATCGACTCAAGAACATCGCCTGTAGCTCCTATGTGGCCGTGGGTTGCATCTGGCTTGTATCAAAGCTACCCCCATGCTGTATATACGGGGCCCAGCTGTGCTCAGATCGACATATATCGCCTCAAGAACATCGCCTGTAGGTCCTATATGGCCGTGGGTTGCAGCTGGCTGGTATCAGAGCTACCCCCATGCTGTATATACGGCGCCCAGCTGTGCTCAGATCGACATATATCGACTCAAGACCATCGCCTGTAGGTCCTATATGGCCGTGGTTTGCATCTGGCTGGTATCAGAGCCACCCACATGCCGTATATACGGGGCCCTGCTGTGCTCAGATCAACAAATATCGACTCAAGAACATCGCCTGTAGGTCCTATATGGCAGTGAGTTGCATCTGGCTGGTAGCAGAGCTACCCCCATGCTGTATATACGGCGCCCGGCTGTGCTCAGATCGACATATATCGACTCAAGAACATCGCCTGTAGGTCCTATATGGCCGTGGGTTGAATCTGGCTGGTATCAGAGCTACCTCCATGGTGTATATACGGCGCACAGCTGTGCTCAGATCGACATATATCGACTCAAGAACATCGCCTGTAGGTCCTATATGGCCATGGGTTGCATCTGGCTCGTATCAGAGCCACCCACGTGCTGCATATACAGGGCATAGCGGAGCTCAGATCGACATATATCGACTCAAGAACATCGCCTGTAGTTCCTATATGGGCATAGGTTGCACCTGGCTGGTGTCGGAGCTGCCACAATGCTGCATATACGGTGCATAGCGGTGCTCAGATCGACATATATCGACTCAAGAACATCTCCTGTAGGTCCTATATGGCCGTGGGTTGCATCTGGCTGATATCAGAGCCACCCACAGCCGTATATACGGGGCCCAGCTGTGCTCAGATCGACATATATCGACTCAAGAACATCGCCTGTAGGTCTTATATGGCCGTGGGTTGCATCTGGCTGGTATCAGAGCCACCCACATGCCGTATATACGGGGCCCAGCTGTGCTCAGATCGACATATATCGACTCAAGAACATCGCCTGTAGGTCCTATATGGCCGTGGGTTGCATCTGGCTGTTATCAGAGCTACCCCCATGCTGTATATATGGGGCCCAGCTGTGCTCAGATCGACATATATCGACTCAAGAACATCGGTTGTAGGTCCTATATGGGCATAGGTTGCACCTGGCTGGTGACGGAGCTGCCTCAAGGCTGCATATACTGTGCATAGCGGTGCTCAGATCGACATATATCGACTCAAGAACATCGCTTGTAGGTCCTATATGGCCGTGGGTTGCATCTGGCTGGTATCAGAGCTACCCCCATGCTGTATATACGGCGCCCAGCTGTGCTCAGATCGACATATATCGACTCAAGACCATCGCCTGTAGGTCCTATATGGCCGTGGGTTGCATCTGGCTGGTATCAGAGCCACCCACGTGCTGCATATACAGGGCATAGCGGAGCTCACATCGACAAATATCGACTCAAGAACATCGCCTGTAGGTCCTATATGGCAGTGAGTTGCATCTGGCTGGTAGCAGAGCTACCCCCATGCTGTATATACGGCGCCCAGCTGTGCTCAGATCGACATATATGGACTCAAGAACATCGCCTGTAGGTCCTATATGGCCGTGGGTTGCATCTGGCTGGTATCAGAGCTACCTCCATGGTGTATAAACGGCGCACATATGTGCTCAGATCGACATATATCGACTCAAGAACATCGCCTGTAGGTCCTATATGGCCATGGGTTGCATCTGGCTCGTATCAGAGCCACCCACGTACTGCATATACAGGGCATAGCGGAGCTCAGATCGACATATATCGACTCAAGAACATCGCCTGTAGGTCCTATATGGGCATAGGTTGCACCTGGCTGGTGTCGGAGCTGCCCCAATGCTGCATATACGGTGCATAGCGGTGCTCAGATCGACATATGTCGACTCAAGAACATCGCCTGCAGGTCCTATATGGCCGTGGGTTGCATCTGGCTGGTATCAGAGCCACCCACGTGCTGCATATACAGGGCATAGCTGAGCTCACATCGACAAATATCGACTCCAGAACATCGCCTGTAGGTCCTATATGGCAGTGAGTTGCATCTGGCTGGTAGCAGAGCTACCCCCATGCTGTATATACGGCGCCCAGCTGTGCTCAGATCGACATATATGGACTCAAGAACATCGCCTGTAGGTCCTATATGGCCGTAGGTTGCATCTGGCTGATATCAGATCCACCCACATGCCGTATATACGGAGTCCAGCTGTGCTCAGATCGACATATATCGACTCAAGAACATTGCCTGTAGGTCCTATATGGCCGTGGGATGCATCTGGCAGGTATAGGAGCCACCCACAAGCCGTATATACGGGGCCCAGCTGTGCTCAGATCGACATATATCGACTCAAGAACATCGCCCGTAGGTCCTATATGGCCGTGGGTTGCATCTGGCTGGTATCAGAGCTACCCACATGCAGTATATACGGGGCCCAGCTATGCTCAGATCGACATATATCGACTCGAGAACATCGCCTGTAGGTCCTATATGGCCGTGGGTTGCATCTGGCTGGTATCAGAGCCACCCACATGCCGTATATACGGGGCCCAGCTGTGCTCAAATCGACATATATAGACTCAAGAACATCGCCTGTAGGTCCTATATGGCCGTGGGTTGCATCTGGCTGGTATCAGAGCTACCCCCATGCTGTACATACGGCGCCCAGCTGTGCTCAGATCGACATATATCGACTCAAGAACATCGCCTGTAGGTCCTATAGGGCCGTGGGTTGCATCTGGCTGATATCAGAACCACCCACATGCCGTATATACGGAGCCCAGCTGTGCTCAGATCGACATATATCGACTCAAGAACATTGCATGTAGGTCCTATATGGCCGTGGGTTGAATCTGGCAGGTATAGGAGCCACCCACAAGCCGTATATACGGGGCCCAGCTGTGCTCAGATCGACATATATCGACTCAAGAACATCGCCCGTAGGTCCTATATGGCCGTGGGTTGCATCTGGCTGGTATCAGAGCTACCCACATGCAGTATATACGGGGCCCAGCTATGCTCAGATCGACATATATCGACTCGAGAACATCGCCTGTAGGTCCTATATGGCCGTGCGTTGCATCTGGCTGTTATCAGAGCTACCCCCATGCTGTACATACGGCGCCCAGCTGTGCTCAGATCGACATATATCGACTCAAGAACATCGCCTGTAGGTCCTATAGGGCCGTGGGTTGCATCTGGCTGGTATCAGAGCTACCCCCATGCTGTATATACGGCGCCCAGCTGTGCTCAGATCGACATATATCGACTCAAGAACATCGCCTGTAGGTCCTATATGGCCGTGGGTTGCATCTGGCTGGTATCAGAGCTACCCCCATGCTGTATATATGGGGCCCAGCTGTGCTCAGATCGATATATATCGACTCAAGAACATCGCTTGTAGGTCCTATATGGGCATAGGTTGCACCTGGCTGGTGACGGAGCTGCCTCAAGGCTGCATATACTGTGCATAGCGGTGCTCAGATCGACATATATCGACTCAAGAACATCGCCTGTAGGTCCTATATGGCCGTGGGTTGCATCTGGCTGGTATCAGAGCTACCCCCATGCTGTATATACGGCGCCCAGCTGTGCTCAGATCGACATATATCGACTCAAGACCGTCGCCTGTAGGTCCTATATGGCCGTGGGTTGCATCTGGCTGGTATCAGAGCCACCCACGTGCTGCATATACAGGGCATAGCGGAGCTCAGATCGACAAATATCGACTCAAGAACATCGCCTGTAGGTCCTATATGGCAGTGAGTTGCATCTGGCTGGTAGCAGAGCTACTCCCATGCTGTATATACGGCGCCCAGCTGTGCTCAGATCGACATATATCGACTCAAGAACATCGCCTGTAGGTCCTACATGGCCGTGGTTTGCATCTGGCTGGTATCAGAGCCACCCACATGCCGTATATACGGGGCCCTGCTGTGCTCAGATCGACAAATATCGACTCAAGAACATCGTCTGTAGGTCCTATATGGCCGTGGGTTGCATCTGGCTGGTATCAGAGCTACCCCCATGCTGTATATACGGCGCCCAGCTGTGCTCAGATCGACATATATCGACTCAAGAACATCGCCTGTAGGTCCTATATGGCCGTGGGTTGCATCTGGCTGGTATCAGAGCTACCCCCATGCTGTATATATGGGGCCCAGCTGTGCTCAGATCGATATATATCGACTCAAGAACATCGCTTGTAGGTCCTATATGGGCATAGGTTGCACCTGGCTGGTGACGGAGCTGCCTCAAGGCTGCATATACTGTGCATAGCGGTGCTCAGATCGACATATATCGACTCAAGAACATCGCCTGTAGGTCCTATATGGCCGTGGGTTGCATCTGGCTGGTATCAGAGCTACCCCCATGCTGTATATACGGCGCCCAGCTGTGCTCAGATCGACATATATCGACTCAAGACCGTCGCCTGTAGGTCCTATATGGCCGTGGGTTGCATCTGGCTGGTATCAGAGCCACCCACGTGCTGCATATACAGGGCATAGCGGAGCTCAGATCGACAAATATCGACTCAAGAACATCGCCTGTAGGTCCTATATGGCAGTGAGTTGCATCTGGCTGGTAGCAGAGCTACTCCCATGCTGTATATACGGCGCCCAGCTGTGCTCAGATCGACATATATCGACTCAAGAACATCGCCTGTAGGTCCTATATGGCCGTGGGTTGCATCTGGCTGGTATCAGAGCTACCTCCATGGTGTATATACGGTGCACATATGTGCTCAGATCGACATATATCGACTCAAGAACATCGCCTGTAGGTCCTATATGGCCATGGGTTGCATCTGGCTCGTATCAGAGCCACCCACGTGCTGCATATACAGGGCATAGCGGAGCTCAGATCGACATATATCGACTCAAGAACATCGCCTGTAGGTCCTATATGGGCATAGGTGGCTGGTGTCAGAGCTGCCCCAATGCTGCATATACGGTGCATAGCGGTGCTCAGATCGACATATGTCGACTCAAGAACATCGCCTGTAGGTCCTATATGGCCGTAGGTTGCATCTGGCTGATATCAGAACCACCCACATGCCGTATATACGGAGCCCAGCTGTGCTCAGATCGACATATATCGACTCAAGAACATTGCCTGTAGGTCCTATATGGCCGTGGGTTGCATCTTCCAGGTATAGGAGCCACCCACAAGCCGTATATACGGGGCCCAGCTGTGCTCAGATCGACATATGTCGACTCAAGAACATCGCCCGTAGGTCCTATATGGCCGTGGGTTGCATCTGGCTGGTATCAGAGCTACCCGCATGCTGTATATACGTGGCCCAGCTGTTCTCAGATCGACATATATCGACTCAAGAACATCGCCTGTAGGTCCTATATGGCCGTGGGTTGCACCTGGCTGGTATCAGAGCTACCCCCATGCTGTATATACGGCGCCCAGCTGTGCTCAGATCGACAAATATCGACTCAAGAACATCGCCTGTAGGTCCTATATGGCCGTGGGTTGCATCTGGCTGGTATCAGAGCCACCCACATGCCGTATATACAGGGCCCAGCTGTGCTCAGACCGACATATATCGACTCAAGAGCATCACCTGTGGGTCCTATATGGCCGTGGGTTGCATCTGGCTGTTATCAGAGCCACCCACATGCCGTATATACAGGGCCAAGCTGTGCTCAGATCTACATATATCGACTCAAGAACATCGCCTGTAGGTCCTATATGGCCGTGGGTTGCGTCTGGCTGGTATCAGAGCCACCCACATGCCGTATATACGGGGCCCTGCTGTGCTCAGATAGACAAATATCGACTCAAGAACATCGCCTGTAGGTCCTATATGGCCGTGGGTTGCATCTGGCTGGTATGAGAGCCACCCACATGCCGTATATACAGGGCCCAGCTGTCCTCAGATCGACATATATCGACTCAAGAACATCACCTGTGGGTCCTATATGGCCGTGGGTTGCATCTGGCTGGTATCAAAGCTACCCACATGCCGTATATACGGGGCCCAGCTGTGCTCAGATCGACAAATATCGACTCAAGAACATCGCCTGTAGGTCCTATATGGCCGTGGGTTGCATCTGGCTGGTATCAGAGCCACCCACATGCCGTATATACGGGGCCCAGCTGTGCTCAGATCGACATATATCGACTCAAGAACATCGCCTGTAAGTCCTATATGGCCGTGGGTTGCATCTGGCTGGTATCAAAGCTACCCCCATGCTGTAGATACGGGGCCCAGCTGTGCTCAGATCGACAAATATCGACTCAAGAACATCGCCTGTAGGTCCTATATGACCGTGGGTTGCATCTGGCTGGTATCAGAGCCACACACATGCCGTATATACAGGGCCCAGCTGTGCTCAGATCGACATATATAGACCCAAGAACATCACCTGTGGGTCCTATATGACCGTGGGTTGCATCTGGCTGGTATCAGAGCTACCCACATGCCGTATATACGGGGCCCAGCTGTGCTCAGATCGACATATATCGACTCAAGAACATCGCCTGTAGGTCCTATATGGCCGTGGGTTGCATCTGGCTGGTATCAGAGCTACCCCCTAGCTGTATATACGGCGCCCAGCTGTTCTCAGATCGACATATATCGACTCAAGAACATCGCCTGTAGGTCCTATATGGCCGTGGTTTGCATCTGGCTGGTATCAGAGCCACCCACATGCCGTATATACGGGGCCCTGCTGTGCTCAGATCGACAAATATCGACTCAAGAACATCGCCTGTAGGTCCTATATGGCCGTGGGTTGCATCTGGCTGGTATCAGAGCTACCCCCATGCTGTATATACGGCGCCCACCTGTGCTCAGATCGACTAATATCAACTCAAGAACATCGTCTGTAGATCTTATATGGCCGTGGGTTGCATCTGGCTGGTATCAGAGCTACCACCATGCTGTATATACGGCGCCCAGCTGTACTCAGATCCACATATATCGACTCAAGAACATCGCCTGTAGGTCCTATATGGCCGTGGTTTGCATCTGGCTGGTATCAGAGCCACCCACATGCCGTATATACGGGGCCCAGCTGTGCTCAGATCGACATATAATGACTCAAGAACATCGCCTGTAGGTCCTATATGGCCGTGGGTTGCAGCTGGCTGGTATCAGAGCTTCCCCCATGCTGTATATACGGGGCCCAGTTGTGCTCAGATCGACATATATCGACTCAAGAACCTCGCCTGTAGGTCCTATATGGACGTGGGTTGCAGCTGGCTGGTATCACAGCTACCCCCATGCTTTATATACGTGGCCCAGCTGTGCTCAGATCGACATATATCGACTCAACAACATCGCCTGTAGGTCCTATATAGCCGTGGGTTGCATCTGGCTGGTATCAGAGCCACCCACATGCCGTATATACGGGGCCCAGCTGTGCTCACATCGACATATATCGACTCAAGAACATTGCCTGTAGGTCCTGTATGGCGGTGGGTTGCATCTGGCTGATATCAGAGCCACCCACATGCTGCATATACAGGGCATAGCGGAGCTCAGATCGACATATATCGACTCAAGAACATCGCCTGTAGGTCCTATATGGCCGTGGGTTGCAGCTGGCTGGTATCAGAGCTTCCCCCATGCTGTATATAGGGGGCCCAGCTGTGCTCAGATCGACATATATCGACTCAAGAACATCGCCTGTGGGTCCTATATAGCCGTGGGTTGCATCTGGCTGGTATCAGAGCAACCCACATGCCGTATATACGGGGCCCAGCTGTGCTTAGATCGACATATATCGACTCAAGAACATCGCCTGTAGGTCCTATATGGCCGTGGGTTGCAACTGGCTGGTATCAGAGCTACTCCCATGCTATATATACGGCGCCCATCTGTGCTCAGATCGACATATATCGCCTCAAGAACATCGCCTGTAGGTCCTATATGGCCATGGGTTGCATCTGGCTGGTATCAGAGCTACCCCCATGCTGTATATACGGGGCCCAGCTGTTTCTCAGATCGACATATATCGACTCAAGAACCTCGCCTGTAGGTCCTATATGGCCGTGGGTTGCAGCTGGCTGGTATCACAGCTACCCCCATGCTTTATATACGTGGCCCAGCTGTGCTCAGATCGATATATATATATATATATATATCGACTCAAGAACATCGCCTGTAGGTCCTATATGGCCGTGGATTGCATCTGGCTGGTATCAGAGCCACCCACATGCTGCATATACAGGGCATAGCGGAGCTCAGATCGACATATATTGACTCAAGAACATCGCCTGTAGGTCCTATATGGGCATAGGTTGCACCTGGCTGGTGTCGGAGCTGCCCCAATGCTGCATATACGGTGCATAGCAGTGCTCAGAACGACATATATCGACTCAAGAACATCGCCTGTAGGTCCTATATGGCCGTAGGTTGCATCTGGCTGATATCAGAACCACCCACATGCCGTATATACGGGGCCCAGCTGTGCTCAGATCGACATATATCGACTCAAGAACATTGCCTGTAGGTCCTATATGGCCGTGGGTTGCATCTGGCAGGTACCAGAGCCACCCACAAGCCGTATATACGTGGCCCAGCTGTGCTCAGATCGACATATATCGTCTCAACAACATCGCCTGTAGGTCCTATATAGCCGTGGGTTGCATCTGGCTGGTATCAGAGCCACCCACATGCCGTATATACGGGGCCCAGCTGTGCTCACATCGACATATATCGACTCAAGAACATTGCCTGTAGGTCCTATATGGCGGTGGGTTGCATCTAGCTGATATCAGAGCCACCCACATGCTGCATATACAGGGCATAGCGGAGCTCAGATCGACATATATCGGCTCAAGAACATGGCCTGTAGGTCCTATATGGTCATAGGTTGCACCTGGCTAGTGTCGGAGCTGCCCCAATGCTGCATATACGGTGAATAGCGGTGATCAGATCGACATATGTCGACTCAAGAACATCGCATGTAGGTCCTATATGGCCGTGGGTTGCATCTGGCTGATATCAGAGCCACCCACATGCCGTATATACGGGGCCCAGCTGTGCTCAGATCGACATATATCGACTCAAGAACATCTCCTGTGTGTCCTATATGGCCGTGGGTTACATCTGGCTGGTATCAGAGCAACCCACATGCCGTATATACGGGGCCCAGCTGTGCTCAGATCGACATATATCGACTCAAGAACCTCGCCTGTAGGTCCTATATGGCCGTGGGTTGCAGCTGGATGGTATCACAGCTACCCTCATGCTTTATATACGTGGCCCAGCTGTGCTCAGATCGATATATATATATCGACTCAAGAACATCGCCTGTAGGTCCTATATGGCCGTGGATTGCATCTGGCTGGTATCAGAGCCACCCACATGCTGCATATACAGGGCATAGCGGAGCTCAGATCGACATATATCGACTCAAGAACATCGCCTGTAGGTCCTATATGGGCATAGGTTGCACCTGGCTGGTGTCGGAGCTGCCCCAATGCTGCATATATGGTGCATAGCGGTGCTCAGATCGACATATATCGACTCAAGAACATCGCTTGTAGGTCCTATATGGCCGTAGGTTGCATCTGGCTGATATCAGAACCACCCACATGCCGTATATACGGGGCCCAGCTGTGCTCAGATCGACATATATCGACTCAAGAACATTGCCTGTAGGTCCTATATGGCCGTGGGTTGCATCTGGCAGATATCAGAGCCACCCACAAGCCGTATATACGGGGCCCAGCTGTGCTCAGATCGACATATATCGACTCAAGAACATCGCCTGTAGGTCCTATATGGCCGTGGGTTGCATCTGGCTAGTATCAGAGCTACCCACATGCCGTATATACGGGGCCCAGCTATGCTCAGATCGACATATATCGACTCAAGAACGTCGCCTGTAGGTCCTATATGGCCGTGGGTTGCATCTGGCTGGTATCAGAGCTACACCCATGCTGTATATACGGCGCCCAGCTGTGCTCAGATCGACATATATCGACTCAAGAACATCGCCTGTAGGTCCTATATGGCCGTGGGTTACATCTTGCTGGTATCAGGGCTACCCCCATGCTGTATATACGGCGCCCAGCTGTGCTCAGATCGACATATATCGACTCAAGAACATCGCCCTTAGCTCCTACCTGGCCGTGGTTTGCATCTGGCTGATATCAGAGCCACCCACATGCCGTATATACGGGGCCCTGCTGTGCTCAGATCGACAAATATCGACTCAAGAACATCGCCTGTAGGTAATATATGGCCGTGGGTTGCATCTGGCTGGTACCAGAGCTACCCCCATGCTGTATATACGGCGCCCAGCTGTGCTCAGATCGACATATATCGACTCAAGAACATCGCCTGTAGGTCCTATATGGCCGTGGGTTGCATCTGGCTGGTATCAGAGCTTCCCACATGCTGTATATACGGCGCCCAGCTGTACTCAGATCGACATATATCGACTCAAGAACATCGCCTGTAGGTCCTATATGGCCGTGGTTTGCATCTGGCTGGTATCAGAGCCACCCACATGCCGTATATACGGGGCCCAGCCTTGCTCAGATCGACATATAATGACTCAAGAACATCGCCTGTAGGTCCTATATGGCCGTGGGTTGCATCTGGCTGGTATCAGAGCTACCCCCATGCCGTATATACGGGGCCCAGCTGTGCTCAGGTCGACATATATCGACTCAAGAACATTTCCTGTAGGGCCTATATGGCCGTGGGTTGCATCTGGCTGGTATCAGAGCCACCCACATGCCGGATATACGGGGCCCGGCTGTGCTCAGATCGACATATATCGACTCAAGAACATCGCCTGTAGGTCCTATATGGCCTTGGGTTGCATCTGGCTGGTATCAGAGCTACCCCCATGGTGTATATACGTCGCCCAGCTGTGCTCAGATCGACATATATCGACTCAAGAACATTGCCTGTAGGTCCTATATAGCCATGGGTTGCATCTGGCTGGTATCAGAGCTACCCCCATGCTGTATATATGGGGCCCAGCTGTCCTCAGATCGACATATATCGACTCAAGAACATCGCCTGTGGGTCTTATATGGCCGTGGGTTGCAGCTGGCTGGTATCAGAGCCACCCACATGCTGCATATTCAGGACATAGCGGAGCTCAGATCGACATATATCGACTCAAGAACATCGCCTGTAGGTCCTATATGGCCGTGGGTTGCATCTGGCTGGTATCAGAGCCACCCACATGCCGTATATACGGGGCCCAGCTGTGCTCAGATCGACATATATCGACTCAAGAACATCGCCTGTAGGTCCTATATGGCCGTGGGTTGAATCTGGCTGGTATCAAAGCTACCCACATGCCGGATATACGGGGCCCGGCTGTGCTCAGATCGACATATAATGACTCAAGAACATCGCCTGTAGGTCCTATATGGCCGTGGGTTGCATCTGGCTGATATCAGAGCTACCACCATGCCGTATATACGGGGCCCAGCTGTGCTCAGATCGACCTATATCGACTGAAGAACATTGCCTGTAGGTCCTATATGGCCGTGGGTTGCATCTGGCTGGTATCAGAGCCACCCACATGCCGGATATACGGGGCCCGGCTGTGCTCAGATCGACATATATCGACTCAAGAACATCGCTTGTAGGTCCTATATGGCCTTGGGTTGCATCTGGCTGGTATCAGAACTACCCCCATGGTGAATACGCCGCCCTGCTGTGCTCAGATCGACATATATCGACTCAAGAACATTGCATGTAGGTCCTATATAGCCGTGGGTTGCATCTGGCTGGTATCAGAGCTACCCCCATGCTGTATATATGGGGCCCAGCTGTCCTCAGATCGACATATATCGACTCAAGAACATCGCCTGTAGGTCCTTTATGGCCGTGGGTTGCAGCTGGCTAGTATCACAGCTACCCCCATGCTTTATATACGTGGCCCAGCTGTGCTCAGATCGATATATATCGACTCAAGAACATCGCCCTAGGTTGCACCTGGCTGGTGTCGGAGCTGCCCCAATGCTGCATATACGGTGCTCAGATCGACATATATCGACTCAAGAACATCGCCTGTGGGTCCTATATGGCCGTGGGTTGAATCTGGCTGGTATCAGAGCTACCCTCATGCTGTATATACGCCGCCCAGCTGTGCTCAGATCGACATATATCGACTCAAGAACATCGCCTGTAGGTCCTATATGGCCGTGGGTTGCAGCTGGCTAGTATCACAGCTACCCCCATGCTTTATATACGTGGCCCAGCTGTGCTCAGATCGATATATATATCGACTCAAGAACATCGCCTGTAGGTCCTATATGGCCGTGGATTGCATCAGGCTGGTATCAGAGCCACCCTCATGCTGCATATACAGGGCATAGCGGAGGTCAGATCGACATATATCGACTCAAGAACATCGCCTGTAGGTCCTATATGGGCATTGGTTGCACCTGGCTGGTGTCGGAGCTGCCCCAATGCTGCATTTACGGTGCATAGCGGTGCTCAGATCGACATATATCGACTCAAGAACATCGCCTGTAGGTCCTATATGGCCGTAGGTTGCATCTGGCTGATATCAGAACCACCCACATGCCGTATATACGGGGCCCAGCTGTGCTCAGATCGACATATGTCGACTCAAGAACATTGCCTATAGGTCCAATATGGCCGTGGGTTGCATCTGGCTAATATCAAAGCCACCCACATGCTGCATATACAGGGCATAGCGGAGCTCAGATCGACATATATCGACTCAAGAACATCGCCTGTAGGTCCTATATGGTCATAGGTTGCACCTGGCTAGTGTCGGAGCTGCCCCAATGCTGCATATGCGGTGAATAGCGGTGATCAGATCGACATATGTCGACTCAAGAACATCGCATGTAGGTCCTATATGGCCGTGGGTTGCATCTGGCTGATATCAGAGCCACCCACATGCCGTATATACGGGGCCCAGCTGTGCTCAGATCGACATATATCGACTCAAGAACATCTCCTGTGGGTCCTATATGGCCGTGGGTTGCATCTGGCTGGTATCAGAGCTACCACCATGCTGTATATACGGCGCCCAGCTGTACTCAGATCCACATATATCGACTCAAGAACATCGCCTGTAGGTCCTATATGGCCGTGGTTTGCATCTGGCTGGTATCAGAGCCACCCACATGCCGTATATACGGGGCCCAGCTGTGCTCAGATCGACATATATCGACTCAAGAACATCTCCTGTGGGTCCTATATGGCCGTGGGTTGCATCTGGCTGGTATCAGAGCTACCACCATGCTGTATATACGGCGCCCAGCTGTACTCAGATCCACATATATCGACTCAAGAACATCGCCTGTAGGTCCTATATGGCCGTGGTTTGCATCTGGCTGGTATCAGAGCTACCCACATGCCGTATATACGGGGCCCAGCTGTGCTCATATCGACATATAATGACTCAAGAACATCGCCTGTAGGTCCCATATGGCCGTGGGTTGCAGCTGGCTGGTATCACAGCTACCCCCATGCTTTATATACGTGGCCCAGCTGTGCTCAGATCGACATATATCGACTCAACAACATCGCCTGTAGGTCCTATATAGCCGTGGGTTGCATCTGGCTGGTATCAGAGCCACCCACATGCCGTATATACGGGGCCCAGCTGTGCTCACATCGACATATATCGACTCAAGAACATTGCCTGTAGGTCCTATATGGCGGTGGGTTGCATCTGGCTGATATCAGAGCCACCCACATGCTGCATATACAGGGCATAGCGGAGCTCAGATCGACATATATCGACTCAAGAACATCGCCTGTAGGTCCTATATGGTCATAGGTTGCACCTGGCTAGTGTCGGAGCTGCCCCAATGCTGCATATACGGTGAATAGCGGTGATCAGATCGACATATGTCGACTCAAGAACATCGCATGTCGGTCCTATATGGCCGTGGGTTGCATCTGGCTGATATCAGAGCCACCCACATGCCGTATATACGGGGCCCAGCTGTGCTCAGATCGACATATATCGACTCAAGAACATCGCCTGTGGGTCCTATATGGCCGTGGGTTGCATCTGGCTGGTATCAGAGCAACCCACATGCCGTATATACGGGGCCCAGCTGTGCTCAGATCGACATATATCGATTCAAGAACATCGCCTGTAGGTCCTATATGGCCGTGGGTTGCAAATAGCTGGTATCAGAGCTACTCCCATGCTATATATACGGCGCCCATCTGTGCTCAGATCGACATATATCGCCTCAAGAACATCGCCTGTAGGTCCTATATGGCCGTGGGTTGCATCTGGCTGGTATCAGAGCTACCCCCATGCTGTATATACGGGGCCCAGCTTTGCTCAGATCGACATATATCGACTCAAGAACCTCGCCTGTAGGTCCTATATGGCCGTGGGTTGCAGCTGGCTGGTATCACAGCTACCCCCATGCTTTATATACGTGGCCCAGCTGTGCTCAGATCGATATATATATATATATATATATATATATATATATATATCGACTCAAGAACATCGCCTGTAGGTCCTATATGGCCGTGGATTGCATCTGGCTGGTATCAGAGCCACCCACATGCTGCATATACAGGGCATAGCGGAGCTCAGATCGACATATATTGACTCAAGAACATCGCCTGTAGGTCCTATATGGGCATAGGTTGCACCTGGCTGGTGTCGGAGCTGCCCCAATGCTGCATATACGGTGCATAGCGGTGCTCAGATCGACATATATCGACTCAAGAACATGGCCTGTAGGTCCTATATGGCCGTAGGTTGCATCTGGCTGATATCAGAACCACCCACATGCCGTATATACGGGGCCCAGCTGTGCTCAGATCGACATATATCGACTCAAGAACATTGCCTGTAGGTCCTATATGGCCGTGGGTTGCATCTGGCAGGTATCAGAGCCACCCACAAGCCGTATATACGTGGCCCAGCTGTGCTCAGATCGACATATATCGACTCAACAACATCGCCTGTAGGTCCTATATAGCCGTGGGTTGCATCTGGCTGGTATCAGAGCCACCCACATGCCGTATATACGGGGCCCAGCTGTGCTCACATCGACATATATCGACTCAAGAACATTGCCTGTAGGTCCTAAATGGCGGTGGGTTGCATCTGGCTGATATCAGAGCCACCCACATGCTGCATATACAGGGCATAGCGGAGCTCAGATCGACATATGTCGACTCAAGAACATCGCCTGTAGGTCCTATATGGTCATAGGTTGCACCTGGCTAGAGTCGGAGCTGCCCCAATGCTGCATATACGGTGAATAGCGGTGATCAGATCGACATATGTCGACTCAAGAAAATCGCATATAGGTCCTATATGGCCGTGGGTTGCATCTGGCTGATATCAGAGCCACCCACATGCCGTATATACGGGGCCCAGCTGTGCTCAGATCGACATATATCGACTCAAGAACATCTCCTGTGGGTCCTATATAGCCGTGGGTTGCATCTGGCTGGTATCAGAGCAACCCACATGCCGTATATACGGGGCCCAGCTGTGCTCAGATCGACATATATCGACTCAAGAACCTCGCATGTAGGTCCTATATGGCCGTGGGTTGCATCTGGCTGATATCAGAGCCACCCACATGCCGTATATACGGGGCCCAGCTGTGCTCAGATCGACATATATCGACTCAAGAACATCTCCTGTGGGTCCTATATGGCCGTGGGTTGCATCTGGCTGGTATCAGAGCTACCACCATGCTGTATATACGGCGCGCAGCTGTACTCAGATCCACATATATCGACTCAAGAACATCGCCTGTAGGTCCTATATGGCCGTGGTTTGCATCTGGCTGGTATCAGAGCCACCCACATGCCGTATATACGGGGCCCAGCTGTGCTCATATCGACATATAATGACTCAAGAACATCGCCTGTAGGTCCTATATGGCCGTGGGTTGCAGCTGGCTGGTATCAGAGCTTCCCCCATGCTGTATATACGGGGCCCGGCTGTGCTCAGATCGACATATATCGACTCAAGAACCTCGCCTGTAGGTCCTATATGGCCGTGGGTTGCAGCTGGCTGGTATCACAGCTACCCCCATGCTTTATATACGTGGCCCAGCTGTACTCAGATCGACATATATCGACTCAACAACATCGCCTGTAGGTCCTATATAGCCGTGGGTTGCATCTGGCTGGTATCAGAGCCACCCACATGCCGTATATACGGGGCCCAGCTGTGCTCACATCGACATATATCAATGGTATCAAAGCTACCCCCATGCTTTATATACGTGGCCCAGCTGTGCTCAGATCGATATATATATATATCGACTCAAGAACATCGCCTGTAGGTCCTATATGGCCGTGGATTGCATCTGGCTGGTATCAAAGCCACCCACATGCTGCATATACGGTGAATAGCGGTGATCAGATCGACATATGTCGACTCAAGAACATCGCATATAGGTCCTATATGGCCGTGGGTTGCATCTGGCTGATATCAGAGCCACCCACATGCCGTATATACGGGGCCCAGCTGTGCTCAGATCGACATATATCGACTCAAGAACATCTCCTGTGGGTCCTATATGGCCGTGGGTTGCATCTGGCTGGTATCAGAGCAATCCACATGCCGTATATACGGGGCCCAGCTATGCTCAGATCGACATATATCGACTCAAGAACCTCGCCTGTTGGTCCTATATGGCCGTGGGTTGCAGCTGGCTGGTATCAAAGCTACCCCCATGCTTTATATACGTGGCCCAGCTGTGCTCAGATCGATATATATATATATCGACTCAAGAACATCGCCTGTAGGTCCTATATGGCCGTGGGTTGCATCTGGCTGGTATCAGAGCCACCCACATGCTGCATATACAGGGCATAGCGGAGCTCAGATCGACATATATCGACTCAAGAACATCGCCTGTAGGTCCTATATGGGCATAGGTTGCACCTGGCTGGTGTCGGAGCTGCCCCAATGCTGCATATATGGTGCATAGCGGTGCTCAGATCGACATATATCGACTCAAGAACATCGCTTGTAGGTCCTATATGGCCGTAGGTTGCATCTGGCTGATATCAGAACCACCCACATGCCGTATATACGGGGCCCAGCTGTGCTCAGATCGACATATATCGACTCAAGAACATTGCCTGTAGGTCCTATATGGCCGTGGATTGCATCTGGCAGGTATCAGAGCCACCCACAAGCCGTATATACGGGGCCCAGCTGTGCTCAGATCGATATATATCGACTCAAGAACATCGCCTGTAGGTCCTATATGGCCGTGGGTTGCATCTGGCTAGTATCAGAGCTACCCACATGCCGTATATACGGGGCCCAGCTATGCTCAGATCGACATATATCGACTCAAGAACGTCGCCTGTAGGTCCTATATGGCCGTGGGTTGCATCTGGCTGGTATCAGAGCTACACCCATGCTGTATATACGGCGCCCAGCTGTGCTCAGATCGACATATATCGACTCAAGAACATCGCCTGTAGGTCCTATATGGCCGTGGGTTAAATCTGGCTGGTATCAGAGCCACCCACATGCCGTATATACGGGGCCCTGCTGTGCTCAGATCGACAAATATCGACTCAAGAACATCGCCTGTAGGTACTATATGGCCGTGGGTTGCATCTGGCTGGTACCACAGCTACCCCCATGCTGTATATACGGCGCCCAGCTGTGCTCAGATCGACATATATCGACTCAAGAACATCGCCTGTAGGTCCTATATGGCCGTGGGTTGCATCTGGCTGGTATCAGAGCTTCCCACATGCTGTATATACGGAGCCCAGCTGTACTTAGATCGACATATATCGACTCAAGAACATCGCCTGTAGGTCCTATATGGCCGTGGTTTGCATCTGGCTGGTATCAGAGCTACCCCCATGCTGTACATACGGCGCCCAGCTGTGCTCAGATCGACATATATCGACTCAAGAACATCGC
Organism: Lordithon lunulatus; assembly: GCA_963942505.1. NCBI lineage: Eukaryota > Metazoa > Arthropoda > Insecta > Coleoptera > Staphylinidae > Lordithon > Lordithon lunulatus. The sequence goes on along the minus strand of OZ012670.1, from coordinate 35,573,144 downwards.
CTGTAGGTCCTACCTGGCCGTGGTTTGCATCTGGCTGGTATCAGAGCCACCCACATGCCGTATATACGGGGCCCTGCTGTGCTCAGATCGACAAATATCGACTCAAGAACATCGCCTGTAGGTACTACATGGCCGTGGGTTGCATCTGGCTGGTACCAGAGCTACCCCCATGCTGTATATACGGCGCCCAGCTGTGCTCAGATCGACATATAATGACTCAAGAACATCGCCTGTAGGTCCTATATGGCCGTGGGTTGCATCTGGCTGGTATCAAAGCTACCCCCATGCCGTATATACGGGGCCCAGCTGTGCTCAGATCGACAAATATCGACTCAAGAACATCGCCTGTAGGTACTATATGGCCGTGGGTTGCATCTGGCTGGTACCAGAGCTACCCCCATGCTGTATATACGGCGCCCAGCTGTGCTCAGATCGACATATATCGACTCAAGAACATCGCCTGTAGGTCCTACCTGGCCGTGGTTTGCATCTGGCTAGTATCAGAGCCTCCCACATGCCGTATATACGGGGCCCTGCTGTGCTCAGATCGACAAATATCGACTCAAGAACATCGCCTGTAGGTACTATATGGCCGTGGGTTGCATCTGGCTGGTACCAGAGCTACCCCCATGCTGTATATACGGCGCCCAGCTGTGCTCAGATCGACATATATCGACTCAAGAACATTGCCTGTAGGTCCTATATGGCTGTGGGTTGCATCTGGCTGGTATCAGAGCCACCCACATGCCGGATATACGGGGCCCGGCTGTGCTCAGATCGACATATATCGACTCAAGAACATCGCCTGTAGGTCCTATATGGCCTTGGGTTGCATCTGGCTGGTATCAGAGCTACCCCCATGGTGTATATACGTCGCCCAGCTGTGCTCAGATCGACATATATCGACTCAAGAACATTGCCTGTAGGTCCTATATAGCCATGGGTTGCATCTGGCTGGTATCAGAGCTACCCCCATGCTGTATATATGGGGCCCAGCTGTCCTCAGATCGACATATATCGACTCAAGAACATCGCCTGTGGGTCTTATATGGCCGTGGGTTGCAGCTGGCTGGTATCAGAGCAACCCACATGACGTATATACGGGGCCCAGCTGTGCTCAGATCGACATATATCGACTCAAGAACATTGCCTGTAGGTCCTATATGGCCGTGGGTTGCATCTGGAAGGTATCAGAGCCACCCACAAGCCGTATATACATGGCCCAGCTGTGCTCAGATCGACATATATCGACTCAACAACATCGCCTGTAGGTCCTATATAGCCGTGGGTTGCATCTGGCTGGTATCAGAGCCACCCACATGCCGTATATACGGGGCCCAGCTGTGCTCACATCGACATATATCGACTCAAGAACATTGCCTGTAGGTCCTATATGGTCATAGGTTGCACCTGGATAGTGTCGGAGCTGCCCCAATGCTGCATATACGGTGAATAGCGGTGATCAGATCGACATATGTCGACTCAAGAACAGCGCATGTAGGTCCTATATGGCCGTGCGTTGCATCTGGCTGATATCAGAGCCACCCACATGCTGCATATACAGGGCATAGCGGAGCTCAGATCGACATATATCGACTCAAGAACATCGCCTGTAGGTCCTATATGGTCATAGGTTGCACCTGGCTAGTGTCGGAGCTGCCCCAATGCTGCATATACGGTGAATAGCGGTGATCAGATCGACATATGTCGACTCAAGAACAGCGCATGTAGGTCCTATATGGCCGTGGGTTGCATCTGGCTGATATCAGAGCTACCCACATGCCGTATATACGGGGCCCAGCTGTGCTCAGATCGACATATATCGACTCAAGAACATCTCCTGTGGGTCCTATATGGCCGTGGGTTGCATCTGGCTGGTATCAGAGCAACCCACATGCCGTATATACGGGGCCCAGCTGTGCTCAGATCGACATATATCGACTAAAGAACCCTCGCCTGTTGGTCCTATATGGCCGTGGGTTGCAGCTGGCTGGTATCAAAGCTACCCCCATGCTTTATATACGTGGCCCAGCTGTGCTCAAATCGATATATATATATATATATATATATATATATATATATATATATATATATATCCACTCAAGAACATCGCCTGTAGGTCCTATATGGATGTGGATTGCATCTGGCTGGTATCAGAGCCACCCACATGCTGCATATACAGGGCATAGCGGAGCTCAGATCGACATATATCGACTCAAGAACATCGCCTGTAGGTCCTATATGGGCATAGGTTGCACCTGGCTGGTGTCGGAGCTGCCCCAATGCTGCATATATGGTGCATAGCGGTGCTCAGATCGACATATATCGACTCAAGAACATCGCTTGTAGGTCCTATATGGTCATAGGTTGCACCTGGCTAGTGTCGGAGCTGCCCCAATGCTGCATATACGGTGAATAGCGGTGATCAGATCGACATATGTCGACTCAAGAACATCGCATGTAGGTCCTATATGGCCGTGGGTTGCATCTGGCTGATATCAGAGCCACCCACATGCCGTATATACGGGGCCCAGCTGTGCTCAGATCGACATATATCGACTCAAGAACATCGCCTGTAGGTCCTATATGGCCGTGGGTTGCATCTGGCAGGTATCAGAGCCACCCACAAGCCGTATATACGGGGCCCAGCTGTGCTCAGATCGACATGTATCGACTCAAGAACATCTCCTGTGGGTCATATATGGCCGTGGGTTGCATCTGGCTGGTATCAGAGCAACCAACATGCCGTATATACGGGGCCCAGCTGTGCTCAGATCGACATATATCGACTCAAGAACCTCGCCTGTTGGTCCTATATGGCCGTGGGTTACAGCTGGCTGGTATCAAAGCTACCCCCATGCTTTATATACGTGGCCCAGCTGTGCTCAGATCGATATATATATCGACTCAAGAACATCGCCTGTAGGTCCTATATGGCCGTGGATTGCATCTGGCTGGTATCAGAGCCACCCACATGCTGCATATACAGGGCATAGCGGAGCTCAGATCGACATATATCGACTCAAGAACATCGCCTGTAGGTCCTATATGGGCATAGGTTGCACCTGGCTAGTGTCGGAGCTGCCCCAATAATGCATATATGGTGCATAGCGGTGCTCAGATCGACATATATCGACTCAAGAACATCGCTTGTAGGTCCTATATGGCCGTAGGTTGCATCTGGCTGATATCAGAACCACCCACATGCCGTATATACGGGGCCCAGCTGTGCTCAGATCGACATATATCGACTCAAGAACATTGCCTGTAGGTCCTATATGGCCGTGGGTTGCATCTGGCAGGTATCAGAGCCACCCACAAGCCGTATATACGGGGCCCAGCTGTGCTCAGATCGACATATATCGACTCAAGAACATCGCCTGTAGGTTCTATATGGCCGTGGCTTGCATCTGGATAGTATCAGAGCTACACACATGCCGTATATACGGGGCCCAGCTATGCTCAGATCGACATATATCGACTCAAGAACGTCGCCTGTAGGTCCTATATGGCCGTGGGTTGCATCTGGCTGGTATCAGAGCTACACCCATGCTGTATATACGGCGCCCAGCTGTGCTCAGATCGACATATATCGACTCAAGAACATCGCCTGTAGGTCCTATATGGCCGTGGGTTACATCTGGCTAGTATCAGAGCTACCCCCATGCTGTATATACGGCGCCCAGCTGTGCTCAGATCGACATATATCGACTCTAGAACATCGCCTGTAGGTCCTACCTGGCCGTGGTTTGCATCTGGCTGGTATCAGAGCCACCCACATGCCGTATATACGGGGCCCTGCTGTGCTCAGATCGACAAATATCGACTCAAGAACATCGCCTGTAGGTACTATATGGCCGTGGGTTACATCTGGCTGGTACCAGAGCTACCCCCATGCTGTATATACGGCGCCCAGCTGTGCTCAGATCGACATATATCGACACAAGAACTTCGACTGTAGGTCCTATATGGCCATGGGTTGCATCTGGCTGGTATCAGAGCTTCCCACATGCTGTATATACGGCGCCCAGCTGTACTCAGATCGACATATATCGACTCAAGAACATCGACTGTAGGTCCTATATGGCCGTGGTTTGCATCTGGCTGGTATCAGAGCTACCCCCATGCTGTATATACGGCGCCCAGCTGTGCTCAGATCGACATATATCGACTCAAGAATATCGCCTGTAGGTCCTACCTGGCCGTGGTTTGCATCTGGCTGGTATCAGAGCCACCCACATGCCGTATATACGGGGCCCTGCTGTGCTCAGATCGACAAATATCGACTCAAGAACATCGCCTGTAGGTACTATATGGCCCTGGGTTGCATCTGGCTGGTACCAGAGCTACCCCCATGCTGTAGATACGTTGCCCAGCTGTGCTCAGATCGACATATAATGACTCAAGAACATCGCCTGTAGGTCCTATATGGCCGTGGGTTGCATCTGGCTGGTATCAGAGCTACCCCCATGCCGTATATACGGGGCCCAGCTGTGCTCAGATCGACATATATCGACTCAAGAACATTGCCTGTAGGTCCTATATGGCTGTGGGTTGCATCTGGCTGGTATCAGAGCCACCCACATGCCGGATATACGGGGCCCGGCTGTACTCAGATCGACATATATCGACTCAAGAACATCGCCTGTAGGTCCTATATGGCCTTGGGTTGCATCTGGCTGGTATCAGAGCTACCCCCATGGTGTATATACGTCGCCCAGCTGTGCTCAGATCGACATGTATCGACTCAAGAACATTGCCTGTAGGTCCTATATAGCCATGGGTTGCATCTGGCTGGTATCAGAGCTACCCCCATGCTGTATATATGGGGCCCAGCTGTCCTCAGATCGACATATATCGACTCAAGAACATCGCCTGTGAGTCTTATATGGCCGTGGGTTGCAGCTGGCTGGTATCAGAGCCACCCACATGCTGCATATTCAGGACATAGCGGAGCTCAGATCGACATATATCGACTCAGGAATATCGCCTGTAGGTCCTATATGGCCGTGGGTTGCATCTGGCTTGTATCAGAGCCACCCACATGCCGTATATACGGGGCCCAGCTGTGCTCAGATCGACATATATCGACTCAAGAACATCGCCTGTAGGTCCTATATGGCCGTGGGTTGAATCTGGCTGGTTTCAAAGCTACCCCCATGCTGTATATACGGGGCCCAGCTGTGCTCAGATCGACATATATCGACTCAAGAACATCGCCTGTAGGTCGTATATGTCCATGGGTTGCATCTGGCTGGTATCAGAGCCACCCACACGCTGCATATACAGGGCATAGCGGAGCTCAGATCGACTTATATCGACACAAGAACATCGCCTGTAGGTCCTATATGGGCATAGGTTGCACCTGGCTGGTGTCGGAGCTGCCCCAATGCTGCATGTACGGTGCATAGGGGTGCTCAGATCGACATATATCGACTCAAGAACATTGCCTGTAGGTCCAATATGGCCGTGGGTTGCATCTGGCTGATATCAAAGCCACCCACATGCTGCATATACAGGGTATTGCGGAGCTCAGATCGACATATATCGACTCAAGAACATCGCCTGTGGGTCCTATATGGGCATAGGTTGCATCTGGCTGGTGTCGGAGCTGCCCCAATGCTGCATATATGGTGCATAGCGGTGATCAGATCGACATATATCGACTCAAGAACATCGCATGTAGATCCTATATGGCCACGGGTTGCATCTGGCTGATATCAGAGCCACCCACATGCCGTATATACAGGGCCCAGCTGTGCTCAGATCGACATATATCGACTCAATAACAGCGCCTGTAGGTCCTATATGGCCGTGGGTTGCATCTGGCTGGTATCATAGCCACCCACATCCCGTATATACGGGGCCCAGCTGTGCTCAGATCGACATATATCGACTCAAGAACATCGCCTTTAGGTCCTATATGGCCGCAGGTTGCATCTGGCTGGTATCAGAGCTAACCCCATGGTGTATATACGGCGCCCAGCTGTGTTCAGATCGACATATATCGACTCAAGAACATTGCCCGTAGGTCCTATATGGCCGTGGGTTGCATCTGGCTGGTATCAGAGCCACACACATGCCGGATATACGGGGCCCGGCTGTGCTCAGATCGACAAATATCGACTCAAGAACATCGCCTGTAGGTCCTATATGGCCGTGGGTTGCATCTAGCTGGTATCAGAGCTACCCCCATGGTATATATACGGCGCCCAGCTGTGCTCAGATCGACATATATCGACTCAAGAACATTGCCTGTAGGTCCTATATAGCCGTGGGTTGCATCTGGCTGGTATCAGAGCTACCCCCATGCTGTATATATGGGGCCCAGCTGTCCTCAGATCGACATATATCGACTCAAAAACATTGCCTATGGGTCTTATATGGTCGTGGGTTGCAGCTGGCTGGTATCAGAGCCACCCACATGCTGCATATACAGGGCATAGCGGAGCTCAGATCGACATATATCGACCACCCACATTCTGTATGTACGGGGCCCAGCTGTGCTCAGATTTATATATATATATATATATATATATATATATATATATATATATATATATATATATATCGACTCAAGAACATCGCCTGTAGGTCCTATATGGCCGTGGGTTGCATCTGGCTATGTATCAAAGCTACCCCCATGCTGTATATACGGGGCCCAGCTGTGCTCAGATCGACATATATCGACTCAAGAACATCGCCTCTAGGTCCTATATGACCGTGGGTTGCAGCTGGCTGGTATCAGAGCTTCCCCCATGCTGTATATACGTGGCCCAGCTGTGCTCAGATCGACATATATCGACTCAACAACATCGCCTGTAGGTCCTATATGGCCGTGGGTTGCATCTGGCTGGTATCAGACCTACCCCCATGCTGTATATACGGCGCCCAGCTGTGCTCAGATCGACATATATCGACTCAAGAACATCGCATGTAGGTTCTATATGGCCGTGGTTTGCATCTGGCTGGTATCAGAGCCACCCACATGCCGTATATACGGGGCCTTGCTGTGCTCAGATCGACAAATATTGACTCAAGAACATCGCCTGTAGGTCCTATATGGCCGTGGGTTGCATCTGGCTGGTATCATAGCTACTCCCATGCTGTATATACGGCGCCCAGCTGTGCTCAGATCGACATATATCGACTCAAGAACATCGTCTAAAGGTCCTATATGGCCGTGGGTTGCATCTGGCTGGTATCAGAGCTACCACCATGCTGTATCTACGGCGCCCAGCTGTACTCAGATCCACATATATCGACTCAAGAACATCGCCTGTAGGTCATATATGGTCGTGGTTTGCATCTGGCTGGTATCAGAGCCACCCAGATGCCGTATATACAGGCCCAGCTGTGCTCAGATCGACATATAATGGACTCAAGAACATCGCCTGTGGGTCTTATATGGCCGTGGGTTGCAGCTGGCTGGTATCAGAGCCACCTACATGCTGCATATACAGGGCATAGCGGAGCTTAGATCGACATATATCGAACACCCACATGCCGTATATACGGGGCCCAGCTGTGCTCAGATCGACATATATCGACTCAAGAACATCGCCTGTAGGTCCTATATGGCCGTGGGTTGCAACTGGCTGGTATCAGAGCAACCCACATGCCGTATATACGGGGCCCATCTGTGCTCAGATCGACATATATCGACTCAAGAACATCTCCTGTGGGTCCTATATGGCCGTGGGTTGCATCTGGCTGGTATCAGAGCAACCCACATGCCGTATATACGGGGCCCAGCTGTGCTCAGATCGACATATATCGACTCAAGAACCTCGCCTGTTGGTCCTATATGGCCGTGGGTTGCAGCTGGCTGGTATCAAAGCTACCCCCATGCTTTATATACGTGGCCCAGCTGTGCTCAGATCGATATATATATATATATCGACTCAAGAACATCGCCTGTAGGTCCTATATGGCCGTGGGTTGCATCTGGCTGGTATCAGAGCCACCCACATGCTGCATATACAGGGCATAGCGGAGCTCAGATCGACATATATCGACTCAAGAACATCGCTTGTAGGTCCTATATGGCCGTAGGTTGCATCTGGCTGATATCAGAACCACACACATGCCGTATATACGGGGCCCAGCTGTGCTCAGATCGACATATATCGACTCAAGAACATCGCTTGTAGGTCCTATATGGCCGTAGGTTGCATCTGGCTGATATCAGAACCACCCACATGCCGTATATACGGGGCCCAGCTGTGCTCAGATCGACATATATCGACTCAAGAACATTGCCTGTAGGTCCTATATGGCCGTGGATTGCATCTGGCAGGTATCAGAGCCACCCACAAGCCGTATATACGGGGCCCAGCTGTGCTCAGATCGACATATATCGACTCAAGAACATCGCCTGTAGGTCCTATATGGCCGTGGGTTGCATCTGGCTAGTATCAGAGCTACCCACATGCCGTATATACGGGGCCCAGCTATGCTCAGATCGACATATATTTACTCAAGAACGTCGCCTGTAGGTCCTATATGGCCGTGGGTTGCATATGGCTGGTATCAGAGCTACACCCATGCTGTATATACGGCGCCCAGCTGTGCTCAGATCGACATATATCGACTCAAGAACATCGCCTGTAGGTCCTATATGGCCGTGGGTTAAATCTGGCTGGTATCAGAGCTACCCCCATGCTGTATATACGGCGCCCAGCTGTGCTCAGATCGACATATATCGACTCAAGAACATCGCCTGTAGGTCCTACCTGGCCGTGGTTTGCATCTGGCTGGTATCAGAGCCACCCACATGCCGTATATACGGGGCCCTGCTGTGCTCAGATCGACAAATATCGACTCAAGAACATCGCCTGTAGGTACTATATGGCCGTGGGTTGCATCTGGCTGGTACCAGAGCTACCCCCATGCTGTATATACGGCGCCCAGCTGTGCTCAGATCGACATATATCGACTCAAGAACATCGCCTGTAGGTCCTATATGGCCGTGGGTTGCATCTGGCTGGTATCAGAGCCACCCACATGCTGCATATACAGGGCATAGCGGAGCTTAGATCGACATATATCGAACACCCACATGCCGTATATACGGGGCCCAGCTGTGCTCAGATCGACATATATCGACTCAAGAACATCGCCTGTAGGTCCTATATGGCCGTAGGTTGCATCTGGCTGATATCAGAACCACCCACATGCCGTATATACGGGGCCCAGCTGTGCTCAGATCGACATATGTCGACTCAAGAACATTGCCTATAGGTCCAATATGGCCGTGGGTTGCATCTGGCTAATATCAAAGCCACCCACATGCTGCATATACAGGGCATAGCGGAGCTCAGATCGACATATATCGACTCAAGAACATCGCCTGTAGGTCCTATATGGTCATAGGTTGCACCTGGCTAGTGTCGGAGCTGCCCCAATGCTGCATATGCGGTGAATAGCGGTGATCAGATCGACATATGTCGACTCAAGAACATCGCATGTAGGTCCTATATGGCCGTGGGTTGCATCTGGCTGATATCAGAGCCACCCACATGCCGTATATACGGGGCCCAGCTGTGCTCAGATCGACATATATCGACTCAAGAACATCTCCTGTGGGTCCTATATGGCCGTGGGTTGCATCTGGCTGGTATCAGAGCTACCACCATGCTGTATATACGGCGCCCAGCTGTACTCAGATCCACATATATCGACTCAAGAACATCGCCTGTAGGTTCTATATGGCTGTGGTTTGCATCTGGCTGGTATCAGAGCCACCCACATGCCGTATATACGGGGCCCAGCTGTGCTCAGATCGACATATATCGACTCAAGAACATCTCCTGTGGGTCCTATATGGCCGTGGGTTGCATCTGGCTGGTATCAGAGCTACCACCATGCTGTATATACGGCGCCCAGCTGTACTCAGATCCACATATATCGACTCAAGAACATCGCCTGTAGGTCCTATATGGCCGTGGTTTGCATCTGGCTGGTATCAGAGCCACCCACATGCCGTATATACGGGGCCCAGCTGTGCTCATATCGACATATAATGACTCAAGAACATCGCCTGTAGGTCCTATATGGCCGTGGGTTGCAGCTGGCTGGTATCACAGCTACCCCCATGCTTTATATACGTGGCCCAGCTGTGCTCAGATCGACATATATCGACTCAACAACATCGCCTGTAGGTCCTATATAGCCGTGGGTTGCATCTGGCTGGTATCAGAGCCACCCACATGCCGTATATACGGGGCCCAGCTGTGCTCAGATCGACATATGTCGACTCAAGAACATTGCCTATTGGTCCAATATGGCCGTGGGTTGCATCTGGCTGATATCAAAGCCACCCACATGCTGCATATACAGGGCATAGCGGAGCTCAGATCGACATATATCGACTCAAAAACATCGCCTGTAGGTCCTATATGGTCATAGGTTGCACCTGGCTAGTGTCGGAGCTGCCCCAATGCTGCATATGCGGTGAATAGCGGTGATCAGATCGACATATGTCGACTCAAGAACATCGCATGTAGGTCCTATATGGCCGTGGGTTGCATCTGGCTGATATCAGAGCCACCCACATGCCGTATATACGGGGCCCAGCTGTGCTCAGATCGACATATATCGACTCAAGAACATCTCCTGTGGGTCCTATATGGCCGTGGGTTGCATCTGGCTGGTATCAGAGCTACCACCATGCTGTATATACGGCGCGCAGCTGTACTCAGATCCACATATATCGACTCAAGAACATCGCCTGTAGGTCCTATATGGCCGTGGTTTGCATCTGGCTGGTATCAGAGCCACCCACATGCCGTATATACGGGGCCCAGCTGTGCTCATATCGACATATAATGACTCAAGAACATCGCCTGTAGGTCCTATATGGGCATAGGTTGCACCTGGCTGGTGTCGGAGCTGCCCCAATGCTGCATATATGGTGCATAGCGGTGCTCAGATCGACATATATCGACTCAAGAACATCGCTTGTAGGTCCTATATGGCCGTAGGTTGCATCTGGCTGATATCAGAACCACCCACATGCCGTATATACGGGGCCCAGCTGTGCTCAGATCGACATATATCGACTCAAGAACATTGCCTGTAGGTCCTATATGGCCGTGGGTTGCATCTGGCAGATATCAGAGCCACCCACAAGCCGTATATACGGGGCCCAGCTGTGCTCAGATCGACATATATCGACTCAAGAACATCGCCTGTAGGTCCTATATGGCCGTGGGTTGCATCTGGCTAGTATCAGAGCTACCCACATGCCGTATATACGGGGCCCAGCTATGCTCAGATCGACATATATCGACTCAAGAACGTCGCCTGTAGGTCCTATATGGCCGTGGGTTGCATCTGGCTGGTATCAGAGCTACACCCATGCTGTATATACGGCGCCCAGCTGTGCTCAGATCGACATATATCGACTCAAGAACATCGCCTGTAGGTCCTATATGGCCGTGGGTTACATCTTGCTGGTATCAGGGCTACCCCCATGCTGTATATACGGCGCCCAGCTGTGCTCAGATCGACATATATCGACTCAAGAACATCGCCCTTAGCTCCTACCTGGCCGTGGTTTGCATCTGGCTGATATCAGAGCCACCCACATGCCGTATATACGGGGCCCTGCTGTGCTCAGATCGACAAATATCGACTCAAGAACATCGCCTGTAGGTAATATATGGCCGTGGGTTGCATCTGGCTGGTACCAGAGCTACCCCCATGCTGTATATACGGCGCCCAGCTGTGCTCAGATCGACATATATCGACTCAAGAACATCGCCTGTAGGTCCTATATGGCCGTGGGTTGCATCTGGCTGGTATCAGAGCTTCCCACATGCTGTATATACGGCGCCCAGCTGTACTCAGATCGACATATATCGACTCAAGAACATCGCCTGTAGGTCCTATATGGCCGTGGTTTGCATCTGGATGGTATCAGAGCCACCCACATGCCGTATATACGGGGCCCAGCCTTGCTCAGATCGACATATAATGACTCAAGAACATCGCCTGTAGGTCCTATATGGCCGTGGGTTGCATCTGGCTGGTATCAGAGCTACCCCCATGCCGTATATACGGGGCCCAGCTGTGCTCAGGTCGACATATATCGACTCAAGAACATTTCCTGTAGGGCCTATATGGCCGTGGGTTGCATCTGGCTGGTATCAGAGCCACCCACATGCCGGATATACGGGGCCCGGCTGTGCTCAGATCGACATATATCGACTCAAGAACATCGCCTGTAGGTCCTATATGGCCTTGGGTTGCATCTGGCTGGTATCAGAGCTACCCCCATGGTGTATATACGTCGCCCAGCTGTGCTCAGATCGACATATATCGACTCAAGAACATTGCCTGTAGGTCCTATATAGCCATGGGTTGCATCTGGCTGGTATCAGAGCTACCCCCATGCTGTATATATGGGGCCCAGCTGTCCTCAGATCGACATATATCGACTCAAGAACATCGCCTGTGGGTCTTATATGGCCGTGGGTTGCAGCTGGCTGGTATCAGAGCCACCCACATGCTGCATATTCAGGACATAGCGGAGCTCAGATCGACATATATCGACTCAAGAACATCGCCTGTAGGTCCTATATGGCCGTGGGTTGCATCTGGCTGGTATCAGAGCCACCCACATGCCGTATATACGGGGCCCAGCTGTGCTCAGATCGACATATATCGACTCAAGAACATCGCCTGTAGGTCCTATATGGCCGTGGGTTGAATCTGGCTGGTATCAAAGCTACCCACATGCCGGATATACGGGGCCCGGCTGTGCTCAGATCGACATATAATGACTCAAGAACATCGCCTGTAGGTCCTATATGGCCGTGGGTTGCATCTGGCTGATATCAGAGCTACCACCATGCCGTATATACGGGGCCCAGCTGTGCTCAGATCGACCTATATCGACTGAAGAACATTGCCTGTAGGTCCTATATGGCCGTGGGTTGCATCTGGCTGGTATCAGAGCCACCCACATGCCGGATATACGGGGCCCGGCTGTGCTCAGATCGACATATATCGACTCAAGAACATCGCTTGTAGGTCCTATATGGCCTTGGGTTGCATCTGGCTGGTATCAGAACTACCCCCATGGTGAATACGCCGCCCTGCTGTGCTCAGATCGACATATATCGACTCAAGAACATTGCATGTAGGTCCTATATAGCCGTGGGTTGCATCTGGCTGGTATCAGAGCAACCCCCATGCTGTATATATGGGGCCCAGCTGTCCTCAGATCGACATATATCGACTCAAGAACATCGCCTGTAGGTCCTTTATGGCCGTGGGTTGCAGCTGGCTAGTATCACAGCTACCCCCATGCTTTATATACGTGGCCCAGCTGTGCTCAGATCGATATATATCGACTCAAGAACATCGCCCTAGGTTGCACCTGGCTGGTGTCGGAGCTGCCCCAATGCTGCATATACGGTGCTCAGATCGACATATATCGACTCAAGAACATCGCCTGTGGGTCCTATATGGCCGTGGGTTGAATCTGGCTGGTATCAGAGCTACCCTCATGCTGTATATACGCCGCCCAGCTGTGCTCAGATCGACATATATCGACTCAAGAACATCGCCTGTAGGTCCTATATGGCCGTGGGTTGCAGCTGGCTAGTATCACAGCTACCCCCATGCTTTATATACGTGGCCCAGCTGTGCTCAGATCGATATATATATCGACTCAAGAACATCGCCTGTAGGTCCTATATGGCCGTGGATTGCATCAGGCTGGTATCAGAGCCACCCTCATGCTGCATATACAGGGCATAGCGGAGGTCAGATCGACATATATCGACTCAAGAACATCGCCTGTAGGTCCTATATGGGCATTGGTTGCACCTGGCTGGTGTCGGAGCTGCCCCAATGCTGCATTTACGGTGCATAGCGGTGCTCAGATCGACATATATCGACTCAAGAACATCGCCTGTAGGTCCTATATGGCCGTAGGTTGCATCTGGCTGATATCAGAACCACCCACATGCCGTATATACGGGGCCCAGCTGTGCTCAGATCGACATATGTCGACTCAAGAACATTGCCTATAGGTCCAATATGGCCGTGGGTTGCATCTGGCTAATATCAAAGCCACCCACATGCTGCATATACAGGGCATAGCGGAGCTCAGATCGACATATATCGACTCAAGAACATCGCCTGTAGGTCCTATATGGTCATAGGTTGCACCTGGCTAGTGTCGGAGCTGCCCCAATGCTGCATATGCGGTGAATAGCGGTGATCAGATCGACATATGTCGACTCAAGAACATCGCATGTAGGTCCTATATGGCCGTGGGTTGCATCTGGCTGATATCAGAGCCACCCACATGCCGTATATACGGGGCCCAGCTGTGCTCAGATCGACATATATCGACTCAAGAACATCTCCTGTGGGTCCTATATGGCCGTGGGTTGCATCTGGCTGGTATCAGAGCTACCACCATGCTGTATATACGGCGCCCAGCTGTACTCAGATCCACATATATCGACTCAAGAACATCGCCTGTAGGTCCTATATGGCCGTGGTTTGCATCTGGCTGGTATCAGAGCCACCCACATGCCGTATATACGGGGCCCAGCTGTGCTCAGATCGACATATATCGACTCAAGAACATCTCCTGTGGGTCCTATATGGCCGTGGGTTGCATCTGGCTGGTATCAGAGCTACCACCATGCTGTATATACGGCGCCCAGCTGTACTCAGATCCACATATATCGACTCAAGAACATCGCCTGTAGGTCCTATATGGCCGTGGTTTGCATCTGGCTGGTATCAGAGCTACCCACATGCCGTATATACGGGGCCCAGCTGTGCTCATATCGACATATAATGACTCAAGAACATCGCCTGTAGGTCCCATATGGCCGTGGGTTGCAGCTGGCTGGTATCACAGCTACCCCCATGCTTTATATACGTGGCCCAGCTGTGCTCAGATCGACATATATCGACTCAACAACATCGCCTGTAGGTCCTATATAGCCGTGGGTTGCATCTGGCTGGTATCAGAGCCACCCACATGCCGTATATACGGGGCCCAGCTGTGCTCACATCGACATATATCGACTCAAGAACATTGCCTGTAGGTCCTATATGGCGGTGGGTTGCATCTGGCTGATATCAGAGCCACCCACATGCTGCATATACAGGGCATAGCGGAGCTCAGATCGACATATATCGACTCAAGAACATCGCCTGTAGGTCCTATATGGTCATAGGTTGCACCTGGCTAGTGTCGGAGCTGCCCCAATGCTGCATATACGGTGAATAGCGGTGATCAGATCGACATATGTCGACTCAAGAACATCGCATGTCGGTCCTATATGGCCGTGGGTTGCATCTGGCTGATATCAGAGCCACCCACATGCCGTATATACGGGGCCCAGCTGTGCTCAGATCGACATATATCGACTCAAGAACATCGCCTGTGGGTCCTATATGGCCGTGGGTTGCATCTGGCTGGTATCAGAGCAACCCACATGCCGTATATACGGGGCCCAGCTGTGCTCAGATCGACATATATCGATTCAAGAACATCGCCTGTAGGTCCTATATGGCCGTGGGTTGCAAATAGCTGGTATCAGAGCTACTCCCATGCTATATATACGGCGCCCATCTGTGCTCAGATCGACATATATCGCCTCAAGAACATCGCCTGTAGGTCCTATATGGCCGTGGGTTGCATCTGGCTGGTATCAGAGCTACCCCCATGCTGTATATACGGGGCCCAGCTTTGCTCAGATCGACATATATCGACTCAAGAACCTCGCCTGTAGGTCCTATATGGCCGTGGGTTGCAGCTGGCTGGTATCACAGCTACCCCCATGCTTTATATACGTGGCCCAGCTGTGCTCAGATCGATATATATATATATATATATATATATATATATATATATCGACTCAAGAACATCGCCTGTAGGTCCTATATGGCCGTGGATTGCATCTGGCTGGTATCAGAGCCACCCACATGCTGCATATACAGGGCATAGCGGAGCTCAGATCGACATATATTGACTCAAGAACATCGCCTGTAGGTCCTATATGGGCATAGGTTGCACCTGGCTGGTGTCGGAGCTGCCCCAATGCTGCATATACGGTGCATAGCGGTGCTCAGATCGACATATATCGACTCAAGAACATGGCCTGTAGGTCCTATATGGCCGTAGGTTGCATCTGGCTGATATCAGAACCACCCACATGCCGTATATACGGGGCCCAGCTGTGCTCAGATCGACATATATCGACTCAAGAACATTGCCTGTAGGTCCTATATGGCCGTGGGTTGCATCTGGCAGGTATCAGAGCCACCCACAAGCCGTATATACGTGGCCCAGCTGTGCTCAGATCGACATATATCGACTCAACAACATCGCCTGTAGGTCCTATATAGCCGTGGGTTGCATCTGGCTGGTATCAGAGCCACCCACATGCCGTATATACGGGGCCCAGCTGTGCTCACATCGACATATATCGACTCAAGAACATTGCCTGTAGGTCCTAAATGGCGGTGGGTTGCATCTGGCTGATATCAGAGCCACCCACATGCTGCATATACAGGGCATAGCGGAGCTCAGATCGACATATATCGACTCAAGAACATCTCCTGTGGGTCCTATATAGCCGTGGGTTGCATCTGGCTGGTATCAGAGCAACCCACATGCCGTATATACGGGGCCCAGCTGTGCTCAGATCGACATATATCGACTCAAGAACCTCGCCTGTTGGTCCTATATGGCCGTGGGTTGCAGCTGGCTGGTATCACAGCTACCCCCATGCTTTATATACGTGGCCCAGCTGTACTCAGATCGACATATATCGACTCAACAACATCGCCTGTAGGTCCTATATAGCCGTGGGTTGCATCTGGCTGGTATCAGAGCCACCCACATGCCGTATATACGGGGCCCAGCTGTGCTCACATCGACATATATTGACTCAAGAACATTGCCTGTAGGTCCTATATGGCGGTGGGTTGCATCTGGCTGATATCAGAGCCACCCACATGCTGCATATACAGGGCATAGCGGAGCTCAGATCGACATATATCGACTCAAGAACATCGCCTGTAGGTCCTATATGGTCATAGGTTGCACCTGGCTAGTGTCGGAGCTGCCCCAATGCTGCATATACGGTGAATAGCGGTGATCAGATCGACATATGTCGACTCAAGAACATCGCATGTAGGTCCTATATGGCCGTGGGTTGCATCTGGCTGATATCAGAGCCACCCACATGCCGTATATACGGGGCCCAGCTGTGCTCAGATCGATATATATCGACTCAAGAACATCGCCTGTGGGTCCTATATGGCCGTGGGTTGCATCTGGCTGGTATCAGAGCAACCCACATGCCGTATATACGGGGCCCAGCTGTGCTCAGATCGACATATATCGATTCAAGAACATCGCCTGTAGTTCCTATATGGCCGTGGGTTGCAACTGGCTGGTATCAGAGCTACTCCCATGCTATATATACGGCGCTCATCTGTGCTCAGATCGACATATATCGCCTCAAGAACATCGCCTGTAGGTCCTATATGGCCGTGGGTTGCATCTGGCTGGTATCAGAGCTACCCCCATGCTGTATATACGGGGCCCAGCTGTGCTCAGATCGACATATATCGACTCAAGAACCTCGCCTGTAGGTCCTATATGGCCGTGGGTTGCAGCTGGCTGGTATCACAGCTACCCCCATGCTTTATACACGTGGCCCAGCTGTGCTCAGATAGATATATATATATATATATATATATATATATATATATATATATATCGACTCAAGAACATCGCCTGTAGGTCCTATATGGCCGTGGATTGCATCTGGCTGGTATCAGAGCCACCCACATGCTGCATATACAGGGCATAGCGGAGCTCAGATCGACATATATTGACTCAAGAACATCGCCTGTAGGTCCTATATGGGCATAGGTTGCACCTGGCTGGTGTCGGAGCTGCCCCAATGCTGCATATACGGTGCATAGCGGTGCTCAGATCGACATATATCGACTCAAGAACATCGCCTGTAGGTCCTATATGGCCGTAGGTTGCATCTGGCTGATATCAGAACCACCCACATGCCGTATATACGGGGCCCAGCTGTGCTCAGATCGACATATATCGACTCAAGAACATTGCCTGTAGATCCTATATGGCCGTGGGTTGCATCTGGCAGGTATCAGAGCCACCCACAAGCCGTATATACGTGGCCCAGCTGTGCTCAGATCGACATATATCTACTCAACAACATCGCCTGTAGGTCCTATATAGCCGTGGGTTGCATCTGGCTGGTATCAGAGCCACCCACATGCCGTATATACGGGGCCCAGCTGTGCTCACATCGACATATATCGACTCAAGAACATTGCCTGTAGGTCCTATATGGCGGTGGGTTGCATCTGGCTGATATCAGAGCCACCCACATGCTGCATATACAGGGCATAGCGGAGCTCAGATCGACATATATCGACTCAAGAACATCGCCTGTAGGTCCTATATGGTCATAGGTTGCACCTGGCTAGTGTCGGAGCTGCCCCAATGCTGCATATACGGTGAATAGCGGTGATCAGATCGACATATGTCGACTCAAGAACATCGCATATAGGTCCTATATGGCCGTGGGTTGCATCTGGCTGATATCAGAGCCACCCACATGCCGTATATACGGGGCCCAGCTGTGCTCAGATCGACATATATCGACTCAAGAACATCTCCTGTGGGTCCTATATGGCCGTGGGTTGCATCTGGCTGGTATCAGAGCAATCCACATGCCGTATATACGGGGCCCAGCTGTGCTCAGATCGACATATATCGACTCAAGAACCTCGCCTGTTGGTCCTATATGGCCGTGGGTTGCAGCTGGCTGGTATCAAAGCTACCCCCATGCTTTATATACGTGGCCCAGCTGTGCTCAGATCGATATATATATATATATATCGACTCAAGAACATCGCCTGTAGGTCCTATATGGCCGTGGGTTGCATCTGGCTGGTATCAGAGCCACCCACATGCTGCATATACAGGGCATAGCGGAGCTCAGATCGACATATATCGACTCAAGAACATCGCCTGTAGGTCCTATATGGGCATAGGTTGCACCTGGCTGGTGTCGGAGCTGCCCCAATGCTGCATATATGGTGCATAGCGGTGCTCAGATCGACATATATCGACTCAAGAACATCGCTTGTAGGTCCTATATGGCCGTAGGTTGCATCTGGCTGATATCAGAACCACCCACATGCCGTATATACGGGGCCCAGCTGTGCTCAGATCGACATATATCGACTCAAGAACATTGCCTGTAGGTCCTATATGGCCGTGGATTGCATCTGGCAGGTATCAGAGCCACCCACAAGCCGTATATACGGGGCCCAGCTGTGCTCAGATCGACATATATCGACTCAAGAACATCGCCTGTAGGTCCTATATGGCCGTGGGTTGCATCTGGCTAGTATCAGAGCTACCCACATGCCGTATATACGGGGCCCAGCTATGCTCAGATCGACATATATCGACTCAAGAACGTCGCCTGTAGGTCCTATATGGCCGTGGGTTGCATCTGGCTGGTATCAGAGCTACACCCATGCTGTATATACGGCGCCCAGCTGTGCTCAGATCGACATATATCGACTCAAGAACATCGCCTGTAGGTCCTATATGGCCGTGGGTTAAATCTGGCTGGTATCAGAGCCACCCACATGCCGTATATACGGGGCCCTGCTGTGCTCAGATCGACAAATATCGACTCAAGAACATCGCCTGTAGGTACTATATGGCCGTGGGTTGCATCTGGCTGGTACCACAGCTACCCCCATGCTGTATATACGGCGCCCAGCTGTGCTCAGATCGACATATATCGACTCAAGAACATCGCCTGTAGGTCCTATATGGCCGTGGGTTGCATCTGGCTGGTATCAGAGCTTCCCACATGCTGTATATACGGCGCCCAGCTGTACTTAGATCGACATATATCGACTCAAGAACATCGCCTGTAGGTCCTATATGGCCGTGGTTTGCATCTGGCTGGTATCAGAGCTACCCCCATGCTGTACATACGGCGCCCAGCTGTGCTCAGATCGACATATATCGACTCAAGAACATCGCTTGTAGGTCCTATATGGCCGTAGGTTGCATCTGGCTGATATCAGAACCACCCACATGCCGTATATACGGGGCCCAGCTGTGCTCAGATCGACATATATCGACTCAAGAACATTGCCTGTAGGTCCTATATGGCCGTGGATTGCATCTGGCAGGTATCAGAGCCACCCACAAGCCGTATATACGGGGCCCAGCTGTGCTCAGATCGACATATATCGACTCAAGAACATCGCCTGTAGGTCCTATATGGCCGTGGGTTGCAACTGGCTGGTATCAGAGCAACCCACATGCCGTATATACGGGGCCCATCTGTGCTCAGATCGACATATATCGACTCAAGAACATCTCCTGTGGGTCCTATATGGCCGTGGGTTGCATCTGGCTGGTATCAGAGCAACCCACATGCCGTATATACGGGGCCCAGCTGTGCTCAGATCGACATATATCGACTCAAGAACCTCGCCTGTTGGTCCTATATGGCCGTGGGTTGCAGCTGGCTGGTATCAAAGCTACCCCCATGCTTTATATACGTGGCCCAGCTGTGCTCAGATCGATATATATATATATCGACTCAAGAACATCGCCTGTAGGTCCTATATGGCCGTGGGTTGCATCTGGCTGGTATCAGAGCCACCCACATGCTGCATATACAGGGCATAGCGGAGCTCAGATCGACATATATCGACTCAAGAACATCGCCTGTAGGTCCTAGATGGGCATAGGTTGCACCTGGCTGGTGTCGGAGCTGCCCCAATGCTGCATATATGGTGCATAGCGGTGCTCAGATCGACATATATCGACTCAAGAACATCGCTTGTAGGTCCTATATGGCCGTAGGTTGCATCTGGCTGATATCAGAACCACCCACATGCCGTATATACGGGGCCCAGCTGTGCTCAGATCGACATATATCGACTCAAGAACATCGCTTGTAGGTCCTATATGGCCGTAGGTTGCATCTGGCTGATATCAGAACCACCCACATGCCGTATATACGGGGCCCAGCTGTGCTCAGATCGACATATATCGACTCAAGAACATTGCCTGTAGGTCCTATATGGCCGTGGATTGCATCTGGCAGGTATCAGAGCCACCCACAAGCCGTATATACGGGGCCCAGCTGTGCTCAGATCGACATATATCGACTCAAGAACATCGCCTGTAGGTCCTATATGGCCGTGGGTTGCATCTGGCTAGTATCAGAGCTACCCACATGCCGTATATACGGGGCCCAGCTATGCTCAGATCGACATATATCGACTCAAGAACGTCGCCTGTAGGTCCTATATGGCCGTGGGTTGCATATGGCTGGTATCAGAGCTACACCCATGCTGTATATACGGCGCCCAGCTGTGCTCAGATCGACATATATCGACTCAAGAACATCGCCTGTAGGTCCTATATGGCCGTGGGTTAAATCTGGCTGGTATCAGAGCTACCCCCATGCTGTATATACGGCGCCCAGCTGTGCTCAGATCGACATATATCGACTCAAGAACATCGCCTGTAGGTCCTACCTGGCCGTGGTTTGCATCTGGCTGGTATCAGAGCCACCCACATGCCGTATATACGGGGCCCTGCTGTGCTCAGATCGACAAATATCGACTCAAGAACATCGCCTGTAGGTACTATATGGCCGTGGGTTGCATCTGGCTGGTACCAGAGCTACCCCCATGCTGTATATACGGCGCCCAGCTGTGCTCAGATCGACATATATCGACTCAAGAACATCGCCTGTAGGTCCTATATGGCCGTGGGTTGCATCTGGCTGGTATCAGAGCCACCCACATGCTGCATATACAGGGCATAGCGGAGCTTAGATCGACATATATCGAACACCCACATGCCGTATATACGGGGCCCAGCTGTGCTCAGATCGACATATATCGACTCAAGAACATCGCCTGTAGGTCCTATATGGCCGTAGGTTGCATCTGGCTGATATCAGAACCACCCACATGCCGTATATACGGGGCCCAGCTGTGCTCAGATCGACATATGTCGACTCAAGAACATTGCCTATAGGTCCAATATGGCCGTGGGTTGCATCTGGCTAATATCAAAGCCACCCACATGCTGCATATACAGGGCATAGCGGAGCTCAGATCGACATATATCGACTCAAGAACATCGCCTGTAGGTCCTATATGGTCATAGGTTGCACCTGGCTAGTGTCGGAGTTGCCCCAATGCTGCATATGCGGTGAATAGCGGTGATCAGATCGACATATGTCGACTCAAGAACATCGCATGTAGGTCCTATATGGCCGTGGGTTGCATCTGGCTGATATCAGAGCCACCCACATGCCGTATATACGGGGCCCAGCTGTGCTCAGATCGACATATATCGACTCAAGAACATCTCCTGTGGGTCCTATATGGCCGTGGGTTGCATCTGGCTGGTATCAGAGCTACCACCATGCTGTATATACGGCGCCCAGCTGTACTCAGATCCACATATATCGACTCAAGAACATCGCCTGTAGGTCCTATATGGCCGTGGTTTGCATCTGGCTGGTATCAGAGCCACCCACATGCCGTATATACGGGGCCCAGCTGTGCTCAGATCGACATATATCGACTCAAGAACATCTCCTGTGGGTCCTATATGGCCGTGGGTTGCATCTGGCTGGTATCAGAGCTACCACCATGCTGTATATACGGCGCCCAGCTGTCCTCAGATCCACATATATCGACTCAAGAACATCGCCTGTAGGTCCTATATGGCCGTGGTTTGCATCTGGCTGGTATCAGAGCCACCCACATGCCGTATATACGGGGCCCAGCTGTGCTCATATCGACATATAATGACTCAAGAACATCGCCTGTAGGTCCTATATGGCCGTGGGTTGCAGCTGGCTGGTATCACAGCTACCCCCATGCTTTATATACGTGGCCCAGCTGTGCTCAGATCGACATATATCGACTCAACAACATCGCCTGTAGGTCCTATATAGCCGTGGGTTGCATCTGGCTGGTATCAGAGCCACCCACATGCCGTATATACGGGGCCCAGCTGTGCTCACATCGACATATATCGACTCAAGAACATTGCCTGTAGGTCCTATATGGCGGTGGGTTGCATCTGGCTGATATCAGAGCCACCCACATGCTGCATATACAGGGCATAGCGGAGCTCAGATCGACATATATCGACTCAAGAACATCGCCTGTAGGTCCTATATGGTCATAGGTTGCACCTGGCTAGTGTCGGAGCTGCCCCAATGCTGCATATACGGTGAATAGCGGTGATCAGATCGACATATGTCGACTCAAGAACATCGCATGTCGGTCCTATATGGCCGTGGGTTGCATCTGGCTGATATCAGAGCCACCCACATGCCGTATATACGGGGCCCAGCTGTGCTCAGATCGACATATATCGACTCAAGAACATCGCCTGTGGGTCCTATATGGCCGTGGGTTGCATCTGGCTGGTATCAGAGCAACCCACATGCCGTATATACGGGGCCCAGCTGTGCTCAGATCGACATATATCGATTCAAGAACATCGCCTGTAGGTCCTATATGGCCGTGGGTTGCAAATAGCTGGTATCAGAGCTACTCCCATGCTATATATACGGCGCCCATCTGTGCTCAGATCGACATATATCGCCTCAAGAACATCGCCTGTAGGTCCTATATGGCCGTGGGTTGCATCTGGCTGGTATCAGAGCTACCCCCATGCTGTATATACGGGGCCCAGCTTTGCTCAGATCGACATATATCGACTCAAGAACCTCGCCTGTAGGTCCTATATGGCCGTGGGTTGCAGCTGGCTGGTATCACAGCTACCCCCATGCTTTATATACGTGGCCCAGCTGTGCTCAGATCGATATATATATATATATATATATATATATATATATATATATATATATCGACTCAAGAACATCGCCTGTAGGTCCTATATGGCCGTGGATTGCATCTGGCTGGTATCAGAGCCACCCACATGCTGCATATACAGGGCATAGCGGAGCTCAGATCGACATATATTGACTCAAGAACATCGCCTGTAGGTCCTATATGGGCATAGGTTGCACCTGGCTGGTGTCGGAGCTGCCCCAATGCTGCATATACGGTGCATAGCGGTGCTCAGATCGACATATATCGACTCAAGAACATGGCCTGTAGGTCCTATATGGCCGTAGGTTGCATCTGGCTGATATCAGAACCACCCACATGCCGTATATACGGGGCCCAGCTGTGCTCAGATCGACATATATCGACTCAAGAACATTGCCTGTAGGTCCTATATGGCCGTGGGTTGCATCTGGCAGGTATCAGAGCCACCCACAAGCCGTATATACGTGGCCCAGCTGTGCTCAGATCGACATATATCGACTCAACAACATCGCCTGTAGGTCCTATATAGCCGTGGGTTGCATCTGGCTGGTACCAGAGCCACCCACATGCCGTATATACGGGGCCCAGCTGTGCTCACATCGACATATATCGACTCAAGAACATTGCCTGTAGGTCCTAAATGGCGGTGGGTTGCATCTGGCTGATATCAGAGCCACCCACATGCTGCATATACAGGGCATAGCGGAGCTCAGATCGACATATGTCGACTCAAGAACATCGCCTGTAGGTCCTATATGGTCATAGGTTGCACCTGGCTAGTGTCGGAGCTGCCCCAATGCTGCATATACGGTGAATAGCGGTGATCAGATCGACATATGTCGACTCAAGAAAATCGCATATAGGTCCTATATGGCCGTGGGTTGCATCTGGCTGATATCAGAGCCACCCACATGCCGTATATACGGGGCCCAGCTGTGCTCAGATCGACATATATCGACTCAAGAACATCTCCTGTGGGTCCTATATAGCCGTGGGTTGCATCTGGCTGGTATCAGAGCAACCCACATGCCGTATATACGGGGCCCAGCTGTGCTCAGATCGACATATATCGACTCAAGAACCTCGCCTGTTGGTCCTATATGGCCGTGGGTTGCAGCTGGCTGGTATCAAAGCTACCCCCATGCTTTATATACGTGGCCCAGCTGTGCTCAGATCGATATATATATATATCGACTCAAGAACATCGCCTGTAGGTCCTATATGGCCGTGGATTGCATCTGGCTGGTATCAGAGCCACCCACATGCTGCATATACAGGGCATAGCGGAGCTCAGATCGACATATATCGACTCAAGAACATCGCCTGTAGCTCCTATATGGGCATAGGTTGCACCTGGCTGGTGTCGGAGCTGCCCCAATGCTGCATATATGGTGCATAGCGGTGCTCAGATCGACATATATCGACTCAAGAACATCGCTTGTAGGTCCTATATGGCCGTAGGTTGCATCTGGCTGATATCAGAACCACCCACATGCCGTATATACGGG
Source organism: Lordithon lunulatus (assembly GCA_963942505.1). Classification (NCBI taxonomy): domain Eukaryota; kingdom Metazoa; phylum Arthropoda; class Insecta; order Coleoptera; family Staphylinidae; genus Lordithon; species Lordithon lunulatus. The sequence goes on along the minus strand of OZ012670.1, from coordinate 35,547,699 downwards.
GCCCAGCTGTGCTCAGATCGACATATATCGACTCAAGAACATTGCCTGTAGGTCCTATATGGCCGTGGATTGCATCAGGCTGGTATCAGAGCCACCCTCATGCTGCATATACAGGGCATAGCGGAGGTCAGATCGACATATATCGACTCAAGAACATCGCCTGTAGGTCCTATATGGGCATTGGTTGCACCTGGCTGGTGTCGGAGCTGCCCCAATGCTGCATTTACGGTGCATAGCGGTGCTCAGATCGACATATATCGACTCAAGAACACCGCCTGTAGGTCCTATATGGCCGTAGGTTGCATCTGGCTGATATCAGAACCACCCACATGCCGTATATACGGGGCCCAGCTGTGCTCAGATCGACATATGTCGACTCAAGAACATTGCCTATTGGTCCAATATGGCCGTGGGTTGCATCTGGCTGATATCAAAGCCACCCACATGCTGCATATACAGGGCATAGCGGAGCTCAGATCGACATATATCGACTCAAAAACATCGCCTGTAGGTCCTATATGGTCATAGGTTGCACCTGGCTAGTGTCGGAGCTGCCCCAATGCTGCATATGCGGTGAATAGCGGTGATCAGATCGACATATGTCGACTCAAGAACATCGCATGTAGGTCCTATATGGCCGTGGGTTGCATCTGGCTGATATCAGAGCCACCCACATGCCGTATATACGGGGCCCAGCTGTGCTCAGATCGACATATATCGACTCAAGAACATCTCCTGTGGGTCCTATATGGCCGTGGGTTGCATCTGGCTGGTATCAGAGCTACCACCATGCTGTATATACGGCGCGCAGCTGTACTCAGATCCACATATATCGACTCAAGAACATCGCCTGTAGGTCCTATATGGCCGTGGTTTGCATCTGGCTGGTATCAGAGCCACCCACATGCCGTATATACGGGGCCCAGCTGTGCTCATATCGACATATAATGACTCAAGAACATCGCCTGTAGGTCCTATATGGCCGTGGGTTGCAGCTGGCTGGTATCAGAGCTTCCCCCATGCTGTATATACGGGGCCCGGCTGTGCTCAGATCGACATATATCGACTCAAGAACCTCGCCTGTAGGTCCTATATGGCCGTGGGTTGCAGCTGGCTGGTATCACAGCTACCCCCATGCTTTATATACGTGGCCCAGCTGTACTCAGATCGACATATATCGACTCAACAACATCGCCTGTAGGTCCTATATAGCCGTGGGTTGCATCTGGCTGGTATCAGAGCCACCCACATGCCGTATATACGGGGCCCAGCTGTGCTCACATCGACATATATTGACTCAAGAACATTGCCTGTAGGTCCTATATGGCGGTGGGTTGCATCTGGCTGATATCAGAGCCACCCACATGCTGCATATACAGGGCATAGCGGAGCTCAGATCGACATATATCGACTCAAGAACATCGCCTGTAGGTCCTATATGGTCATAGGTTGCACCTGGCTAGTGTCGGAGCTGCCCCAATGCTGCATATACGGTGAATAGCGGTGATCAGATCGACATATGTCGACTCAAGAACATCGCATGTAGGTCCTATATGGCCGTGGGTTGCATCTGGCTGATATCAGAGCCACCCACATGCCGTATATACGGGGCCCAGCTGTGCTCAGATCGATATATATCGACTCAAGAACATCGCCTGTGGGTCCTATATGGCCGTGGGTTGCATCTGGCTGGTATCAGAGCAACCCACATGCCGTATATACGGGGCCCAGCTGTGCTCAGATCGACATATATCGATTCAAGAACATCGCCTGTAGTTCCTATATGGCCGTGGGTTGCAACTGGCTGGTATCAGAGCTACTCCCATGCTATATATACGGCGCTCATCTGTGCTCAGATCGACATATATCGCCTCAAGAACATCGCCTGTAGGTCCTATATGGCCGTGGGTTGCATCTGGCTGGTATCAGAGCTACCCCCATGCTGTATATACGGGGCCCAGCTGTGCTCAGATCGACATATATCGACTCAAGAACCTCGCCTGTAGGTCCTATATGGCCGTGGGTTGCAGCTGGCTGGTATCACAGCTACCCCCATGCTTTATACACGTGGCCCAGCTGTGCTCAGATATATATATATATATATATATATATATATATATATATATATCGACTCAAGAACATCGCCTGTAGGTCCTATATGGCCGTGGATTGCATCTGGCTGGTATCAGAGCCACCCACATGCTGCATATACAGGGCATAGCGGAGCTCAGATCGACATATATTGACTCAAGAACATCGCCTGTAGGTCCTATATGGGCATAGGTTGCACCTGGCTGGTGTCGGAGCTGCCCCAATGCTGCATATACGGTGCATAGCGGTGCTCAGATCGACATATATCGACTCAAGAACATCGCCTGTAGGTCCTATATGGCCGTAGGTTGCATCTGGCTGATATCAGAACCACCCACATGCCGTATATACGGGGCCCAGCTGTGCTCAGATCGACATATATCGACTCAAGAACATTGCCTGTAGATCCTATATGGCCGTGGGTTGCATCTGGCAGGTATCAGAGCCACCCACAAGCCGTATATACGTGGCCCAGCTGTGCTCAGATCGACATATATCTACTCAACAACATCGCCTGTAGGTCCTATATAGCCGTGGGTTGCATCTGGCTGGTATCAGAGCCACCCACATGCCGTATATACGGGGCCCAGCTGTGCTCACATCGACATATATCGACTCAAGAACATTGCCTGTAGGTCCTATATGGCGGTGGGTTGCATCTGGCTGATATCAGAGCCACCCACATGCTGCATATACAGGGCATAGCGGAGCTCAGATCGACATATATCGACTCAAGAACATCGCCTGTAGGTCCTATATGGTCATAGGTTGCACCTGGCTAGTGTCGGAGCTGCCCCAATGCTGCATATACGGTGAATAGCGGTGATCAGATCGACATATGTCGACTCAAGAACATCGCATATAGGTCCTATATGGCCGTGGGTTGCATCTGGCTGATATCAGAGCCACCCACATGCCGTATATACGGGGCCCAGCTGTGCTCAGATCGACATATATCGACTCAAGAACATCTCCTGTGGGTCCTATATGGCCGTGAGTTGCATCTGGCTGGTATCAGAGCAATCCACATGCCGTATATACGGGGCCCAGCTGTGCTCAGATCGACATATATCGACTCAAGAACCTCGCCTGTTGGTCCTATATGGCCGTGGGTTGCAGCTGGCTGGTATCAAAGCTACCCCCATGCTTTATATACGTGGCCCAGCTGTGCTCAGATCGATATATATATATATCGACTCAAGAACATCGCCTGTAGGTCCTATATGGCCGTGGGTTGCATCTGGCTGGTATCAGAGCCACCCACATGCTGCATATACAGGGCATAGCGGAGCTCAGATCGACATATATCGACTCAAGAACATCGCCTGTAGGTCCTATATGGGCATAGGTTGCACCTGGCTGGTGTCGGAGCTGCCCCAATGCTGCATATATGGTGCATAGCGGTGCTCAGATCGACATATATCGACTCAAGAACATCGCTTGTAGGTCCTATATGGCCGTAGGTTGCATCTGGCTGATATCAGAACCACCCACATGCCGTATATACGGGGCCCAGCTGTGCTCAGATCGACATATATCGACTCAAGAACATTGCCTGTAGGTCCTATATGGCCGTGGATTGCATCTGGCAGGTATCAGAGCCACCCACAAGCCGTATATACGGGGCCCAGCTGTGCTCAGATCGACATATATCGACTCAAGAACATCGCCTGTAGGTCCTATATGGCCGTGGGTTGCATCTGGCTAGTATCAGAGCTACCCACATGCCGTATATACGGGGCCCAGCTATGCTCAGATCGACATATATCGACTCAAGAACGTCGCCTGTAGGTCCTATATGGCCGTGGGTTGCATCTGGCTGGTATCAGAGCTACACCCATGCTGTATATACGGCGCCCAGCTGTGCTCAGATCGACATATATCGACTCAAGAACATCGCCTGTAGGTCCTATATGGCCGTGGGTTAAATCTGGCTGGTATCAGAGCCACCCACATGCCGTATATACGGGGCCCTGCTGTGCTCAGATCGACAAATATCGACTCAAGAACATCGCCTGTAGGTACTATATGGCCGTGGGTTGCATCTGGCTGGTACCACAGCTACCCCCATGCTGTATATACGGCGCCCAGCTGTGCTCAGATCGACATATATCGACTCAAGAACATCGCCTGTAGGCCGTGGGTTGCATCTGGCTGGTATCAGAGCCACCCACATGCTGCATATACAGGGCATAGCGGAGCTTAGATCGACATATATCGAACACCCACATGCCGTATATACGGGGCCCAGCTGTGCTCAGATCGACATATATCGACTCAAGAACATCGCCTGTAGGTCCTATATGGCCGTAGGTTGCATCTGGCTGATATCAGAACCACCCACATGCCGTATATACGGGGCCCAGCTGTGCTCAGATCGACATATGTCGACTCAAGAACATTGCCTATAGGTCCAATATGGCCGTGGGTTGCATCTGGCTAATATCAAAGCCACCCACATGCTGCATATACAGGGCATAGCGGAGCTCAGATCGACATATATCGACTCAAGAACATCGCCTGTAGGTCCTATATGGTCATAGGTTGCACCTGGCTAGTGTCGGAGCTGCCCCAATGCTGCATATGCGGTGAATAGCGGTGATCAGATCGACATATGTCGACTCAAGAACATCGCATGTAGGTCCTATATGGCCGTGGGTTGCATCTGGCTGATATCAGAGCCACCCACATGCCGTATATACGGGGCCCAGCTGTGCTCAGATCGACATATATCGACTCAAGAACATCTCCTGTGGGTCCTATATGGCCGTGGGTTGCATCTGGCTGGTATCAGAGCTACCACCATGCTGTATATACGGCGCCCAGCTGTACTCAGATCCACATATATCGACTCAAGAACATCGCCTGTAGGTCCTATATGGCCGTGGTTTGCATCTGGCTGGTATCAGAGCCACCCACATGCCGTATATACGGGGCCCAGCTGTGCTCAGATCGACATATATCGACTCAAGAACATCTCCTGTGGGTCCTATATGGCCGTGGGTTGCATCTGGCTGGTATCAGAGCTACCACCATGCTGTATATACGGCGCCCAGCTGTCCTCAGATCCACATATATCGACTCAAGAACATCGCCTGTAGGTCCTATATGGCCGTGGTTTGCATCTGGCTGGTATCAGAGCCACCCACATGCCGTATATACGGGGCCCAGCTGTGCTCATATCGACATATAATGACTCAAGAACATCGCCTGTAGGTCCTATATGGCCGTGGGTTGCAGCTGGCTGGTATCACAGCTACCCCCATGCTTTATATACGTGGCCCAGCTGTGCTCAGATCGACATATATCGACTCAACAACATCGCCTGTAGGTCCTATATAGCCGTGGGTTGCATCTGGCTGGTATCAGAGCCACCCACATGCCGTATATACGGGGCCCAGCTGTGCTCACATCGACATATATCGACTCAAGAACATTGCCTGTAGGTCCTATATGGCGGTGGGTTGCATCTGGCTGATATCAGAGCCACCCACATGCTGCATATACAGGGCATAGCGGAGCTCAGATCGACATATATCGACTCAAGAACATCGCCTGTAGGTCCTATATGGTCATAGGTTGCACCTGGCTAGTGTCGGAGCTGCCCCAATGCTGCATATACGGTGAATAGCGGTGATCAGATCGACATATGTCGACTCAAGAACATCGCATGTCGGTCCTATATGGCCGTGGGTTGCATCTGGCTGATATCAGAGCCACCCACATGCCGTATATACGGGGCCCAGCTGTGCTCAGATCGACATATATCGACTCAAGAACATCGCCTGTGGGTCCTATATGGCCGTGGGTTGCATCTGGCTGGTATCAGAGCAACCCACATGCCGTATATACGGGGCCCAGCTGTGCTCAGATCGACATATATCGATTCAAGAACATCGCCTGTAGGTCCTATATGGCCGTGGGTTGCAAATAGCTGGTATCAGAGCTACTCCCATGCTATATATACGGCGCCCATCTGTGCTCAGATCGACATATATCGCCTCAAGAACATCGCCTGTAGGTCCTATATGGCCGTGGGTTGCATCTGGCTGGTATCAGAGCTACCCCCATGCTGTATATACGGGGCCCAGCTTTGCTCAGATCGACATATATCGACTCAAGAACCTCGCCTGTAGGTCCTATATGGCCGTGGGTTGCAGCTGGCTGGTATCACAGCTACCCCCATGCTTTATATACGTGGCCCAGCTGTGCTCAGATCGATATATATATATATATATATATATATATATATATATATATATATATATATCGACTCAAGAACATCGCCTGTAGGTCCTATATGGCCGTGGATTGCATCTGGCTGGTATCAGAGCCACCCACATGCTGCATATACAGGGCATAGCGGAGCTCAGATCGACATATATTGACTCAAGAACATCGCCTGTAGGTCCTATATGGGCATAGGTTGCACCTGGCTGGTGTCGGAGCTGCCCCAATGCTGCATATACGGTGCATAGCGGTGCTCAGATCGACATATATCGACTCAAGAACATGGCCTGTAGGTCCTATATGGCCGTAGGTTGCATCTGGCTGATATCAGAACCACCCACATGCCGTATATACGGGGCCCAGCTGTGCTCAGATCGACATATATCGACTCAAGAACATTGCCTGTAGGTCCTATATGGCCGTGGGTTGCATCTGGCAGGTATCAGAGCCACCCACAAGCCGTATATACGTGGCCCAGCTGTGCTCAGATCGACATATATCGACTCAACAACATCGCCTGTAGGTCCTATATAGCCGTGGGTTGCATCTGGCTGGTATCAGAGCCACCCACATGCCGTATATACGGGGCCCAGCTGTGCTCACATCGACATATATCTACTCAAGAACATTGCCTGTAGGTCCTAAATGGCGGTGGGTTGCATCTGGCTGATATCAGAGCCACCCACATGCTGCATATACAGGGCATAGCGGAGCACAGATCGACATATGTCGACTCAAGAACATCGCCTGTAGGTCCTATATGGTCATAGGTTGCACCTGGCTAGTGTCGGAGCTGCCCCAATGCTGCATATACGGTGAATAGCGGTGATCAGATCGACATATGTCGACTCAAGAAAATCGCATATAGGTCCTATATGGCCGTGGGTTGCATCTGGCTGATATCAGAGCCACCCACATGCCGTATATACGGGGCCCAGCTGTGCTCAGATCGACATATATCGACTCAAGAACATCTCCTGTGGGTCCTATATAGCCGTGGGTTGCATCTGGCTGGTATCAGAGCAACCCACATGCCGTATATACGGGGCCCAGCTGTGCTCAGATCGACATATATCGACTCAAGAACCTCGCCTGTTGGTCCTATATGGCCGTGGGTTGCAGCTGGCTGGTATCAAAGCTACCCCCATGCTTTATATACGTGGCCCAGCTGTGCTCAGATCGATATATATATATCGACTCAAGAACATCGCCTGTAGGTCCTATATGGCCGTGGATTGCATCTGGCTGGTATCAGAGCCACCCACATGCTGCATATACAGGGCATAGCGGAGCTCAGATCGACATATATCGACTCAAGAACATCGCCTGTAGCTCCTATATGGGCATAGGTTGCACCTGGCTGGTGTCGGAGCTGCCCCAATGCTGCATATATGGTGCATAGCGGTGCTCAGATCGACATATATCGACTCAAGAACATCGCTTGTAGGTCCTATATGGCCGTAGGTTGCATCTGGCTGATATCAGAACCACCCACATGCCGTATATACGGGGCCCAGCTGTGCTCAGATCGACATATATCGACTCAAGAACATTGCCTGTAGGTCCTATATGGCCGTGGATTGCATCAGGCTGGTATCAGAGCCACCCTCATGCTGCATATACAGGGCATAGCGGAGGTCAGATCGACATATATCGACTCAAGAACATCGCCTGAAGGTCCTATATGGGCATTGGTTGCACCTGGCTGGTGTCGGAGCTGCCCCAATGCTGCATTTACGGTGCATAGCGGTGCTCAGATCGACATATATCGACTCAAGAACACCGCCTGTAGGTCCTATATGGCCGTAGGTTGCATCTGGCTGATATCAGAACCACCCACATGCCGTATATACGGGGCCCAGCTGTGCTCAGATCGACATATGTCGACTCAAGAACATTGCCTATTGGTCCAATATGGCCGTGGGTTGCATCTGGCTGATATCAAAGCCACCCACATGCTGCATATACAGGGCATAGCGGAGCTCAGATCGACATATATCGACTCAAAAACATCGCCTGTAGGTCCTATATGGTCATAGGTTGCACCTGGCTAGTGTCGGAGCTGCCCCAATGCTGCATATGCGGTGAATAGCGGTGATCAGATCGACATATGTCGACTCAAGAACATCGCATGTAGGTCCTATATGGCCGTGGGTTGCATCTGGCTGATATCAGAGCCACCCACATGCCGTATATACGGGGCCCAGCTGTGCTCAGATCGACATATATCGACTCAAGAACATCTCCTGTGGGTCCTATATGGCCGTGGGTTGCATCTGGCTGGTATCAGAGCTACCACCATGCTGTATATACGGCGCGCAGCTGTACTCAGATCCACATATATCGACTCAAGAACATCGCCTGTAGGTCCTATATGGCCGTGGTTTGCATCTGGCTGGTATCAGAGCCACCCACATGCCGTATATACGGGGCCCAGCTGTGCTCATATCGACATATAATGACTCAAGAACATCGCCTGTAGGTCCTATATGGCCGTGGGTTGCAGCTGGCTGGTATCAGAGCTTCCCCCATGCTGTATATACGGGGCCCGGCTGTGCTCAGATCGACATATATCGACTCAAGAACCTCCCCTGTAGGTCCTATATGGCCGTGGGTTGCAGCTGGCTGGTATCACAGCTACCCCCATGCTTTATATACGTGGCCCAGCTGTACTCAGATCGACATATATCGACTCAACAACATCGCCTGTAGGTCCTATATAGCCGTGGGTTGCATCTGGCTGGTATCAGAGCCACCCACATGCCGTATATACGGGGCCCAGCTGTGCTCACATCGACATATATTGACTCAAGAACATTGCCTGTAGGTCCTATATGGCGGTGGGTTGCATCTGGCTGATATCAGAGCCACCCACATGCTGCATATACAGGGCATAGCGGAGCTCAGATCGACATATATCGAATCAAGAACATCGCCTGTAGGTCCTATATGGTCATAGGTTGCACCTGGCTAGTGTCGGAGCTGCCCCAATGCTGCATATACGGTGAATAGCGGTGATCAGATCGACATATGTCGACTCAAGAACATCGCATGTAGGTCCTATATGGCCGTGGGTTGCATCTGGCTGATATCAGAGCCACCCACATGCCGTATATACGGGGCCCAGCTGTGCTCAGATCGATATATATCGACTCAAGAACATCGCCTGTGGGTCCTATATGGCCGTGGGTTGCATCTGGCTGGTATCAGAGCAACCCACATGCCGTATATACGGGGCCCAGCTGTGCTCAGATCGACATATATCGATTCAAGAACATCGCCTGTAGTTCCTATATGGCCGTGGGTTGCAACTGGCTGGTATCAGAGCTACTCCCATGCTATATATACGGCGCTCATCTGTGCTCAGATCGACATATATCGCCTCAAGAACATCGCCTGTAGGTCCTATATGGCCGTGGGTTGCATCTGGCTGGTATCAGAGCTACCCCCATGCTGTATATACGGGGCCCAGCTGTGCTCAGATCGACATATATCGACTCAAGAACCTCGCCTGTAGGTCCTATATGGCCGTGGGTTGCAGCTGGCTGGTATCACAGCTACCCCCATGCTTTATACACGTGGCCCAGCTGTGCTCAGATAGATATATATATATATATATATATATATATATATATATATATATATATATATATATATATATATATATATATATATATATATATCGACTCAAGAACATCGCCTGTAGGTCCTATATGGCCGTGGATTGCATCTGGCTGGTATCAGAGCCACCCACATGCTGCATATACAGGGCATAGCGGAGCTCAGATCGACAAATATTGACTCAAGAACATCGCCTGTAGGTCCTATATGGGCATAGGTTGCACCTGGCTGGTGTCGGAGCTGCCCCAATGCTGCATATACGGTGCATAGCGGTGCTCAGATCGACATATATCGACTCAAGAACATCGCCTGTAGGTCCTATATGGCCGTAGGTTGCATCTGGCTGATATCAGAACCACCCACATGCCGTATATACGGGGCCCAGCTGTGCTCAGATCGACATATATCGACTCAAGAACATTGCCTGTAGATCCTATATGGCCGTGGGTTGCATCTGGCAGGTATCAGAGCCACCCACAAGCCGTATATACGTGGCCCAGCTGTGCTCAGATCGACATATATCTACTCAACAACATCGCCTGTAGGTCCTATATAGCCGTGGGTTGCATCTGGCTGGTATCAGAGCCACCCACATGCCGTATATACGGGGCCCAGCTGTGCTCACATCGACATATATCGACTCAAGAACATTGCCTGTAGGTCCTATATGGCGGTGGGTTGCATCTGGCTGATATCAGAGCCACCCACATGCTGCATATACAGGGCATAGCGGAGCTCAGATCGACATATATCGACTCAAGAACATCGCCTGTAGGTCCTATATGGTCATAGGTTGCACCTGGCTAGTGTCGGAGCTGCCCCAATGCTGCATATACGGTGAATAGCGGTGATCAGATCGACATATGTCGACTCAAGAACATCGCATATAGGTCCTATATGGCCGTGGGTTGCATCTGGCTGATATCAGAGCCACCCACATGCCGTATATACGGGGCCCAGCTGTGCTCAGATCGACATATATCGACTCAAGAACATCTCCTGTGGGTCCTATATGGCCGTGGGTTGCATCTGGCTGGTATCAGAGCAATCCACATGCCGTATATACGGGGCCCAGCTGTGCTCAGATCGACATATATCGACTCAAGAACCTCGCCTGTTGGTCCTATATGGCCGTGGGTTGCAGCTGGCTGGTATCAAAGCTACCCCCATGCTTTATATACGTGGCCCAGCTGTGCTCAGATCGATATATATATATATATCGACTCAAGAACATCGCCTGTAGGTCCTATATGGCCGTGGGTTGCATCTGGCTGGTATCAGAGCCACCCACATGCTGCATATACAGGGCATAGCGGAGCTCAGATCGACATATATCGACTCAAGAACATCGCCTGTAGGTCCTATATGGGCATAGGTTGCACCTGGCTGGTGTCGGAGCTGCCCCAATGCTGCATATATGGTGCATAGCGGTGCTCAGATCGACATATATCGACTCAAGAACATCGCTTGTAGGTCCTATATGGCCGTAGGTTGCATCTGGCTGATATCAGAACCACCCACATGCCGTATATACGGGGCCCAGCTGTGCTCAGATCGACATATATCGACTCAAGAACATTGCCTGTAGGTCCTATATGGCCGTGGATTGCATCTGGCAGGTATCAGAGCCACCCACAAGCCGTATATACGGGGCCCAGCTGTGCTCAGATCGACATATATCGACTCAAGAACATCGCCTGTAGGTCCTATATGGCCGTGGGTTGCATCTGGCTAGTATCAGAGCTACCCACATGCCGTATATACGGGGCCCAGCTATGCTCAGATCGACATATATCGACTCAAGAACGTCGCCTGTAGGTCCTATATGGCCGTGGGTTGCATCTGGCTGGTATCAGAGCTACACCCATGCTGTATATACGGCGCCCAGCTGTGCTCAGATCGGCATATATCGACTCAAGAACATCGCCTGTAGGTCCTATATGGCCGTGGGTTAAATCTGGCTGGTATCAGAGCCACCCACATGCCGTATATACGGGGCCCTGCTGTGCTCAGATCGACAAATATCGACTCAAGAACATCGCCTGTAGGTACTATATGGCCGTGGGTTGCATCTGGCTGGTACCACAGCTACCCCCATGCTGTATATACGGCGCCCAGCTGTGCTCAGATCGACATATATCGACTCAAGAACATCGCCTGTAGGTCCTATATGGCCGTGGGTTGCATCTGGCTGGTATCAGAGCTTCCCACATGCTGTATATACGGCGCCCAGCTGTACTTAGATCGACATATATCGACTCAAGAACATCGCCTGTAGGTCCTATATGGCCGTGGTTTGCATCTGGCTGGTATCAGAGCTACCCCCATGCTGTACATACGGCGCCCAGCTGTGCTCAGATCGACATATATCGACTCAAGAACATCGCCTGTAGGTCCTACCTGGCCGTGGTTTGCATCTGGCTGGTATCAGAGCCACCCACATGCCGTATATAGGGGGCCCTGCTGTGCTCAGATCGACAAATATCGACTCAAGAACATCGCCTGTAGGTACTACATGGCCGTGGGTTGCATCTGGCTGGTACCAGAGCTACCCCCATGCTGTATATACGGCGCCCAGCTGTGCTCAGATCGACATATAATGACTCAAGAACATCGCCTGTAGGTCCTATATGGCCGTGGGTTGCATCTGGCTGGTATCAAAGCTACCCCCATGCCGTATATACGGGGCCCAGCTGTGCTCAGATCGACAAATATCGACTCAAGAACATCGCCTGTAGGTACTATATGGCCGTGGGTTGCATCTGGCTGGTACCAGAGCTACCCCCATGCTGTATATACGGCGCCCAGCTGTGCTCAGATCGACATATATCGACTCAAGAACATCGCCTGTAGGTCCTACCTGGCCGTGGTTTGCATCTGGCTAGTATCAGAGCCTCCCACATGCCGTATATACGGGGCCCTGCTGTGCTCAGATCGACAAATATCGACTCAAGAACATCGCCTGTAGGTACTATATGGCCGTGGGTTGCATCTGGCTGGTACCAGAGCTACCCCCATGCTGTATATACGGCGCCCAGCTGTGCTCAGATCGACATATATCGACTCAAGAACATTGCCTGTAGGTCCTATATGGCTGTGGGTTGCATCTGGCTGGTATCAGAGCCACCCACATGCCGGATATACGGGGCCCGGCTGTGCTCAGATCGACATATATCGACTCAAGAACATCGCCTGTAGGTCCTATATGGCCTTGGGTTGCATCTGGCTGGTATCAGAGCTACCCCCATGGTGTATATACGTCGCCCAGCTGTGCTCAGATCGACATATATCGACTCAAGAACATTGCCTGTAGGTCCTATATAGCCATGGGTTGCATCTGGCTGGTATCAGAGCTACCCCCATGCTGTATATATGGGGCCCAGCTGTCCTCAGATCGACATATATCGACTCAAGAACATCGCCTGTGGGTCTTATATGGCCGTGGGTTGCAGCTGGCTGGTATCAGAGCAACCCACATGACGTATATACGGGGCCCAGCTGTGCTCAGATCGACATATATCGACTCAAGAACATTGCCTGTAGGTCCTATATGGCCGTGGGTTGCATCTGGAAGGTATCAGAGCCACCCACAAGCCGTATATACGTGGCCCAGCTGTGCTCAGATCGACATATATCGACTCAACAACATCGCCTGTAGGTCCTATATAGCCGTGGGTTGCATCTGGCTGGTATCAGAGCCACCCACATGCCGTATATACGGGGCCCAGCTGTGCTCACATCGACATATATCGACTCAAGAACATTGCCTGTAGGTCCTATATGGTCATAGGTTGCACCTGGCTAGTGTCGGAGCTGCCCCAATGCTGCATATACGGTGAATAGCGGTGATCAGATCGACATATGTCGACTCAAGAACAGCGCATGTAGGTCCTATATGGCCGTGCGTTGCATCTGGCTGATATCAGAGCCACCCACATGCTGCATATACAGGGCATAGCGGAGCTCAGATCGACATATATCGACTCAAGAACATCGCCTGTAGGTCCTATATGGTCATAGGTTGCACCTGGCTAGTGTCGGAGCTGCCCCAATGCTGCATATACGGTGAATAGCGGTGATCAGATCGACATATGTCGACTCAAGAACAGCGCATGTAGGTCCTATATGGCCGTGGGTTGCATCTGGCTGATATCAGAGCTACCCACATGCCGTATATACGGGGCCCAGCTGTGCTCAGATCGACATATATCGACTCAAGAACATCTCCTGTGGGTCCTATATGGCCGTGGGTTGCATCTGGCTGGTATCAGAGCAACCCACATGCCGTATATACGGGGCCCAGCTGTGCTCAGATCGACATATATCGACTAAAGAACCCTCGCCTGTTGGTCCTATATGGCCGTGGGTTGCAGCTGGCTGGTATCAAAGCTACCCCCATGCTTTATATACGTGGCCCAGCTGTGCTCAAATCGATATATATATATATATATATATATATATATATATATCCACTCAAGAACATCGCCTGTAGGTCCTATATGGATGTGGATTGCATCTGGCTGGTATCAGAGCCACCCACATGCTGCATATACAGGGCATAGCGGAGCTCAGATCGACATATATCGACTCAAGAACATCGCCTGTAGGTCCTATATGGGCATAGGTTGCACCTGGCTGGTGTCGGAGCTGCCCCAATGCTGCATATATGGTGCATAGCGGTGCTCAGATCGACATATATCGACTCAAGAACATCGCTTGTAGGTCCTATATGGTCATAGGTTGCACCTGGCTAGTGTCGGAGCTGCCCCAATGCTGCATATACGGTGAATAGCGGTGATCAGATCGACATATGTCGACTCAAGAACATCGCATGTAGGTCCTATATGGCCGTGGGTTGCATCTGGCTGATATCAGAGCCACCCACATGCCGTATATACGGGGCCCAGCTGTGCTCAGATCGACATATATCGACTCAAGAACATCGCCTGTAGGTCCTATATGGCCGTGGGTTGCATCTGGCAGGTATCAGAGCCACCCACAAGCCGTATATACGGGGCCCAGCTGTGCTCAGATCGACATGTATCGACTCAAGAACATCTCCTGTGGGTCATATATGGCCGTGGGTTGCATCTGGCTGGTATCAGAGCAACCAACATGCCGTATATACGGGGCCCAGCTGTGCTCAGATCGACATATATCGACTCAAGAACCTCGCCTGTTGGTCCTATATGGCCGTGGGTTACAGCTGGCTGGTATCAAAGCTACCCCCATGCTTTATATACGTGGCCCAGCTGTGCTCAGATCGATATATATATCGACTCAAGAACATCGCCTGTAGGTCCTATATGGCCGTGGATTGCATCTGGCTGGTATCAGAGCCACCCACATGCTGCATATACAGGGCATAGCGGAGCTCAGATCGACATATATCGACTCAAGAACATCGCCTGTAGGTCCTATATGGGCATAGGTTGCACCTGGCTAGTGTCGGCGCTGCCCCAATAATGCATATATGGTGCATAGCGGTGCTCAGATCGACATATATCGACTCAAGAACATCGCTTGTAGGTCCTATATGGCCGTAGGTTGCATCTGGCTGATATCAGAACCACCCACATGCCGTATATACGGGGCCCAGCTGTGCTCAGATCGACATATATCGACTCAAGAACATTGCCTGTAGGTCCTATATGGCCGTGGGTTGCATCTGGCAGGTATCAGAGCCACCCACAAGCCGTATATACGGGGCCCAGCTGTGCTCAGATCGACATATATCGACTCAAGAACATCGCCTGTAGGTTCTATATGGCCGTGGCTTGCATCTGGATAGTATCAGAGCTACACACATGCCGTATATACGGGGCCCAGCTATGCTCAGATCGACATATATCGACTCAAGAACGTCGCCTGTAGGTCCTATATGGCCGTGGGTTGCATCTGGCTGGTATCAGAGCTACACCCATGCTGTATATACGGCGCCCAGCTGTGCTCAGATCGACATATATCGACTCAAGAACATCGCCTGTAGGTCCTATATGGCCGTGGGTTACATCTGGCTAGTATCAGAGCTACCCCCATGCTGTATATACGGCGCCCAGCTGTGCTCAGATCGACATATATCGACTCAAGAACATCGCCTGTAGGTCCTACCTGGCCGTGGTTTGCATCTGGCTGGTATCAGAGCCACCCACATGCCGTATATACGGGGCCCTGCTGTGCTCAGATCGACAAATATCGACTCAAGAACATCGCCTGTAGGTACTATATGGCCGTGGGTTACATCTGGCTGGTACCAGAGCTACCCCCATGCTGTATATACGGCGCCCAGCTGTGCTCAGATCGACATATATCGACCCAAGAACATCGACTGTAGGTCCTATATGGCCATGGGTTGCATCTGGCTGGTATCAGAGCTTCCCACATGCTGTATATACGGCGCCCAGCTGTACTCAGATCGACATATATCGACTCAAGAACATCGCCTGTAGGTCCTATATGGCCGTGGTTTGCATCTGGCTGGTATCAGAGCTACCCCCATGCTGTATATACGGCGCCCAGCTGTGCTCAGATCGACATATATCGACTCAAGAATATCGCCTGTAGGTCCTACCTGGCCGTGGTTTGCATCTGGCTGGTATCAGAGCCACCCACATGCCGTATATACGGGGCCCTGCTGTGCTCAGATCGACAAATATCGACTCAAGAACATCGCCTGTAGGTACTATATGGCCCTGGGTTGCATCTGGCTGGTACCAGAGCTACCCCCATGCTGTAGATACGTTGCCCAGCTGTGCTCAGATCGACATATAATGACTCAAGAACATCGCCTGTAGGTCCTATATGGCCGTGGGTTGCATCTGGCTGGTATCAGAGCTACCCCCATGCCGTATATACGGGGCCCAGCTGTGCTCAGATCGACATATATCGACTCAAGAACATTGCCTGTAGGTCCTATATGGCTGTGGGTTGCATCTGGCTGGTATCAGAGCCACCCACATGCCGGATATACGGGGCCCGGCTGTACTCAGATCGACATATATCGACTCAAGAACATCGCCTGTAGGTCCTATATGGCCTTGGGTTGCATCTGGCTGGTATCAGAGCTACCCCCATGGTGTATATACGTCGCCCAGCTGTGCTCAGATCGACATGTATCGACTCAAGAACATTGCCTGTAGGTCCTATATAGCCGTGGGTTGCATCTGGCTGGTATCAGAGCCACCCACATGCCGTATATACGGGGCCCAGCTGTGCTCACATCGACATATATCGACTCAAGAACATTGCCTGTAGGTCCTATATGGTCATAGGTTGCACCTGGCTAGTGTCGGAGCTGCCCCAATGCTGCATATACGGTGAATAGCGGTGATCAGATCGACATATGTCGACTCAAGAACAGCGCATGTAGGTCCTATATGGCCGTGGGTTGCTTCTGGCTGATATCAGAGCCACCCACATGCTGCATATACAGGGCATAGCGGAGCTCAGATCGACATATATCGACTCAAGAACATCGCCTGTAGGTCCTATATGGCCGTGGATTGCATCTGGCTGGTATCAGAGCCACCCACATGCTGCATATACAGGGCATAGCGGAGCTCAGTTCGACATATATCGACTCAAGAACATCGCCTGTAGGTCCTATATGGGCATAGGTTGCACCTGGCTAGTGTCGGAGCTGCCCCAATAATGCATATATGGTGCATAGCGGTGCTCAGATCGACATATATCGACTCAAGAACATCGCTTGTAGGTCCTATATGGCCGTAGGTTGCATCTGGCTGATATCAGAACCACCCACATGCCGTATATACGGGGCCCAGCTGTGCTCAGATCGACATATATCGACTCAAGAACATTGCCTGTAGGTCCTATATGGCCGTGGGTTGCATCTGGCAGGTATCAGAGCCACCCACAAGCCGTATATACGGGGCCCAGCTGTGCTCAGATCGACATATATCGACTCAAGAACATCGCCTGTAGGTTCTATATGGCCGTGGCTTGCATCTGGCTAGTATCAGAGCTACACACATGCCGTATATACGGGGCCCAGCTATGCTCAGATCGACATATATCGACTCAAGAACGTCGCCTGTAGGTCCTATATGGCCGTGGGTTGCATCTGGCTGGTATCAGAGCTACACCCATGCTGTATATACGGCGCCCAGCTGTGCTCAGATCGACATATATCGACTCAAGAACATCGCCTGTAGGTCCTATATGGCCGTGGGTTACATCTGGCTAGTATCAGAGCTACCCCCATGCTGTATATACGGCGCCCAGCTGTGCTCAGATCGACATATATCGACTCAAGAACATCGCCTGTAGGTCCTACCTGGCCGTGGTTTGCATCTGGCTGGTATCAGAGCCACCCACATGCCGTATATACGGGGCCCTGCTGTGCTCAGATCGACAAATATCGACTCAAGAACATCGCCTGTAGGTACTATATGGCCGTGGGTTGCATCTGGCTGGTACCAGAGCTACCCCCATGCTGTATATACGGCGCCCAGCTGTGCTCAGATGGACATATATCGACCCAAGAACATCGACTGTAGGTCCTATATGGCCATGGGTTGCATCTGGCTGGTATCAGAGCTTCCCACATGCTGTATATACGGCGCCCAGCTGTACTCAGATCGACATATATCGACTCAAGAACATCGCCTGTAGGTCCTATATGGCCGTGGTTTGCATCTGGCTGGTATCAGAGCCACCCACATGCTGCATATACAGGGCATAGCGGAGCTCAGATCGACATATATCGACTCAAGAACATCGCCTGTAGGTCCTATATGGGCATAGGTTGCACCTGGCTAGTGTCGGAGCTGCCCCAATAATGCATATATGGTGCATAGCGGTGCTCAGATCGACATATATCGACTCAAGAACATCGCTTGTAGGTCCTATATGGCCGTAGGTTGCATCTGGCTGATATCAGAACCACCCACATGCCGTATATACGGGGCCCAGCTGTGCTCAGATCGACATATATCGACTCAAGAACATTGCCTGTAGGTCCTATATGGCCGTGGGTTGCATCTGGCAGGTATCAGAGCCACCCACAAGCCGTATATACGGGGCCCAGCTGTGCTCAGATCGACATATATCGACTCAAGAACATCGCCTGTAGGTTCTATATGGCCGTGGCTTGCATCTGGCTAGTATCAGAGCTACACACATGCCGTATATACGGGGCCCAGCTATGCTCAGATCGACATATATCGACTCAAGAACGTCGCCTGTAGGTCCTATATGGCCGTGGGTTGCATCTGGCTGGTATCAGAGCTACACCCATGCTGTATATACGGCGCCCAGCTGTGCTCAGATCGACATATATCGACTCAAGAACATCGCCTGTAGGTCGTATATGGCCGTGGGTTACATCTGGCTAGTATCAGAGCTACCCCCATGCTGTATATACGGCGCCCAGCTGTGCTCAGATCGACATATATCGACTCAAGAACATCGCCTGTAGGTCCTACCTGGCCGTGGTTTGCATCTGGCTGGTATCAGAGCCACCCACATGCCGTATATACGGGGCCCTGCTGTGCTCAGATCGACAAATATCGACTCAAGAACATCGCCTGTAGGTACTATATGGCCGTGGGTTGCATCTGGCTGGTACCAGAGCTACCCCCATGCTGTATATACGGCGCCCAGCTGTGCTCAGATCGACATATATCGACCCAAGAACATCGACTGTAGGTCCTATATGGCCATGGGTTGCATCTGGCTGGTATCAGAGCTTCCCACATGCTGTATATACGGCGCCCAGCTGTACTCAGATCGACATATATCTACTCAAGAACATCGCCTGTAGGTCCTATATGGCCGTGGTTTGCATCTGGCTGGTATCAGAGCTACCCCCATGCTGTATATACGGCGCCCAGCTGTGCTCAGATCGACATATATCGACTCAAGAATATCGCCTGTAGGTCCTACCTGGCCGTGGTTTGCATCTGGCTGGTATCAGAGCCACCCACATGCCGTATATACGGGGCCCTGCTGTGCTCAGATCGACAAATATCGACTCAAGAACATCGCCTGTAGGTACTATATGGCCCTGGGTTGCATCTGGCTGGTACCAGAGCTACCCCCATGCTGTAGATACGTCGCCCAGCTGTGCTCAGATCGACATATAATGACTCAAGAACATCGCCTGTAGGTCCTATATGGCCGTGGGTTGCATCTGGCTGGTATCAGAGCTACCCCCATGCCGTATATACGGGGCCCAGCTGTGCTCAGATCGACATATATCGACTCAAGAACATTGCCTGTAGGTCCTATATGGCTGTGGGTTGCATCTGGCTGGTATCAGAGCCACCCACATGCCGGATATACGGGGCCCGGCTGTACTCAGATCGACATATATCGACTCAAGAACATCGCCTGTAGGTCCTATCTGGCCTTGGGTTGCATCTGGCTGGTATCAGAGCTACCCCCATGGTGTATATACGTCGCCCAGCTGTGCTCAGATCGACATGTATCGACTCAAGAACATTGCCTGTAGGTCCTATATAGCCATGGGTTGCATCTGGCTGGTATCAGAGCTACCCCCATGCTGTATATATGGGGCCCAGCTGTCCTCAGATCGACATATATCGACTCAAGAACATCGCCTGTGAGTCTTATATGGCCGTGGGTTGCAGCTGGCTGGTATCAGAGCCACCCACATGCTGCATATTCAGGACATAGCGGAGCTCAGATCGACATATATCGACTCAGGAACATCGCCTGTAGGTCCTATATGGCCGTGGGTTGCATCTGGCTGGTATCAGAGCCACCCACATGCCGTATATACGGGGCCCAGCTGTGCTCAGATCGACATATATCGACTCAAGAACATCGCCTGTAGGTCCTATATGGCCGTGGGTTGAATCTGGCTGGTTTCAAAGCTACCCCCATGCTGTATATACGGGGCCCAGCTGTGCTCAGATCGACATATATCGACTCAAGAACATCGCCTGTAGGTCGTATATGTCCATGGGTTGCATCTGGCTGGTATCAGAGCCACCCACACGCTGCATATACAGGGCATAGCGGAGCTCAGATCGACTTATATCGACACAAGAACATCGCCTGTAGGTCCTATATGGGCATAGGTTGCACCTGGCTGGTGTCGGAGCTGCCCCAATGCTGCATGTACGGTGCATAGGGGTGCTCAGATCGACATATATCGACTCAAGAACATTGCCTGTAGGTCCAATATGGCCGTGGGTTGCATCTGGCTGATATCAAAGCCACCCACATGCTGCATATACAGGGCATTGCGGAGCTCAGATCGACATATATCGACTCAAGAACATCGCCTGTGGGTCCTATATGGGCATAGGTTGCATCTGGCTGGTGTCGGAGCTGCCCCAATGCTGCATATATGGTGCATAGCGGTGATCAGATCGACATATATCGACTCAAGAACATCGCATGTAGATCCTATATGGCCGCGGGTTGTATCTGGCTGATATCAGAACCACCCACATGTCGTATATACAGGGCCCAGCTGTGCTCAGATCGACATATATCGACTCAATAACAGCGCCTGTAGGTCCTATATGGCCGTGGGTTGCATCTGGCTGGTATCAGAGCCACCCACATCCCGTATATACGGGGCCCAGCTGTGCTCAGATCGACATATATCGACTCAAGAACATCGCCTTTAGGTCCTATATGGCCGTAGGTTGCATCTGGCTGGTATAAGAGCTAACCCCATGGTGTATATACGGCGCCCAGCTGTGTTCAGATCGACATATATCGACTCAAGAACATTGCCCGTAGGTCCTATATGGCCGTGGGTTGCATCTGGCTGGTATCAGAGCCACACACATGCCGGATATACGGGGCCCGGCTGTGCTCAGATCGACATATATCGACTCAAGAACATCGCCTGTAGGTCCTATATGACCGTGGGTTGCAGCTGGCTGGTATCAGAGCTTCCCCCATGCTGTATATACGTGGCCCAGCTGTGCTCAGATCGACATATATCGACTCAACAACATCGCCTGTAGGTCCTATATGGCCGTGGGTTGCATCTGGCTGGTATCAGAGCTACCCCCATGCTGTATATACGGCGCCCAGCTGTGCTCAGATCGACATATATCGACTCAAGAACATCGCATGTAGGTTCTATATGGCCGTGGTTTGCATATGGCTGGTATCAGAGCCACCCACATGCCGTATATACGGGGCCTTGCTGTGCTCAGATCGACAAATATCGACTCAAGAACATCGCCTGTAGGTACTATATGGCCGTGGGTTGCATCTGGCTGGTACCAGAGCTACCCCCATACTGTATATATGGCGCCCAGCTGTGCTCAGTCGACATATATCGACTCAAGAACATCGCCTGTAGGTCCTATATGGCCGTGGGTTGCATCTGGCTGGTATCAGAGCTACCCCCATGCCGTATATACGGGGCCCAGCTGTGCTCAGATCGACATATATCGACTCAAGAAAATTGACTGTAGGTCCTATATGGCTGTGGGTTGCATCTGGCTGGTATCAGAGCCACCCACATGCCGGATATACGGGGCCCGGCTGTGCTCAGATCGACATATATCGACTCAAGAACATCGCCTGTAGGTCCTATATGGCCTTGGGTTGCATCTGGCTGGTATCAGAGCTACCCCCATGGTGTATATACGTCGCCCAGCTGTGCTCAGATCGACATATATCGACTCAAGAACATTGCCTGTAGGTCCTATATAGCCATGGGTTGCATCTGGCTGGTATGAGAGCTACCCCCATGCTGTATATATGGGGCCCAGCTGTCCTCAGATCGACATATATCGACTGAAGAACATCGCCTGTGGGTCTTATATGGCCGTGGGTTGCAGCTGGCTGGTATCAGAGCCACCCACATGCTGCATATTCAGGACATAGCGGAGCTCAGATCGACATATATCGACTCAAGAACATCGCCTGTAGGTCCTATATGGTCGTGGGTTGAATCTGGCTGGTATCAAAGCTACCCCCATGCTGTATATACGGGGCCCAGCTGTGCTCAGATCGACATATATCGACTCAAAAACATCGCCTGTAGGTCCTATATGGCCGTGGGTTGCATCTGGCTGGTATCAGAGCCACCCACACGCTGCATATACAGGGAATAGCGGAGCTCAGATCGACTTATATCGACTCAAGAACATCGCCTGTAGGTCCTATATGGGCATAGGTTGCACCTGGCTGGTGTCGGAGCTGCCCCAATGCTGCATGTACGGTGCATAGCGGTGATCAGGTCGACATATATCGACTCAAGAACATCGCCTGTAGGTCCTATATAGCCGTGGGTTGCATCTGGCTGGTATCATAGCTACTCCCATGCTGTATATACGGCGCCCAGCTGTGCTCAGATCGACATATATCGACTCAAGAACATCGTCTGTAGGTCCTATATGGCCGTGGGTTGCATCTGTCTGGTATCAGAGCTACCACCATGCTGTATATACGGCGCCAAGCTATACTCAGATCCACATATATCGACTCAAGAACATCGCCTGTAGGTCATATATGGCCGTGGTTTGCATCTGGCTGGTATCAGAGCCACACACATGCCGTATATACAGGCTCAGCTGAGCTCAGATCGACATATAATGACTCAAGAACATCGCCTGTAGGTCCTATATGGCCGTGGGTTGCATCTGGCTGGTATCAGAGCTACCCCCATGCTGTATATACGGCGCCCAGCTGTACTCAGATCGACATATATCGACTCAAGAACATCGCCTGTAAGTCCTATATGGCTGTGGTTTGCATCTGGCTGGTATCAGAGCTACCCCCATGCCGTATATACGGGGCCCAGCTGTGCTCACATCGACATATATCGACTCAAGAACATTGCCTGTAGGTCCTATATGGCCGTGGGTTGCATCTGGCTGATATCAGAGCCACCCACATGCTGCATATACAGGGTATAGCGGAGCTCAGATCGACATATATCGACTCAAGAAGATCGTCTGTAGGTCCTATATGGGCATAGGTTGCACCTGGCTAGTGTCGGAGCTACCCACCCACATGCCGTATGTACGGGGCCCAGCTGTGCTCAGTTTTATATATATATATATATATATATATATATATATATATATATATATATATATATCGACTCAAGAACATCGCCTGTAGGTCCTATATGGCCGTGGGTTGCATCTGGCTGGTATCAAAACTACCCCCATGCTGTATATACGTGGCCCAGCTGTGCTCAGATCGACATATATCGACTCAACAACATCGCCTGTAGGTCCTATATGGCCGTGGGTTGCATCTGGCTGGTATCAGAGCTACCCCCATGCTGTATATACGGCGCCCAGCTGTGCTCAAAACGACATATATCGACTCAAGAACATCGCATGTAGGTTCTATATGGCCGTGGTTTGCATCTGGCTGGTATCAGAGCCACCCACATGCCGTATATACGGGGACTTGCTGTGCTCAGACGACTAATATTGACTCAAGAACATCGCCTGTAGGTCCTATATGGCCGTGGGTTGCATCTGGCTGGTATCAGAGCTACTCCCATGCTGTATATACGGCGCCCAGCTGTGCTCAGATCGACATATATCGACTCAAGAACATCGTCTGTAGGTCCTATATGGCCGTGGGTTGCATCTGGAAGGTATCAGAGCTACCCCCAATGCCATATATACGGGGCCCAGCTGTGCACAGATCGACATATATCGACTCAAGAACATTGCCTGTATGTCCTATATAGCCGTGGGTTGCATCTGGCTGGTATCAGAGCCACCCACATGCCGTATATACGGGGCCCAGCTGTGCTTAGATCGACATATAATGACTCAAGAACATCGCCTGTAGGTCCTATATGGCCGTGGGTTGCATCTGGCTGGTATCAGAGCTACCCCCATGCTGTATATACGGCGCCGAGCTGTACTCAGATCGACATATATCGACTCAAGAACATTGCCTGTAAGTCCTATATGACTGTGGTTTGCATCTGGCTGGTATCGGAGCTACCCCCATGCCGTATATACGGGGCCCAGCTGTGCTCAGATCGACATATATCGACTCAAGAACATCGCCTGTAGGTCCTATATGGGCATAGGTTGCACCTGGCTAGTGTCGGAGCTGCCCCAATGCTGCATATACGGTGAATAGCGGTGATCAGATCGACATATATCGACTCAAGAACATCACATGTAGGTCCTATATCGCCGTGGGTTGCATCTGGCTGATATCAGAGCCACCCACATGCAGTATATACGGGGCCCAGCTGTGCTCAGATCGACATATATCGACTCAAGAACATCGCCTGTAGGTCCTATATGGCCGTGGGTTGCATCTGGCTGGTATCAGAGCTACTCCCATGCTGTATATACGGCGCCCATCTGTGCTCAGATCGACATATATCGCCTCAAGAACATCGCCTGTAGGTCCTATATGGCCGTGGGTTGCATCTGGCTGGTTTCAGAGCTACCCCCATGCTGTATATACGGGGCCCAGCTGTGCTCAGATCGACATATATCGACTAAAGAACATCGCCTGTAGGTCCTTAATGGCCGTGGGTTGCAGCTGGCTGGTATCACAGCTACCCCCATGCTTTATATACGTGGCCCAGCTGTGCTCAGATCGACATATATCGACTCAAGAACATCGCCTGTAGGTCCTATATGGCCGTGGGTTGCATCTGGCTGGTATCAGAGCCGGGTGGCTCTGATACCAGCCAGATGCACGGCATATACACGGCATAGCGGAGCTCAGATCGACATATATCGACTCAAGAACATCGCCTGTAGGTCCTATATGGGCATAGGTTGCACCTGGCTGGTGTCGGAGCTGCCCCAATGCTGCATATACGGTGCATATCGGTGCTCAGATCGACATATATCGACTCAAGAACATCGCCTGTAGGTCCTTTATGGCCGTAGGTTGCATCTGGCTGATATCAGAACCACCCACATGCCGTATATACGGGGCCCAGCTATGCTCAGATCGACATATATCGACTCAAGAACGTCGCCTGTAGGTCCTATATGGCCGTGGGTTGCATCTGGTTGGTATCAGAGCTACACCCATGCTGTATATACGGCGCCCAGCTGTGCTCAGATCGACATATATCGACTCAAGAACATCGCCTGTAGGTCCTATATGGCCGTGGGTTACATCTGGCTGGTATCAGAGCTACCCCCATGCTGTATATACGGCGCCCAGCTGTGCTCAGATCGACATATATCGACTCAAGAACATCGCCTGTAGGTCCTACCTGGCCGTGGTTTGCATCTGGCTGGTATCAGAGCCACCCACATGCCGTATATACGGGGCCCTGCTGTGCTCAGATCGACAAATATCGACTCAAGAACATCGCCTGTAGGTACTATATGGCCGTGGGTTGCATCTGGCTGGTACCAGAGCTACCCCCATGCTGTATATACGGCGCCCAGCTGTGCTCAGTCGACATATATCGACTCAAGAACATCGCCTGTAGGTCCTATATGGCCGTGGGTTGCATCTGGCTGGTATCAAAGCTACCCCCATGCCGTATATACGGGGCCCAGCTGTGCTCAGATCGACATATATCGACTCAAGAAAATTGCCTGTAGGTCCTATATGGCTGTGGGTTGCATCTGGATGGTATCAGAGCCACCCACATGCCGGATATACGGGGCCCGGCTGTGCTCAGATCGACATATATCGACTCAAGAACATCGCCTGTAGGTCCTATATGGCCTTGGGTTGCATCTGGCTGGTATCAGAGCTACCCCCATGGTGTATATACGTCGCCCAGCTGTGCTCAGATCGACATATATCGACTCAAGAACATTGCCTGTAGGTCCTATATAGCCATGGGTTGCATCTGGCTGGTATGAGAGCTACCCCCATGCTGTATATATGGGGCCCAGCTGTCCTCAGATCGACATATATCGACTGAAGAACATCGCCTGTGGGTCTTATATGGCCGTGGGTTGCAGCTGGCTGGTATCAGAGCCACCCACATGCTGCATATTCAGGACATAGCGGAGCTCAGATCGACATATATCGACTCAAGAACATCGCCTGTAGGTCCTATATGGCCGTGGGTTGCATCTGGCTGGTATCAGAGCCACCCACACGCTGCATATACAGGGCATAGCGGAGCTCAGATCGACTTATATCGACTCAAGAACATCGCCTGTAGGTCCTATATGGGCATAGGTTGCACCTGGCTGGTGTCGGAGCTTCCCCAATGCTGCATGTACGGAGCATAGCGGTGCTCAGATCGACATATATCGACTCAAGAACATTGCCTGTAGGTCCAATATGGCCGTGGGTTGCATCTGGCTGATATCAAAGCCACCCACATGCTGCATATACAGGGCATAGCGGAGCTCAGATCGACATATATCGACTCAAGAACATCGCCTGTGGGTCCTATATGGGCATAGGTTGCATCTGGCTGGTGTCGGAGCTGCCCCAATGCTGCATATATGGTGCATAGCGGTGATCAGGTCGACATATATCGACTCAAGAACATCGCCTGTAGGTCCTATATAGCCGTGGGTTGCATCTGGCTGGTATCATAGCTACTCCCATGCTGTATATACGGCGCCCAGCTGTGCTCAGATCGACATATATCGACTCAAGAACATCGTCTGTAGGTCCTATATGGCCGTGGGTTGCATCTGTCTGGTATCAGAGCTACCACCATGCTGTATATACGGCGCCAAGCTGTACTCAGATCCACATATATCGACTCAAGAGCATCGCCTGTAGGTCATATATGGCCGTGGTTTGCATCTGGCTGGTATCAGAGCCACCCACATGCCGTATATACAAGCCCAGCTGTGCTCAGATCGACATATAATGACTCAAGAACATCGCCTGTAGGTCCTATATGGCCGTGGGTTGCATCTGGAAGGTATCAGAGCTACCCCCATGCCGTATATACGAGGCCCAGCTGTGCTCAGATCGACATATATCGACTCAAGAACATTGCCTGTAGGTCCTATATAGCCGTGGGTTGCATCTGGCTGGTATCAGAGCCACCCACATGCCGTATATACGGGGCCCAGCTGTGCTTAGATCGACATATAATGACTCAAGAACATCGCCTGTAGGTCCTATATGGCCGTGGGTTGCATCTGGCTGGTATCAGAGCTACCCCCATGCTGTATATACGGCGCCCAGCTGTGCTCAGATCGACATATATCGACTCAAGAACATCGTCTGTAGGTCCTATATGGCCGTGGGTTGCATCTGGCTGGTATCAGAGCTACCACCATGCTGTATATACGGCGCCCAGCTGTACTCAGATCCACATATATCGACTCAAGAACATCGCCTGTAGGTCATATATGGTCGTGGTTTGCATCTGGCTGGTATCAGAGCCACCCACATGCCGTATATACAGGCCCAGCTGTGCTCAGATCGACATATAATGACTCAAGAACATCGCCTGTGGGTCTTATATGGCCGTGGGTTGCAGCTGGCTGGTATCAGAGCCACCCACATGCTGCATATACAGGGCATAGCGGAGCTTAGATCGACATATATCGAACAGCCACATGCCGTATATACGGGGCCCAGCTGTGCTCAGATCGACATATATCGACTCAAGAACATCGCCTGTAGGTCCTATATGGCCGTGGGTTGCAACTGGCTGGTATCAGAGCTACTCCCATGCTATATATACGGCGCCTATCTGTGCTCAGATCGACATATATCGCCTCAAGAACATCGCCTGTAGGTCCTATATGGCCGTGGGTTGCATCTGGCTGGTATCAGAGCTACACCCATGCTGTATATACGGGGCCCAGCTGTGCTCAGATCGACATATATCGACTCAAGAACCTCGCCTGTAGGTCCTATATGGCCGTGGGTTGCAGCTGGCTGGTATCACAGCTACCCCCATGCTTTATATACGTGGCCCAGCTGTGCTCAGATCGATATATATATATATATATATATATATATATATATATATATCGACTCAAGAACATCGCCTGTAGGTCCTATATGGCCGTGGATTGCATCTGGCTGGTATCAGAGCCACCCACATGCCGTATATACGGGGCCCAGCTGTGCTCAGATCGACATATATCGACTCAAGAACATTGCCTGTAGGTCCTATATGGCCGTGGGTTGCATCTGGCAGGTATCAGAGCCACCCACAAGCCGTATATACGTGGCCCAGCTGTGCTCAGATCGACATATATCGACTCAACAACATCGCCTGTAGGTCCTATATGGGCATAGGTTGCACCTGGCTGGTGTCGGAGCTGCCCCAATGCTGCATATACGGTGCATAGCGGTGCTCAGATCGACATATATCGACTCAAGAACATCGCCTGTAGGTCCTATATGGCCGTAAGTTGCATCTGGCTGATATCAGAACCACCCACATGCCGTATATACGGGGCCCAGCTGTGCTCAGATCGACATATATCGACTCAAGAACATTGCCTGTAGGTCCTATATGGCCGTGGGTTGCATCTGGCAGGTATCAGAGCCACCCACAAGCCGTATATACGTGGCCCAGCTGTGCTCAGATCGACATATATCGACTCAACAACATCGCCTGTAGGTCCTATATAGCCGTGGGTTGCATCTGGCTGGTATCAGAGCCACCCACATGCCGTATATACGGGGCCCAGCTGTGCTCACATCGACATATATCGACTCAAGAACATTGCCTGTAGGTCCTATATGGCCGTGGGTTGCATCTGGCAGGTATCAGAGCCACCCACAAGCCGTATATACGGGGCCCAGCTGTGCTCAGATCGACATATATCGACTCAAGAACCTCGCCTGTAGGTCCTATATGGGCATAGGTTGCACATGGCTGGTGTCGGAGCTGCCCCAATGCTGCATATATGGTGCATAGCGGTGCTCAGATCGACATATATCGACTCAAGAACATCGCTTGTAGGTCCTATATGGCCGTAGGTTGAATCTGGCTGATATCAGAACCACCCACATGCCGTATATACGCGGCCCAGCTGTGCTCAGATCGACATATATCGACTCAAGAACATTGCCTGTAGGTCCTATATGGCCGTGGGTTGCATCTGGCAGGTATCAGAGCCACCCACAAGCCGTATATACGGGGCCCAGCTGTGCTCAGATCGACATATATCGACT
Source organism: Lordithon lunulatus (assembly GCA_963942505.1). NCBI lineage: Eukaryota > Metazoa > Arthropoda > Insecta > Coleoptera > Staphylinidae > Lordithon > Lordithon lunulatus. The sequence continues at coordinate 35,517,723 of OZ012670.1, read as the reverse complement.
CAAGAACATCGCCTGTAGGTCCTATATGGCCGTGGGTTGCATCTGGCTAGTATCAGAGCTACCCACATGCCGTATATACGGGGCCCAGCTAAGCTCAGATCGACATATATCGACTCAAGAACGTCGCCTGTAGGTCCTATATGGCCGTGGGTTGCATCTGGCTGGTATCAGAGCTACACCCATGCTGTATATACGGCGCCCAGCTGTGCTCAGATCGACATATATCGACTCAAGAACATCGCCTGTAGGTCCTATATGGCCGTGGGTTACATCTGGCTGGTATCAGAGCTACCCCCATGCTGTATATACGGCGCCCAGCTGTGCTCAGATCGACATATATCGACTCAAGAACATCGCCTGTAGGTCCTACCTGGCCGTGGTTTGCATCTGGCTGGTATCAGAGCCATCCACATGCCGTATATACGGGGCCCTGCTGTGCTCAGATCGACAAATATCGACTCAAGAACATCGCCTGTAGGTACTATATGGCCGTGGGTTGCATCTGGCTGGTACCAGAGCTACCCCCATGCTGTATATACGGCGCCCAGCTGTGCTCAGTCGACATATATCGACTCAAGAACATCGCCTGTAGGTCCTATATGGCCGTGGGTTGCATCTGGCTGGTATCAGAGCTACCCCCATGCCGTATATACGGGGCCCAGCTGTGCTCAGATCGACATATATCGACTCAAGAAAATTGCCTGTAGGTCCTATATGGCTGTGGGTTGCATCTGGCTGGTATCAGAGCCACCCACATGCCGGATATACGGGGCCCGGCTGTGCTCAGATCGACATATATCGACTCAAGAACATCGCCTGTAGGTCCTATATGGCCGTGGGTTGCATCTGGCTGGTATCAGAGCTATCCCCATGCTGTATATACGGGGACCAGCTGTGCTCAGATTGACATATATCGACTCAAGAACATCGCCTGTAGGTCCTATATAGCCGTGGGTTGCAGCTGGCTGGTATCACAGCTACCCCATTCTGTATATACGTGGGTCAGCTGTGCTCAGATCGAGATATATCGACTCAAGAACATCGCCTGTAGGTCCTATATGGCCGTGGATTGCATCTGGCTGGTATCAAAGCCACCCACATGCTGCATATACAGGGCATAGCGGAGCTCAGATCGACATATATTGACTCAAGAACATCGCCTGTAGGTCCTATATGGGCATAGGTTGCACCTGGCTGGTGTCGGAGCTGCCCCAATGCTGCATATACGGTGCATAGCGGTGCTCAGATCGACATATATCGACTCAAGAACATCGCCTGTAGGTCCTATATGGCCGTAAGTTGCATCTGGCTGATATCAGAACCACCCACATGCCGTATATAAGGGGCCCAGCTGTGCTCAGATCGACATATATCGACTCAAGAACATTGCCTGTAGGTCCTATATGGCGGTGGGTTGCATCTGGCTGATATCAGAGCCACCCACATGCTGCATATACAGGGCATAGCGGAGCTCAGATCGACATATATCGACTCAAGAACATCGCCTGTAGGTCCTATATGGTCATAGGTTGCACCTGGATAGTGTCGGAGCTGCCCCAATGCTGCATATACGGTGAATAGCGGTGATCAGATCGACATATGTCGACTCAAGAACATCGCATGTAGGTCCTATATGGCCGTGGGTTGCATCTGGCTGATATCAGAGCCACCCACATGCCGTATATACGGGGCCCAGCTGTGCTCAGATCGACATATATCGACTCAAGAACATCTCCTGTGGGTCCTATATGGCCGTGGGTTGCATCTGGCTGGTATCAGAGCAACCCACATGCTGTATATACGGGGCCCAGCTGTGCTCAGATCGACATATATCGACTCAAGAACCTCGCCTGTAGGTCCTATATGGGCATAGGTTGCACATGGCTGGTGTCGGAGCTGCCCCAATGCTGCATATATGGTGCATAGCGGTGCTCAGATCGACATATATCGACTCAAGAACATCGCTTGTAGGTCCTATATGGCCGTAGGTTGAATCTGGCTGATATCAGAACCACCCACATGCCGTATATACGCGGCCCAGCTGTGCTCAGATCGACATATATCGACTCAAGAACATTGCCTGTAGGTCCTATATGGCCGTGGGTTGCATCTGGCAGGTATCAGAGCCACCCACAAGCCGTATATACGGGGCCCAGCTGTGCTCAGATCGACATATATCGACTCAAGAACATCGCCTGTAGGTCCTATATGGCCGTGGGTTGCATCTGGCTAGTATCAGAGCTACCCACATGCCGTATATACGGGGCCCAGCTATGCTCAGATCGACATATATGGACTCAAGAACGTCGCCTGTAGGTCCTATATGGCCGTGGGTTGCATCTGGCTGGTATCAGAGCTACACCCATGCTGTATATACGGCGCCCAGCTGTGCTCAGATCGACATATATCGACTCAAGAACATCGCCTGTAGGTCCTATATGGCCGTGGGTTACATCTGGCTGGTATCAGAGCTACCCCCATGCTGTATATACGGCGCCCAGCTGTGCTCAGATCGACATATATCGACTCAAGAACATCGCCTGTAGGTCCTACCTGGCCGTGGTTTGCATCTGGCTGGTATCAGAGCCACCCACATGCCGTATATACGGGGCCCTGCTGTGCTCAGATCGACAAATATCGACTCAAGAACATCGCCTGTAGGTACTATATGGCCGTGGGTTGCATCTGGCTGGTACCAGAGCTACCCCCATGCTGTATATACGGCGCCCAGCTGTGCTCAGTCGACATATATCGACTCAAGAACATCGCCTGTAGGTCCTATATGGCCGTGGGTTGCATCTGGCTGGTATCAGAGCTACCCCCATGCCGTATATACGGGGCCCAGCTGTGCTCAGATCGACATATATCGACTCAAGAAAATTGCCTGTAGGTCCTATATGGCTGTGGGTTGCATCTGGCTGGTATCAGAGCCACCCACATGCCGGATATACGGGGCCCGGCTGTGCTCAGATCGACATATATCGACTCAAGAACATCGCCTGTAGGTCCTATATGGCCGTGGGTTGCATCTGGCTGGTATCAGAGCTATCCCCATGCTGTATATACGGGGACCAGCTGTGCTCAGATTGACATATATCGACTCAAGAACATCGCCTGTAGGTCCTATATAGCCGTGGGTTGCAGCTGGCTGGTATCACAGCTACCCCATGCTGTATATACGTGGGTCAGCTGTGCTCAGATCGAGATATATCGACTCAAGAACATCGCCTGTATGTCCTATAAGGCCGTGGGTTGCATCTGGCTGGTATCTGAGCTACCCCCATGCTGTATATACGGCTCCCAGCTGTGCTCAGATCGACATATATCCACTCAAGAACATCGCCTGTAGGTCCTATATGGCCGTGGGTTGCATCTGGCTGGTATCAGAGCTACCCCCATGCTGTAGATACGGGACCCAGCTGTGCTCAGATCGACATATATCGACTCAAGAACATAGCCTGTAGGTCCTATATAGCCGTGGGTTGCATCTGGCTGATATCAGAGCTACCCCCATGCTGTATATACGGCGCCCAGCTGTACTCAGATCGACATATATCCACTCAAGAACATCGCCTGTAGGTCCTATATGGCCGTGGGTGGTATCTGGCTGGTATCAGAGCTACTCCCATGCTGTATATACGGGGCCCAGCTGTGCTCAGATCGACATATATCGACTCAAGAACATCGCCTGTATGTCCTATATAGCCGTGGGTTGCAGCTGGCTGGTATCACAGCTACCCCCATGCAGTATATACGTGGCCCAGCTGTGCTCTGATCGACATATATCGACTCAAGAACATGTCCTGTAGGTCCTATAAGGCCGTGGGTTGCATCTGGCTGGTATCTGAGCTACCCCCATGCTGTATATACGGCTCCCAGCTGTGCTCAGATCGACATGTATCCACTCAAGAACATCGCCTGTAGGTCCTATATGGCCGTGGGTTGCATCTGGCTGGTATCAGAGCTACCCCCATGCTGTATATACGGGACCCAGCTGTGCTCAGATCGACATATATCGACTCAAGGACATCGCCTGTAGGTCCTATATAGCCGTGGGTTGCAGCTGGCTGGTATCACAGCTACCCCCATGCTGTATATACGTGGGCCAGCTGTGCTCAGATCGACATATATCGACTCAAGAACATCGCCTGTAGGTCCTATATGGCCGTGGGTTGCATCTGGCTGGTATCAGAGCTATCCCCATGCTGTATATACGGGGACCAGCTGTGCTCAGATTGACATATATCGACTCAAGAACATCGCCTGTAGGTCCTATATAGCCGTGGGTTGCAGCTGGCTGGTATCACAGCTACCCCATGCTGTATATACGTGGGTCAGCTGTGCTCAGATCGAGATATATCGACTCAAGAACATCGCCTGTAGGTCCTATAAGGCCGTGGGTTGCATCTGGCTGGTATCTGAGCTACCCCCATGCTGTATATACGGCTCCCAGCTGTGCTCAGATCGACATATATCCACTCAAGAACATCGCCTGTAGGTCCTATATGGCCGTGGGTTGCATCTGGCTGGTATCAGAGCTACCCCCATGCTGTATATACGGGACCCAGCTGTGCTCAGATCGACATATATCGACTCAAGAACATAGCCTGTAGGTCCTATATAGCCGTGGGTTGCAGCTGGCTGGTATCACAGCTACCCCCATGCTGTATATACGTGGGCCAGCTGTGCTCAGATCGACATATATCGACTCAAGAACATCGCCTGTAGGTCCTATATAGCCGTGGGTTGCATCTGGCTGGTATCAGAGCTATCCCCATGCTGTATATACGGGGCCCAGCTGTGCTCAGATCGACATATATCGACTCAAGAACATCGCCTGTAGGTCCTATATAGCCGTGGGTTGCAGCTGGCTGGTATCACGGCTACCCCATGCTGTATATACGTGGCCCAGCTGTGCTCAGATCGAGATATATCGACTCAAGAACATCGCCTGTAGGTCCTATATGGCCGTGGGTGGCATCTGGCTGGTATCAGAGCTACCCCCATGTTGTATATACGGCGCCCAGCTGTGCTCAGATCGACATATATCCACTCAAGAACATCGCCTGTAGGTCCTATATGGCCGTGGGTAGCATGTGGCTGGTATCAGAGCTACCCCCATGCTGTATATACGGGGCCCAGCTGTGCTCAGTTCGACATATATCGACTCAAGAACATCGCCTGTAGGTCCTATATAGCCGTAGGTTGCAGCTGGCTGGTATCACAGCTACCCCCATGCTGTATATACGTGCCCCAGCTGTGCTCAGATCGACATATATCGACTCAAGAACATCGCCTGTAGGTCCTATATGGCCGTGGGTTGCATCTGGCTGGTATCAGAGCTACCCCCATGCTGTATATACGCCGCCCAGCTGTGCTCAGATCGACATATATCCACTCAAGAACATCGCCTGTAGGTCCTATATGGCCGTGGGTTGCAGCTGGCTGGTATCACAGCTACCCCCATGCTGTATATACGTGGCCCAGCTGTGCTCAGATCGACATATATCGATTCAAGAACATCGCTTGTAGGTCCTATATGGCCGTGGGTTGCATCCGGCTGGTATCAGAGCTACCACCATGCTGTATATACGGCGCCCAGCTGTGCTCAGATCGACATATATCCACTCAAAAACATCGCCTGTAGGTCCTATATGGCCGTGGGTTGCATCTGGCTGGTATCAGAGCTACCCCAATGCTGTATATACGGGGCCCAGCTGTGCTCAGATCGACATATATCGACTCAAGAACATCGCCTGTAGGTCCTATATAGCCGTGGGTTGCAGCTGGCTGGTATCACAGCTACCCCCATGCTGTATATACGTGGCCCAGCTGTGCTCAGATCAACATATATCGACTCAAGAACATCTTCTGTAGGTCCTATATGGCCGTGGGTTGCATCTGGCTGGTATTAGATCTACCCCCATGCTGTATATACGGCGCCCAGCTGTGCTCAGATCGACATATATCTACTCAAGAACATCGCCTGTAGGTCCTATATGGCCGTGGGTTGCATCTGGCTGGTATCAGAGCTACCCCCATGCTGTATATACGTGGCCCAGCTGTGCTCAGATCGATATATATTGATTCAAGAACATCGCCTGTAGGTCCTATATAGCCGTGGGTTGCAGGTGGCTGGTATCATAGCTACCCCCATGCTGTATATACGTGGCCCAGTTGTGCTCAGATCGACATATATCCACTCAGGAACATCGCCTGTAGATCCTATATGGCCGTGAGTTGCATCTGGCTAGTATCAAAGCTACACCCATGCTGTATATACGGGGCCCAGCTGTGCTCAGATCGACATATATCGACTCAAGAACATCGCCTGTAGGTCCTATATAGCCGTGGGTTGCAGCTGGCTGGTATCACAGCTACTCCCATGCTGTAAATACGTGGCCCAGCTGTGCTCAGATCGACATATATCGACTCAAGAACATCGCCTGTAGGTCTTATATGGCCGTGGGTTGCATCTGGCTGATATCAGAGCTACCACCATGCTGTATATACGGCACCCAGCTGTACTCAGATCGACATATATCCACTCAAGAACATCGCCTGTAGGACCTATATGGCCGTGGGTTGTATCTGGCTGGTATCAGAGCTACTCCCATGCTGCATATACGGGGCCCAGCTGTGCTCAGATCGACATATATCGACTCAAGAACATCGCCTGTAGGTCCTATATAGCCGTGGGTTGCAGCTGGCTGGTATCACAGCTACCCCCATGCTGTATATACGTGGCCCAGCTGTGCTCAGATCGACATATATCGACTCAAGAACATCACCTGTAGGTCCTATAAGGCCGTAGGTTGCATCTGGCTGGTATCAGAGCTACCCCCATGCTATATATACGGCTCCCAGCTGTTCTCAGATCGACATATATCCACTCAAGAACATCGCCTGTAGGTCCTATATGGCCGTGGGTTGCATCTGGCTGGTATCAGAGCTACCCCCATGCTGTATATACGGGACCCAGCTGTGCTCAGATCGACATATATCCACTCAGGAACATCGCCTGTAGGTCCTATATGGTCGTGGGTTGCATCTGGCTGGTATCAGAGCTACCCCCATGCTGTTTATACGGGGCCCAGCTGTGCTCAGATCGACATATATCGACTCAAGAACATCGCCTGTAGGTCCTATATAGCCGTGGGTTGCAGCTGGCTGGTATCACAGCTACCCCCATGCTGTATATACGGCGCCCAGCTGTGCTCAGATCGACATATATTCACTCAGGAACATCGCCTGTAGATCCAATATGGCCGTGGGTTGCATCTGGATGGTATCAGAGCTACACCCATGCTGTATATACGGGGCCCAGCTGTGCTCAGATCTACATATATCGACTCAAGAACATCGCCTGTAGGTCCTATATAGCCGTGGGTTGCAGCTGGCTGGTATCACAGCTACTCCCATGCTGTAAATACGTGGCCCAGCTGTGCTCAGATCGACATATATCGACTCAAGAACATCGCCTGTAGGTCTTATATGGCCGTGGGTTGCATCTGGCTGATATCAGAGCTACCCCCCATGCTGTATATACGGCGCCCAGCTGTACTCAGATCGACATATATCCACTCAAGAACATCGCCTGTAGGTCCTAATTGGCCGTGGGTGGTATCTGGCTGGTATCAGAGCTACTCCCATGCTGTATATACGGGGCCCAGCTGTGCTCAGATCGACATATATCGACTCAAGAACATCGCCTGTATGTCCTATATAGCCGTGGGTTGCAGCTGGCTGGTATCACAGCTACCCCCATGCTGTATATACGTGGCCCAGCTGTGCTCAGATCGACATATATCGACTCAAGAACATGTCCTGTAGGTCCTATAAGGCCGTGGGTTGTATCTGGCTGGTATCTGAGCTACCCCCATGCTGTATATACGGCTCCCAGCTGTGCTCAGATCAACATATATGCACTCAAGAACATCGCCTGTAGGTCCTATATGGCCGTGGGTTGCATCTGGCTGGTATCAGAGCTACCCCCATGCTGTATATACGGGACCCAGCTGTGCTCAGATCGACATATATCGACTCAAGAACATCGCCTGTAGGTCCTATATAGCCGTGGGTTGCAGCTGGCTGGTATCACAGCTACCCCCATGCTGTATATACGTGGGCCAGCTGTGCTCAGATTGACATATATCGACTCAAGAACATCGCCTGTAGGTCCTATATGGCCGTGGGTTGCATCTGGCTGGTATCAGAGCTATCCCCATGCTGTATATACGGGGCCCAGCTGTGCTCAGATCGACATATATCGACTCAAGAACATCGCCTGTAGGTCCTATATAGCCGTGGGTTGCAGCTGGCTGGTATCACAGCTACCCCCATGCTGTATATACGTGGCCCAGCTGTGCTCAGATCGACATATATCGACTCAAGAACATCGCCTGTAGGTCCTATAAGGCCGTGGGTTGCATCTGTCTGGTATCAGAGCTACCCCCATGCTGTATATACGGCTCCCAGCTGTGCTCAGATCGACATATATCCACTCAAGAACATCGCCTGTAGGTCCTATATGGCCGTGGGTTGCATCTGGCTGGTATCAGAGCTACCCCCATGCTGTATATACGGGACCCAGCTGTGCTCAGATCGACATATATCCACTCAGGAGCATCGCCTGTAGGTCCTATATGGTCGTGGGTTGCATCTGGCTGGTATCAGAGCTACCCCCATGCTGTATATACGGGGCCCATCTGTGGTCAGATCGACATATATCGACTCAAGAACATCGCCTGTAGGTCCTCTATAGCCGTGGGTTGCAGCTGGCTGGTATCACAGCTACCCCCATGCTGTATATACGGCTCCCAGCTGTGCTCAGATCGACATATATCCACTCAAGAACATCGCCTGTAGGTCCTATATGGCCGTGGGTTGCATCTGGCTGGTATCAGAGCTACCCCCATGCTGTATATACGGGACCCAGCTGTGCTCAGATCGACATATATCCACTCAGGAACATCGCCTGTAGGTCCTATATGGTCGTGGGTTGCATCTGGCTGGTATCAGAGCTACCCCCATGCTGTTTATACGGGGCCCAGCTGTGCTCAGATCGACATATATCGACTCAAGAACATCGCCTGTAGGTCCTATATAGCCGTGGGTTGCAGCTGGCTGGTATCACAGCTACCCCCATGCTGTATATACGGCGCCCAGCTGTGCTCAGATCGACATATATTCACTCAGGAACATCGCCTGTAGATCCAATATGGCCGTGGGTTGCATCTGGATGGTATCAGAGCTACACCCATGCTGTATATACGGGGCCCAGCTGTGCTCAGATCGACATATATCGACTCAAGAACATCGCCTGTAGGTCCTATATAGCCGTGGGTTGCAGCTGGCTGGTATCACAGCTACTCCCATGCTGTAAATACGTGGCCCAGCTGTGCTCAGATCGACATATATCGACTCAAGAACATCGCCTGTAGGTCTTATATGGCCGTGGGTTGCATCTGGCTGATATCAGAGCTACCCCCCATGCTGTATATACGGCGCCCAGCTGTACTCAGATCGACATATATCCACTCAAGAACATCGCCTGTAGGTCCTAATTGGCCGTGGGTGGTATCTGGCTGGTATCAGAGCTACCCCCATGCTGTATATACGGCGCCCAGCTGTGCTCAGATCGACATATATTCACTCAGGAACATCGCCTGTAGATCCAATATGGCCGTGGGTTGCATCTGGATGGTATCAGAGCTACACCCATGCTGTATATACGGGGCCCAGCTGTGCTCAGATCGACATATATCGACTCAAGAACATCGCCTGTAGGTCCTATAAGGCCGTGGGTTGCATCTGGCTGGTATCAGAGCTACCCCCATGCTGTATATACGGCTCCCAGCTGTGCTCAGATCGACATATATCCACTCAAGAACATCGCCTGTAGGTCCTATATGGCCGTGGGTTGCATCTGGCTGGTATCAGAGCTACCCCCATGCTGTATATACGGGACCCAGCTGTGCTCAGATCGACATATATCCACTCAGGAGCATCGCCTGTAGGTCCTATATGGTCGTGGGTTGCATCTGGCTGGTATCAGAGCTACCCCCATGCTGTATATACGGGGCCCATCTGTGGTCAGATCGACATATATCGACTCAAGAACATCGCCTGTAGGTCCTCTATAGCCGTGGGTTGCAGCTGGCTGGTATCACAGCTACCCCCATGCTGTATATACGGCGCCCAGCTGTGCTCAGATCGACATATATCCACTCAGGAATATCGCCTGTAGATCCAATATGGCCGTGGGTTGCATCTGGATGGTATCAGAGCTACACCCATGCTGTATATACGGGCTCCAGCTGTGCTCAGATCGACATATATCGACTCAAGAACATCGCCTGTAGGTCCTATATAGCCGTGGGTTGCAGCTGGCTGGTATCACAGCTACTCCCATGCTGTAAATACGTGGCCCAGCTGTGCTCAGATCGACATATATCGACTCAAGAATATCGCCTGTAGGTCTTATATGGCCGTGGGTTGCATCTGGCTGATATCAGAGCTACCCCCATGCTGTATATACGGCGCCCAGCTGTACTCAGATCGACATATATCCACTCAAGAACATCGCCTGTAGGTCCTATATGGCCGTGGGTGGTATCTGGCTGGTATCAGAGCTACTCCCATGCTGTATATACGGGGCCCAGCTGTGCTCAGATCGACATATATCGACTCAAGAACATCGCCTGTATGTCCTATATAGCCGTGGGTTGCAGCTGGCTGGTATCACAGCTACCCCCATGCTGTATATACGTGGCCCATCTGTGCTCAGATCGACATATATCGACTCAAGAACATGTCCTGTAGGTCCTATAAGGCCGTGGGTTGCATCTGGCTGGTATCTGAGCTACCCCCATGCTGTATATACGGCTCCCAGCTGTGCTCAGATCGACATGTATCCACTCAAGAACATCGCCTGTAGGTCCTATATGGCCGTGGGTTGCATCTGGCTGGTATCAGAGCTACCCCCATGCTGTATATACGGGACCCAGCTGTGCTCAGATCGACATATATCGACTCAAGGACATCGCCTGTAGGTCCTATATAGCCGTGGGTTCCAGCTGGCTGGTATCACAGCTACCCCCATGCTGTATATACGTGGGCCAGCTGTGCTCAGATCGACATATATCGACTCAAGAACATCGCCTGTAGGTCCTATATGGCCGTGGGTTGCATCTGGCTGGTATCAGAGCTATCCCCATGCTGTATATACGGGGACCAGCTGTGCTCAGATCGACATATATCGACTCAAGAACATCGCCTGTAGGTCCTATATAGCCGTGGGTTGCAGCTGGCTGGTATCACAGCTACCCCATGCTGTATATACGTGGCTCAGCTGTGCTCAGATCGAGATATATCGACTCAAGAACATCGCCTGTAGGTCCTATAAGGCCGTGGGTTGCATCTGGCTGGTATCTGAGCTACCCCCATGCTGTATATACGGCTCCCAGCTGTGCTCAGATCGACATATATCCACTCAAGAACATCGCCTGTAGGTCCTATATGGCCGTGGGTTGCATCTGGCTGGTATCAGAGCTACCCCCATGCTGTATATACGGGACCCAGCTGTGCTCAGATCGACATATATCGACTCAAGAACATAGCCTGTAGGTCCTATATAGCCGTGGGTTGCAGCTGGCTGGTATCACAGCTACCCCCATGCTGTATATACGTGGGCCAGCTGTGCTCAGATCGAAATATATCGACTCAAGAACATCGCCTGTAGGTCCTATATGGCCGTGGGTTGCATCTGGCTGGTATCAGAGCTATCCCCATGCTGTATATACGGGGCCCAGCTGTGCTCAGATCGACATATATCGACTCAAGAACATCGCCTGTAGGTCCTATATAGCCGTGGGTTGCAGCTGGCTGGTATCACAGCTACCCCATGCTGTATATACGTGGCCCAGCTGTGCTCAGATCGAGATATATCGACTCAAGAACATCGCCTGTAGGTCCTATATGGCCGTGGGTTGCATCTGGCTGGTATCAGAGCTACCCCCATGTTGTATATACGGCGCCCAGCTGTGCTCAGATCGACATATATCCACTCAAGAACATCGCCTGTAGGTCCTATATGGCCGTGGGTAGCATGTGGCTGGTATCAGAGCTACCCCCATGCTGTATATACGGGGCCCAGCTGTGCTCAGTTCGACATATATCGACTCAAGAACATCGCCTGTATGTCCTATATAGCCGTGGGTTGCAGCTGGCTGGTATCACAGCTACCCCCATGCTGTATATACGTGGCCCAGCTGTGCTCAGATCAACATATATCGACTTAAGAACATCGCCTGTAGGTCCTATATGGCCGTGGGTTGCATCTGGCTGGTATTAGATCTACCCCCATGCTGTATATACGGCGCCCAGCTGTGCTCAGATCGACATATATCTACTCAAGAACATCGCCTGTAGGTCCTATATGGCCGTGGGTTGCATCTGGCTGGTATCAGAGCTACCCCCATGCTGTATATACGTGGCCCAGCTGTGCTCAGATCGATATATATTGATTCAAGAACATCGCCTGTAGGTCCTATATAGCCGTGGGTTGCAGGTGGCTGGTATCATAGCTACCCCCATGCTGTATATACGTGGCCCAGTTGTGCTCAGATCGACATATATCCACTCAGGAACATCGCCTGTAGATCCTATATGGCCGTGAGTTGCATCTGGCTGGTATCACAGCTGTAGCTGGTGTAACCCATGCTGTATATACGGGGCCCAGCTGTGCTCAGATCGACATATATCGACTCAAGAACATCGCCTGTAGGTCCTATATAGCCGTGGGTTGCAGCTGGCTGGTATCACAGCTACTCCCACGCTGTAAATACGTGGCCCAGCTGTGCTCAGATCGACATATATCGACTCAAGAACATCGCCTGTAGGTCTTATATGGCCGTGGGTTGCATCTGGCTGATATCAGAGCTACCACCATGCTGTATATACGGCACCCAGCTGTACTCAGATCGACATATATCCACTCAAGAACATCGCCTGTAGGACCTATATGGCCCTGGGTTGTATCTGGCTGGTATCAGAGCTACTCCCATGCTGCATATACGGGGCCCAGCTGTGCTCAGATCGACATATATCGACTCAAGAACATCGCCTGTAGGTCCTATATAGCCGTGGGTTGCAGCTGGCTGGTATCACAGCTACCCCCATGCTGTATATACGTGGCCCAGCTGTGCTCAGATCGACATATATCGACTCAAGAACATCACCTGTAGGTCCTATAAGGCCGTGGGTTGCATCTGGCTGGTATCAGAGCAACCCCCATGCTATATATACGGCTCCCAGCTGTGCTCAGATCGACATATATCCACTCAAGAACATCGCCTGTAGGTCCTATATGGCCGTGGGTTGCATCTGGCTGGTATCAGAGCTACCCCCATGCTGTATATACGGGACCCAGCTGTGCTCAGATCGACATATATCCACTCAGGAACATCGCCTGTAGGTCCTATATGGTCGTGGGTTGCATCTGGCTGGTATCAGAGCTACCCCCATGCTGTTTATACGGGGCCCAGCTGTGCTCAGATCGACATATATCGACTCAAGAACATCGCCTGTAGGTCCTATATAGCCGTGGGTTGCAGCTGGCTGGTATCACAGCTACCCCCATGCTGTATATACGGCGCCCAGCTGTGCTCAGATCGACATATATTCACTCAGGAACATCGCCTGTAGATCCAATATGGCCGTGGGTTGCATCTGGATGGTATCAGAGCTACACCCATGCTGTATATACGGGGCCCAGATGTGCTCAGATCGACATATATCGACTCAAGAACATCGCCTGTAGGTCCTATATAGCCGTGGGTTGCAGCTGGCTGGTATCACAGCTACTCCCATGCTGTAAATACGTGGCCCAGCTGTGTTCAGATCGACATATATCGACTCAAGAACATCGCCTGTAGGTGTTATATGGCCGTGGGTTGCATCTGGCTGATATCAGAGCTACCCCCATGCTGTATATACGGCGCCCAGCTGTACTCAGATCGACATATATCCACTCAAGAACATCGCCTTTAGGTCCTAATTGGCCGTGGGTGGTATCTGGCTGGTATCAGAGCTACTCCCATGCTGTATATACGGGGCCCAGCTGTGCTCAGATCGACATATATCGACTCAAGAACATCGCCTGTATGTCCTATATAGCCGTGGGTTGCTGCTGGCTGGTATCACAGCTACCCCCATGCTGTATATACGTGGCCCAGCTGTGCTCAGATCGACATATATCGACTCAAGAACATGTCCTGTAGGTCCTATAAGGCGTGGGTTGTATCTGGCTGGTATCTGAGCTACCCCCATGCTGTATATACGGCTCCCAGCTGTGCTCAGATCAACATATATGCACTCAAGAACATCGCCTGCAGGTCCTATATGGCCGTGGGTTGCATCTGGCTGGTATCAGAGCTACCCCCATGCTGTATATACGGGACCCAGCTGTGCTCAGATCGACATATATCGACTCAAGAACATCGCCTGTAGGTCCTATATAGCCGTGGGTTGCAGCTGGCTGGTATCACAGCTACCCCCATGCTGTATATACGGCGCCCAGCTGTGCTCAGATCGACATATATCCACTCAGGAACATCGCCTGTAGATCCAATATGGCCGTGGGTTGCATCTGGATGGTATCAGAGCTACACCCATGCTGTATATACGGGGCCCAGCTGTGCTCAGATCGACATATATCGACTCAAGAACATCGCCTGTAGGTCCTAAATAGCCGTGGGTTGCAGCTGGCTGGTATCACAGCTACTCCCATGCTGTAAATACGTGGGCCAGCTGTGCTCAGATCGACATATATCGACTCAAGAACATCGCCTGTAGGTCTTATATGGCCGTGGGTTGCATCTGGCTGATATCAGAGCTGCCCCCATGCTGTATATACGGCGCCCAGCTGTACTCAGATCGACATATATCCACTCAAGAACATCGCCTGTAGGTCCTATATGGCCGTGGGTGGTATCTGGCTGGTATCAGAGCTACTCCCATGCTGTATATACGGGGCCCAGCTGTGCTCAGATCGACATATATCGACTCAAGAACATCGCCTGTATGTCCTATATAGCCGTGGGTTGCAGCTGGCTGGTATCACAGCTACCCCCATGCAGTATATACGTGGCCCAGCTGTGCTCAGATCGACATATATCGACTCAAGAACATGTCCTGTAGGTCCTATAAGGCCGTGGGTTGCATCTGGCTGGTATCTGAGCTACCCCCATGCTGTATATACGGCTCCCAGCTGTGCTCAGATCGACATATATCCACTCAAGAACATCGCCTGTAGGTCCTATATGGCCGTGGGTTGCATCTGGCTGGTATCAGAGCTACCCCCATGCTGTATATACGGGACCCAGCTGTGCTCAGATCGACATATATCGACTCAAGGACATCGCCTGTAGGTCCTATATAGCCGTGGGTTGCAGCTGGCTGGTATCACAGCTACCCCCATGCTGTATATACGTGGGCCAGCTGTGCTCAGATCGACATATATCGACTCAAGAACATCGCCTGTAGGTCCTATATGGCCGTGGGTTGCATCTGGCTGGTATCAGAGCTATCCCCATGCTGTATATACGGGGACCAGCTGTGCTCAGATTGACATATATCGACTCAAGAACATCGCCTGTAGGTCCTATATAGCCGTGGGTTGCAGCTGGCTGGTATCACAGCTACCCCATGCTGTATATACGTGGGTCAGCTGTGCTCAGATCGAGATATATCGACTCAAGAACATCGCCTGTAGGTCCTATAAGGCCGTGGGTTGCATCTGGCTGGTATCTGAGCTACCCCCATGCTGTATATACGGCTCCCAGCTGTGCTCAGATCGACATATATCCACTCAAGAACATCGCCTGTAGGTCCTATATGGCCGTGGGTTGCATCTGGCTGGTATCAGAGCTACCCCCATGCTGTATATACGGGACCCAGCTGTGCTCAGATCGACATATATCGACTCAAGAACATAGCCTGTAGGTCCTATATAGACGTGGGTTGCAGCTGGCTGGTATCACAGCTACCCCCATGCTGTATATACGTGGGCCAGCTGTGCTCAGATCGACATATATCGACTCAAGAACATCGCCTGTAGGTCCTATATAGCCGTGGGTTGCATCTGGCTGGTATCAGAGCTATCCCCATGCTGTATATACGGGGCCCAGCTGTGCTCAGATCGACATATATCGACTCAAGAACATCGCCTGTAGGTCCTATATAGCCGTGGGTTGCAGCTGGCTGGTATCACAGCTACCCCATGCTGTATATACGTGGCCCAGCTGTGCTCATATCGAGATATATCGACTCAAGAACATCGCCTGTAGGTCCTATATGGCCGTGGGTGGCATCTGGCTGGTATCAGAGCTACCCCCATGTTGTATATACGGCGCCCAGCTGTGCTCAGATCGACATATATCCACTCAAGAACATCGCCTGTAGGTCCTATATGGCCGTGGGTAGCATGTGGCTGGTATCAGAGCTACCCCCATGCTGTATATACGGGGCCCAGCTGTGCTCAGTTCGACATATATCGACTCAAGAACATCGCCTGTAGGTCCTATATAGCCGTAGGTTGCAGCTGGCTGGTATCACAGCTACCCCCATGCTGTATATACGTGCCCCAGCTGTGCTCAGATCGACATATATCGACTCAAGAACATCGCCTGTAGGTCCTATATGGCCGTGGGTTGCATCTGGCTGGTATCAGAGCTACCCCCATGCTGTATATACGCCGCCCAGCTGTGCTCAGATCGACATATATCCACTCAAGAACATCGCCTGCAGGTCCTATATGGCCATGGGTTGCAGCTGGCTGGTATCACAGCTACCCCCATGCTGTATATACGTGGCCCAGCTGTGCTCAGATCGACATATATCGATTCAAGAACATCGCTTGTAGGTCCTATATGGCCGTGGGTTGCATCCGGCTGGTATCAGAGCTACCACCATGCTGTATATACGGCGCCCAGCTGTGCTCAGATCGACATATATCCACTCAAAAACATCGCCTGTAGGTCCTATATGGCCGTGGGTTGCATCTGGCTGGTATCAGAGCTACCCCAATGCTGTATATACGGGGCCCAGCTGTGCTCAGATCGACATATATCGACTCAAGAACATCGCCTGTAGGTCCTATATAGCCGTGGGTTGCAGCTGGCTGGTATCACAGCTACCCCCATGCTGTATATACGTGGCCCAGCTGTGCTCAGATCAACATATATCGACTCAAGAACATCGCCTGTAGGTCCTATATGGCCGTGGGTTGCATCTGGCTGGTATTAGATCTACCCCCATGCTGTATATACGGCGCCCAGCTGTGCTCAGATCGACATATATCTACTCAAGAACATCGCCTGTAGGTCCTATATGGCCGTGGGTTGCATCTGGCTGGTATCAGAGCTACCCCCATGCTGTATATACGTGGCCCAGCTGTGCTCAGATCGATATATATTGATTCAAGAACATCGCCTGTAGGTCCTATATAGCCATGAGTTGCAGGTGGCTGGTATCATAGCTACCCCATGCTGTATATACGTGGCCCAGTTGTGCTCAGATCGACATATATCCACTCAGGAACATCGCCTGTAGATCCTATATGGCCGTGAGTTGCATCTGGCTGGTATCACAGCTACACCCATGCTGTATATACGGGGCCCAGCTGTGCTCAGATCGAAATATATCGACTCAAGAACATCGCCTGTAGGTCCTATATAGCCGTGGGTTGCAGCTGGCTGGTATCACAGCTACTCCCATGCTGTAAATACGTGGCCCAGCTGTGCTCAGATCGACATATATCGACTCAAGAACATCGCCTGTAGGTCTTATATGGCCGTGGGTTGCATCTGGCTGATATCAGAGCTACCACCATGCTGTATATACGGCACCCAGCTGTACTCAGATCGACATATATCCACTCAAGAACATCGCCTGTAGGACCTATATGGCCGTGGGTTGTATCTGGCTGGTATCAGAGCTACTCCCATGCTGCATATACGGGGCCCAGCTGTGCTCAGATCGACATATATCGACTCAAGAACATCGCCTGTAGGTCCTATATAGCCGTGGGTTGCAGCTGGCTGGTATCACAGCTACCCCCATGCTGTATATACGTGGCCCAACTGTGCTCAGATCGACATATATCGACTCAAGGACATCACCTGTAGGTCCTATAAGGCCGTGGGTTGCATATGGCTGGTATCAGAGCTACCCCCATGCTATATATACGGCTCCCAGCTGTGCTCAGATCGACATATATCCACTCAAGAACATCGCCTGTAGGTCCTATATGGCCGTGGGTTGCATCTGGCTGGTATCAGAGCTACCCCCATGCTGTAAATACGGGACCCAGCTGTGCTCAGATCGACATATATCCACTCAGGAACATCGCCTGTAGGTCTTATATGGTCGTGGGTTGCATCTGGCTGGTATCAGAGCTACCCCCATGCTGTTTATACGGGGCCCAGCTGTGCTCAGATCGACATATATCGACTCAAGAACATCGCCTGTAGGTCCTATATAGCCGTGGGTTGCAGCTGGCTGGTATCACAGCTACCCCCATGCTGTATATACGGCGCCCAGCTGTGCTCAGATCGACATATATTCACTCAGGAACATCGCCTGTAGATCCAATATGGCCGTGGGTTGCATCTGGATGGTATCAGAGCTACACCCATGCTGTATATACGGGGCCCAGCTGTGCTCAGATCGACATATATCGACTCAAGAACATCGCCTGTAGGTCCTATATAGCCGTGGGTTGCAGCTGGCTGGTATCACAGCTACTCCCATGCTGTAAATACGTGGCCCAGCTGTGCTCAGATCGACATATATCGACTCAAGAACATCGCCTGTAGGTCTTATATGGCCGTGGGTTGCATCTGGCTGATATCAGAGCTACCCCCATGCTGTATATACGGCGCCCAGCTGTACTCAGATCGACATATATCCACTCAAGAACATCGCCTGTAGGTCCTATATGGCCGTGGGTGGTATCTGGCTGGTATCAGAGCTACTCCCATGCTGTATATACGGGGCCCAGCTGTGCTCAGATCGACATATATCGACTCAAGAACATCGCCTGTATGTCCTATATAGCCGTGGGTTGCAGCTGGCTGGTATCACAGCTACCCCCATGCAGTATATACGTGGCCCAGCTGTGCTCAGATCGACATATATCGACTCAAGAACATGTCCTGTAGGTCCTATAAGGCCGTGGGTTGCATCTGGCTGGTATCTGAGCTACCCCCATGCTGTATATACGGCTCCCAGCTGTGCTCAGATCGACATATATCGACTCAAGAACATCGCCTGTAGGTCCTATATAGCCGTGGGTTGCAGCTGGCTGGTATCACAGCTACTCCCATGCTGTAAATACGTGGCCCAGCTGTGCTCAGATCGACATATATCGACTCAAGAACATCGCCTGTAGGTCTTATATGGCCGTGGGTTGCATCTAGCTGATATCAGAGCTACCCCCCATGCTGTATATACGGCGCCCAGCTGTACTCAGATCGACATATATCCACTCAAGAACATCGCCTGTAGGTCCTAATTGGCCGTGGGTGGTATCTGGCTGGTATCAGAGCTACCCCCATGCTGTATATACGGCGCCCAGCTGTGCTCAGATCGACATATATTCACTCAGGAACATCGCCTGTAGATCCAATATGGCCGTGGGTTGCATCTGGATGGTATCAGAGCTACACCCATGCTGTATATACGGGGCCCAGCTGTGCTCAGATCGACATATATCGACTCAAGAACATCGCCTGTAGGTCCTATAAGGCCGTGGGTTGCATCTGGCTGGTATCAGAGCTACCCCCATGCTGTATATACGGCTCCCAGCTGTGCTCAGATCGACATATATCCACTCAAGAACATCGCCTGTAGGTCCTATATGGCCGTGGGTTGCATCTGGCTGGTATCAGAGCTACCCCCATGCTGTATATACGGGACCCAGCTGTGCTCAGATCGACATATATCCACTCAGGAGCATCGCCTGTAGGTCCTATATGGTCGTGGGTTGCATCTGGCTGGTATCAGAGCTACCCCCATGCTGTATATACGGGGCCCATCTGTGGTCAGATCGACATATATCGACTCAAGAACATCGCCTGTAGGTCCTCTATAGCCGTGGGTTGCAGCTGGCTGGTATCACAGCTACCCCCATGCTGTATATACGGCGCCCAGCTGTGCTCAGATCGACATATATCCACTCAGGAATATCGCCTGTAGATCCAATATGGCCGTGGGTTGCATCTGGATGGTATCAGAGCTACACCCATGCTGTATATACGGGCTCCAGCTGTGCTCAGATCGACATATATCGACTCAAGAACATCGCCTGTAGGTCCTATATAGCCGTGGGTTGCAGCTGGCTGGTATCACAGCTACTCCCATGCTGTAAATACGTGGCCCAGCTGTGCTCAGATCGACATATATCGACTCAAGAATATCGCCTGTAGGTCTTATATGGCCGTGGGTTGCATCTGGCTGATATCAGAGCTACCCCCATGCTGTATATACGGCGCCCAGCTGTACTCAGATCGACATATATCCACTCAAGAACATCGCCTGTAGGTCCTATATGGCCGTGGGTGGTATCTGGCTGGTATCAGAGCTACTCCCATGCTGTATATACGGGGCCCAGCTGTGCTCAGATCGACATATATCGACTCAAGAACATCGCCTGTATGTCCTATATAGCCGTGGGTTGCAGCTGGCTGGTATCACAGCTACCCCCATGCTGTATATACGTGGCCCATCTGTGCTCAGATCGACATATATCGACTCAAGAACATGTCCTGTAGGTCCTATAAGGCCGTGGGTTGCATCTGGCTGGTATCTGAGCTACCCCCATGCTGTATATACGGCTCCCAGCTGTGCTCAGATCGACATGTATCCACTCAAGAACATCGCCTGTAGGTCCTATATGGCCGTGGGTTGCATCTGGCTGGTATCAGAGCTACCCCCATGCTGTATATACGGGACCCAGCTGTGCTCAGATCGACATATATCGACTCAAGGACATCGCCTGTAGGTCCTATATAGCCGTGGGTTCCAGCTGGCTGGTATCACAGCTACCCCCATGCTGTATATACGTGGGCCAGCTGTGCTCAGATCGACATATATCGACTCAAGAACATCGCCTGTAGGTCCTATATGGCCGTGGGTTGCATCTGGCTGGTATCAGAGCTATCCCCATGCTGTATATACGGGGACCAGCTGTGCTCAGATCGACATATATCGACTCAAGAACATCGCCTGTAGGTCCTATATAGCCGTGGGTTGCAGCTGGCTGGTATCACAGCTACCCCATGCTGTATATACGTGGCTCAGCTGTGCTCAGATCGAGATATATCGACTCAAGAACATCGCCTGTAGGTCCTATAAGGCCGTGGGTTGCATCTGGCTGGTATCTGAGCTACCCCCATGCTGTATATACGGCTCCCAGCTGTGCTCAGATCGACATATATCCACTCAAGAACATCGCCTGTAGGTCCTATATGGCCGTGGGTTGCATCTGGCTGGTATCAGAGCTACCCCCATGCTGTATATACGGGACCCAGCTGTGCTCAGATCGACATATATCGACTCAAGAACATAGCCTGTAGGTCCTATATAGCCGTGGGTTGCAGCTGGCTGGTATCACAGCTACCCCCATGCTGTATATACGTGGGCCAGCTGTGCTCAGATCGAAATATATCGACTCAAGAACATCGCCTGTAGGTCCTATATGGCCGTGGGTTGCATCTGGCTGGTATCAGAGCTATCCCCATGCTGTATATACGGGGCCCAGCTGTGCTCAGATCGACATATATCGACTCAAGAACATCGCCTGTAGGTCCTATATAGCCGTGGGTTGCAGCTGGCTGGTATCACAGCTACCCCATGCTGTATATACGTGGCCCAGCTGTGCTCAGATCGAGATATATCGACTCAAGAACATCGCCTGTAGGTCCTATATGGCCGAGGGTTGCATCTGGCTGGTATCAGAGCTACCCCCATGTTGTATATACGGCGCCCAGCTGTGCTCAGATCGACATATATCCACTCAAGAACATCGCCTGTAGGTCCTATATGGCCGTGGGTAGCATGTGGCTGGTATCAGAGCTACCCCCATGCTGTATATACGGGGCCCAGCTGTGCTCAGTTCGACATATATCGACTCAAGAACATCGCCTGTATGTCCTATATAGCCGTGGGTTGCAGCTGGCTGGTATCACAGCTACCCCCATGCTGTATATACGTGGCCCAGCTGTGCTCAGATCAACATATATCGACTTAAGAACATCGCCTGTAGGTCCTATATGGCCGTGGGTTGCATCTGGCTGGTATTAGATCTACCCCCATGCTGTATATACGGCGCCCAGCTGTGCTCAGATCGACATATATCTACTCAAGAACATCGCCTGTAGGTCCTATATGGCCGTGGGTTGCATCTGGCTGGTATCAGAGCTACCCCCATGCTGTATATACGTGGCCCAGCTGTGCTCAGATCGATATATATTGATTCAAGAACATCGCCTGTAGGTCCTATATAGCCGTGGGTTGCAGGTGGCTGGTATCATAGCTACCCCCATGCTGTATATACGTGGCCCAGTTGTGCTCAGATCGACATATATCCACTCAGGAACATCGCCTGTAGATCCTATATGGCCGTGAGTTGCATCTGGCTGGTATCACAGCTGTAGCTGGTGTAACCCATGCTGTATATACGGGGCCCAGCTGTGCTCAGATCGACATATATCGACTCAAGAACATCGCCTGTAGGTCCTATATAGCCGTGGGTTGCAGCTGGCTGGTATCACAGCTACTCCCACGCTGTAAATACGTGGCCCAGCTGTGCTCAGATCGACATATATCGACTCAAGAACATCGCCTGTAGGTCTTATATGGCCGTGGGTTGCATCTGGCTGATATCAGAGCTACCACCATGCTGTATATACGGCACCCAGCTGTACTCAGATCGACATATATCCACTCAAGAACATCGCCTGTAGGACCTATATGGCCGTGGGTTGTATCTGGCTGGTATCAGAGCTACTCCCATGCTGCATATACGGGGCCCAGCTGTGCTCAGATCGACATATATCGACTCAAGAACATCGCCTGTAGGTCCTATATAGCCGTGGGTTGCAGCTGGCTGGTATCACAGCTACCCCCATGCTGTATATACGTGGCCCAGCTGTGCTCAGATCGACATATATCGACTCAAGAACATCACCTGTAGGTCCTATAAGGCCGTGGGTTGCATCTGGCTGGTATCAGAGCAACCCCCATGCTATATATACGGCTCCCAGCTGTGCTCAGATCGACATATATCCACTCAAGAACATCGCCTGTAGGTCCTATATGGCCGTGGGTTGCATCTGGCTGGTATCAGAGCTACCCCCATGCTGTATATACGGGACCCAGCTGTGCTCAGATCGACATATATCCACTCAGGAACATCGCCTGTAGGTCCTATATGGTCGTGGGTTGCATCTGGCTGGTATCAGAGCTACCCCCATGCTGTTTATACGGGGCCCAGCTGTGCTCAGATCGACATATATCGACTCAAGAACATCGCCTGTAGGTCCTATATAGCCGTGGGTTGCAGCTGGCTGGTATCACAGCTACCCCCATGCTGTATATACGGCGCCCAGCTGTGCTCAGATCGACATATATTCACTCAGGAACATCGCCTGTAGATCCAATATGGCCGTGGGTTGCATCTGGATGGTATCAGAGCTACACCCATGCTGTATATACGGGGCCCAGATGTGCTCAGATCGACATATATCGACTCAAGAACATCGCCTGTAGGTCCTATATAGCCGTGGGTTGCAGCTGGCTGGTATCACAGCTACTCCCATGCTGTAAATACGTGGCCCAGCTGTGTTCAGATCGACATATATCGACTCAAGAACATCGCCTGTAGGTGTTATATGGCCGTGGGTTGCATCTGGCTGATATCAGAGCTACCCCCATGCTGTATATACGGCGCCCAGCTGTACTCAGATCGACATATATCCACTCAAGAACATCGCCTTTAGGTCCTAATTGGCCGTGGGTGGTATCTGGCTGGTATCAGAGCTACTCCCATGCTGTATATACGGGGCCCAGCTGTGCTCAGATCGACATATATCGACTCAAGAACATCGCCTGTATGTCCTATATAGCCGTGGGTTGCTGCTGGCTGGTATCACAGCTACCCCCATGCTGTATATACGTGGCCCAGCTGTGCTCAGATCGACATATATCGACTCAAGAACATGTCCTGTAGGTCCTATAAGGCGTGGGTTGTATCTGGCTGGTATCTGAGCTACCCCCATGCTGTATATACGGCTCCCAGCTGTGCTCAGATCAACATATATGCACTCAAGAACATCGCCTGCAGGTCCTATATGGCCGTGGGTTGCATCTGGCTGGTATCAGAGCTACCCCCATGCTGTATATACGGGACCCAGCTGTGCTCAGATCGACATATATCGACTCAAGAACATCGCCTGTAGGTCCTATATAGCCGTGGGTTGCAGCTGGCTGGTATCACAGCTACCCCCATGCTGTATATACGGCGCCCAGCTGTGCTCAGATCGACATATATCCACTCAGGAACATCGCCTGTAGATCCAATATGGCCGTGGGTTGCATCTGGATGGTATCAGAGCTACACCCATGCTGTATATACGGGGCCCAGCTGTGCTCAGATCGACATATATCGACTCAAGAACATCGCCTGTAGGTCCTAAATAGCCGTGGGTTGCAGCTGGCTGGTATCACAGCTACTCCCATGCTGTAAATACGTGGGCCAGCTGTGCTCAGATCGACATATATCGACTCAAGAACATCGCCTGTAGGTCTTATATGGCCGTGGGTTGCATCTGGCTGATATCAGAGCTACCCCCATGCTGTATATACGGCGCCCAGCTGTACTCAGATCGACATATATCCACTCAAGAACATCGCCTGTAGGTCCTATATGGCCGTGGGTGGTATCTGGCTGGTATCAGAGCTACTCCCATGCTGTATATACGGGGCCCAGCTGTGCTCAGATCGACATATATCGACTCAAGAACATCGCCTGTATGTCCTATATAGCCGTGGGTTGCAGCTGGCTGGTATCACAGCTACCCCCATGCAGTATATACGTGGCCCAGCTGTGCTCAGATCGACATATATCGACTCAAGAACATGTCCTGTAGGTCCTATAAGGCCGTGGGTTGCATCTGGCTGGTATCTGAGCTACCCCCATGCTGTATATACGGCTCCCAGCTGTGCTCAGATCGACATATATCCACTCAAGAACATCGCCTGTAGGTCCTATATGGCCGTGGGTTGCATCTGGCTGGTATCAGAGCTACCCCCATGCTGTATATACGGGACCCAGCTGTGCTCAGATCGACATATATCGACTCAAGGACATCGCCTGTAGGTCCTATATAGCCGTGGGTTGCAGCTGGCTGGTATCACAGCTACCCCCATGCTGTATATACGTGGGCCAGCTGTGCTCAGATCGACATATATCGACTCAAGAACATCGCCTGTAGGTCCTATATGGCCGTGGGTTGCATCTGGCTGGTATCAGAGCTATCCCCATGCTGTATATACGGGGACCAGCTGTGCTCAGATTGACATATATCGACTCAAGAACATCGCCTGTAGGTCCTATATAGCCGTGGGTTGCAGCTGGCTGGTATCACAGCTACCCCATGCTGTATATACGTGGGTCAGCTGTGCTCAGATCGAGATATATCGACTCAAGAACATCGCCTGTAGGTCCTATAAGGCCGTGGGTTGCATCTGGCTGGTATCTGAGCTACCCCCATGCTGTATATACGGCTCCCAGCTGTGCTCAGATCGACATATATCCACTCAAGAACATCGCCTGTAGGTCCTATATGGCCGTGGGTTGCATCTGGCTGGTATCAGAGCTACCCCCATGCTGTATATACGGGACCCAGCTGTGCTCAGATCGACATATATCGACTCAAGAACATAGCCTGTAGGTCCTATATAGACGTGGGTTGCAGCTGGCTGGTATCACAGCTACCCCCATGCTGTATATACGTGGGCCAGCTGTGCTCAGATCGACATATATCGACTCAAGAACATCGCCTGTAGGTCCTATATAGCCGTGGGTTGCATCTGGCTGGTATCAGAGCTATCCCCATGCTGTATATACGGGGCCCAGCTGTGCTCAGATCGACATATATCGACTCAAGAACATCGCCTGTAGGTCCTATATAGCCGTGGGTTGCAGCTGGCTGGTATCACAGCTACCCCATGCTGTATATACGTGGCCCAGCTGTGCTCATATCGAGATATATCGACTCAAGAACATCGCCTGTAGGTCCTATATGGCCGTGGGTGGCATCTGGCTGGTATCAGAGCTACCCCCATGTTGTATATACGGCGCCCAGCTGTGCTCAGATCGACATATATCCACTCAAGAACATCGCCTGTAGGTCCTATATGGCCGTGGGTAGCATGTGGCTGGTATCAGAGCTACCCCCATGCTGTATATACGGGGCCCAGCTGTGCTCAGTTCGACATATATCGACTCAAGAACATCGCCTGTAGGTCCTATATAGCCGTAGGTTGCAGCTGGCTGGTATCACAGCTACCCCCATGCTGTATATACGTGCCCCAGCTGTGCTCAGATCGACATATATCGACTCAAGAACATCGCCTGTAGGTCCTATATGGCCGTGGGTTGCATCTGGCTGGTATCAGAGCTACCCCCATGCTGTATATACGCCGCCCAGCTGTGCTCAGATCGACATATATCCACTCAAGAACATCGCCTGCAGGTCCTATATGGCCATGGGTTGCAGCTGGCTGGTATCACAGCTACCCCCATGCTGTATATACGTGGCCCAGCTGTGCTCAGATCGACATATATCGATTCAAGAACATCGCTTGTAGGTCCTATATGGCCGTGGGTTGCATCCGGCTGGTATCAGAGCTACCACCATGCTGTATATACGGCGCCCAGCTGTGCTCAGATCGACATATATCCACTCAAAAACATCGCCTGTAGGTCCTATATGGCCGTGGGTTGCATCTGGCTGGTATCAGAGCTACCCCAATGCTGTATATACGGGGCCCAGCTGTGCTCAGATCGACATATATCGACTCAAGAACATCGCCTGTAGGTCCTATATAGCCGTGGGTTGCAGCTGGCTGGTATCACAGCTACCCCCATGCTGTATATACGTGGCCCAGCTGTGCTCAGATCAACATATATCGACTCAAGAACATCGCCTGTAGGTCCTATATGGCCGTGGGTTGCATCTGGCTGGTATTAGATCTACCCCCATGCTGTATATACGGCGCCCAGCTGTGCTCAGATCGACATATATCTACTCAAGAACATCGCCTGTAGGTCCTATATGGCCGTGGGTTGCATCTGGCTGGTATCAGAGCTACCCCCATGCTGTATATACGTGGCCCAGCTGTGCTCAGATCGATATATATTGATTCAAGAACATCGCCTGTAGGTCCTATATAGCCATGAGTTGCAGGTGGCTGGTATCATAGCTACCCCATGCTGTATATACGTGGCCCAGTTGTGCTCAGATCGACATATATCCACTCAGGAACATCGCCTGTAGATCCTATATGGCCGTGAGTTGCATCTGGCTGGTATCACAGCTACACCCATGCTGTATATACGGGGCCCAGCTGTGCTCAGATCGACATATATCGACTCAAGAACATCGCCTGTATGTCCTATATAGCCGTGGGTTGCAGCTGGCTGGTATCACAGCTACCCCCATGCTGTATATACGTGGCCCATCTGTGCTCAGATCGACATATATCGACTCAAGAACATGTCCTGTAGGTCCTATAAGGCCGTGGGTTGCATCTGGCTGGTATCTGAGCTACCCCCATGCTGTATATACGGCTCCCAACTGTGCTCAGATCGACATGTATCCACTCAAGAACATCGCCTGTAGGTCCTATATGGCCGTGGGTTGCATCTGGCTGGTATCAGAGCTACCCCCATGCTGTATATACGGGACCCAGCTGTGCTCAGATCGACATATATCGACTCAAGGACATCGCCTGTAGGTCCTATATAGCCGTGGGTTGCAGCTGGCTGGTATCACAGCTACCCCCATGCTGTATATACGTGGGCCAGCTGTGCTCAAATCGACATATATCGACTCAAGAACATCGCCTGTAGGTCCTATATGGCCGTGGGTTGCATCTGGCTGGTATCAGAGCTATCCCCATGCTGTATATACGGGGACCAGCTGTGCTCAGATCGACATATATCGACTCAAGAACATCGCCTGTAGGTCCTATATAGCCGTGGGTTGCAGCTGGCTGGTATCACAGCTACCCCATGCTGTATATACGTGGCTCAGCTGTGCTCAGATCGAGATATATCGACTCAAGAACATCGCCTGTAGGTCCTATAAGGCCGTGGGTTGCATCTGGCTGGTATCTGAGCTACCCCCATGCTGTATATACGGCTCCCAGCTGTGCTCAGATCAACATATATCCACTCAAGAACATCGCCTGTAGGTCCTATATGGCCGTGGGTTGCATCTGGCTGGTATCAGAGCTACCCCCATGCTGTATATACGGGACCCAGCTGTGCTCAGATCGACATATATCGACTCAAGAACATAGCCTGTAGGTCCTATATAGCCGTGGGTTGCAGCTGGCTGGTATCACAGCTACCCCCATGCTGTATATACGTGGGCCAGCTGTGCTCAGATCGAAATATATCGACTCAAGAACATCGCCTGTAGGTCCTATATGGCCGTGGGTTGCATCTGGCTGGTATCAGAGCTATCCCCATGCTGTATATACGGGGCCCAGCTGTGCTCAGATCGACATATATCGACTCAAGAA
Source organism: Lordithon lunulatus (assembly GCA_963942505.1). Classification (NCBI taxonomy): domain Eukaryota; kingdom Metazoa; phylum Arthropoda; class Insecta; order Coleoptera; family Staphylinidae; genus Lordithon; species Lordithon lunulatus. Next base: position 35,488,848 of record OZ012670.1, on the reverse strand, counting down.
CATCGCCTGTAGGTCCTATATAGCCGTGGGTTGCAGCTGGCTGGTATCACAGCTACCCCATGCTGTATATACGTGGCCCAGCTGTGCTCAGATCGAGATATATCGACTCAAGAACATCGCCTGTAGGTCCTATATGGCCGTGGGTTGCATCTGGCTGGTATCAGAGCTACCCCCATGTTGTATATACGGCGCCCAGCTGTGCTCAGATCGACATATATCCACTCAAGAACATCGCCTGTAGGTCCTATATGGCCGTGGGTAGCATGTGGCTGGTATGAGAGCTACCCCCATGCTGTATATACGGGGCCCAGCTGTGCTCAGTTCGACATATATCGACTCAAGAACATCGCCTGTATGTCCTATATAGCCGTGGGTTGCAGCTGGCTGGTATCACAGCTACCCCCATGCTGTATATACGTGGCCCAGCTGTGCTCAGATCAACATATATCGACTTAAGAACATCGCCTGTAGGTCCTATATGGCCGTGGGTTGCATCTGGCTGGTATTAGATCTACCCCCATGCTGTATATACGGCGCCCAGCTGTGCTCAGATCGACATATATCTACTCAAGAACATCGCCTGTAGGTCCTATATGGCCGTGGGTTGCATCTGGCTGGTATCAGAGCTACCCCCATGCTTTATATACGTGGCCCAGCTGTGCTCAGATCGATATATATTGATTCAAGAACATCGCCTGTAGGTCCTATATAGCCGTGGGTTGCAGGTGGCTGGTATCATAGCTACCCCCATGCTGTATATACGTGGCCCAGTTGTGCTCAGATCGACATATATCCACTCAGGAACATCGCCTGTAGATCCTATATGGCCGTGAGTTGCATCTGGCTGGTATCACAGCTGTAGCTGGTGTAACCCATGCTGTATATACGGGGCCCAGCTGTGCTCAGATCGACATATATCGACTCAAGAACATCGCCTGTAGGTCCTATATAGCCGTGGGTTGCAGCTGGCTGGTATCACAGCTACTCCCATGCTGTTAATACGTGGCCCAGCTGTGCTCAGATCGACATATATCGACTCAAGAACATCGCCTGTAGGTCTTATATGGCCGTGGGTTGCATCTGGCTGATATCAGAGCTACCCCCATGCTGTATATACGGGGACCAGCTGTGCTCAGATCGACATATATCGACTCAAGAACATCGCCTGTAGGTCCTATATAGCCGTGGGTTGCAGCTGGCTGGTATCAGAGCTACCCCCATGCTGTATATACGGGACCCAGCTGTGCTCAGATCGACATATATCGACTCAAGGACATCGCCTGTAGGTCCTATATAGCCGTGGGTTGCAGCTGGCTGGTATCACAGCTACCCCCATGCTGTATATACGTGGGCCAGCTGTGCTCAGATCGACATATATCGACTCAAGAACATCGCCTGTAGGTCCTATATGGCCGTGGGTTGCATCTGGCTGGTATCAGAGCTATCCCCATGCTGTATATACGGGGACCAGCTGTGCTCAGATCGACATATATCGACTCAAGAACATCGCCTGTAGGTCCTATATAGCCGTAGGTTGCAGCTGGCTGGTATCACAGCTACCCCATGCTGTATATACGTGGCTCAGCTGTGCTCAGATCGAGATATATCGACTCAAGAACATCGCCTGTAGGTCCTATAAGGCCGTGGGTTGCATCTGGCTGGTATCTGAGCTACCCCCATGCTGTATATACGGCTCCCAGCTGTGCTCAGATCGACATATATCCACTCAAGAACATCGCCTGTAGGTCCTATATGGCCGTGGGTTGCATCTGGCTGGTATCAGAGCTACCCCCATGCTGTATATACGGGACCCAGCTGTGCTCAGATCGACATATATCGACTCAAGAACATAGCCTGTAGGTCCTATATAGCCGTGGGTTGCAGCTGGCTGGTATCACAGCTACCCCCATGCTGTATATACGTGGGCCAGCTGTGCTCAGATCGAAATATATCGACTCAAGAACATCGCCTGTAGGTCCTATATGGCCGTGGGTTGCATCTGGCTGGTATCAGAGCTATCCCCATGCTGTATATACGGGGCCCAGCTGTGCTCAGATCGACATATATCGACTCAAGAACATCGCCTGTAGGTCCTATATAGCCGTGGGTTGCAGCTGGCTGGTATCACAGCTACCCCATGCTGTATATACGGCGCCCAGCTGTGCTCAGATCGACATATATCCACTCAAAAACATCGCCTGTAGGTCCTATATGGCCGTGGGTTGCATGTGGCTGGTATCAGAGCTACCCCCATGCTGTATATACGGGGCCCAGCTGTGCTCAGTTCGATATATATCGACTCAAGAACATCGCCTGTAGGTCCTATATAGCCGTAGGTTGCAGCTGGCTGGTATCACAGCTACCCCCATGCTGTATATACGTGCCCCAGCTGTGCTCAGATCGACATATATCGACTCAAGAACATCGCCTGTAGGTCCCATATGGCCGTGGGTTGCATCTGGCTGGTATCAGAGCTACCCCCATGCTGTATATACGCCGCCCAGCTGTGCTCAGATCGACATATATCCACTCAAGAACATCGCCTGTAGGTCCTATATGGCCGTGGGTTGCAGCTGGCTGGTATCACAGCTACCCCCATGCTGTATATACGTGGCCCAGCTGTGCTCAGATCGACATATATCGACTCAAGAACATCGCTTGTAGGTCCTATATGGCCGTGGGTTGCATCCGGCTGGTATCAGAGCTACCACCATGCTGTATATACGGCGCCCAGCTGTGCTCAGATCGACATATATCCACTGAAAAACATCGCCTGTAGGTCCTATATGGCCGTGGGTTGCATCTGGCTGGTATCAGAGCTACCCCAATGCTGTATATACGGGGCCCAGCTGTGCTCAGATCGACATATATCGACTCAAGAACATCGCCTGTAGGTCCTATATGGCCGTGGGTTGCATCTGGCTGGTATTAGATCTACCCCCATGCTGTATATACGGCGCCCAGCTGTGCTCAGATCGACATATATCTACTCAAGAACATCGCCTGTAGGTCCTATATGGCCGTGGGTTGCATCTGGCTGGTATCAGAGCTACCCCCATGCTGTATATACGTGGCCCAGCTGTGCTCAGATCGATATATATTGATTCAAGAACATCGCCTGTAGGTCCTATATAGCCGTGGGTTGCAGGTGGCTGGTATCATAGCTACCCCCATGCTGTATATACGTGGCCCAGTTGTGCTCAGATCGACCTATATCCACTCAGGAACATCGCCTGTAGATCCTATATGGCCGTGAGTTGCATCTGGCTGGTATCACAGCTACACCCATGCTGTATATACGGGGCCCAGCTGTGCTCAGATCGACATATATCGACTCAAGAACATCGCCTGTAGGTCCTATATAGCCGTGGGTTGCAGCTGGCTGGTATCACAGCTACTCCCATGCTGTAAATACGTGGCCCAGCTGTGATCAGATCGACATATATCGACTCAAGAACATCGCCTGTAGGTCTCATATGGCCGTGGGTTGCATCTGGCTGATATCAGAGCTACCACCATGCTGTATATACGGCACCCAGCTGTACTCAGATCGACATATATCCACTCAAGAACATCGCCTGTAGGACCTATATGGCCGTGGGTTGTATCTGGCTGGTATCAGAGCTACTCCCATGCTGCATATACGGGGCCCAGCTGTGCTCAGATCGACATATATCGACTCAAGAACATAGCCTGTAGGTCCTATATAGCCGTGGGTTGCAGCTGGCTGGTATCACAGCTACCCCCATGCTGTATATACGTGGCCCAGCTGTGCTCAGATCGACATATATCGACTCAAGAACATCACCTGTAGGTCCTATAAGGCCGTGGGTTGCATCTGGCTGGTATCAGAGCTACCCCCATGCTGTATATACGGCTCCCAGCTGTGCTCAGATCGACATATATCCACTCAAGAACATCGCCTGTAGGTCCTATATGGCCGTGGGTTGCATCTGGCTGGTATCAGAGCTACACCCATGCTGTATATACGGGACCCAGCTGTGCTCAGATCGACATATATCCACTCAGGAACATCGCCTGTAGGTCCTATATGGTCGTGGGTTGCATCTGGCTGGTATCAGAGCTACCCCCATGCTGTATATACGGGGCCCAGCTGTGCTCAGATCGACATATATCGACTCAAGAACATCGCCTGTAGGTCCTATATAGCCGTGGGTTGCAGCTGGCTGGTATCACAGCTACCCCCATGCTGTATATACGGCGCCCAGCTGTGCTCAGATCGACATATATTCACTCAGGAACATCGCCTGTAGATCCAATATGGCCGTGGGTTGCATCTGGATGGTATCAGAGCTACACCCATGCTGTATATACGGGGCCCAGCTGTGCTCAGATCGACTTATATCGACTCAAGAACATCGCCTGTAGGTCCTATATAGCCGTGGGTTGCAGCTGGCTGGTATCACAGCTACTCCCATGCTGTAAAGACGTGGCCCAGCTGTGCTCAGATTGACACATATCGACTCAAGAACATCGCCTGTAGGTCCTATATGGCCGTGGGTTGCATCTGGCTGGTATCAGAGCTATCCCCATGCTGTATATACGGGGCCCAGTTGTGCTCAGATCGACATATATCGACACAAGAACATCGCCTGTAGGTCCTATATAGTTGTGGGTTGCAGCTGGCTGGTATCACAGCTACCCCATGCTATATATACGTGGCCCAGCTGTGCTCAGATCGAGATATATCGACTCAAGAACATCGCCTGTAGGTACTATATGGCGGTGGGTTGCATCTGGCTGGTATCAGAGCTACCCCCATGTTGTATATACGGCGCCCAGCTGTGCTCAGATCGACATATATCCACTCAAGAACATCGCCTGTAGGTCCTATATGGCCGTGGGTAGCATGTGGCTGGTATCAGAGCTACCCCCATGCTGTATATACGGGGCCCAGCTGTGCTCAGTTCGACTTATATGTACTCAAGAACATCGCCTGTAGGTCCTATATACCCGTGGGTTGCAGCTGGCTGGTATCACAGCTACCCCCATGCTGTATATACGTGGCCCAACTGTGCTCAGATCGACATATATCGACTCAAGAACATCGCCTGTAGGTCCTATATGGCCGTGGGTTGCATCTGGCTGGTATCAGAGCTACCCCCATGCTGTATATACGCCGCCCAGCTGTGCTCAGATCGACATATATCCACTCAAGAACATCGCCTGTAGGTCCTATATGGCCGTGGGTTGCAGCTGGCTGGTATCACAGCTACCCCCATGCTGTATATACGTGGCCCAGCTGTGCTCAGATCGACATATATCTACTCAAGAACATCGCCTGTAGGTCCTATATGACCGTGGGTTGCATCTGGCTGGTATCAGAGCTACCCCCATGCTGTATATACGGTGCCCAGCTGTGCTCAGATCGACATATATCGACTCAAGAACATCGCCTGTAGGTCCTATATAGCCGTGGGTTGCAGCTGGCTGGTATCACAGCTACCCCCATGCTGTATATACGTGGCCCAGCTGTGCTCAGATCGACATATATCGACTGAAGAACATCGCCTTTAGGTCCAATATGGCCGTGGGTTGCATCTGGCTGGTATCAGATGCTGTATATACGGCGCCCAGCTGTGCTCAGATCGACATATATCCACTCAAGAACATCGACTGTAGGTCCTATATAGCCGTGGGTTGCAGCTGGCTGGTATCACAGCCACCCACATGCTGTCTATACGTGGCCCAGCTGTGCTCAGCTCGATATGTTCGATTCAAGAACATCGCCTGTAGGTCCTATATGGCCGTGGGTTGCATCTGGCTGGTATCAGAGCTACCCCCATGATGTATATACGGGACCCAGCTGTGCTCAGATCGACATATATCGACTCAAGAACATCGCCTGTAGGTCCTATATGGCCGTGGGTTGCATCTGGCTGGTATCAGAGCTACCCCCATGCTGTATATACGGCGCCCAGCTGTGCTTAGATCGACATATATCCACTCAAGAACATCGCCTGTAGGTCCTATATGGCCGTGGGTTGCATCTGGCTGGTATCAGAGCTACCCCTATGCTGTATATACGGGACCCAGCTGTGCTCAGATCGACATATATCGACTCAAGAACATCGCCTGTAGGTCCTATATGGCCGTGGGTTGCATCTGGCTGGTATCACAGCTACCCCCATGCTGTATATACGGCGCCCAGCTGTGCTCAGATCGACATATATCCACTCAAGAACATCGCCTGTAGGTCCTATATGGCCGTGGGTTGCATCTGGCTGGTATCAGAGCTACCCCCATGCTGTATATACGGGGCCCAGCTGTGCTCAGTTCGACATATATCGACTCAAGAACATCGCCTATAGGTCTGTATATACGGTGCCCAGCTGTGCTCAGATCGACATATATTTACTGAAGAACATCGCCTGTAGGTCCTATATGGCCGTGGGTTGCATCTGGCTGGTATCAGAGCTACCCCCATGCTGTAATACGGCGCCCAGCTATGCTCAGTTCAACATATATCCACTCAAGAAAATCGCCTGTAGGTCCTATATGGCCGTGGGTTGCATCTGGCTGGTAGCAGAGCTACCCCCATGCTGTATATACGGCGCCCAGCTGTGCTCAGATCGACATATATCCACTCAAGAACATCGCCTGTAGGTCCTATATAGCCGTGGGTTGCAGCTGGCTGGTATCACAGCTACCCCCATGCTGTATATACGTGGCCCAGCTGTGCTCAGATCGACATATATCGACTCAAGAACATCGCCTGTAGGTCCTATATAGCTGTGGGTTGCAGCTGGCTGGTATCACAGCTACCCACATGCTGTATATACGTGACCCAGCTGTGCTCAGATCGACATATATCGACTCAAGAACATTGCCTGTAGGTCCTATATGGCCGTGGGTTGCATCTGGCTGGTATCAGAGCTACCCCCATGCTGTATATACGGGGCCCAGCTGTGCTCAGATCGACATATATCGACTCAAGAACATCGCCTGTAGGTCCTATATGGCCGTGGGTTTCATCTGGCTGGTATCAGAGCTACCCCCATGCTGTATATACGGCGCCCAGCTGTGCTCAAATCGACATATATCTACTCAGTAACATCGCCTGTAGGTCCTATATGGTCGTGGGTTGCATCTGGCTGGTATCAGAGCTACCCCCATGCTGTATATACGGGGCCCAGCTGTGCTCAGATCACATATATCGACTCAAGAAAATCGCCTGTAGGTCCTATATAGCCGTGGGTTGCAGCTGGCTGGTATAACAGCTACCCCCATGCTGTATATACGGCGCCCAGCTGTGCTCAGATCGACATATATCCACTCAGGAACATCGCCAGTAGATCCTATATGGCCGTGAGTTGCATCTGGCTGGTATCAGAGCTACACCCATGCTAGTTATACGGGGCCCAGCTGTGCTCAGATCGACATATATCCACTCAAGAACATCGCCTGTTGGTCCTATATGGCCGTGGGTTGCATCTGGCTGGTATCAGAGCTACCCCTATGCTATATATACGGGACCCAGCTGTGCTCAGATCGACATATATCGACTCAAGAACATCGCCTGTAGGTCCTATTAGCCGTGGGTTGCAGCCGGCTGGTATCACAGCTACCCCCATGCTGTATATACGTGGCCCAGCTGTGCTCAGATCGACATATATCGACTCAAGAACATCGCCTGTAGGTCCTATATGGCCGTGGGTTGCATCTGGCTGGTAACAGAGCTACCCCCATGCTGTATATACGGCGTCCAGCTGTGCTCAGATCGACATATATCCACTCAAGAACATCGCCTGTAGGTCCTAAATGGCCGTGGGTTGCATCTGGCTGGTATCAGAGCTACCCCCATGCTGTATATACGGGGCCCAGCTGTGCTCAGTTCGACATATATCGACTCAAGAACATCGCCTATAGGTCCTATATGGCCGTGGGTTGCATCTGGCTGGTATCAGAGCTACCCCATGCTGTATATACGGTGCCCAGCTGTGCTCAGATCGACATATATCCACTGAAGAACATCGCCAGCAGGTCCTATATGGCCGTGGGTTGCATCTGGCTGGTATCAGAGCTACCCCCATGCTGTAATACGGGGCCCAGCTGTGCTCAGATCGACATATATCGACTCAAGAACATCGCCTGTAGGTCCTATATAGCCGTAGGTTGCAGCTGGCTGGTATCACAGCTACCCCCATGCTGTATATACGTGGCCCAGCTGTACTCAGATCGACATATATCGACTCAAGAACATCGCCTGTAGGTCCTATATGGCCGTGGGTTGCATCTGGCTGGTATCAGAGCTACCCCCATGCTGTATATACGGCGCCCAGCTATGCTCAGTTCGACATATATCCACTCAAGAACATCGCCTGTTGGTCCTATATGGCCGTGGGTTGCATCTGGCTGGTAACAGAGCTACCCCCATGCTGTATATACGGGGCCCAGCTGTGCTCAGATCGACATATATCGACTCAAGAACATCGCCTGTAGGTCCTATATAGCTGTGGGTTGCAGCTGGCTGGTATCACAGCTACCCCCATGCTGTATATACGTGGCCCAGCTGTGCTCAGATCGACATATATCGACTCAAGAACATCGCCTGTAGGTCCTATATGGCCGTGGGTTGCATCTGGCTGGTATCAGAGCTACCCCCATGCTGTATATACGGGGCCCAGCTGTACTCAGATCGACATATATCGACTCAAGAACATCGCCTGTAGGTACTATATAGCTGTGGGTTGCAGCTGGCTGGTATCACAGCTACCCCTATGCTGTATATACGTGGCCCAGCTGTGCTCAGATCGACATATATCGACTCAAGAACATCGCCTGTAGGTCCTATATGGCCGTGGGTTGCATCTGGCTGGTATCAGAGCTACCCCCATGCTGTATATACATCGCCCAGCTGTGCTCAGATCGACATATAGCTACTCAAGAACAACGCCTGTAGGTCCTATATGGCCGTGGGTTGCATCTGGCTGGTATCAGAGCTACCCCCATGCTGTATATACGGGGCCCAGCTGTACTCAGATCGACATATATCGACTCAAGAACATCGCCTGTAGGTCCTATATGGCCGTGGGTTTCATCTGGCTGGTATCAGAGCTACCCCCATGCTGTATATACGGCGCCCAGCTGTGCTCAGATCGACATATATCTACTCAGTAACATCGCCTGTAGGTCCTATATGGTCGTGGGTTGCATCTGGCTGGTATCAGAGCTACCCCCATGCTGTATATACGGGGCCCAGATGTGTTCAGATCGACATATATCGACTCAAGAACATCGCCTGTAGGTCCTATATAGCCGTGGGTTGCAGCTGGCTGGTATCACAGCTACCCCCATGCTGTATATACGGCGCCCAGCTGTGCTCAGATCGACATATATCCACTCAGGAACATCGCCAGTAGATCCTATATGGCCGTGAGTTGCATCTGGCTGGTATCAGAGCTACACCCATGCTATATATACGGGGCCCAGCTGTGCTCAGATCGACATATATCGTCTCAAGAACATCGCCTGTAGGTCCTATATAGCCGTGGGTTGCAGCTTGCTGGTATCACAGCTACCCCTATGCTGTATATACGTGGCCCAGCTGTGCTCAGATCGACATATATCGACTCAAGAACATCGCCTGTAGGTCCTATATGGCCGTGGGTTGCATCTGGCTGGTAACAGAGCTACCCCCATGCTGTATATACGGCGTCCAGCTGTGCTCAGATCGACATATATCCACTCAAGAACATCGCCTGTAGGTCCTAAATGGCCGTGGGTTGCATCTGGCTGGTATCAGAGCTACCCCCATGCTGTATATACGGGGCCCAGCTGTGCTCAGTTCGACATATATCGACTCAAGAACATCGCCTATAGGTCCTATATGGCCGTGGGTTGCATCTGGCTGGTATCAGAGCTACCCCATGCTGTATATACGGTGCCCAGCTGTGCTCAGATCGACATATATCCACTGAAGAACATCGCCAGCAGGTCCTATATGGCCGTGGGTTGCATCTGGCTGGTATCAGAGCTACCCCCATGCTGTAATACGGGGCCCAGCTGTGCTCAGATCGACATATATCGACTCAAGAACATCGCCTGTAGGTCCTATATAGCCGTAGGTTGCAGCTGGCTGGTATCACAGCTACCCCCATGCTGTATATACGTGGCCCAGCTGTACTCAGATCGACATATATCGACTCAAGAACATCGCCTGTAGGTCCTATATGGCCGTGGGTTGCATCTGGCTGGTATCAGAGCTACCCCCATGCTGTATATACGGCGCCCAGCTATGCTCAGTTCGACATATATCCACTCAAGAACATCGCCTGTTGGTCCTATATGGCCGTGGGTTGCATCTGGCTGGTAACAGAGCTACCCCCATGCTGTATATACGGGGCCCAGCTGTGCTCAGATCGACATATATCGACTCAAGAACATCGCCTGTAGGTCCTATATAGCTGTGGGTTGCAGCTGGCTGGTATCACAGCTACCCCCATGCTGTATATACGTGGCCCAGCTGTGCTCAGATCGACATATATCGACTCAAGAACATCGCCTGTAGGTCCTATATGGCCGTGGGTTGCATCTGGCTGGTATCAGAGCTACCCCCATGCTGTATATACGGGGCCCAGCTGTACTCAGATCGACATATATCGACTCAAGAACATCGCCTGTAGGTACTATATAGCTGTGGGTTGCAGCTGGCTGGTATCACAGCTACCCCTATGCTGTATATACGTGGCCCAGCTGTGCTCAGATCGACATATATCGACTCAAGAACATCGCCTGTAGGTCCTATATGGCCGTGGGTTGCATCTGGCTGGTATCAGAGCTACCCCCATGCTGTATATACATCGCCCAGCTGTGCTCAGATCGACATATAGCTACTCAAGAACAACGCCTGTAGGTCCTATATGGCCGTGGGTTGCATCTGGCTGGTATCAGAGCTACCCCCATGCTGTATATACGGGGCCCAGCTGTACTCAGATCGACATATATCGACTCAAGAACATCGCCTGTAGGTCCTATATGGCCGTGGGTTTCATCTGGCTGGTATCAGAGCTACCCCCATGCTGTATATACGGCGCCCAGCTGTGCTCAGATCGACATATATCTACTCAGTAACATCGCCTGTAGGTCCTATATGGTCGTGGGTTGCATCTGGCTGGTATCAGAGCTACCCCCATGCTGTATATACGGGGCCCAGATGTGTTCAGATCGACATATATCGACTCAAGAACATCGCCTGTAGGTCCTATATAGCCGTGGGTTGCAGCTGGCTGGTATCACAGCTACCCCCATGCTGTATATACGGCGCCCAGCTGTGCTCAGATCGACATATATCCACTCAGGAACATCGCCAGTAGATCCTATATGGCCGTGAGTTGCATCTGGCTGGTATCAGAGCTACACCCATGCTATATATACGGGGCCCAGCTGTGCTCAGATCGACATATATCGTCTCAAGAACATCGCCTGTAGGTCCTATATAGCCGTGGGTTGCAGCTTGCTGGTATCACAGCTACCCCTATGCTGTATATACGTGGCCCAGCTGTGCTCAGATCGACATATATCGACTCAAGAACATCGCCTGTAGGTCCTATATGGCCGTGGGTTGCATCTGGCTGGTATCAGAGCTACCCCCATGCTGTATATACATCGCCCAGCTGTGCTCAGATCGACATATAGCTACTCAAGAACAACGCCTGTAGGTCCTATATGGCCGTGGGTTGCATCTGGCTGGTATCAGAGCTACCCCCATGCTGTATATACGGGGCCCAGCTGTACTCAGATCGACATATATCGACTCAAGAACATCGCCTGTAGGTCCTATATGGCCGTGGGTTTCATCTGGCTGGTATCAGAGCTACCCCCATGCTGTATATACGGCGCCCAGCTGTGCTCAGATCGACATATATCTACTCAGTAACATCGCCTGTAGGTCCTATATGGTCGTGGGTTGCATCTGGCTGGTATCAGAGCTACCCCCATGCTGTATATACGGGGCCCAGCTGTGTTCAGATCGACATATATCGACTCAAGAACATCGCCTGTAGGTCCTATATAGCCGTGGGTTGCAGCTGGCTGGTATCACAGCTACCCCCATGCTGTATATACGGCGCCCAGCTGTGCTCAGATCGACATATATCCACTCAGGACCATCGCCAGTAGATCCTATATGGCCGTGAGTTGCATCTGGCTGGTATCAGAGCTACACCCATGCTATATATACGGGGCCCAGCTGTGCTCAGATCGACATATATCGACTCAAGAACATCGCCTGTAGGTCCTATATAGCCGTGGGTTGCAGCTTGCTGGTATCACAGCTACCCCTATGCTGTATATACGTGGCCCAGCTGTGCTCAGATCGACATATATCGACTCAAGAACATCGCCTGTAGGTCCTATATGGCCGTGGGTTGCATCTGGCTGGTATCAGAGCTACCCCCATGCTGTATATACATCGCCCAGCTGTGCTCAGATCGACATATAGCTACTCAAGAACAACGCCTGTAGGTCCTATATGGCCGTGGGTTGCATCTGGCTGGTATCAGAGCTACCCCCATGCTGTATATACGGGGCCCAGCTGTACTCAGATCGACATATATCGACTCAAGAACATCGCCTGTAGGTCCTATATGGCCGTGGGTTTCATCTGGCTGGTATCAGAGCTACCCCCATGCTGTATATACGGCGCCCAGCTGTGCTCAGATCGACATATATCTACTCAGTAACATCGCCTGTAGGTCCTATATGGTCGTGGGTTGCATCTGGCTGGTATCAGAGCTACCCCCATGCTGTATATACGGGGCCCAGCTGTGCTCAGATCGACATATATCGACTCAAGAACATCGCCTGTAGGTCCTATATAGCTGTGGGTTGCAGCTGGCTGGTATCACAGCTACCCCCATGCTGTATATACGTGGCCCAGCTGTGCTCAGATCGACATATATCGACTCAAGAACATCGCCTGTAGGTCCTATATGGCCGTGGGTTGCATCTGGCTGGTATCAGAGCTACCCCCATGCTGTATATACGGGGCCCAGCTGTACTCAGATCGACATATATCGACTCAAGAACATCGCCTGTAGGTACTATATAGCTGTGGGTTGCAGCTGGCTGGTATCACAGCTACCCCTATGCTGTATATACGTGGCCCAGCTGTGCTCAGATCGACATATATCGACTCAAGAACATCGCCTGTAGGTCCTATATGGCCGTGGGTTGCATCTGGCTGGTATCAGAGCTACCCCCATGCTGTATATACATCGCCCAGCTGTGCTCAGATCGACATATAGCTACTCAAGAACAACGCCTGTAGGTCCTATATGGCCGTGGGTTGCATCTGGCTGGTATCAGAGCTACCCCCATGCTGTATATACGGGGCCCAGCTGTACTCAGATCGACATATATCGACTCAAGAACATCGCCTGTAGGTCCTATATGGCCGTGGGTTTCATCTGGCTGGTATCAGAGCTACCCCCATGCTGTATATACGGCGCCCAGCTGTGCTCAGATCGACATATATCTACTCAGTAACATCGCCTGTAGGTCCTATATGGTCGTGGGTTGCATCTGGCTGGTATCAGAGCTACCCCCATGCTGTATATACGGGGCCCAGATGTGTTCAGATCGACATATATCGACTCAAGAACATCGCCTGTAGGTCCTATATAGCCGTGGGTTGCAGCTGGCTGGTATCACAGCTACCCCCATGCTGTATATACGGCGCCCAGCTGTGCTCAGATCGACATATATCCACTCAGGAACATCGCCAGTAGATCCTATATGGCCGTGAGTTGCATCTGGCTGGTATCAGAGCTACACCCATGCTATATATACGGGGCCCAGCTGTGCTCAGATCGACATATATCGTCTCAAGAACATCGCCTGTAGGTCCTATATAGCCGTGGGTTGCAGCTTGCTGGTATCACAGCTACCCCTATGCTGTATATACGTGGCCCAGCTGTGCTCAGATCGACATATATCGACTCAAGAACATCGCCTGTAGGTCCTATATGGCCGTGGGTTGCATCTGGCTGGTATCAGAGCTACCCCCATGCTGTATATACATCGCCCAGCTGTGCTCAGATCGACATATAGCTACTCAAGAACAACGCCTGTAGGTCCTATATGGCCGTGGGTTGCATCTGGCTGGTATCAGAGCTACCCCCATGCTGTATATACGGGGCCCAGCTGTACTCAGATCGACATATATCGACTCAAGAACATCGCCTGTAGGTCCTATATGGCCGTGGGTTTCATCTGGCTGGTATCAGAGCTACCCCCATGCTGTATATACGGCGCCCAGCTGTGCTCAGATCGACATATATCTACTCAGTAACATCGCCTGTAGGTCCTATATGGTCGTGGGTTGCATCTGGCTGGTATCAGAGCTACCCCCATGCTGTATATACGGGGCCCAGCTGTGCTCAGTTCGACTTATATGTACTCAAGAACATCGCCTGTAGGTCCTATATACCCGTGGGTTGCAGCTGGCTGGTATCACAGCTACCCCCATGCTGTATATACGTGGCCCAACTGTGCTCAGATCGACATATATCGACTCAAGAACATCGCCTGTAGGTCCTATATGGCCGTGGGTTGCATCTGGCTGGTATCAGAGCTACCCCCATGCTGTATATACGCCGCCCAGCTGTGCTCAGATCGACATATATCCACTCAAGAACATCGCCTGTAGGTCCTATATGGCCGTGGGTTGCAGCTGGCTGGTATCACAGCTACCCCCATGCTGTATATACGTGGCCCAGCTGTGCTCAGATCGACATATATCTACTCAAGAACATCGCCTGTAGGTCCTATATGACCGTGGGTTGCATCTGGCTGGTATCAGAGCTACCCCCATGCTGTATATACGGTGCCCAGCTGTGCTCAGATCGACATATATCGACTCAAGAACATCGCCTGTAGGTCCTATATAGCCGTGGGTTGCAGCTGGCTGGTATCACAGCTACCCCCATGCTGTATATACGTGGCCCAGCTGTGCTCAGATCGACATATATCGACTGAAGAACATCGCCTTTAGGTCCAATATGGCCGTGGGTTGCATCTGGCTGGTATCAGATGCTGTATATACGGCGCCCAGCTGTGCTCAGATCGACATATATCCACTCAAGAACATCGACTGTAGGTCCTATATAGCCGTGGGTTGCAGCTGGCTGGTATCACAGCCACCCACATGCTGTCTATACGTGGCCCAGCTGTGCTCAGCTCGATATGTTCGATTCAAGAACATCGCCTGTAGGTCCTATATGGCCGTGGGTTGCATCTGGCTGGTATCAGAGCTACCCCCATGATGTATATACGGGACCCAGCTGTGCTCAGATCGACATATATCGACTCAAGAACATCGCCTGTAGGTCCTATATGGCCGTGGGTTGCATCTGGCTGGTATCAGAGCTACCCCCATGCTGTATATACGGCGCCCAGCTGTGCTTAGATCGACATATATCCACTCAAGAACATCGCCTGTAGGTCCTATATGGCCGTGGGTTGCATCTGGCTGGTATCAGAGCTACCCCTATGCTGTATATACGGGACCCAGCTGTGCTCAGATCGACATATATCGACTCAAGAACATCGCCTGTAGGTCCTATATGGCCGTGGGTTGCATCTGGCTGGTATCACAGCTACCCCCATGCTGTATATACGGCGCCCAGCTGTGCTCAGATCGACATATATCCACTCAAGAACATCGCCTGTAGGTCCTATATGGCCGTGGGTTGCATCTGGCTGGTATCAGAGCTACCCCCATGCTGTATATACGGGGCCCAGCTGTGCTCAGTTCGACATATATCGACTCAAGAACATCGCCTATAGGTCTGTATATACGGTGCCCAGCTGTGCTCAGATCGACATATATTTACTGAAGAACATCGCCTGTAGGTCCTATATGGCCGTGGGTTGCATCTGGCTGGTATCAGAGCTACCCCCATGCTGTAATACGGCGCCCAGCTATGCTCAGTTCAACATATATCCACTCAAGAAAATAGCCTGTAGGTCCTATATGGCCGTGGGTTGCATCTGGCTGGTAGCAGAGCTACCCCCATGCTGTATATACGGCGCCCAGCTGTGCTCAGATCGACATATATCCACTCAAGAACATCGCCTGTAGGTCCTATATAGCCGTGGGTTGCAGCTGGCTGGTATCACAGCTACCCCCATGCTGTATATACGTGGCCCAGCTGTGCTCAGATCGACATATATCGACTCAAGAACATCGCCTGTAGGTCCTATATAGCTGTGGGTTGCAGCTGGCTGGTATCACAGCTACCCACATGCTGTATATACGTGACCCAGCTGTGCTCAGATCGACATATATCGACTCAAGAACATTGCCTGTAGGTCCTATATGGCCGTGGGTTGCATCTGGCTGGTATCAGAGCTACCCCCATGCTGTATATACGGGGCCCAGCTGTGCTCAGATCGACATATATCGACTCAAGAACATCGCCTGTAGGTCCTATATGGCCGTGGGTTTCATCTGGCTGGTATCAGAGCTACCCCCATGCTGTATATACGGCGCCCAGCTGTGCTCAAATCGACATATATCTACTCAGTAACATCGCCTGTAGGTCCTATATGGTCGTGGGTTGCATCTGGCTGGTATCAGAGCTACCCCCATGCTGTATATACGGGGCCCAGCTGTGCTCAGATCACATATATCGACTCAAGAAAATCGCCTGTAGGTCCTATATAGCCGTGGGTTGCAGCTGGCTGGTATAACAGCTACCCCCATGCTGTATATACGGCGCCCAGCTGTGCTCAGATCGACATATATCCACTCAGGAACATCGCCAGTAGATCCTATATGGCCGTGAGTTGCATCTGGCTGGTATCAGAGCTACACCCATGCTAGTTATACGGGGCCCAGCTGTGCTCAGATCGACATATATCCACTCAAGAACATCGCCTGTTGGTCCTATATGGCCGTGGGTTGCATCTGGCTGGTATCAGAGCTACCCCTATGCTATATATACGGGACCCAGCTGTGCTCAGATCGACATATATCGACTCAAGAACATCGCCTGTAGGTCCTATTAGCCGTGGGTTGCAGCCGGCTGGTATCACAGCTACCCCCATGCTGTATATACGTGGCCCAGCTGTGCTCAGATCGACATATATCGACTCAAGAACATCGCCTGTAGGTCCTATATGGCCGTGGGTTGCATCTGGCTGGTAACAGAGCTACCCCCATGCTGTATATACGGCGTCCAGCTGTGCTCAGATCGACATATATCCACTCAAGAACATCGCCTGTAGGTCCTAAATGGCCGTGGGTTGCATCTGGCTGGTATCAGAGCTACCCCCATGCTGTATATACGGGGCCCAGCTGTGCTCAGTTCGACATATATCGACTCAAGAACATCGCCTATAGGTCCTATATGGCCGTGGGTTGCATCTGGCTGGTATCAGAGCTACCCCATGCTGTATATACGGTGCCCAGCTGTGCTCAGATCGACATATATCCACTGAAGAACATCGCCAGCAGGTCCTATATGGCCGTGGGTTGCATCTGGCTGGTATCAGAGCTACCCCCATGCTGTAATACGGGGCCCAGCTGTGCTCAGATCGACATATATCGACTCAAGAACATCGCCTGTAGGTCCTATATAGCCGTAGGTTGCAGCTGGCTGGTATCACAGCTACCCCCATGCTGTATATACGTGGCCCAGCTGTACTCAGATCGACATATATCGACTCAAGAACATCGCCTGTAGGTCCTATATGGCCGTGGGTTGCATCTGGCTGGTATCAGAGCTACCCCCATGCTGTATATACGGCGCCCAGCTATGCTCAGTTCGACATATATCCACTCAAGAACATCGCCTGTTGGTCCTATATGGCCGTGGGTTGCATCTGGCTGGTAACAGAGCTGCCCCCATGCTGTATATACGGGGCCCAGCTGTGCTCAGATCGACATATATCGACTCAAGAACATCGCCTGTAGGTCCTATATAGCTGTGGGTTGCAGCTGGCTGGTATCACAGCTACCCCCATGCTGTATATACGTGGCCCAGCTGTGCTCAGATCGACATATATCGACTCAAGAACATCGCCTGTAGGTCCTATATGGCCGTGGGTTGCATCTGGCTGGTATCAGAGCTACCCCCATGCTGTATATACGGGGCCCAGCTGTACTCAGATCGACATATATCGACTCAAGAACATCGCCTGTAGGTACTATATAGCTGTGGGTTGCAGCTGGCTGGTATCACAGCTACCCCTATGCTGTATATACGTGGCCCAGCTGTGCTCAGATCGACATATATCGACTCAAGAACATCGCCTGTAGGTCCTATATGGCCGTGGGTTGCATCTGGCTGGTATCAGAGCTACCCCCATGCTGTATATACATCGCCCAGCTGTGCTCAGATCGACATATAGCTACTCAAGAACAACGCCTGTAGGTCCTATATGGCCGTGGGTTGCATCTGGCTGGTATCAGAGCTACCCCCATGCTGTATATACGGGGCCCAGCTGTACTCAGATCGACATATATCGACTCAAGAACATCGCCTGTAGGTCCTATATGGCCGTGGGTTTCATCTGGCTGGTATCAGAGCTACCCCCATGCTGTATATACGGCGCCCAGCTGTGCTCAGATCGACATATATCTACTCAGTAACATCGCCTGTAGGTCCTATATGGTCGTGGGTTGCATCTGGCTGGTATCAGAGCTACCCCCATGCTGTATATACGGGGCCCAGATGTGTTCAGATCGACATATATCGACTCAAGAACATCGCCTGTAGGTCCTATATAGCCGTGGGTTGCAGCTGGCTGGTATCACAGCTACACCCATGCTGTATATACGGCGCCCAGCTGTGCTCAGATCGACATATATCCACTCAGGAACATCGCCAGTAGATCCTATATGGCCGTGAGTTGCATCTGGCTGGTATCAGAGCTACACCCATGCTATATATACGGGGCCCAGCTGTGCTCAGATCGACATATATCGTCTCAAGAACATCGCCTGTAGGTCCTATATAGCCGTGGGTTGCAGCTTGCTGGTATCACAGCTACCCCTATGCTGTATATACGTGGCCCAGCTGTGCTCAGATCGACATATATCGACTCAAGAACATCGCCTGTAGGTCCTATATGGCCGTGGGTTGCATCTGGCTGGTATCAGAGCTACCCCCATGCTGTATATACATCGCCCAGCTGTGCTCAGATCGACATATAGCTACTCAAGAACAACGCCTGTAGGTCCTATATGGCCGTGGGTTGCATCTGGCTGGTATCAGAGCTACCCCCATGCTGTATATACGGGGCCCAGCTGTACTCAGATCGACATATATCGACTCAAGAACATCGCCTGTAGGTCCTATATGGCCGTGGGTTTCATCTGGCTGGTATCAGAGCTACCCCCATGCTGTATATACGGCGCCCAGCTTTGCTCAGATCGACATATATCTACTCAGTAACATCGCCTGTAGGTCCTATATGGTCGTGGGTTGCATCTGGCTGGTATCAGAGCTACCCCCATGCTGTATATACGGGGCCCAGCTGTGTTCAGATCGACATATATCGACTCAAGAACATCGCCTGTAGGTCCTATATAGCCGTGGGTTGCAGCTGGCTGGTATCACAGCTACCCCCATGCTGTATATACGGCGCCCAGCTGTGCTCAGATCGACATATATCCACTCAGGACCATCGCCAGTAGATCCTATATGGCCGTGAGTTGCATCTGGCTGGTATCAGAGCTACACCCATGCTATATATACGGGGCCCAGCTGTGCTCAGATCGACATATATCGACTCAAGAACATCGCCTGTAGGTCCTATATAGCCGTGGGTTGCAGCTTGCTGGTATCACAGCTACCCCTATGCTGTATATACGTGGCCCAGCTGTGCTCAGATCGACATATATCGACTCAAGAACATCGCCTGTAGGTCCTATATGGCCGTGGGTTGCATCTGGCTGGTATCAGAGCTACCCCCATGCTGTATATACATCGCCCAGCTGTGCTCAGATCGACATATAGCTACTCAAGAACAACGCCTGAAGGTCCTATATGGCCGTGGGTTGCATCTGGCTGGTATCAGAGCTACCCCCATGCTGTATATACGGGGCCCAGCTGTACTCAGATCGACATATATCGACTCAAGAACATCGCCTGTAGGTCCTATATGGCCGTGGGTTGCATCTGGCTGGTATCAGAGCTACCCCCATGCTGTATATACATCGCCCAGCTGTGCTCAGATCGACATATAGCTACTCAAGAACAACGCCTGTAGGTCCTATATGGCCGTGGGTTGCATCTGGCTGGTATCAGAGCTACCCCCATGCTGTATATACGGGGCCCAGCTGTACTCAGATCGACATATATCGACTCAAGAACATCGCCTGTAGGTCCTATATGGCCGTGGGTTTCATCTGGCTGGTATCAGAGCTACCCCCATGCTGTATATACGGCGCCCAGCTGTGCTCAGATCGACATATATCTACTCAGTAACATCGCCTGTAGGTCCTATATGGTCGTGGGTTGCATCTGGCTGGTATCAGAGCTACCCCCATGCTGTATATACGGGGCCCAGCTGTGTTCAGATCGACATATATCGACTCAAGAACATCGCCTGTAGGTCCTATATAGCCGTGGGTTGCAGCTGGCTGGTATCACAGCTACCCCCATGCTGTATATACGGCGCCCAGCTGTGCTCAGATCGACATATATCCACTCAGGACCATCGCCAGTAGATCCTATATGGCCGTGAGTTGCATCTGGCTGGTATCAGAGCTACACCCATGCTATATATACGGGGCCCAGCTGTGCTCAGATCGACATATATCGACTCAAGAACATCGCCTGTAGGTCCTATATAGCCGTGGGTTGCAGCTTGCTGGTATCACAGCTACCCCTATGCTGTATATACGTGGCCCAGCTGTGCTCAGATCGACATATATCGACTCAAGAACATCGCCTGTAGGTCCTATATGGCCGTGGGTTGCATCTGGCTGGTATCAGAGCTACCCCCATGCTGTATATACATCGCCCAGCTGTGCTCAGATCGACATATAGCTACTCAAGAACAACGCCTGTAGGTCCTATATGGCCGTGGGTTGCATCTGGCTGGTATCAGAGCTACTCCCATGCTGTATATACGGGGCCCAGCTGTACTCAGATCGACATATATCGACTCAAGAACATCGCCTGTAGGTCCTATATGGCCGTGGGTTTCATCTGGCTGGTATCAGAGCTACCCCCATGCTGTATATACGGCGCCCAGCTGTGCTCAGATCGACATATATCTACTCAGTAACATCGCCTGTAGGTCCTATATGGTCGTGGGTTGCATCTGGCTGGTATCAGAGCTACCCCCATGCTGTATATACGGGGCCCAGCTGTGCTCAGATCGACATATATCGACTCAAGAACATCGCCTGTAGGTCCTATATGGCCGTGGGTTGCATCTGGCTGGTATCAGAGCTACCCCCATGCTGTATATACGCCGCCCAGCTGTGCTCAGATCGACATATATCCACTCAAGAACATCGCCTGTAGGTCCTATATGGCCGTGGGTTGCAGCTGGCTGGTATCACAGCTACCCCCATGCTGTATATACGTGGCCCAGCTGTGCTCAGATCGACATATATCTACTCAAGAACATCGCCTGTAGGTCCTATATGACCGTGGGTTGCATCTGGCTGGTATCAGAGCTACCCCCATGCTGTATATACGGTGCCCAGCTGTGCTCAGATCGACATATATCGACTCAAGAACATCGCCTGTAGGTCCTATATAGCCGTGGGTTGCAGCTGGCTGGTATCACAGCTACCCCCATGCTGTATATACGTGGCCCAGCTGTGCTCAGATCGACATATATCGACTGAAGAACATCGCCTTTAGGTCCAATATGGCCGTGGGTTGCATCTGGCTGGTATCAGATGCTGTATATACGGCGCCCAGCTGTGCTCAGATCGACATATATCCACTCAAGAACATCGACTGTAGGTCCTATATAGCCGTGGGTTGCAGCTGGCTGGTATCACAGCCACCCACATGCTGTCTATACGTGGCCCAGCTGTGCTCAGCTCGATATGTTCGATTCAAGAACATCGCCTGTAGGTCCTATATGGCCGTGGGTTGCATCTGGCTGGTATCAGAGCTACCCCCATGATGTATATACGGGACCCAGCTGTGCTCAGATCGACATATATCGACTCAAGAACATCGCCTGTAGGTCCTATATGGCCGTGGGTTGCATCTGGCTGGTATCAGAGCTACCCCCATGCTGTATATACGGCGCCCAGCTGTGCTTAGATCGACATATATCCACTCAAGAACATCGCCTGTAGGTCCTATATGGCCGTGGGTTGCATCTGGCTGGTATCAGAGCTACCCCTATGCTGTATATACGGGACCCAGCTGTGCTCAGATCGACATATATCGACTCAAGAACATCGCCTGTAGGTCCTATATGGCCGTGGGTTGCATCTGGCTGGTATCACAGCTACCCCCATGCTGTATATACGGCGCCCAGCTGTGCTCAGATCGACATATATCCACTCAAGAACATCGCCTGTAGGTCCTATATGGCCGTGGGTTGCATCTGGCTGGTATCAGAGCTACCCCCATGCTGTATATACGGGGCCCAGCTGTGCTCAGTTCGACATATATCGACTCAAGAACATCGCCTATAGGTCTGTATATACGGTGCCCAGCTGTGCTCAGATCGACATATATTTACTGAAGAACATCGCCTGTAGGTCCTATATGGCCGTGGGTTGCATCTGGCTGGTATCAGAGCTACCCCCATGCTGTAATACGGCGCCCAGCTATGCTCAGTTCAACATATATCCACTCAAGAAAATCGCCTGTAGGTCCTATATGGCCGTGGGTTGCATCTGGCTGGTAGCAGAGCTACCCCCATGCTGTATATACGGCGCCCAGCTGTGCTCAGATCGACATATATTCACTCAAGAACATCGCCTGTAGGTCCTATATAGCCGTGGGTTGCAGCTGGCTGGTATCACAGCTACCCCCATGCTGTATATACGTGGCCCAGCTGTGCTCAGATCGACATATATCGACTCAAGAACATCGCCTGTAGGTCCTATATAGCTGTGGGTTGCAGCTGGCTGGTATCACAGCTACCCACATGCTGTATATACGTGACCCAGCTGTGCTCAGATCGACATATATCGACTCAAGAACATTGCCTGTAGGTCCTATATGGCCGTGGGTTGCATCTGGCTGGTATCAGAGCTACCCCCATGCTGTATATACGGGGCCCAGCTGTGCTCAGATCGACATATATCGACTCAAGAACATCGCCTGTAGGTCCTATATGGCCGTGGGTTTCATCTGGCTGGTATCAGAGCTACCCCCATGCTGTATATACGGCGCCCAGCTGTGCTCAAATCGACATATATCTACTCAGTAACATCGCCTGTAGGTCCTATATGGTCGTGGGTTGCATCTGGCTGGTATCAGAGCTACCCCCATGCTGTATATACGGGGCCCAGCTGTGCTCAGATCACATATATCGACTCAAGAAAATCGCCTGTAGGTCCTATATAGCCGTGGGTTGCAGCTGGCTGGTATAACAGCTACCCCCATGCTGTATATACGGCGCCCAGCTGTGCTCAGATCGACATATATCCACTCAGGAACATCGCCAGTAGATCCTATATGGCCGTGAGTTGCATCTGGCTGGTATCAGAGCTACACCCATGCTAGTTATACGGGGCCCAGCTGTGCTCAGATCGACATATATCCACTCAAGAACATCGCCTGTTGGTCCTATATGGCCGTGGGTTGCATCTGGCTGGTATCAGAGCTACCCCTATGCTATATATACGGGACCCAGCTGTGCTCAGATCGACATATATCGACTCAAGAACATCGCCTGTAGGTCCTATTAGCCGTGGGTTGCAGCCGGCTGGTATCACAGCTACCCCCATGCTGTATATACGTGGCCCAGCTGTGCTCAGATCGACATATATCGACTCAAGAACATCGCCTGTAGGTCCTATATGGCCGTGGGTTGCATCTGGCTGGTAACAGAGCTACCCCCATGCTGTATATACGGCGTCCAGCTGTGCTCAGATCGACATATATCCACTCAAGAACATCGCCTGTAGGTCCTAAATGGCCGTGGGTTGCATCTGGCTGGTATCAGAGCTACCCCCATGCTGTATATACGGGGCCCAGCTGTGCTCAGTTCGACATATATCGACTCAAGAACATCGCCTATAGGTCCTATATGGCCGTGGGTTGCATCTGGCTGGTATCAGAGCTACCCCATGCTGTATATACGGTGCCCAGCTGTGCTCAGATCGACATATATCCACTGAAGAACATCGCCAGCAGGTCCTATATGGCCGTGGGTTGCATCTGGCTGGTATCAGAGCTACCCCCATGCTGTAATACGGGGCCCAGCTGTGCTCAGATCGACATATATCGACTCAAGAACATCGCCTGTAGGTCCTATATAGCCGTAGGTTGCAGCTGGCTGGTATCACAGCTACCCCCATGCTGTATATACGTGGCCCAGCTGTACTCAGATCGACATATATCGACTCAAGAACATCGCCTGTAGGTCCTATATGGCCGTGGGTTGCATCTGGCTGGTATCAGAGCTACCCCCATGCTGTATATACGGCGCCCAGCTATGCTCAGTTCGACATATATCCACTCAAGAACATCGCCTGTTGGTCCTATATGGCCGTGGGTTGCATCTGGCTGGTAACAGAGCTACCCCCATGCTGTATATACGGGGCCCAGCTGTGCTCAGATCGACATATATCGACTCAAGAACATCGCCTGTAGGTCCTATATAGCTGTGGGTTGCAGCTGGCTGGTATCACAGCTACCCCCATGCTGTATATACGTGGCCCAGCTGTGCTCAGATCGACATATATCGACTCAAGAACATCGCCTGTAGGTCCTATATGGCCGTGGGTTGCATCTGGCTGGTATCAGAGCTACCCCCATGCTGTATATACGGGGCCCAGCTGTACTCAGATCGACATATATCGACTCAAGAACATCGCCTGTAGGTACTATATAGCTGTGGGTTGCAGCTGGCTGGTATCACAGCTACCCCTATGCTGTATATACGTGGTCCAGCTGTGCTCAGATCGACATATATCGACTCAAGAACATCGCCTGTAGGTCCTATATGGCCGTGGGTTGCATCTGGCTGGTATCAGAGCTACCCCCATGCTGTATATACATCGCCCAGCTGTGCTCAGATCGACATATAGCTACTCAAGAACAACGCCTGTAGGTCCTATATGGCCGTGGGTTGCATCTGGCTGGTATCAGAGCTACCCCCATGCTGTATATACGGGGCCCAGCTGTACTCAGATCGACATATATCGACTCAAGAACATCGCCTGTAGGTCCTATATGGCCGTGGGTTTCATCTGGCTGGTATCAGAGCTACCCCCATGCTGTATATACGGCGCCCAGCTGTGCTCAGATCGACATATATCTACTCAGTAACATCGCCTGTAGGTCCTATATGGTCGTGGGTTGCATCTGGCTGGTATCAGAGCTACCCCCATGCTGTATATACGGGGCCCAGATGTGTTCAGATCGACATATATCGACTCAAGAACATCGCCTGTAGGTCCTATATAGCCGTGGGTTGCAGCTGGCTGGTATCACAGCTACACCCATGCTGTATATACGGCGCCCAGCTGTGCTCAGATCGACATATATCCACTCAGGAACATCGCCAGTAGATCCTATATGGCCGTGAGTTGCATCTGGCTGGTATCAGAGCTACACCCATGCTATATATACGGGGCCCAGCTGTGCTCAGATCGACATATATCGTCTCAAGAACATCGCCTGTAGGTCCTATATAGCCGTGGGTTGCAGCTTGCTGGTATCACAGCTACCCCTATGCTGTATATACGTGGCCCAGCTGTGCTCAGATCGACATATATCGACTCAAGAACATCGCCTGTAGGTCCTATATGGCCGTGGGTTGCATCTGGCTGGTATCAGAGCTACCCCCATGCTGTATATACATCGCCCAGCTGTGCTCAGATCGACATATAGCTACTCAAGAACAACGCCTGTAGGTCCTATATGGCCGTGGGTTGCATCTGGCTGGTATCAGAGCTACCCCCATGCTGTATATACGGGGCCCAGCTGTACTCAGATCGACATATATCGACTCAAGAACATCGCCTGTAGGTCCTATATGGCCGTGGGTTTCATCTGGCTGGTATCAGAGCTACCCCCATGCTGTATATACGGCGCCCAGCTGTGCTCAGATCGACATATATCTACTCAGTAACATCGCCTGTAGGTCCTATATGGTCGTGGGTTGCATCTGGCTGGTATCAGAGCTACCCCCATGCTGTATATACGGGGCCCAGCTGTGTTCAGATCGACATATATCGACTCAAGAACATCGCCTGTAGGTCCTATATAGCCGTGGGTTGCAGCTGGCTGGTATCACAGCTACCCCCATGCTGTATATACGGCGCCCAGCTGTGCTCAGATCGACATATATCCACTCAGGACCATCGCCAGTAGATCCTATATGGCCGTGAGTTGCATCTGGCTGGTATCAGAGCTACACCCATGCTATATATACGGGGCCCAGCTGTGCTCAGATCGACATATATCGACTCAAGAACATCGCCTGTAGGTCCTATATAGCCGTGGGTTGCAGCTTGCTGGTATCACAGCTACCCCTATGCTGTATATACGTGGCCCAGCTGTGCTCAGATCGACATATATCGACTCAAGAACATCGCCTGTAGGTCCTATATGGCCGTGGGTTGCATCTGGCTGGTATCAGAGCTACCCCCATGCTGTATATACATCGCCCAGCTGTGCTCAGATCGACATATAGCTACTCAAGAACAACGCCTGAAGGTCCTATATGGCCGTGGGTTGCATCTGGCTGGTATCAGAGCTACCCCCATGCTGTATATACGGGGCCCAGCTGTACTCAGATCGACATATATCGACTCAAGAACATCGCCTGTAGGTCCTATATGGCCGTGGGTTGCATCTGGCTGGTATCAGAGCTACCCCCATGCTGTATATACATCGCCCAGCTGTGCTCAGATCGACATATAGCTACTCAAGAACAACGCCTGTAGGTCCTATATGGCCGTGGGTTGCATCTGGCTGGTATCAGAGCTACCCCCATGCTGTATATACGGGGCCCAGCTGTACTCAGATCGACATATATCGACTCAAGAACATCGCCTGTAGGTCCTATATGGCCGTGGGTTTCATCTGGCTGGTATCAGAGCTACCCCCATGCTGTATATACGGCGCCCAGCTGTGCTCAGATCGACATATATCTACTCAGTAACATCGCCTGTAGGTCCTATATGGTCGTGGGTTGCATCTGGCTGGTATCAGAGCTACCCCCATGCTGTATATACGGGGCCCAGCTGTGTTCAGATCGACATATATCGACTCAAGAACATCGCCTGTAGGTCCTATATAGCCGTGGGTTGCAGCTGGCTGGTATCACAGCTACCCCCATGCTGTATATACGGCGCCCAGCTGTGCTCAGATCGACATATATCCACTCAGGACCATCGCCAGTAGATCCTATATGGCCGTGAGTTGCATCTGGCTGGTATCAGAGCTACACCCATGCTATATATACGGGGCCCAGCTGTGCTCAGATCGACATATATCGACTCAAGAACATCGCCTGTAGGTCCTATATAGCCGTGGGTTGCAGCTTGCTGGTATCACAGCTACCCCTATGCTGTATATACGTGGCCCAGCTGTGCTCAGATCGACATATATCGACTCAAGAACATCGCCTGTAGGTCCTATATGGCCGTGGGTTGCATCTGGCTGGTATCAGAGCTACCCCCATGCTGTATATACATCGCCCAGCTGTGCTCAGATCGACATATAGCTACTCAAGAACAACGCCTGTAGGTCCTATATGGCCGTGGGTTGCATCTGGCTGGTATCAGAGCTACCCCCATGCTGTATATACGGGGCCCAGCTGTACTCAGATCGACATATATCGACTCAAGAACATCGCCTGTAGGTCCTATATGGCCGTGGGTTTCATCTGGCTGGTATCAGAGCTACCCCCATGCTGTATATACGGCGCCCAGCTGTGCTCAGATCGACATATATCTACTCAGTAACATCGCCTGTAGGTCCTATATGGTCGTGGGTTGCATCTGGCTGGTATCAGAGCTACCCCCATGCTGTATATACGGGGCCCAGCTGTGCTCAGATCGACATATATCGACTCAAGAACATCGCCTGTAGGTCCTATATAGCCGTGGGTTGCAGCTGGCTGGTATCACAGCTACCCCCATGCTGTATATACGGCGCCCAGCTGTGCTCAGATCGACATATATCCACTCAGGAACATCGCCAGTAGATCCTATATGGCCGTGAGTTGCATCTGGCTGGTATCAGAGCTACACCCATGCTATATATACGGGGCCCAGCTGTGCTCAGATCGACATATATCGACTCAAGAACATCGCCTGTAGGTCCTATATAGCCGTGGGTTGCAGCTTGCTGGTATCACAGCTACCCCCATGCTGTAAATACGTGGCCCAGCTGTGCTCAGATCGACATATATCGACTCAAGAACATCGCCTGTAGGTCCTATATGGCCGTGGGTTGCATCTGGCTGGTATCAGAGCTACCCCCATGCTGTATATACGGCGCCCAGCTGTGCTCAGATCGACATATATCCACTCAAGAACACCGCCTGTAGGTCCTATATGGCCGTGGGTTGCATCTGGCTGGTATCAGAGCTACCCCCATGCTGTATATACGGGGCCCAGCTGTGCTCAGATCGACATATATTGACTCAAGAACATCGCCTGTAGGTCCTATATGGCCGTGGGTTGCATCTGGCTGGTATCAGAGCTACCCCCATGCTGTATATACGGCGCCCAGCTGTGCTCAGATCGACATATATCCACTCAAGAACATCGCCTGTAGGTCCTATATGGCCGTGGGTTGCATCTGGCTGGTATCAGAGCTACCCCCATGCTGTATATACGGGGCCCAGCTGTGCTCAGATCGACATACATCGACTCAAGAACATCGCCTGTAGGTCCTATATATCCGTGGGATGCAGCTGGCTGGATCACAGCTACCCCCATGCTGTATATACGTGGCCCAGCTGTGCTCAGATCGACATATATCGACTCAAGAACATCGCCTGTAGGTCCTATATAGCCGTGGGTTGCAGCTGGCTGGTATCACAGCTACCCCCATGCTGTATATACGTGGCCCAGCTGTGCTCAGATCGACATATATCGACTCAAGAACATCGCCTGCAGGTCCTATATGGCCGTGGGTTGCATCTGACTGGTATCATAGCTACCCCCATGCTGTATATACGGCGCCCAGCTGTGCTCAGATCGACATATATCCACTAAAAGAACATCGCCTGTAGGTCCTATATGGCCGTGGGTTGCATCTGGCTGGTATCAGAGCTACTACCATGCTGTATATACGGGTCCCAGCTGTGCTCAGATCGACATATATCAACTCAAGAACATCGCCTGTAGGTCCTATATAGCCGTGGGTTGCAGCTGGCTGGTATCACAGCTACCCCCATGCTGTATATACGTGGCCCAGTTGTGTTCAGATAGACATATATCGACTCAAGAACATCGCCTGTAGGTCCTATATGGCCGTGGGTTGCATCTGGCTGTTATTAGAGCTATCCCCATGCTGTATATACGGCGCCCAGCTGTGCTCAGATCGACATATATCTACTCAAGAACATCGCCTGTAGGTCCTATATGGCCGTGGGTTGCATCTGGCTGGTATCAGAGCTACCCCTATGCTGTATATACGTGGCCCAGCTGTGCTCAGATCGATATATATATATATATATATATTGATTCAAGAACATCGCCTGTAGGTCCTATATAGCCGTGGGTTGCAAGTGGCTGGTATCACAGCTACCCCCATGCTGTATATACGTGGCCCAGCTGTGCTCAGATCGACATATATCGACTGAAGAACATCGCCTCTAGGTCCTATATGGCCGTGGGTTGCATCTGGCTGGTATCAGATGCTGTATATACGGCGCCCAGCTGTGCTCAGATCGACATATATCCACTCAAGAACATCGCCTGTAGGTCCTATATAGCCGTGGGTTGCAGCTGGCTGGTATTACAGCTACCCCCATGCTGTATATACGTGGCCCAGCTGTGCTCAGATCGATATGTTCGATTCAAGAACATCGCCTGTAGGTCCTATATGGCCGTGGGTTGCATCTGGCTGGTATCAGAGCTACCCCCATGCTGTATATACGGGGCCCAGCTGTGCTCAGATCGACATATATCGACTCAATAACATCGCCTGTAGGTCCTATATGGCCATGGGTTGCATCTGGCTGGTATCAGAGCTACCCCCATGCTGTATATACGGCGCCCAGCTGTGCTCAGATCGACATATATCCACTCAAGAACATCGCCTGTAGGTCCTATATGGCCGTGGGTTGCATCTGGCTGTTATCAGAGCTACCCCTATGCTGTATATACGGGACCCAGCTGTGCTCAGATCGACATATATCGACTCAAGAATATCGCCTGTAGGTCCTATATGGCCGTGGGTTGTATCTGGCTGGTATCAGAGCTACCCCCATGCTGTATATACGGCGCCCAGCTGTGCTCAGATCGACATATATCCACTCAAAAACATCGCCTGTAGGTCCTATATGGCCGTGGGTTGCATCTGGCTGGTATCACAGCTACCCCCATGATGTATATACGTGGACCAGCTGTGCTCAGATCGGCATATATCGACTCAAGAACATCGCCTGTAGGTCCTATATGGCCGTGGGTTGCATCTGGCTGGTATCAGAGCTACCACCATGCTGTATATACGGCGCCCAGCTGTGCTCAGATCGACATATATCCACTCAACAACATCGCCTGTAGGTCCCATATGGCCGTAGGTTGCAGCTGGCTGGTATCACAGCTACCCCCATGCTGTATATACGTGGCCCAGCTGTGCTCAGATCGACATATATCGACTCAAGAACATCGCCTGTGGGTCCTATATGGCCGTGGGTTGCATCCGGCTGGTATCAGAGCTACAACCATGCTGTAAATACGGCGCCCAGCTGTGCTCAGATCGACAAATATCGACTCAAGAACATCGCCTGTAGGTCCTATTTGGCCGTGGGTTGCATCTGGCTGGTATCAGAGCTACCCCCATGCTGTATATACGGCTCCCAGCTGTGCTCAGATCGACATATATCCACTCAAGAACATCGCCTGTAGGTCCTATGTGGCCGTGGGTTGCATCTGGCTGGTATGAGAGCTACCCCCATGCTGTATATACGTGGCCCAGCTGTGCTCAGATCGACATATATCGACTCAAGAACATCGCCTGTAGGTCCTACATAGCCGTGGGTTGCAGCTGTCTGGTATCACAGCTACCCCCATGCTGTATATACGTGGCCCAGCTGTGCTCAGATCGACATATATCGACTCAAGAACATCGCCTGTAGGTCCTATATGGCCGTGGGTTGTATCTGGCTGGTATCAGAGCTAGCCCCATGCTGTATATACGGCGCCCAGCTGTGCTCAGATCGACATATATCCACTCAAGAACATCGCCTGTAGGTCCTATATGGCCGTGGGTTGCATCTGGCTGGTATCACAGCTACCCCCATGCTGTATATACGGCGCCCAGCTGTGCTCAGATCGACAAATATCGACTCAAGAACATCGCCTGTAGGTCCTATTTGGCCGTGGGTTGCATCTGGCTGGTAACAGAGCTACCCCCATGCTGTATATACGGCTCCCAGCTGTGCTCAGATCGACATATATCCACTCAAGAACATCGCCTGTAGGTCCTATGTGGCCGTGGGTTGCATCTGGCTGGTATCAGAGCTACCCCCATGCTGTATATACAAGACCCAGCTGTGCTCAGATCGACATATATCGACTCAAGAACATCGCCTGTAGGTCCTATATAGCCGTGGGTTGCAGCTGGCTGGTATCACAGCTACCCCCATGCTGTATATGCGTGGCCCAGCTGTGCTCAGATCGACTTATATCGACTCAAGAACATCGCCTGTAGGTCCTATATAGCAGTGGGTTGCAGCTGGCTGGTATCACAGCTACCCCAATGCTGTATATACGTGGCCCAGCTGTGCTCAGATCGACATATATCGACTCAAGAACATCGCCTGTAGGTCCTATATAGCCGTGGGTTGCAGCTGGCTGGTATCACAGCTACCCCAATGCTGTATATACGTGGCCCAGCTGTGCTCAGATCGACATATATCGACTCAAGAACATCGCCTGTAGGTCCTACATAGCCGTGGGTTGCAGCTGTCTGGTATCACAGCTACCCCCATGCTGTATATACGTGGCCCAGCTGTGCTCAGATCGACATATATCGACTCAAGAACATCGCCTGTAGGTCCTATATGGCCGTGGGTTGTATCTGGCTGGTATCAGAGCTACCCCCATGCTGTATATACGGCGCCCAGCTGTGCTCAGATCGACATATATCCACTCAAGAACATCGCCTGTAGGTCCTATATGGCCGTGGGTTGCATCTGGCTGGTATCAGAGCTACCCCCATGCTGTATATACGGGGCCCAGCTGTACTCAGATCGACATATATCAACTCAAGAACATCGCCTGTAGGTCCTATATAGCCGTGGGTTGCAGCTGGCTGGTATCACAGATACCCCCATGCTGTATATACGGCGCCCAGCTGTGCTCAGATCGACATATATCGACTCAAGAACATCGCCTGTGGGTCCTATATGGCCGTGGGTTGCATCCGGCTGGTATCAGAGCTACAACCATGCTGTAAATACGGCGCCCAGCTGTGCTCAGATCGACAAATATCGACTCAAGAACATCGCCTGTAGGTCCTATTTGGCCGTGGGTTGCATCTGGCTGGTATCAGAGCTACCCCCATGCTGTATATACGGCTCCCAGCTGTGCTCAGATCGACATATATCCACTCAAGAACATCGCCTGTAGGTCCTATGTGGCCGTGGGTTGCATCTGGCTGGTATCAGAGCTACCCCCATGCTGTATATACAAGACCCAGCTGTGCTCAGATCGACATATATCGACTCAAGAACATCGCCTGTAGGTCCTATATAGCCGTGGGTTGCAGCTGGCTGGTATCACAGCTACCCCCATGCTGTATATGCGTGGCCCAGCTGTGCTCAGATCGACTTATATCGACTCAAGAACATCGCCTGTAGGTCCTATATAGCAGTGGGTTGCAGCTGGCTGGTATCACAGCTACCCCCATGCTGTATATACGTGGCCTAGCTGTGCTCAGATCGACATATATCGACTCAAGAACATCGCCTGTAGGTCCTATATAGCCGTGGGTTGCAGCTGGCTGGTATCACAGCTACCCCAATGCTGTATATACGTGGCCCAGCTGTGCTCAGATCGACATATATCGACTCAAGAACATCGCCTGTAGGTCCTACATAGCCGTGGGTTGCAGCTGTCTGGTATCACAGCTACCCCCATGCTGTATATACGTGGCCCAGCTGTACTCAGATCGACATATATCGACTCAAGAACATCGCCTGTAGGTCCTATATGGCCGTGGGTTGTATCTGGCTGGTATCAGAGCTACCCCCATGCTGTATATACGGCGCCCAGCTGTGCTCAGATCGACATATATCCACTCAAGAACATCGCCTGTAGGTCCTATATGGCCGTGGGTTGCATCTGGCTGGTATCAGAGTTTCCCTAATGCTGTATATACGGGGCCCAGCTGTACTCAGATCGACATATATCAACTCAAGAACATCGCCTGTAGGTCCTATATAGCCGTTGGTTGCAGCTGGCTGGTATCACAGCTACCCCCATGCTGTATATACGGCGCCCAGCTGTGCTCAGATCGACATATATCGACTCAAGAACATCGCCTGTAGGTCCTATATAGCCGTCGGTTGCAGCTGGCTGGTATCACAGCTACCCCCATGCTGTATATACGTGGCCCAGCTGTGCTCAGATCGACATATATCGACTGAAGAACATCGCCTATAGGTCCAATATGGCCGTGGGTTGCATCTGGCTGGTATCAGATGCTGTATATACGGCGCCCAGCTGTGCTCAGATCGACATATATCCACTCAAGAACATCGACTGTAGGTCCTATATAGCCGTGGGTTGCAGCTGGCTGGTATCACAGCTACCCCCATGCTGTATATACGTGGCCCAGCTGTGCTCAGATCGATATGTTCGATTCAAGAACATCGCCTGTAGGTCCTATATGGCCGTGGGTTGCATCTGGCTGGTATCAGAGCTAGCCCCATGCTGTATATACGGGACCCAGCTGTGCTCAGATCGACATATATCGACTCAAGAACATCGCCTGTAGGTCCTATATGGCCGTGGGTTGCATCTGGCTGGTATCACAGCTACCCCCATGCTGTATATACGGCGCCCAGCTGTGCTCAGATCGACAAATATCGACTCAAGAACATCGCCTGTAGGTCCTATTTGGCCGTGGGTTGCATCTGGCTGGTAACAGAGCTACCCCCATGCTGTATATACGGCTCCCAGCTGTGCTCAGATCGACATATATCCACTCAAGAACATCGCCTGTAGGTCCTATGTGGCCGTGGGTTGCATCTGGCTGGTATCAGAGCTACCCCCATGCTGTATATACAAGACCCAGCTGTGCTCAGATCGACATATATCGACTCAAGAACATCGCCTGTAGGTCCTATATAGCCGTGGGTTGCAGCTGGCTGGTATCACAGCTACCCCCATGCTGTATATGCGTGGCCCAGCTGTGCTCAGATCGACTTATATCGACTCAAGAACATCGCCTGTAGGTCCTATATAGCAGTGGGTTGCAGCTGGCTGGTATCACAGCTACCCCAATGCTGTATATACGTGGCCCAGCTGTGCTCAGATCGACATATATCGACTCAAGAACATCGCCTGTAGGTCCTATATAGCCGTGGGTTGCAGCTGGCTGGTATCACAGCTACCCCAATGCTGTATATACGTGGCCCAGCTGTGCTCAGATCGACATATATCGACTCAAGAACATCGCCTGTAGGTCCTACATAGCCGTGGGTTGCAGCTGTCTGGTATCACAGCTACCCCCATGCTGTATATACGTGGCCCAGCTGTGCTCAGATCGACATATATCGACTCAAGAACATCGCCTGTAGGTCCTATATGGCCGTGGGTTGTATCTGGCTGGTATCAGAGCTACCCCCATGCTGTATATACGGCGCCCAGCTGTGCTCAGATCGACATATATCCACTCAAGAACATCGCCTGTAGGTCCTATATGGCCGTGGGTTGCATCTGGCTGGTATCAGAGCTACCCCCATGCTGTATATACGGGGCCCAGCTGTACTCAGATCGACATATATCCACTGAAGAACATCGCCAGCAGGTCCTATATGGCCGTGGGTTGCATCTGGCTGGTATCAGAGCTACCCCCATGCTGTAATACGGGGCCCAGCTGTGCTCAGATCGACATATATCGACTCAAGAACATCGCCTGTAGGTCCTATATAGCCGTGGGTTGCAGCTGGCTGGTATCACAGCTACCCCCATGCTGTATATACGTGGCCCAGCTGTACTCAGATAGACATATATCGACTCAAGAACATCGCCTGTAGGTCCTATATGGCCGTGGGTTGCATCTGGCTGGTATCAGAGCTACCCCCATGCTGTATATACGGCGCCCAGCTATGCTCAGTTCGACATATATCCACTCAAGAACATCGCCTGTTGGTCCTATAAGGCCGTGGGTTGCATCTGGCTGGTAACAGAGCTACCCCCATGCTGTATATACGGCGTCCAGCTGTGCTCAGATCGACATATATCCACTCAAGAACATCGCCTGTAGGTCCTAAATGGCCGTGGGTTGCATCTGGCTGGTATCAGAGCTACCCCCATGCTGTATATACGGGGCCCAGCTGTGCTCAGTTCGACATATATCGACTCAAGAACATCGCCTATAGGTCTGTATATACGGTGCCCAGCTGTGCTCAGATCGACATATATTTACTGAAGAACATCGCCTGTAGGTCCTATATGGCCGTGGGTTGCATCTGGCTGGTATCAGAGCTACCCCCATGCTGTAATACGGCGCCCAGCTATGCTCAGTTCAATATATATCCACTCAAGAACATCGCCTGTAGGTCCTATATGGCCGTGGGTTGCATCTGGCTGGTATCAGAGCTACCCCCATGCTGTATATACGGCGCCCAGCTATGCTCAGTTCGACATATATCCACTCAAGAACATCGCCTGTTGGTCCTATATGGCCGTGGGTTGCATCTGGCTGGTAACAGAGCTACCCCCATGCTGTATATACGAGGCCCAGCTGTGCTCAGATCGACATATATCGACTCAAGAACATCGCCTGTAGGTCCTATATAGCTGTGGGTTGCAGCTGGCTGGTATCACAGCTACCCCCATGCTGTATATACGTGGCCCAGCTGTGCTCAGATCGACATATATCGACTCAAGAACATCGCCTGTAGGTCCTATATGGCCGTGGGTTGCATCTGGCTGGTATCACAGCTACCCCTATGCTGTATATACGTGGCCAAGCTGTGCTCAGATCGACATATATCGACTCAAGAACATCGCCTTTAGGTCCTATATGGCCGTGGGTTGCATCTGGCTGGTATCAGAGCTACCCCCATGCTGTATATACATCGCCCAGCTGTGCTCAGATCGACATATAGCTACTCAAGAACAACGCCTGTAGGTCCTATATGGCCGTGGGTTGCATCTGGCTGGTATCAGAGCTACCCCCATGCTGTATATACGGGGCCCAGCTGTACTCAGATCGACATATATCGACTCAAGAACATCGCCTGTAGGTCCTATATGGCCGTGGGTTTCATCTGGCTGGTATCAGAGCTACCCCCATGATGTATATACGGCGCCCAGCTGTGCTCAGATCGACATATATCTACTCAGTAACATCGCCTGTAGGTCCTATATGGTCGTGGGTTGCATCTGGCTGGTATCAGAGCTACCCCCATGCTGTATATACGGGGCCCAGCTGTGCTCAGATCGACATATATCGACTCAAGAACATCGCCTGTAGGTCCTATATAGCCGTGGGTTGCAGCTGGCTGGTATCACAGCTACCCCCATGCTGTATATACGGCGCCCAGCTGTGCTCAGATCGACATATATCCACTCAGGAACATCGCCAGTAGATCCTATATGGCCGTGAGTTGCATCTGGCTGGTATCAGAGCTACACCCATGCTATATATACGGGGCCCAGCTGTGCTCAGATCGACATATATCGACTCAAGAACATCGCCTGTAGGTCCTATATAGCCGTGGGTTGCAGCTTGCTGGTATCACAGCTACCCCCATGCTGTAAATACGTGGCCCAGCTGTGCTCAGATCGACATATATCGACTCAAGAACATCGCCTGTAGGTCCCATATGGCCGTGGGTTGCATCTGGCTGATATCAGAGCTACCCCCATGCTGTATATACGGCGCCCAGCTGTACTCAGATCGACATATATCCACTCAAGAACATCGCCTGTAGGTCCTATATAGCCGTGGGTTGCAGCTGGCTGGTATCACAGCTGCCCCCATGCTGTATATACGTGGCCCAGCTGTGCTCAGATCGAGATATATCGACTCAAGAACATCGCCTGTAGGTCCTATATGGCCGTGGGTTGCATCTGGCTGGTATCAGAGCTACCCCCATGCTGTATATACGGCGCCCAGCTGTGCTCAGATCGACATATATCCACTTAAGAACACCGCCTGTAGGTCCTATATGGCCGTGGGTTGCATCTGGCTGGTATCAGAGCTACCCCCATGCTGTATATACGGGGCCCAGCTGTGCTCAGATCGACATATATCGACTCAAGAACATCGCCTGTAGGTCCTATATGGCCGTGGGTTGCATCTGGCTGTTATCAGAGCTACCCCCATGCTGTATATACGGCGCCCAGCTGTGCTCAGATCGACATATATGGCCGTGGGTTGCATCTGGCTGGTATCAGAGCTACCCCCATGCTGTATATACGGGGCCCAGCTGTGCTCAGATCGACATACATCGACTCAAGAACATCGCCTGTAGGTCCTATATATCCGTGGGATGCAGCTGGCTGGATCACAGCTACCCCCATGCTGTATATACGTGGCCCAGCTGTGCTCAGATCGACATATATCGACTCAAAAACATCGCCTGTAGGTCCTATATAGCCGTGGGTTGCAGCTGGCTGGTATCACAGCTACCCCCATGCTGTATATACGTGGCCCAGCTGTGCTCAGATCGACAT
Source organism: Lordithon lunulatus (assembly GCA_963942505.1). Lineage (NCBI taxonomy): Eukaryota > Metazoa > Arthropoda > Insecta > Coleoptera > Staphylinidae > Lordithon > Lordithon lunulatus. Next base: position 35,450,621 of record OZ012670.1, on the reverse strand, counting down.
ATATCGACTCAAGAACATCGCCTGCAGGTCCTATATGGCCGTGGGTTGCATCTGACTGGTATCATAGCTACCCCCATGCTGTATATACGGCGCCCAGCTGTGCTCAGATCGACATATATCCACTAAAAGAACATCGCCTGTAGGTCCTATATGGCCGTGGGTTGCATCTGGCTGGTATCAGAGCTACTACCATGCTGTATATACGGGTCCCAGCTGTGCTCAGATCGACATATATCAACTCAAGAACATCGCCTGTAGGTCCTATATAGCCGTGGGTTGCAGCTGGCTGGTATCACAGCTACCCCCATGCTGTATATACGTGGCCCAGTTGTGTTCAGATAGACATATATCGACTCAAGAACATCGCCTGTAGGTCCTATATGGCCGTGGGTTGCATCTGGCTGTTATTAGAGCTATCCCCATGCTGTATATACGGCGCCCAGCTGTGCTCAGATCGACATATATCTACTCAAGAACATCGCCTGTAGGTCCTATATGGCCGTGGGTTGCATCTGGCTGGTATCAGAGCTACCCCTATGCTGTATATACGTGGCCCAGCTGTGCTCAGATCGATATATATATATATATATATATATATATATATATATATATATATATTGATTCAAGAACATCGCCTGTAGGTCCTATATAGCCGTGGGTTGCAAGTGGCTGGTATCACAGCTACCCCCATGCTGTATATACGTGGCCCAGCTGTGCTCAGATCGACATATATCGACTGAAGAACATCGCCTCTAGGTCCTATATGGCCGTGGGTTGCATCTGGCTGGTATCAGATGCTGTATATACGGCGCCCAGCTGTGCTCAGATCGACATATATCCACTCAAGAACATCGCCTGTAGGTCCTATTTAGCCGTGGGTTGCAGCTGGCTGGTATCACAGCTACCCCCATGCTGTATATACGTGGCCCAGCTGTGCCCAGATCGATATGTTCGATTCAAGAACATCGCCTGTAGGTCCTATATGGCCGTGGGTTGCATCTGGCTGGTATCAGAGCTACCCCCATGCTGTATATACGGCGCCCAGCTGTGCTCAGATCGACATATATCCACTTAAGAACACCGCCTGTAGGTCCTATATGGCCGTGGGTTGCATCTGGTTGGTATCAGAGCTACCCCCATGCTGTATATACGGGGCCCAGCTGTGCTCAGATCGACATATATCGACTCAAGAACATCGCCTGTAGGTCCTATATGGCCGTGGGTTGCATCTGGCTGTTATCAGAGCTACCCCCATGCTGTATATACGGCGCCCAGCTGTGCTCAGATCGACATATATCCACTCAAGAACATCGCCTGTAGGTCCTATATGGCCGTGGGTTGCATCTGGCTGGTATCAGAGCTACCCCCATGCTGTATATACGGGGCCCAGCTGTGCTCAGATCGACATACATCGACTCAAGAACATCGCCTGTAGGTCCTATATATCCGTGGGATGCAGCTGGCTGGATCGCAGCTACCCCCATGCTGTATATACGTGGCCCAGCTGTGCTCAGATCGACATATATCGACTCAAGAACATCGCCTGTAGGTCCTATATAGCCGTGGGTTGCAGCTGGCTGGTATCACAGCTACCCCCATGCTGTATATACGTGGCCCAGCTGTGCTCAGATCGACATATATCGACTCAAGAACATCGCCTGCAGGTCCTATATGGCCGTGGGTTGCATCTGACTGGTATCATAGCTACCCCCATGCTGTATATACGGCGCCCAGCTGTGCTCAGATCGACATATATCCACTAAAAGAACATCGCCTGTAGGTCCTATATGGCCGTGGGTTGCATCTGGCTGGTATCAGAGCTACTACCATGCTGTATATACGGGTCCCAGCTGTGCTCAGATCGACATATATCAACTCAAGAACATCGCCTGTAGGTCCTATATGGCCGTGGGTTGTATCTGGCTGGTATCAGAGCTACCCCCATGCTGTATATACGGCGCCCAGCTGTGCTCAGATCGACATATATCCACTCAAAAACATCGCCTGTAGGTCCTATATGGCCGTGGGTTGCATCTGGCTGGTATCACAGCTACCCCCATGATGTATATACGTGGCCCAGCTGTGCTCAGATCGACATATATCGACTCAAGAACATCGCCTGTGGGTCCTATATGGCCGTGGGTTGCATCCGGCTGGTATCAGAGCTACCACCATGCTGTAAATACGGCGCCCAGCTGTGCTCAGATCGACAAATATCGACTCAAGAACATCGCCTGTAGGTCCTATTTGGCCGTGGGTTGCATCTGGCTGGTATCAGAGCTACCCCCATGCTGTATATACGGCTCCCAGCTGTGCTCAGATCGACATATATCCACTCAAGAACATCGCCTGTAGGTCCTATGTGGCCGTGGGTTGCATCTGGCTGGTATGAGAGCTACCCCCATGCTGTATAAACGTGGCCCAGCTGTGCTCAGATCGACATATATCGACTCAAGAACATCGCCTGTAGGTCCTATATGGCCGTGGGTTGTATCTGGCTGGTATCAGAGCTAGCCCCATGCTGTATATACGGCGCCCAGCTGTGCTCAGATCGACATATATCCACTCAAGAACATCGCCTGTAGCTCCTATATGGCCGTGGGTTGCATCTGGCTGGTATCACAGCTACCCCCATGCTGTATATACGGCGCCCAGCTGTGCTCAGATCGACAAATATCGACTCAAGAACATCGCCTGTAGGTCCTATATGGCCGTGGGTTGCATCTGGCTGGTATCAGAGCTACCCCCATGCTGTATATACGGGGCCCAGCTGTGCTCAGATCGACATACATCGACTCAAGAACATCGCCTGTAGGTCCTATATATCCGTGGGATGCAGCTGGCTGGATCACAGCTACCCCCATGCTGTATATACGTGGCCCAGCTGTGCTCAGATCGACATATATCGACTCAAGAACATCGCCTGTAGGTCCTATATAGCCGTGGGTTGCAGCTGGCTGGTATCACAGCTACCCCCATGCTGTATATACGTGGCCCAGCTGTGCTCAGATCGACATATATCGACTCAAGAACATCGCCTGCAGGTCCTATATGGCCGTGGGTTGCATCTGACTGGTATCATAGCTACCCCCATGCTGTATATACGGCGCCCAGCTGTGCTCAGATCGACATATATCCACTAAAAGAACATCGCCTGTAGGTCCTATATGGCCGTGGGTTGCATCTGGCTGGTATCAGAGCTACTACCATGCTGTATATACGGGTCCCAGCTGTGCTCAGATCGACATATATCAACTCAAGAACATCGCCTGTAGGTCCTATATGGCCGTGGGTTGTATCTGGCTGGTATCAGAGCTACCCCCATGCTGTATATACGGCGCCCAGCTGTGCTCAGATCGACATATATCCACTCAAAAACATCGCCTGTAGGTCCTATATGGCCGTGGGTTGCATCTGGCTGGTATCACAGCTACCCCCATGATGTATATACGTGGCCCAGCTGTGCTCAGATCGACATATATCGACTCAAGAACATCGCCTGTGGGTCCTATATGGCCGTGGGTTGCATCCGGCTGGTATCAGAGCTACCACCATGCTGTAAATACGGCGCCCAGCTGTGCTCAGATCGACAAATATCGACTCAAGAACATCGCCTGTAGGTCCTATTTGGCCGTGGGTTGCATCTGGCTGGTATCAGAGCTACCCCCATGCTGTATATACGGCTCCCAGCTGTGCTCAGATCGACATATATCCACTCAAGAACATCGCCTGTAGGTCCTATGTGGCCGTGGGTTGCATCTGGCTGGTATGAGAGCTACCCCCATGCTGTATAAACGTGGCCCAGCTGTGCTCAGATCGACATATATCGACTCAAGAACATCGCCTGTAGGTCCTATATGGCCGTAAGTTGTATCTGGCTGGTATCAGAGCTAGCCCCATGCTGTATATACGGCGCCCAGCTGTGCTCAGATCGACATATATCCACTCAAGAACATCGCCTGTAGCTCCTATATGGCCGTGGGTTGCATCTGGCTGGTATCACAGCTACCCCCATGCTGTATATACGGCGCCCAGCTGTGCTCAGATCGACAAATATCGACTCAAGAACATCGCCTGTAGGTCCTATTTGGCCGTGGGTTGCATCTGGCTGGTATCAGAGCTACCCCCATGCTGTATATACGGCTCCCAGCTGTGCTCAGATCGACATATATCCACTCAAGAACATCGCCTGTAGGTCCTATGTGGCCGTGGGTTGCATCTGGCTGGTATCAGAGCTACCCCCATGCTGTATATACAAGACCCAGCTGTGCTCAGATCGACATATATCGACTCAAGAACATCGCCTGTAGGTCCTATATAGCCGTGGGTTGCAGCTGGCTGGTATCACAGCTACCCCCATGCTGTATATGCGTGGCCCAGCTGTGCTCAGATCGACTTATATCGACTCAAGAACATCGCCTGTAGGTCCTATATAGCAGTGGGTTGCAGCTGGCTGGTATCACAGCTACCCCCATGCTGTATATACGTGGCCCAGCTGTGCTCAGATCGACATATATCGACTCAAGAACATCGCCTGTAGGTCCTATATAGCCGTGGGTTGCAGCTGGCTGGTATCACAGCTACCCCAATGCTGTATATACGTGGCCCAGCTGTGCTCAGATCGACATATATCGACTCAAGAACATCGCCTGTAGGTCCTACATAGCCGTGGGTTGCAGCTGTCTGGTATCACAGCTACCCCCATGCTGTATATACGTGGCCCAGCTGTGCTCAGATCGACATATATCGACTCAAGAACATCGCCTGTAGGTCCTATATGGCCGTGGGTTGTATCTGGCTGGTATCAGAGCTACCCCCATGCTGTATATACGGCGCCCAGCTGTGCTCAGATCGACATATATCCACTCAAGAACATCGCCTGTAGGTCCTATATGGCCGTGGGTTGCATCTGGCTGGTATCAGAGCTACCCCCATGCTGTATATACGGGGCCCAGCTGTACTCAGATCGACATATATCAACTCAAGAACATCGCCTGTAGGTCCTATATAGCCGTGGGTTGCAGCTGGCTGGTATCACAGCAACCCCCATGCTGTATATGCGTGGCCCAGCTGTGCTCAGATCGACTTATATCGACTCAAGAACATCGCCTGTAGGTCCTATATAGCAGTGGGTTGCAGCTGGCTGGTATCACAGCTACCCCCATGCTGTATATACGTGGCCCAGCTGTACTCAGATCGACATATATCGACTCAAGAACATCGCATATGGCCGTGGGTTGTATCTGGCTGGTATCAGAGCTACCCCCATGCTGTATATACGGCGCCCAGCTGTGCTCAGATCGACATATATCCACTCAAGAACATCGCCTGTAGGTCCTATGTGGCCGTGGGTTGCATCTGGCTGGTATCAGAGCTACCCCCATGCTGTATATACAAGACCCAGCTGTGCTCAGATCGACATATATCGACTCAAGAACATCGCCTATAGGTCCTATATAGCCGTGGGTTGCAGCTGGCTGGTATCACAGCAACCCCCATGCTGTATATGCGTGGCCCAGCTGTGCTCAGATCGACTTATATCGACTCAAGAACATCGCCTGTAGGTCCTATATAGCAGTGGGTTGCAGCTGGCTGGTATCACAGCTACCCCCATGCTGTATATACGTGGCCCAGCTGTGCTCAGATCGACATATATCGACTCAAGAACATCGCCTGTAGGTCCTATATAGCCGTGGGTTGCAGCTGGCTGGTATCACAGCTACCCCAATGCTGTATATACGTGGCCCAGCTGTGCTCAGATCGACATATATCGACTCAAGAACATCGCCTGTAGGTCCTACATAGCCGTGGGTTGCAGCTGTCTGGTATCACAGCTACCCCCATGCTGTATATACGTGGCCCAGCTGTACTCAGATCGACATATATCGACTCAAGAACATCGCATATGGCCGTGGGTTGTATCTGGCTGGTATCAGAGCTACCCCCATGCTGTATATACGGCGCCCAGCTGTGCTCAGATCGACATATATCCACTCAAGAACATCGCCTGTAGGTCCTATATGGCCGTGGGTTGCATCTGGCTGGTATCAGAGCTACCCCCATGCTGTATATACGGGGCCCAGCTGTACTCAGATCGACATATATCCACTCAAGAACATCGCCTGTAGGTCCTATGTGGCCGTGGGTTGCATCTGGCTGGTATGAGAGCTACCCCCATGCTGTATAAACGTGGCCCAGCTGTGCTCAGATCGACATATATCGACTCAAGAACATCGCCTGTAGGTCCTATATGGCCGTGGGTTGTATCTGGCTGGTATCAGAGCTAGCCCCATGCTGTATATACGGCGCCCAGCTGTGCTCAGATCGACATATATCCACTCAAGAACATCGCCTGTAGCTCCTATATGGCCGTGGGTTGCATCTGGCTGGTATCACAGCTACCCCCATGCTGTATATACGGCGCCCAGCTGTGCTCAGATCGACAAATATCGACTCAAGAACATCGCCTGTAGGTCCTATTTGGCCGTGGGTTGCATCTGGCTGGTATCAGAGCTACCCCCATGCTGTATATACGGCTCCCAGCTGTGCTCAGATCGACATATATCCACTCAAGAACATCGCCTGTAGGTCCTATGTGGCCGTGGGTTGCATCTGGCTGGTATCAGAGCTACCCCCATGCTGTATATACAAGACCCAGCTGTGCTCAGATCGACATATATCGACTCAAGAACATCGCCTGTAGGTCCTATATAGCCGTGGGTTGCAGCTGGCTGGTATCACAGCTACCCCCATGCTGTATATGCGTGGCCCAGCTGTGCTCAGATCGACTTATATCGACTCAAGAACATCGCCTGTAGGTCCTATATAGCAGTGGGTTGCAGCTGGCTGGTATCACAGCTACCCCCATGCTGTATATACGTGGCCCAGCTGTGCTCAGATCGACATATATCGACTCAAGAACATCGCCTGTAGGTCCTATATAGCCGTGGGTTGCAGCTGGCTGGTATCACAGCTACCCCAATGCTGTATATACGTGGCCCAGCTGTGCTCAGATCGACATATATCGACTCAAGAACATCGCCTGTAGGTCCTACATAGCCGTGGGTTGCAGCTGTCTGGTATCACAGCTACCCCCATGCTGTATATACGTGGCCCAGCTGTGCTCAGATCGACATATATCGACTCAAGAACATCGCCTGTAGGTCCTATATGGCCGTGGGTTGTATCTGGCTGGTATCAGAGCTACCCCCATGCTGTATATACGGCGCCCAGCTGTGCTCAGATCGACATATATCCACTCAAGAACATCGCCTGTAGGTCCTATATGGCCGTGGGTTGCATCTGGCTGGTATCAGAGCTACCCCCATGCTGTATATACGGGGCCCAGCTGTACTCAGATCGACATATATCAACTCAAGAACATCGCCTGTAGGTCCTATATAGCCGTGGGTTGCAGCTGGCTGGTATCACAGCTACCCCCATGCTGTATATACGGCGCCCAGCTGTGCTCAGATCGACATATATCGACTCAAGAACACCGCCTGTGGGTCCTATATGGCCGTGGGTTGCATCCGGCTGGTATCAGAGCTACAACCATGCTGTAAATACGGCGCCCAGCTGTGCTCAGATCGACAAATATCGACTCAAGAACATCGCCTGTAGGTCCTATTTGGCCGTGGGTTGCATCTGGCTGGTATCAGAGCTACCCCCATGCTGTATATACGGCTCCCAGCTGTGCTCAGATCGACATATATCCACTCAAGAACATCGCCTGTAGGTCCTATGTGGCCGTGGGTTGCATCTGGCTGGTATCAGAGCTACCCCCATGCTGTATATACAAGACCCAGCTGTGCTCAGATCGACATATATCGACTCAAGAACATCGCCTGTAGGTCCTATATAGCCGTGGGTTGCAGCTGGCTGGTATCACAGCTACCCCCATGCTGTATATGCGTGGCCCAGCTGTGCTCAGATCGACTTATATCGACTCAAGAACATCGCCTGTAGGTCCTATATAGCAGTGGGTTGCAGCTGGCTGGTATCACAGCTACCCCCATGCTGTATATACGTGGCCCAGCTGTGCTCAGATCGACATATATCGACTCAAGAACATCGCCTGTAGGTCCTATATAGCCGTGGGTTGCAGCTGGCTGGTATCACAGCTACCCCAATGCTGTATATACGTGGCCCAGCTGTGCTCAGATCGACATATATCGACTCAAGAACATCGCCTGTAGGTCCTACATAGCCGTGGGTTGCAGCTGTCTGGTATCACAGCTACCCCCATGCTGTATATACGTTGCCCAGCTGTACTCAGATCGACATATATCGACTCAAGAACATCGCCTGTAGGTCCTATATGGCCGTGGGTTGTATCTGGCTGGTATCAGAGCTACCCCCATGCTGTATATACGGCGCCCAGCTGTGCTCAGATCGACATATATCCACTCAAGAACATCGCCTGTAGGTCCTATATGGCCGTGGGTTGCATCTGGCTGGTATCAGAGCTACCCCCATGCTGTATATACGGGGCCCAGCTGTACTCAGATCGACATATATCAACTCAAGAACATCGCCTGTAGGTCCTATATAGCCGTTGGTTGCAGCTGGCTGGTATCACAGCTACCCCCATGCTGTATATACGGCGCCCAGCTGTGCTCAGATCGACATATATCCACTCAAGAACATCGCCTGTAGGTCCTATATGGCCGTGGGTAGCATCTGGCTGGTATCAGAGCTACCCCCATGCTGTATATACGGGGCCCAGCTGTGCTCAGTTCGACATATATCGACTCAAGAACATCGCCTGTAGGTCCTATATAGCCGTGGGTTGCAGCTGGCTGGTATCACAGCTACCTCCATGCTGTATATACGTGGCCCAGCTGTGCTCAGATCGACATATATCGACTCAAGGACATCGCCTGTAGGTCCTATATAGCCGTGGGTTGCAGCTGGCTGGTATCACAGCTACCCCCATGCTGTATATACGTGGCCCAGCTGTGCTCAGATCGACATATATCGACTCAAGAACATCGCCTGTAGGTCCTATATGGCCGTGGGTTGCATCTGGCTGGTACCACAGCTACCCCCATGCTGTATATACGGCGCCCAGCTGTGCTCAGATCGACATATATCCACTCAAGAACATCGCCTGTAGGTCCTATATGGCCGTGGGTAGCATCTGGCTGGTATCAGAGCTACCCCCATGCTGTATATACGGGGCCCAGCTGTGCTCAGTTCGACATATATCGACTCAAGAACATCGCCTGTAGGTCCTATATAGCCGTGGGTTGCAGCTGGCTGGTATCACAGCTACCCCCATGCTGTATATACGTGGCCCAGCTGTGCTCAGATCGACATATATCGACTCAAGAACATCGCCTGTAGGTCCTATATAGCCGTTGGTTGCAGCTGGCTGGTATCACAGCTACCCCCATGCTGTATATACGGCGCCCAGCTGTGCTCAGATCGACATATATCCACTCAAGAACATCGCCTGTAGGTCCTATATGGCCGTGGGTAGCATCTGGCTGGTATCAGAGCTACCCCCATGCTGTATATACGGGGCCCAGCTGTGCTCAGTTCGACATATATCGACTCAAGAACATCGCCTGTAGGTCCTATATAGCCGTGGGTTGCAGCTGGCTGGTATCACAGCTACCCCCATGCTGTATATACGTGGCCCAGCTGTGCTCAGATCGACATATATCGACTCAAGAACATCGCCTGTAGGTCCTATATGGCCGTGGGTTGCATCTGGCTGGTATCAGAGCTACCCCCATGCTGTATATACGGCGCCCAGCTGTGCTCAGATCGACATATATCCACTCAAGAACATCTCCTGTAGGTCCTATATGGCCGTGGGTTGCAGCTGGCTGGTATCACAGCTACCCCCATGCTGTATATACGTAGCCCAGCTGTGCTCAGATCGACATATATCGACTCAAGAACATCGCCTGTGGGTCCTATATGGCCGTGGGTTGCATCCGGCTGGTATCAGAGCTACCACCATGCTGTATATACAACGCCCAGCTGTGCTCAGATCGACATATATCCACTCAAGAACATCGCCTGTAGGTCCTATATGGCCGTGGGTAGCATCTGGCTGGTATCAGAGCTACCCCCATGCTGTATATACGTGGCCCAGCTGTGCTCAGATCGACATATATCGACTCATGAACATCGCCTGTAGGTCCTATATGGCCGTGGGTTGCATCTGGCTGGTATTAGAGCTACCCCCATGCTGTATATACGGCGCCCAGCTGTGCTCAGATCGACATATATCCACTCAAGAACATCGCCTGTAGGTCCTATATGGCCGTGGGTTGCATCTGGCTGGTATCAGAGCTACCCCCATGCTGTATATACGGGGCCCAGCTGTGCTCAGATCGACATACATCGACTCAAGAACATCGCCTGTAGGTCCTATATAGCCGTGGGTTGCAGCTGGCTGGATCACAGCTACCCCCATTCTGTATATACGTGGCCCAGCTGTGCTCAGATCGACATATATCGACTCAAGAACATCGCCTGTAGGTCCTATATAGCCGTGGGTTGCAGCTGGCTGGTATCACAGCTACCTCCATGCTGTATATACGTGGCCCAGCTGTGCTCAGATCGACATATATCGACTCAAGGACATCGCCTGTAGGTCCTATATAGCCGTGGGTTGCAGCTGGCTGGTATCACAGCTACCCCCATGCTGTATATACGTGGCCCAGCTGTGCTCAGATCGACATATATCGACTCAAGAACATCGCCTGTAGGTCCTATATGGCCGTGGGTTGCATCTGGCTGGTATCACAGCTACCCCCATGGTGTATATACGGCGCCCAGCTGTGCTCAGATCGACATATATCCACTCAAGAACATTGCCTGTAGGTCCTATATGGCCGTGGGTAGCATCTGGCTGGTATCAGAGCTACCCCCATGCTGTATATACGGGGCCCAGCTGTGCTCAGTTCGACATATATCGACTCAAGAACATCGCCTGTAGGTCCTATATAGCCGTGGGTTGCAGCTGGCTGGTATCACAGCTACCCCCATGCTGTATATACGTGGCCCAGCTGTGCTCAGATCGACATATATCGACTCAAGAACATCGCCTGTAGGTCCTATATAGCCGTTGGTTGCAGCTGGCTGGTATCACAGCTACCCCCATGCTGTATATACGGCGCCCAGCTGTGCTCAGATCGACATATATCCACTCAAGAACATCGCCTGTAGGTCCTATATGGCCGTGGGTAGCATCTGGCTGGAATCAGAGCTACCCCCATGCTGTATATACGGGGCCCAGCTGTGCTCAGTTCGACATATATCGACTCAAGAACATCGCCTGTAGGTCCTATATAGCCGTGGGTTGCAGCTGGCTGGTATCACAGCTACCCCCATGCTGTATATACGTGGCCCAGCTGTGCTCAGATCGACATATATCGACTCAAGAACATCGCCTGTAGGTCCTATATGGCCGTGGGTTGCATCTGGCTGGTATCAGAGCTACCCCCATGCTGTATATACGGGGCCCAGCTGTGCTCAGTTCGACATATATCGACTCAAGAACATCGCCTATAGGTCCTATATGGCCGTGGGTTGCATCTGGCTGGTATCAGAGCTACCCCCATGCTGTATATACGGCGCCAAGCTATGCTCAGTTCGACATATATCCACTCAAGAACATCGCCTGTAGGTCCTAAATGGCCGTGGGTTGCATCTGGCTGGTATCAGAGCTACCCCCATGCTGTATATACGGGGCCCAGCTGTGCTCAGATCGACATACATCGACTCAAGAACATCGCCTGTAGGTCCTATATAGCTGTGGGTTGCAGCTGGCTGGTATCACAGCTACCCCCATGCTGTATATACGTGGCCCAGCTGTGCTCAGATCGACATATATCGACTCAAGAACATCGCCTGTAGGTCCTATATGGCCGTGGGTTGCATCTGGCTGGTATCAGAGCTACCCCCATGCTGTATATACGGGGCCCAGCTGTGCTCAGATCGACATATATCGACTCAAGAACATCGCATGTAGGTCCTATATGGCCGTGGGTTGCATCTGGCTGGTATCAGAGCTACCCCCATGCTGTATATACGGGGCCCAGCTGTGCTCAGATCGACATATATCGACTCAAGAACATGGCCTGTAGGTCCTATATAGCTGTGGGTTGCAGCTGGCTGGTATCACAGCTACCACCATGCTGTATATACGTGGCCCAGCTGTGCTCAGATCGACATATATCGACTCAAGAACATCGCCTGTAGGTCCTATATGGCCGTGGGTTGCATCTGGCTGGTATCAGAGCTACCCCCATGCTGTATATACGGGGCCCAGCTGTACTCAGATCGACATATATCGACTCAAGAACATCGCCTGTAGGTCCTACATGGCCGTGGGCTTCATCTGGCTGGTATCAGAGCTACCCCCATGCTGTATATACGGCGCCCAGCTGTGCTCAGATCGACATATATCTACTCAGTAACATCGCCTGTAGGTCCTATATGGTCGTGGGTTGCATCTGGCTGGTATCAGAGCTACCCCCATGCTGTATCTACGGCGCCCAGCTATGCTCAGTTCGACATATATCAGAGCTACCCCCATGCTGTATATACGGGGCCCAGCTGTGCTCAGATCGACATATATCGACTCAAGAACATCGCCTGTAGGTCCTATATAGCTGTGGGTTGCAGCTGACTGGTATCACAGCTACCCCCATGCTGTATATACGTGGCCCAGCTGTGCTCAGATCGACATATATCGACTCAAGAACATCGCCTGTAGGTCCTATATAGCCGTGGGTTGCAGCTGGCTGGTATCACAGCTAACCCCATGCTGTATATACGTGGCCCAGCGGTGCTCAGCTCGACATATATCGACTCAAAAACATCGCCTGTAGGTCCTATATGGCCGTGGGTTGCATCTGGCTGGTATCAGAGCTACCCCTATGCTGTATATACGGGACCCAGCTGTGCTCAGATCGACATATATCGACTCAAGAACATCGCCTGTAGGTCCTATATAGCCGTGGGTTGCAGCTGGCTGGTATCACAGCTAACCCCATGCTGTATATACGTGGCCCAGCTGTGCTCAGATCGACATATATCGACTCAAGAACATCGCCTGTAGGTCCTATATGGCCGTGGGTTGCATCTGGCTGGTATCAGAGCTACCCCCATGCTGTATATACGGCGCCCAGATGTGCTCAGATCGACATATATCCACTCAAGAACATCGCCTGTAGGTCCTATATGGCCGTGGGTTGCATCTGGCTGGTATCAGAGCTACCCCCATGCTGTATATACGGGGCCCAGCTGTGCTCAGTTCGACATATATCGACTCAAGAACATCGCCTATAGGTCCTATATGGCCGTGGGTTGCATCTGGCTGGTATCAGAGCTACCCCCATGCTGTATATACGGCGCCAAGCTATGCTCAGTTCGACATATATCCACTCAAGAACATCGCCTGTAGGTCCTAAATGGCCGTGGGTTGCATCTGGCTGGTATCAGAGCTACCCCCATGCTGTATATACGGGGCCCAGCTGTGCTCAGATCGACATACATCGACTCAAGAACATCGCCTGTAGGTCCTATATAGCTGTGGGTTGCAGCTGGCTGGTATCACAGCTACCCCCATGCTGTATATACGTGGCCCAGCTGTGCTCAGATCGACATATATCGACTCAAGAACATCGCCTGTAGGTCCTATATGGCCGTGGGTTGCATCTGGCTGGTATCAGAGCTACCCCCATGCTGTATATACGGGGCCCAGCTGTGCTCAGATCGACATATATCGACTCAAGAACATCGCATGTAGGTCCTATATGGCCGTGGGTTGCATCTGGCTGGTATCAGAGCTACCCCCATGCTGTATATACGGGGCCCAGCTGTGCTCAGATCGACATATATCGACTCAAGAACATGGCCTGTAGGTCCTATATAGCTGTGGGTTGCAGCTGGCTGGTATCACAGCTACCACCATGCTGTATATACGTGGCCCAGCTGTGCTCAGATCGACATATATCGACTCAAGAACATCGCCTGTAGGTCCTATATGGCCGTGGGTTGCATCTGGCTGGTATCAGAGCTACCCCCATGCTGTATATACGGGGCCCAGCTGTACTCAGATCGACATATATCGACTCAAGAACATCGCCTGTAGGTCCTACATGGCCGTGGGCTTCATCTGGCTGGTATCAGAGCTACCCCCATGCTGTATATACGGCGCCCAGCTGTGCTCAGATCGACATATATCTACTCAGTAACATCGCCTGTAGGTCCTATATGGTCGTGGGTTGCATCTGGCTGGTATCAGAGCTACCCCCATGCTGTATATACGGGGCCCAGCTGTGCTCAGATCGACATATATCGACTCAAGAACATCGCCTGTAGGTCCTATATAGCCGTGGGTTGCAGCTGGCTGGTATCACAGCTACCCCCATGCTGTATATACGGCTCCCAGCTGTGCTCAGATCGACATATATCCACTCAGGAACATCGCCAGTAGATCCTATATGGCCGTGAGTTGCATCTGGCTGGTATCAGAGCTACACCCATGCTATATATACGGGGCCCAGCTGTGCTCAGATCGACATACATCGACTCAAGAACATCGCCTGTAGGTCCTATATAGCCGTGGGTTGCAGCTTGCTGGTATCACAGCTACCCCCATGCTGTATATACGGGGCCCAGCTGTGCTCAGATCGACATATATCCACTCAAGAACATCGCCTGTAGGTCCTATATAGCCGTGGGTTGCAGCTGGCTGGTATCACAGCTACCCCAATGCTGTATATACGTGGCCCAGCTGTGCTCAGGTCGATATGTTCGATTCAAGAACATCGCCTGTAGGTCCTATATGGCCGTGGGTTGCAGCTGGCTGGTATCACAGCTACCCCCATGCTGTATATACGTGGCCCAGCTGTGCTCAGATCGACATATATCGACTCAAGAACATCGCCTGTAGGTCCTATATGGCCGTGGGTTGCATCTGGCTGGTATCAGAGCTAACCCCATGCTGTATATACGCGGCCCAGCTGTGCTCAGATCGACATACATCGACTCAAGAACATCGCCTGTAGGTCCTATATATCCGTGGGATGCAGCTGGCTGGATCACAGCTACCCCCATGCTGTATATACGTGGCCCAGCTGTGCTCAGATCGACATATATCGACTCAAGAACATCGCCTGTAGGTCCTATATAGCCGTGGGTTGCAGCTGGCTGGTATCACAGCTACCCCCATGCTGTATATACGTGGCCCAGCTGTGCTCAGATCGACATATATCGACTCAAGAACATCGCCTGCAGGTCCTATATGGCCGTGGGTTGCATCTGGCTGGTATCATAGCTACCCCCATGCTGTATATACGGCGCCCAGCTGTGCACAGATCGACATATATCCACTTAAGAACATCGCCTGTAGGTCCTATATGGCCGTGGGTTGCATCTGGCTGGTATCAGAGCTACTACCATGCTGTATATACGGGTCCCAGCTGTGCTCAGATCGACATATATCAACTCAAGAACATCGCCTGTAGGTCCTATATAGCCGTGGGTTGCAGCTGGCTGGTATCACAGCTACCCCCATGCTGTATATACGTGGCCCAGTTGTGTTCAGATAGACATATATCGACTCAAGAACATCGCCTGTAGGTCCTATATGGCCGTGAGTTGCATCTGGCTGTTATTAGAGCTATCCCCATGCTGTATATACGGCGCCCAGCTGTGCTCAGATCGACATATATCTACTCAAGAACATCGCCTGTAGGTCCTATATGGCCGTGGGTTGCATCTGGCTGGTATCAGAGCTACCCCTATGCTGTATATACGTGGCCCAGCTGTGCTCAGATCGATATATATATATATATATATATATATATATATATATATATATATATATATATATATATATATATATATATTGATTCAAGAACATCGCCTGTAGGTCCTATATAGCCGTGGGTTGCAAGTGGCTGGTATCACAGCTACCCCCATGCTGTATATACGTGGCCCAGCTGTGCTCAGATCGATATGTTCGATTCAAGAACATCGCCTGTAGGTCCTATATGGCCGTGGGTTGCATCTGGCTGGTATCAGAGCTACCCCCATGCTGTATATACGGGGCCCAGCTGTGCTCAGATCGACATATATCGACTCAATAACATCGCCTGTAGGTCCTATATGGCCATGGGTTGCATCTGGCTGGTATCAGAGCTACTCCCATGCTGTATATACGGCGCCCAGCTGTGCTCAGATCGACATATATCCACTCAAGAACATCGCATGTAGGTCCTATATAGCCGTGGATTGCAGCTGGCTGGTATCACAGCTACCCCCATGCTGTATATACGTGGCCCAGCTGTGCTCAGATCGATATGTTCGATTCAAGAACATCGCCTGTAGGTCCTATATGGCCGTGGGTTGCATCTGGCTGGTATCAGAGCTACCCCCATGCTGTATATACGGGGCCCAGCTGTGCTCAGATCGACATATATCGACTCAATAACATCGCCTGTAGGTCCTATATGGCCATGGGTTGCATCTGGCTGGTATCAGAGCTACTCCCATGCTGTATATACGGCGCCCAGCTGTGCTCAGATCGACATATATCCACTCAAGAACATCGCCTGTAGGTCCTATATGGCCGTGGGTTGCATCTGGCTGTTATCAGAGCTACCCCTATGCTGTATATACGGGACCCAGCTGTGCTCAGATCGACATATATCGACTCAAGAACATCGCCTGTAGATCCTATATAGCCGTGGGTTGCAGCTGGCTGGTATCACAGCTACCCCCATGCTGTATATACGTGGACCAGCTGTGCTCAGATCGACATATATCGACTCAAGAACATCGCCTGTAGGTCCTATATGGTCGTGGGTTGCATCTGGCTGGTATCAGAGCTACCACCATGCTGTATATACGGGGCCCAGCTAAGCTCAGATCGACATATATCGACTCAAGAACATCGCCTGTAGGTCCTATATGGCCGTGGGTTGCATCTGGCTGGTATCAGAGCTACCCCCATGCTGTATATACGGGACCCAGCTGTGCTCAGATCGACATATATCGACTCAAGAACATCGCCTGTAGGTCCTATATGGCCGTGGGTTGCAGCTGGCTGGTATCACAGCTACCCCCATGCTGTATATACGTGGCCCAGCTGTGCTCAGATCTACATATATCGACTCAAGAACATCGCCTGTGAGTCCTATATGGCCGTAGGTTGCATCCGGCTGATATCAGAGCTAGCACCATGCTGTATATACGGGGCCCAGCTGTGCTCAGATCGACATACATCGACTCAAGAACATCGCCTGTAGGTCCTATATAGCCGTGGGTTGCGGCTGGCTGGATCACAGCTGCCCCCATTCTGTATATACGTGGCCCAGCTGTGCTCAGATCGACATATATCCACTCAAGAACATCGCCTGTAGGTCCTATATGGCCGTGGGTAGCATCTGGCTGGTATCAGAGCTAACCCCATGCTGTATATACGGGGCCCAGCTGTGCTCAGTTCGACATATATCGACTTAAGAACATCGCATGTAGGTCCTATATAGCCGTGGGTTGCAGCTGGCTGGTATCACAGCTACCCCCATGATGTATATACGTGGCCCAGCTGTGCTCAGATCGGCATATATCGACTCAAGAACATCGCCTGTAGGTCCTATATGGCCGTGGGTTGCATCTGGCTGGTATCAGAGCTACCCCCATGCTGTATATACGGCGCCCAGCTGTGCTCAGATCGACATATATCCACTCAAGAACATCGCCAGTAGGTCCTATATGGCCGTAGGTTGCAGCTGGCTGGTATCACAGCTACCCCCATGCTGTATATACGTGGCCCAGCTGTGCTCACATCGACATATATCCACTCAAGAACATCGCCTGTAGGTCCTATGTGGCCGTGGGTTGCATCTGGCTGGTATCAGAGCTACCCCCATGCTGTATATACGGGACCCAGCTGTGCTCAGATCGACATATATCGACTCAAGAACATCGCCTGTAGGTCCTATATAGCCGTGGGTTGCAGCTGGCTGGTATCACAGCTACCCCCATGCTGTATATACGTGGCCCAGCTGTGCTCAGATCGACTTATATCGACTCAAGAACATCGCCTGTAGGTCCTATATAGCCGTGGATTGCAGCTGGCTGGTATCACAGCTACCCCATGCTGTATATACGTGGCCCAGCTGTGCTCAGATCGACATATATCGACTCAAGAACATCGCCTGTAGGTCCTATATAGCCGTGGGTTGCAGCTGGCGGGTATCACAGCTACCCCAATGCTGTATATACGTGGCCCAGCTGTGCTCAGATCGACATATATCGACTCAAGAACATCGCCTGTAGGTCCTACATAGCCGTGGGTTGCAGCTGTCTGGTATCACAGCTACCCCCATGCTGTATATACGTGGCCCAGCTGTGCTCAGATCGACATATATCGACTCAAGAACATCGCCTGTAGGTCCTATATGGCCGTGGGTTGTATCTGGCTGGTATCAGAGCTACCCCCATGCTGTATATACGGGGCCCAGCTGTGCTCAGATCGACATATATCGACTCAATAACATCGCCTGTAGGTCCTATATGGCCATGGGTTGCATCTGGCTGGTATCAGAGCTACTCCCATGCTGTATATACGGCGCCCAGCTGTGCTCAGATCGACATATATCCACTCAAGAACATCGCCTGTAGGTCCTATATGGCCGTGGGTTGCATCTGGCTGTTATCAGAGCTACCCCTATGCTGTATATACGAGACCCAGCTGTGCTCAGATCGACATATATCGACTCAAGAACATCGCCTGTAGATCCTATATAGCCGTGGGTTGCAGCTGGCTGGTATCACAGCTACCCCCATGCTGTATATACGTGGACCAGCTGTGCTCAGATCGACATATATCGACTCAAGAACATCGCCTGTAGGTCCTATATGGCCGTGGGTTGCATCTGGCTGGTATCAGAGCTACCCCCATGCTGTATATACGGGACCCAGCTGTGCTCAGATCGACATATATCGACTCAAGAACATCGCCTGTAGGTCCTATATGGCCGTGGGTTGCAGCTGGCTGGTATCACAGCTACCCCCATGCTGTATATACGTGGCCCAGCTGTGCTCAGATCTACATATATCGACTCAAGAACATCGCCTGTGAGTCCTATATGGCCGTAGGTTGCATCCGGCTGATATCAGAGCTAGCACCATGCTGTATATACGGGGCCCAGCTGTGCTCAGATCGACATACATCGACTCAAGAACATCGCCTGTAGGTCCTATATAGCCGTGGGTTGCGGCTGGCTGGATCACAGCTGCCCCCATTCTGTATATACGTGGCCCAGCTGTGCTCAGATCGACATATATCCACTCAAGAACATCGCCTGTAGGTCCTATATGGCTGTGGGTAGCATCTGGCTGGTATCAGAGCTAACCCCATGCTGTATATACGGGGCCCAGCTGTGCTCAGTTCGACATATATCGACTTAAGAACATCGCATGTAGGTCCTATATAGCCGTGGGTTGCAGCTGGCTGGTATCACAGCTACCCCCATGATGTATATACGTGGCCCAGCTGTGCTCAGATCGGCATATATCGACTCAAGAACATCGCCTGTAGGTCCTATATGGCCGTGGGTTGCATCTGGCTGGTATCAGAGCTACCCCCATGCTGTATATACGGCGCCCAGCTGTGCTCAGATCGACATATATCCACTCAAGAACATCGCCAGTAGGTCCTATATGGCCGTAGGTTGCAGCTGGCTGGTATCACAGCTACCCCCATGCTGTATATACGTGGCCCAGCTGTGCTCACATCGACATATATCCACTCAAGAACATCGCCTGTAGGTCCTATGTGGCCGTGGGTTGCATCTGGCTGGTATCAGAGCTACCCCCATGCTGTATATACGGGACCCAGCTGTGCTCAGATCGACATATATCGACTCAAGAACATCGCCTGTAGGTCCTATATAGCCGTGGGTTGCAGCTGGCTGGTATCACAGCTACCCCCATGCTGTATATACGTGGCCCAGCTGTGCTCAGATCGACTTATATCGACTCAAGAACATCGCCTGTAGGTCCTATATAGCCGTGGATTGCAGCTGGCTGGTATCACAGCTACCCCATGCTGTATATACGTGGCCCAGCTGTGCTCAGATCGACATATATCGACTCAAGAACATCGCCTGTAGGTCCTATATAGCAGTGGGTTGCAGCTGGCTGGTATCACAGCTACCCCAATGCTGTATATACGTGGCCCAGCTGTGCTCAGATCGACATATATCGACTCAAGAACATCGCCTGTAGGTCCTACATAGCCGTGGGTTGCAGCTGTCTGGTATCACAGCTACCCCCATGCTGTATATACGTGGCCCAGCTGTGCTCAGATCGACATATATCGACTCAAGAACATCGCCTGTAGGTCCTATATGGCCGTGGGTTGTATCTGGCTGGTATCAGAGCTACCCCCATGCTGTATATACGGCGCCCAGCTGTGCTCAGATCCACATATATCCACTCAAGAACATCGCCTGTAGGTCCTATATGGCCGTGGGTTGCATCTGGCTGGTATCACAGCTACCCCTATGATGTATATACGTGGCCCAGCTGTGCTCAGATCGGCATATATCGACTCAAGAACATCGCCTGTAGGTCCTATATGGCCGTGGGTTGCATCTGGCTGGTATCAGAGCTACCCCCATGCTGTATATACGGCGCCCAGCTGTGCTCAGATCGACATATATCCACTCAAGAACATCGCCTGTAGGTCCTATATGGCCGTAGGTTGCAGCTGGCTGGTATCACAGCTACCCCCATGCTGTATATACGTGGCCCAGCTGTGCTCAGATCGACATATATCGTCTCAAGAACATCGCCTGTGGGTCCTATATGGCCGTGGGTTGCATCCGGCTGGTATCAGAGCTACCACTATGCTGTAAATACGGCGCCCAGCTGTGCTCAGATCGACAAATATCGACTCAAGAACATCGCCTGTAGGTCCTATTTGGCCGTGGGTTGCATCTGGCTGGTATCAGAGCTACCCCCATGCTGTATATACGGCTCCCAGCTGTGCTCAGATCGACATATATCCACTCAAGAACATCGCCTGTAGGTCCTATGTGGCCGTGGGTTGCATCTGGCTGGTATCAGAGCTACCCCCATGCTGTATATACGGGACCCAGCTGTGCTCAGATCGACATATATCGACTCAAGAACATCGCCTGTAGGTCCTATATAGCCGTGGGTTGCAGCTGGCTGGTATCATAGCTACTCCCATGCTGTATATACGTGGCCCAGCTGTGCTCAGATCGACTTATATCGACTCAAGAACATCGCCTGTAGGTCCTATATAGCCGTGGGTTGCAGCTGGCTAGTATCACAGCTACCCCCATGCTGTATATACGTGGCCCAGCTGTGCTCAGATCGACATATATCGACTCAAGAACATCGCCTGTAGGTCCTATATAGCCGTGGGTTGCAGCTGGCTGGTATCACAGCTACCCCAATGCTGTATATACGTGGCCCAGCTGTGCTCAGATCGACATATATCGACTCAAGAACATCGCCTGTAGGTCCTACATAGCCGTGGGTTGCAGCTGTCTGTTATCACAGCTACCCCCATGCTGTATATACGTGGCCCAGCTGTGCTCAGATCGACATATATCGACTCAAGAACATCGCCTGTAGGTCCTATATGGCCGTGGGTTGTATCTCGCTGGTATCAGAGCTACCCATATGCCGTATATACGGCGCCCAGCTGTGCTCAGATCGACATATATCCACTCAAGAACATCGCCTGTAGGTCCTATATGGCCGTGGGTTGCATCTGGCTGGTATCAGAGCTACCCCCATGCTGTATATACGTGGCCCAGTTGTGCTCAGATCGACATATATCCACTCAGGAACATCGCCTGTAGATCCTATATGGCCGTGGGTTGCATCTGGATGGTATCACAGCTACACCCATGCTGTATATACGGGGCCCAGCTGTGCTCAGATCGACATATATCGACTCAAGAACATCGCCTGTAGGTCCTATATAGCCGTGGGTTGCAGCTGGCTGGTATCACAGCTACTCCCATGCTGTAAATACGTGACCCAGCTGTGCTCAGATCGACATATATCGATTCAAGAACATCGCCTGTAGGTCTTATATGGCCGTGGGTTGCATCTGGCTGATATCAGAGCTACCCCCATGCTGTATATACGGCGCCCAGCTGTACTCAGATCGACATATATCCACTCAAGAACATCGCCTGTAGGTCCTATATGGCCGTGGGTTGTATCTGGCTGGTATCAGAGCTACTCCCATGCTGCATATACGGGGCCCAGCTGTGCTCAGATCGACATATATCGACTCAAGAACATCGCCTGTAGGTCCTATATAGCCGTGGGTTGTAGCTGGCTGGTATCACAGCTACCCCCATGCTGTATATACGTGGCCCAGCTGTGCTCAGATCGACATATATCGACTCAAGAACATCGCCTGTAGGTCCTATATGGTCGTGGGTTGCATCTGGCTGGTATCAGAGCTACCACCATGCTGTATATACGGGGCCCAGCTAAGCTCAGATCGACATATATCGACTCAAGAACATCGCCTGTAGGTCCTATATGGCCGTGGGTTGCATCTGGCTGGTATCAGAGCTACCCCCATGCTGTATATACGGGACCCAGCTGTGCTCAGATCGACATATATCGACTCAAGAACATCGCCTGTAGGTCCTATATGGCCGTGGGTTGCAGCTGGCTGGTATCACAGCTACCCCCATGCTGTATATACGTGGCCCAGCTGTGCTCAGATCTACATATATCGACTCAAGAACATCGCCTGTGAGTCCTATATGGCCGTAGGTTGCATCCGGCTGATATCAGAGCTAGCACCATGCTGTATATACGGGGCCCAGCTGTGCTCAGATCGACATACATCGACTCAAGAACATCGCCTGTAGGTCCTATATAGCCGTGGGTTGCGGCTGGCTGGATCACAGCTGCCCCCATTCTGTATATACGTGGCCCAGCTGTGCTCAGATCGACATATATCCACTCAAGAACATCGCCTGTAGGTCCTATATGGCCGTGGGTAGCATCTGGCTGGTATCAGAGCTAACCCCATGCTGTATATACGGGGCCCAGCTGTGCTCAGTTCGACATATATCGACTTAAGAACATCGCATGTAGGTCCTATATAGCCGTGGGTTGCAGCTGGCTGGTATCACAGCTACCCCCATGATGTATATACGTGGCCCAGCTGTGCTCAGATCGGCATATATCGACTCAAGAACATCGCCTGTAGGTCCTATATGGCCGTGGGTTGCATCTGGCTGGTATCAGAGCTACCCCCATGCTGTATATACGGCGCCCAGCTGTGCTCAGATCGACATATATCCACTCAAGAACATCGCCAGTAGGTCCTATATGGCCGTAGGTTGCAGCTGGCTGGTATCACAGCTACCCCCATGCTGTATATACGTGGCCCAGCTGTGCTCACATCGACATATATCCACTCAAGAACATCGCCTGTAGGTCCTATGTGGCCGTGGGTTGCATCTGGCTGGTATCAGAGCTACCCCCATGCTGTATATACGGGACCCAGCTGTGCTCAGATCGACATATATCGACTCAAGAACATCGCCTGTAGGTCCTATATAGCCGTGGGTTGCAGCTGGCTGGTATCACAGCTACCCCCATGCTGTATATACGTGGCCCAGCTGTGCTCAGATCGACTTATATCGACTCAAGAACATCGCCTGTAGGTCCTATATAGCCGTGGATTGCAGCTGGCTGGTATCACAGCTACCCCATGCTGTATATACGTGGCCCAGCTGTGCTCAGATCGACATATATCGACTCAAGAACATCGCCTGTAGGTCCTATATAGCCGTGGGTTGCAGCTGGCGGGTATCACAGCTACCCCAATGCTGTATATACGTGGCCCAGCTGTGCTCAGATCGACATATATCGACTCAAGAACATCGCCTGTAGGTCCTACATAGCCGTGGGTTGCAGCTGTCTGGTATCACAGCTACCCCCATGCTGTATATACGTGGCCCAGCTGTGCTCAGATCGACATATATCGACTCAAGAACATCGCCTGTAGGTCCTATATGGCCGTGGGTTGTATCTGGCTGGTATCAGAGCTACCCCCATGCTGTATATACGGGGCCCAGCTGTGCTCAGATCGACATATATCGACTCAATAACATCGCCTGTAGGTCCTATATGGCCATGGGTTGCATCTGGCTGGTATCAGAGCTACTCCCATGCTGTATATACGGCGCCCAGCTGTGCTCAGATCGACATATATCCACTCAAGAACATCGCCTGTAGGTCCTATATGGCCGTGGGTTGCATCTGGCTGTTATCAGAGCTACCCCTATGCTGTATATACGAGACCCAGCTGTGCTCAGATCGACATATATCGACTCAA
The DNA here is from genome assembly GCA_963942505.1 of Lordithon lunulatus. Taxonomy (NCBI): domain Eukaryota; kingdom Metazoa; phylum Arthropoda; class Insecta; order Coleoptera; family Staphylinidae; genus Lordithon; species Lordithon lunulatus. The sequence goes on along the minus strand of OZ012670.1, from coordinate 35,426,230 downwards.
GAACATCGCCTGTAGATCCTATATAGCCGTGGGTTGCAGCTGGCTGGTATCACAGCTACCCCCATGCTGTATATACGTGGACCAGCTGTGCTCAGATCGACATATATCGACTCAAGAACATCGCCTGTAGGTCCTATATGGCCGTGGGTTGCATCTGGCTGGTATCAGAGCTACCCCCATGCTGTATATACGGGACCCAGCTGTGCTCAGATCGACATATATCGACTCAAGAACATCGCCTGTAGGTCCTATATGGCCGTGGGTTGCAGCTGGCTGGTATCACAGCTACCCCCATGCTGTATATACGTGGCCCAGCTGTGCTCAGATCTACATATATCGACTCAAGAACATCGCCTGTGAGTCCTATATGGCCGTAGGTTGCATCCGGCTGATATCAGAGCTAGCACCATGCTGTATATACGGGGCCCAGCTGTGCTCAGATCGACATACATCGACTCAAGAACATCGCCTGTAGGTCCTATATAGCCGTGGGTTGCGGCTGGCTGGATCACAGCTGCCCCCATTCTGTATATACGTGGCCCAGCTGTGCTCAGATCGACATATATCCACTCAAGAACATCGCCTGTAGGTCCTATATGGCTGTGGGTAGCATCTGGCTGGTATCAGAGCTAACCCCATGCTGTATATACGGGGCCCAGCTGTGCTCAGTTCGACATATATCGACTTAAGAACATCGCATGTAGGTCCTATATAGCCGTGGGTTGCAGCTGGCTGGTATCACAGCTACCCCCATGATGTATATACGTGGCCCAGCTGTGCTCAGATCGGCATATATCGACTCAAGAACATCGCCTGTAGGTCCTATATGGCCGTGGGTTGCATCTGGCTGGTATCAGAGCTACCCCCATGCTGTATATACGGCGCCCAGCTGTGCTCAGATCGACATATATCCACTCAAGAACATCGCCAGTAGGTCCTATATGGCCGTAGGTTGCAGCTGGCTGGTATCACAGCTACCCCCATGCTGTATATACGTGGCCCAGCTGTGCTCACATCGACATATATCCACTCAAGAACATCGCCTGTAGGTCCTATGTGGCCGTGGGTTGCATCTGGCTGGTATCAGAGCTACCCCCATGCTGTATATACGGGACCCAGCTGTGCTCAGATCGACATATATCGACTCAAGAACATCGCCTGTAGGTCCTATATAGCCGTGGGTTGCAGCTGGCTGGTATCACAGCTACCCCCATGCTGTATATACGTGGCCCAGCTGTGCTCAGATCGACTTATATCGACTCAAGAACATCGCCTGTAGGTCCTATATAGCCGTGGATTGCAGCTGGCTGGTATCACAGCTACCCCATGCTGTATATACGTGGCCCAGCTGTGCTCAGATCGACATATATCGACTCAAGAACATCGCCTGTAGGTCCTATATAGCAGTGGGTTGCAGCTGGCTGGTATCACAGCTACCCCAATGCTGTATATACGTGGCCCAGCTGTGCTCAGATCGACATATATCGACTCAAGAACATCGCCTGTAGGTCCTACATAGCCGTGGGTTGCAGCTGTCTGGTATCACAGCTACCCCCATGCTGTATATACGTGGCCCAGCTGTGCTCAGATCGACATATATCGACTCAAGAACATCGCCTGTAGGTCCTATATGGCCGTGGGTTGTATCTGGCTGGTATCAGAGCTACCCCCATGCTGTATATACGGCGCCCAGCTGTGCTCAGATCCACATATATCCACTCAAGAACATCGCCTGTAGGTCCTATATGGCCGTGGGTTGCATCTGGCTGGTATCACAGCTACCCCTATGATGTATATACGTGGCCCAGCTGTGCTCAGATCGGCATATATCGACTCAAGAACATCGCCTGTAGGTCCTATATGGCCGTGGGTTGCATCTGGCTGGTATCAGAGCTACCCCCATGCTGTATATACGGCGCCCAGCTGTGCTCAGATCGACATATATCCACTCAAGAACATCGCCTGTAGGTCCTATATGGCCGTAGGTTGCAGCTGGCTGGTATCACAGCTACCCCCATGCTGTATATACGTGGCCCAGCTGTGCTCAGATCGACATATATCGTCTCAAGAACATCGCCTGTGGGTCCTATATGGCCGTGGGTTGCATCCGGCTGGTATCAGAGCTACCACTATGCTGTAAATACGGCGCCCAGCTGTGCTCAGATCGACAAATATCGACTCAAGAACATCGCCTGTAGGTCCTATTTGGCCGTGGGTTGCATCTGGCTGGTATCAGAGCTACCCCCATGCTGTATATACGGCTCCCAGCTGTGCTCAGATCGACATATATCCACTCAAGAACATCGCCTGTAGGTCCTATGTGGCCGTGGGTTGCATCTGGCTGGTATCAGAGCTACCCCCATGCTGTATATACGGGACCCAGCTGTGCTCAGATCGACATATATCGACTCAAGAACATCGCCTGTAGGTCCTATATAGCCGTGGGTTGCAGCTGGCTGGTATCATAGCTACTCCCATGCTGTATATACGTGGCCCAGCTGTGCTCAGATCGACTTATATCGACTCAAGAACATCGCCTGTAGGTCCTATATAGCCGTGGGTTGCAGCTGGCTAGTATCACAGCTACCCCCATGCTGTATATACGTGGCCCAGCTGTGCTCAGATCGACATATATCGACTCAAGAACATCGCCTGTAGGTCCTATATAGCCGTGGGTTGCAGCTGGCTGGTATCACAGCTACCCCAATGCTGTATATACGTGGCCCAGCTGTGCTCAGATCGACATATATCGACTCAAGAACATCGCCTGTAGGTCCTACATAGCCGTGGGTTGCAGCTGTCTGTTATCACAGCTACCCCCATGCTGTATATACGTGGCCCAGCTGTGCTCAGATCGACATATATCGACTCAAGAACATCGCCTGTAGGTCCTATATGGCCGTGGGTTGTATCTCGCTGGTATCAGAGCTACCCATATGCCGTATATACGGCGCCCAGCTGTGCTCAGATCGACATATATCCACTCAAGAACATCGCCTGTAGGTCCTATATGGCCGTGGGTTGCATCTGGCTGGTATCAGAGCTACCCCCATGCTGTATATACGTGGCCCAGTTGTGCTCAGATCGACATATATCCACTCAGGAACATCGCCTGTAGATCCTATATGGCCGTGGGTTGCATCTGGATGGTATCACAGCTACACCCATGCTGTATATACGGGGCCCAGCTGTGCTCAGATCGACATATATCGACTCAAGAACATCGCCTGTAGGTCCTATATAGCCGTGGGTTGCAGCTGGCTGGTATCACAGCTACTCCCATGCTGTAAATACGTGACCCAGCTGTGCTCAGATCGACATATATCGATTCAAGAACATCGCCTGTAGGTCTTATATGGCCGTGGGTTGCATCTGGCTGATATCAGAGCTACCCCCATGCTGTATATACGGCGCCCAGCTGTACTCAGATCGACATATATCCACTCAAGAACATCGCCTGTAGGTCCTATATGGCCGTGGGTTGTATCTGGCTGGTATCAGAGCTACTCCCATGCTGCATATACGGGGCCCAGCTGTGCTCAGATCGACATATATCGACTCAAGAACATCGCCTGTAGGTCCTATATAGCCGTGGGTTGTAGCTGGCTGGTATCACAGCTACCCCCATGCTGTATATACGTGGCCCAGCTGTGCTCAGATCGACATATATCGACTCAAGAACATCGCCTGTAGGTCCTATAAGGCCGTGGGTTGCACCTGGCTGGTATCAGAGCTACCCCCATGCTGCATATACGGCTCCCAGCTGTGCTCAGATCGACATATATCCACTCAAGAATATCGCCTGTAGGTCCTATATGGCCGTGGGTTGCATCTGGCTGGTATCAGAGCTACCCCCATGCTGTATATACGGGACCCAGCTGTGCTCAGATCGACATATATCCACTCAGGAACATCGCCTGTAGGTCCTATATGGCCGTGGGTTGCATCTGGCTGGTATCAGAGCTACCCCCATGCTGTATATACGTGGCCCAGCTGTGCTCAGATCGACATATATCGACTCAAGAACATCGCCTGTAGGTCCTATATAGCCGTGGGTTGCAGCTGGCTGGTATCACAGCTACCCCAATGCTGTATATACGTGGCCCAGCTGTGCTCAGATCGACATATATCCACTCAAGAACATCGCCTGTAGGTCCTATATAGCCGTGGGTTGCAGCTGGCTGGTATCACAGCTACCCCCATGCTGTATATACGTGGCCCAGCTGTGCTCAGATCGACATATATCGACTCAAGAACATCGCCTGTAGGTCCTATATAGCCGTGGGTTGCAGCTGGCTGGTATCACAGCTACCCCAATGCTATATATACGTGGCCCAGCTGTGCTCAGATCGACATATATCGACTCAAGAACATCGCCTGTAGGTCCTATATGGCCGTGGGTTGCAGCTGGCTGGTATCACAGCTACCCCCATGCTGTATATACGGGGCCCAGCTGTACTCAGATCCACATATATCAACTCAAGAACATCGCCTGTAGGTCCTATATAGCCGTGGGTTGCAGTTGGCTGGTATCACAGCTACCCCCATGCTGTATATACGTGGCTCAGTTGTGCTCAGATCGACATATATCCACTCAGGAACATCGCCTGTAGATCCTATATGGCCGTGGGTTGCATCTGGATGGTATCAGAGCTACACCCATGCTGTATATACGGGGCCCAGCTGTGCTCAGATCGACATATATCGACTCAAGAACATCGCCTGTAGGTCCTATATAGCCGTGGGTTGCAGCTGGCTGGTATCACAGCTACTCCCATGCTGTAAATACGTGGCCCAGCTGTGCTCAGATCGACATATATCGACTCAAGAACATCGCCTGTAGGTCTTATATGGCCGTGGGTTGCATCTGGCTGTTATCAGCGTTACCCCCATGCTGTATATACGGCGCCCAGCTGTATTTAGATCGACATATATCCACTCAAGAACATCGCCTGTAGGTCCTATATGGCCGTGGGTTGTATCTGGCTGGTATCAGAGCTACTCCCATGCTGCATATACGGGGCCCAGCTGTGCTCAGATCGACATATATCGACTCAAGAACATCGCCTGTAGATCCTATATAGCCGTGGGTTGCAGCTGGCTGGTATCATAGCTACACCCATGCTGTATATACGTGGCCCAGCTGTGCTCAGATCGACATATATCGACTCAAGAACATCGCCTGTAGGTCCTATATGGCCGTGGGTTGTATCTGGCTGGTATCAGAGCTACCCCCATGCCGTATATACGGCGCCCAGCTGTGCTCAGATCGACATATATCCACTCAAGAACATCGCCTGTAGGTCCTATATGGCCGTGGGTTGCATCTGGCTGGTATCAGAGCTACCCCCATGCTGTATATACGTGGCCCAGTTGTGCTCAGATCGACATATATCCACTCAGGAACATCGCCTGTAGATCCTATATGGCCGTGGGTTGCATCTGGATGGTATCACAGCTACACCCATGCTGTATATACGGGGCCCAGCTGTGTTCAGATCGACATATATCGACTCAAGAACATCGCCTGTAGGTCCTATATAGCCGTGGGTTGCAGCTGGCTGGTATCACAGCTACTCCCATGCTGTAAATACGTGACCCAGCTGTGCTCAGACAGACATATATCGATTCAAGAACATCGCCTGTAGGTCTTATATGGCCGTGGGTTGCATCTGGCTGATATCAGAGCTACCCCCATGCTGTATATACGGCGCCCAGCTGTACTCAGATCGACATATATCCACTCAAGAACATCGCCTGTAGGTCCTATATGGCCGTGGGTTGTATCTGGCTGGTATCAGAGCTACTCCCATGCTGCATATACGGGGCCCAGCTGTGCTCAGATCGACATATATCGACTCAAGAACATCGCCTGTAGATCCTATATAGCCGTGGGTTGCAGCTGGCTGGTATCATAGCTACACCCATGCTGTATATACGTGGCCCAGCTGTGCTCAGATCGACATATATCGACTCAAGAACATCGCCTGTAGGTCCTATATGGCCGTGGGTTGTATCTGGCTGGTATCAGAGCTACCCCCATGCCGTATATACGGCGCCCAGCTGTGCTCAGATCGACATATATCCACTCAAGAACATCGCCTGTAGGTCCTATATGGCCGTGGGTTGCATCTGGCTGGTATCAGAGCTACCCCCATGCTGTATATACGTGGCCCAGTTGTGCTCAGATCGACATATATCCACTCAGGAACATCGCCTGTAGATCCTATATGGCCGTGGGTTGCATCTGGATGGTATCACAGCTACACCCATGCTGTATATACGGGGCCCAGCTGTGCTCAGATCGACATATATCGACTCAAGAACATCGCCTGTAGGTCCTATATAGCCGTGGGTTGCAGCTGGCTGGTATCACAGCTACTCCCATGCTGTAAATACGTGACCCAGCTGTGCTCAGATCGACATATATCGATTCAAGAACATCGCCTGTAGGTCTTATATGGCCGTGGGTTGCATCTGGCTGATATCAGAGCTACCCCCATGCTGTATATACGGCGCCCAGCTGTACTCAGATCGACATATATCCACTCAAGAACATCGCCTGTAGGTCCTATATGGCCGTGGGTTGTATCTGGCTGGTATCAGAGCTACTCCCATGCTGCATATACGGGGCCCAGCTGTGCTCAGATCGACATATATCGACTCAAGAACATCGCCTGTAGGTCCTATATAGCCGTGGGTTGCAGCTGGCTGGTATCACAGCTACTCCCATGCTGTAAATACGTGACCCAGCTGTGCTCAGATCGACATATATCGATTCAAGAACATCGCCTGTAGGTCTTATATGGCCGTGGGTTGCATCTGGCTGATATCAGAGCTACCCCCATGCTGTATATACGGCGCCCAGCTGTACTCAGATCGACATATATCCACTCAAGAACATCGCCTGTACGTCCTATATGGCCGTGGGTTGTATCTGGCTGGTATCAGAGCTACTCCCATGCTGCATATACGGGGCCCAGCTGTGCTCAGATCGACATATATCGACTCAAGAACATCGCCTGTAGGTCCTATATAGCCGTGGGGTGTAGCTGGCTGGTATCACAGCTACCCCCATGCTGTATATACGTGGCCCAGCTGTGCTCAGATCGACATATATCGTCTCAAGAACATCGCCTGTGGGTCCTATATGGCCGTGGGTTGCATCCGGCTGGTATCAGAGCTACCACTATGCTGTAAATACGGCGCCCAGCTGTGCTCAGATCGACAAATATCGACTCAAGAACATCGCCTGTAGGTCCTATTTGGCCGTGGGTTGCATCTGGCTGGTATCAGAGCTACCCCCATGCTGTATATACGGCTCCCAGCTGTGCTCAGATCGACATATATCCACTCAAGAACATCGCCTGTAGGTCCTATGTGGCCGTGGGTTGCATCTGGCTGGTATCAGAGCTACCCCCATGCTGTATATACGGGACCCAGCTGTGCTCAGATCGACATATATCGACTCAAGAACATCGCCTGTAGGTCCTATATAGCCGTGGGTTGTAGCTGGCTGGTATCACAGCTACCCCCATGCTGTATATACGTGGCCCAGCTGTGCTCAGATCGACATATATCGTCTCAAGAACATCGCCAGTAGGTCCTATGTGGCCGTGGGTTGCATCTGGCTGGTATCAGAGCTACCCCCATGCTGTATATACGGGACCCAGCTGTGCTCAGATCGACATATATCGACTCAAGAACATCGCCTGTAGGTCCTATATAGCCGTGGGTTGCAGCTGGCTGGTATCATAGCTACTCCCATGCTGTATATACGTGGCCCAGCTGTGCTCAGATCGACTTATATCGACTCAAGAACATCGCCTGTAGGTCCTATATAGCCGTGGGTTGCAGCTGGCTAGTATCACAGCTACCCCCATGCTGTATATACGTGGCCCAGCTGTGCTCAGATCGACATATATCGACTCAAGAACATCGCCTGTAGGTCCTATATAGCCGTGGGTTGCAGATGGCTGGTATCACAGCTACCCCAATGCTGTATATACGTGGCCCAGCTGTGCTCAGATCGACATATATCGACTCAAGAACATCGCCTGTAGGTCCTACATAGCCGTGGGTTGCAGCTGTCTGGTATCACAGCTACCCCCATGCTGTATATACGTGGCCCAGCTGTGCTCAGATCGACATATATCGACTCAAGAACATCGCCTGTAGGTCCTATATGGCCGTGGGTTGTATCTCGCTGGTATCAGAGCTACCCCCATGCCGTATATACGGCGCCCAGCTGTGCTCAGATCGACATATATCCACTCAAGAACATCGCCTGTAGGTCCTATATGGCCGTGGGTTGCATCTGGCTGGTATCAGAGCTACCCCCATGCTGTATATACGTGGCCCAGTTGTGCTCAGATCGACATATATCCACTCAGGAACATCGCCTGTAGATCCTATATGGCCGTGGGTTGCATCTGGATGGTATCACAGCTACACCCATGCTGTATATACGGGGCCCAGCTGTGCTCAGATCGACATATATCGACTCAAGAACATCGCCTGTAGGTCCTATATAGCCGTGGGTTGCAGCTGGCTGGTATCACAGCTACTCCCATGCTGTAAATACGTGACCCAGCTGTGCTCAGATCGACATATATCGATTCAATAACATCGCCTGTAGGTCTTATATGGCCGTGGGTTGCATATGGCTGATATCAGAGCTACCCCCATGCTGTATATACGGCGCCCAGCTGTACTCAGATCGACATATATCCACTCAAGAACATCGCCTGTAGGTCCTATATGGCCGTGGGTTGTATCTGGCTGGTATCAGAGCTACTCCCATGCTGCATATACGGGGCCCAGCTGTGCTCAGATCGACATATATCGACTCAAGAACATCGCCTGTATGTCCTATATAGCCGTGGGTTGTAGCTGGCTGGTATCACAGCTACCCCCATGCTGTATATACGTGGCCCAGCTGTGCTCAGATCGACATATATCGACTCAAGAACATCGCCTGTAGGTCCTATAAGGCCGTGGGTTGCATCTGGCTGGTATCAGAGCTACCCCCATGCTGCATATACGGCTCCCAGCTGTGCTCAGATCGACATATATCCACTCAAGAATATCGCCTGTAGGTCCTATATGGCCGTGGGTTGCATCTGGCTGGTATCAGAGCTACCCCCATGCTGTATATACGGGACCCAGCTGTGCTCAGATCGACATATATCCACTCAGGAACATCGCCTGTAGGTCCTATATGGCCGTGGGTTGCATCTGGCTGGTATCAGAGCTACCCCCATGCTGTATATACGTGGCCCAGCTGTGCTCAGATCGACATATATCGACTCAAGAACATCGCCTGTAGGTCCTATATAGCCGTGGGTTGCAGCTGGCTGGTATCACAGCTACCCCAATGCTGTATATACGTGGCCCAGCTGTGCTCAGATCGACATATATCCACTCAAGAACATCGCCTGTAGGTCCTATATAGCCGTGGGTTGCAGCTGGCTGGTATCACAGCTACCCCCATGCTGTATATACGTGGCCCAGCTGTGCTCAGATCGACATATATCGACTCAAGAACATCGCCTGTAGGTCCTATATAGCCGTGGGTTGCAGCTGGCTGGTATCACAGCTACCCCAATGCTATATATACGTGGCCCAGCTGTGCTCAGATCGACATATATCGACTCAAGAACATCGCCTGTAGGTCCTATATGGGCGTGGGTTGCATCTGGCTGGTATCAGAGCTACCCCCATGCTGTATATACGGCGCCCAGCAGTGCTCAGATCGACATATATCCACTCAAGAACATCGCCTGTAGGTCCTATATGGCCGTGGGTTGCAGCTGGCTGGTATCACAGCTACCCCCATGCTGTATATACGGGGCCCAGCTGTACTCAGATCCACATATATCAACTCAAGAACATCGCCTGTAGGTCCTATATAGCCGTGGGTTGCAGTTGGCTGGTATCACAGCTACCCCCATGCTGTATATACGTGGCTCAGTTGTGCTCAGATCGACATATATCCACTCAGGAACATCGCCTGTAGATCCTATATGGCCGTGGGTTGCATCTGGATGGTATCAGAGCTACACCCATGCTGTATATACGGGGCCCAGCTGTGCTCAGATCGACATATATCGACTCAAGAACATCGCCTGTAGGTCCTATATAGCCGTGGGTTGCAGCTGGCTGGTATCACAGCTACTCCCATGCTGTAAATACGTGGCCCAGCTGTACTCAGATCGACATATATCGACTCAAGAACATCGCCTGTAGGTCTTATATGGCCGTGGGTTGCATCTGGCTGTTATCAGCGTTACCCCCATGCTGTATATACGGCGCCCAGCTGTATTTAGATCGACATATATCCACTCAAGAACATCGCCTGTAGGTCCTATATGGCCGTGGGTTGTATCTGGCTGGTATCAGAGCTACTCCCATGCTGCATATACGGGGCCCAGCTGTGCTCAGATCGACATATATCGACTCAAGAACATCGCCTCTAGATCCTATATAGCCGTGGGTTGCAGCTGGCTGGTATCATAGCTACACCCATGCTGTATATACGTGGCCCAGCTGTGCTCAGATCGACATATATCGACTCAAGAACATCGCCTGTAGGTCCTATATGGCCGTGGGTTGTATCTGGCTGGTATCAGAGCTACCCCCATGCCGTATATACGGCGCCCAGCTGTGCTCAGATCGACATATATCCACTCAAGAACATCGCCTGTAGGTCCTATATGGCCGTGGGTTGCATCTGGCTGGTATCAGAGCTACCCCCATGCTGTATATACGTGGCCCAGTTGTGCTCAGATCGACATATATCCACTCAGGAACATCGCCTGTAGATCCTATATGGCCGTGGGTTGCATCTGGATGGTATCACAGCTACACCCATGCTGTATATACGGGGCCCAGCTGTGCTCAGATCGACATATATCGACTCAAGAACATCGCCTGTAGGTCCTATATAGCCGTGGGTTGCAGCTGGCTGGTATCACAGCTACTCCCATGCTGTAAATACGTGACCCAGCTGTGCTCAGATCGACATATATCGATTCAAGAACATCGCCTGTAGGTCTTATATGGCCGTGGGTTGCATCTGGCTGATATCAGAGCTACCCCCATGCTGTATATACGGCGCCCAGCTGTACTCAGATCGACATATATCCACTCAAGAACATCGCCTGTAGGTCCTATATGGCCGTGGGTTGTATCTGGCTGGTATCAGAGCTACTCCCATGCTGCATATACGGGGCCCAGCTGTGCTCAGATCGACATATATCGACTCAAGAACATCGCCTGTAGGTCCTATATAGCCGTGGGTTGTAGCTGGCTGGTATCACAGCTACCCCCATGCTGTATATACGTGGCCCAGCTGTGCTCAGATCGACATATATCGACTCAAGAACATCGCCTGTAGGTCCTATATAGCCGTGGGTTGCAGCTGGCTGGTATCACAGCTACCCCCATGCTGTATATACGGGGCCCAGCTGTACTCAGATCCACATATATCAACTCAAGAACATCGCCTGTAGGTCCTATATAGCCGTGGGTTGCAGTTGGCTGGTATCACAGCTACCCCCATGCTGTATATACGTGGCTCAGTTGTGCTCAGATCGACATATATCCACTCAGGAACATCGCCTGTAGATCCTATATGACCGTGGGTTGCATCTGGCTGGTATCAGAGCTACCCCCATGCCGTATATACGGCGCCCAGCTGTGCTCAGATCGACATATATCCACTCAAGAACATCGCCTGTAGGTCCTATATGGCCGTGGGTTGCATCTGGCTGGTATCAGAGCTACCCCCATGCTGTATATACGTGGCCCAGCTGTGCTCAGATCGACATATATCGACTCAAGAACATCGCCTGTAGGTCCTATATAGCCGTGGGTTGCAGCTGGCTGGTATCACAGCTACTCCCATGCTGTAAATACGTGGCCCAGCTGTGCTCAGATCGACATATATCGACTCAAGAACATCGCATGTAGGTCTTATATGGCCGTGGTTTGCATCTGGCTGATATCAGCGTTACCCCCATGCTGTATATACGGCGCCCAGCTGTACTCAGATCGACATATATCCACTCAAGAACATCGCCTGTAGGTCCTATATGGCCGTGGGTTGTATCTGGCTGGTATCAGAGCTACTCCCATGCTGCATATACGGGGCCCAGCTGTGCTCAGATCGACATATATCGACTCAAGAACATCGCCTGTAGATCCTATATAGCCGTGGGTTGCAGCTGGCTGGTATCATAGCTACACCCATGCTGTATATACGTGGCCCAGCTGTGCTCAGATCGACATATATCGACTCAAGAACATCGCCTTTAGGTCCTATAAGGCCGTGGGTTGCATCTGGCTGGTATCAGAGCTACCCCCATGCTGTATATACGGCTCCCAGCTGTGCTCAGATCGACATATATCCACTCAAGAACATCGCATGTAGGTCCTATATGGCCGAGGGTTGCATCTGGCTGGTATCAGAGCTACCCCCATGATGTATATACGGGACCCAGCTGTGCTCAGATCGACATATATCCACTCAGGAACATCGCCTGTAGGTCCTATATGGTCGTGGGTTGCATCTGGCTGGTATCAGAGCTATCCCCATGCTGTATATACGGGACCCAGCTGTGCTCAGATCGACATATATCGACCCAAGAACATCGCCTGTATGTCCTATATAGCCGTGGGTTGCAGCTGGCTGGTATCACAGCTACCCCCATGCTGTATATATGTGGCCCAGCTGTGCTCAGATCGACATATATCGACTCAAGAACATCGCCTGTAGGTCCTATATGGCCGTGGGTTGCATCTGGCTGGTATCAGAGCTACCCCCATGCTGTATATACGTGGCCCAGCTGTGCTCAGATCGACATATATCGACTCAAGAACATCTCCTGTAGGTCCTATATGGCCGTGGGTTGCATCTGGCTGGTATCAGAGCTACCCCCATGCTGTATATACGGGGCCCAGCTGTGCTTAGATCGACATATATCGACTCAAGAACATCGCCTGTAGGTCCTATATGGCCGTGGGTTGCATCTGGCTGGTATCAGAGCTACCCCCATGCTGTATATACGGGACCCAGCTGTGCTCAGATCGACATATATCGACTCAAGAACATCGCCTGTAGGTCCTATATAGCCGTAGGTTGCAGCTGGCTGGTATCACAGCGACCCCCATGCTGTATATAAGTGGGCCAGCTGTGCTCAGATCGACATATATCGACTCAAGAACATCGCCTGTAGGTCATATATGGCCGTGGGTTGCATCTGGCTGGTATCAGAGCTATCCCCATGCTGTATATACGGGACCCAGCTGTGCTAAGATCGACATATATCGACTCAAGGACATCGCCTGTAGGTCCTATATAGCCGTGGGTTGCAGCTGGCTGGTATCACAGCTACCCCATGCTGTATATACGTGTCCCAGCTGAGCTCAGATCGAGATATATCGACTCAAGAACATCGCCTGTAGGTCCTAAATGGCCGTGGGTTGCATCTGGCTGGCATCAGAGCTACCCCCATTTTGTATATACGGCGCCCAGCTGTGCTCAGATCGACATATATCCACTCAAGAACATCGCCTGTAGGTCCTATATGGCCGTGGGTAGCATCTGGCTGGTATCAGAGCTACCCCCATGCTGTATATACGGGGCCCAGCTGTGCTCAGTTCGACATATATCGACTCAAGAACATCGCCTGTAAGTCCTATATAGCCGTGGGTTGCAGCTGGCTGGTATCACAGCTACGCCCATGCTGTATATACGTGGCCCAGCTGTGCTCAGATCGACATATATCGACTCAAGAACATCGCCTGTAGGTCCTATATGGCCGTGGGTTGCAGCTGGCTGGTATCAGAGCTACCCCCATGCTGTATATACGGCGCCCAGCTGTGCTCAGATCGACATATATCCACTCAAGAACATCGCCTGTAGGTCCTATATGGCCGTGGGTTGCAGCTGGCTGGTATCAGAGCTACCACCATGCTGTATATACAACGCCCAGCTGTGCTCAGATCGACATATATCCACTCAAGAACATCGCCTGTAGGTCCTATATGGCCGTGGGTTGCATCTGGCTGGTATCAGAGCTACCCCCATGCTGTATATACGGGGCCCAGCTGTGCTCAGATCGACATACATCGACTCAAGAACATCGCCTGTAGGTCCAATATAGCCGTGGGTTGCAGCTGGCTGGATCACAGCTACCACCATTCTGTATATGCTTGGCCCAGCTGTGCTCAGATCGACATATATCGACTCAAGAACATCGCCTGTAGGTCCTATATAGCCGTGGGTTGCAGCTGGCTGGTATCACAGCTACCCCCATGATGTATATACGTGGCCCAGCTGTGCTCAGATCGACATATATCGACTCAAGAACATCGCCTGTAGGTCCTATATGGCCGTGGGTTACATCTGGCTGGTATCAGAGCTACCCCCATGCTGTATATACGGCGCCCAGCTGTGCTCAGATCGACATATATCCACTCAAGAACATCGCCTGTAGGTCCTATATGGCCGTAGGTTGCAGTTGGCTGGTATCACAGCTACCCCCATGCTGTATATACGTGGCCTAGCTGTGCTCAGATCGACATATATCGACTCAAGAACATCGCCTGTAGGTCCTATTTGGCCGTGGGTTGCATCTGGCTGGTATCAGAGCTACCCCCATGCTGTATATACGTGGCCCAGCTGTGCTCAGATCGACATATATCGACTCAAGAACAGCGCCTGTAGGTCCTATATAGCCGTGGGTTGCAGCTGGCTAGTATCACAGCTACCCTCATGCTGTATATACGTGGCCCAGCTGTGCTCAGATCGACATATATCGAATCAAGAACTTCGCATGTAGGTCCTATATAGCCGTGGGTTGCAGCTGGCTGGTATCACAGCTACCCCAATGCTGTATATACGTGACCCAGCTGTGCTCAGATCGACATATATCGACTCAAGAACATCGCCTGTAGGTCCTATATGGCCGTGGGTTGCATCTGGCTGGTATCACAGCTACCGCCATGCTGTATATACGTGGCCCAGCTGTGCTCAGATCTACATATATCGACTCAAGAACATTGCCTGTAAGTCCTATATAGCCGTGGGTTGCAGCTGGCTGGTATCACAGCTACCCCAATGCTGTATATACGTGGCCCAGCTGTGCTCAGATCGACATATATCGACTCAAGAACATCGCATGTAGGTCCTATATAGCCTTGGGTTGCAGCTGGCTGGTATCACAGCTACCCCAATGCTGTATATACGTGTCCCAGCTGTGCTCAGATCGACATATATCGACTCAAGAACATCGCCTGTAGGTCCTATATGGCCGTGGGTTGCATCTGGCTGGTATCAGAGCTACCCCCATGCTGTATATACGGCGCCCAGCTGTGCTCAGATCGACATATATCCACTCAAGAACATCGCCTGTAGGTCCTATATGGCCGTGGGTTGCAGCCGGCTGGTATCACAGCTACCCCCATGCTGTATATACGTGTCCCAGTTGTGCTCAGATCGACATATATCCACTCAGGAACATCGCCTGTAGATCCTATATGGCCGTGAGTTGCATCTGGCTGGTATCACAGCTACACCCATGCTGTATATACGGGGCCCAGCTGTGCTCAGATCGACATATATCGACTCAAGAACATCGCCTGTAGGTCCTATATAGCCGTGGGTTGCAGCTGGCTGGTATCACAGCTACTCCCATGCTGTAAATACGTGGCCCAGCTGTGCTCAGATCGACATATATGGACTCAAGAACATCGCCTGTAGGTCTTATATGGCCGTGGATTGCATCTGGCTGATATCAGAGCTACCACCATGCTGTATATACGGCACCCAGCTGTACTCAGATCGACATATATCCACTCAAGAACATCGCCTGTAGGTCCTATATGGCCGTGGGTTGAATCTGGCTGGTATCAGAGCTACTCCCATGCTGCATATACGGGGCCCAGCTGTGCTCAGATCGACATATATCGACTCAAGAACATCGCCTGTAGGTCCTATATAGCCGTGGGTTGCAGCTGGCTGGTATCACAGCTACCCCCATGCTGTATATACGTGGCCCAGCTGTGCTCAGATCGACATATATCGACTCAAGAACATCGCCTGTAGGTCCTATAAGGCCGTGGTTTGCATCTGGCTGGTATCAGAGCTACCCTCATGCTGTATATATGGCTCCCAGCTGTGCTCAGATCGACATATATCCACTCAAGAACATCGCCTGTAGGTCCTATATGGCCGTGGGTTGCATCTGGCTGGTATCAGAGCTAACCCCATGCTGTATATACGGGGCCCAGCTGTGCTCAGATCGACATATATCGACTCAAGAACATCGCCTGTAGGTCCTATATAGCCGTGGGTTGCAGCTGGCTGGTATCACAGCTACCGCCATGCTGTATATACGGCGCCCAGCTGTGCTCAGATCGACATATATCCACTCAGGAACATCGCCTGTAGATCCAATATGGCCGTGGGTTGCATCTGGAAGGTATCAGAGCTACACCCATGCTGTATATACGGGGCCCAGCTGTGCTCAGATCGACATATATCGACTCAAGAACATCGCCTGTAGGTCCTATATAGCCGTGGGTTGCAGCTGGCTGGTATCACAGCTACTCCCATGATGTAAATACGTGGCCCAGCTGTGCTCAGATCGACATATATCGACTCAAGAACATCGCCTGTAGGTCTTATATGGCCGTGGGTTGCATCTGGCTGATATCAGAGCTACCCCCATGCTATATATACGGCGCCCAGCTGTACTCAGATCGACATATATCCACTCAAGAACATCGCCTGTAGGTCCTATATGGCCGTGGGTGGTATCTGGCTGGTATCAGAGCTACTCCCATGCTGTATATACGGGGCCCAGCTGTGCTCAGATCGACATATATCGACTCAAGAACATCGCCTGTATGTCCTATATAGCCGTGGGTTGCAGCTGGCTGGTATCACAGCTACCCCCATGCTGTATATACGAGGCGCAGCTGTGCTCAGATCGACATATATCGACTCAAGAACATGTCCCGTAGGTCCTATAAGGCCGTGGGTTGCATCTGGCTGGTATCAGAGCTACCCCCATGCTGTATATACGGCTCCCAGCTGTGCTCAGATCGACATATATCCAATGTAGGTCCTATATGGCCGTGGGTTGCATCTGGCTGGTATCAGAGCTACCCCCATGCTGTATATACGGGACCCAGCTGTGCTCAGATCGACATATATCGACTCAAGAACATCGCCTGTAGGTCCTATATAGCCGTGGGTTGCAGCTGGCTGGTATCACAGCTACCCCCATGCTGCATATACGTGGGCCAGCTGTGCTCAGATCGACATATATCGACTCAAGAACATCGCCTGTAGGTCCTATATGGCCGTGGGTTGCATCTGGCTGGTATCAGAGCTATCCCCATGCTGTATATACGGGGCCCAGCTGTGCTCAGATCGACATATATCGACTCAAGAACATCGCCTGTAGGTCCTATATAGCCGTGGGTTGCAGCTGGCTGGTATCAGAGCTACCCCCATGCTGTATATACGGCTCCCAGCTGTGCCCAGATCGACATATATTTAATCAAGAACATCGCCTGTAGGTCCTGTATGGCCGTGGGTGGTATCTGGCTGGTATCAGAGCTACTCCCATGCTGTATATACGGGGCCCAGCTGTACTCAGATCCACATATATCAACTCAAGAACATCGCCTGTAGGTCCTATATGGCCGTGGGTTGTATCTGGCTGGTATCAGAGCTACCCCCATGCCGTATATACGGCGCCCAGCTGTGCTCAGATCGACATATATCCACTCAAGAACATCGCCTGTAGGTCCTATATAGCCGTGGGTTGCAGCTGGCTGGTATCATAGCTACACCCATGCTGTATATACGTGGCCCAGCTGTGCTCAGATCGACATATATCGACTCAAGAACATCGCCTGTAGGTCCTATATGGCCGTGGGTTGTATCTGGCTGGTATCAGAGCTACCCCCATGCCGTATATACGGCGCCCAGCTGTGCTCAGATCGACATATATCCACTCAAGAACATCGCCTGTAGGTCCTATATGGCCGTGGGTTGCATCTGGCTGGTATCAGAGCTACCCCCATGCTGTATATACGTGGCCCAGTTGTGCTCAGATCGACATATATCCACTCAGGAACATCGCCTGTAGATCCTATATGGCCGTGGGTTGCATCTGGATGGTATCACAGCTACACCCATGCTGTATATACGGGGCCCAGCTGTGCTCAGATCGACATATATCGACTCAAGAACATCGCCTGTAGGTCCTATATAGCCGTGGGTTGCAGCTGGCTGGTATCACAGCTACTCCCATGCTGTAAATACGTGACCCAGCTGTGCTCAGATCGACATATATCGATTCAAGAACATCGCCTGTAGGTCTTATATGGCCGCGGGTTGCATCTGGCTGATATCAGAGCTACCCCCATGCTGTATATACGGCGCCCAGCTGTACTCAGATCGACATATATCCACTCAAGAACATCGCCTGTAGGTCCTATATGGCCGTGGGTTGTATCTGGCTGGTATCAGAGCTACTCCCATGCTGCATATACGGGGCCCAGCTGTGCTCAGATCGACATATATCGACTCAAGAACATCGCCTGTAGATCCTATATAGCCGTGGGTTGCAGCTGGCTGGTATCATAGCTACACCCATGCTGTATATACGTGGCCCAGCTGTGCTCAGATCGACATATATCGACTCAAGAACATCGCCTGTAGGTCCTATATGGCCGTGGGTTGTATCTGGCTGGTATCAGAGCTACCCCCATGCCGTATATACGGCGCCCAGCTGTGCTCAGATCGACATATATCCACTCAAGAACATCGCCTGTAGGTCCTATATGGCCGTGGGTTGCATCTGGCTGGTATCAGAGCTACCCCCATGCTGTATATACGTGGCCCAGTTGTGCTCAGATCGACATATATCCACTCAGGAACATCGCCTGTAGATCCTATATGGCCGTGGGTTGCATCTGGATGGTATCACAGCTACACCCATGCTGTATATACGGGGCCCAGCTGTGCTCAGATCGACATATATCGACTCAAGAACATCGCCTGTAGGTCCTATATAGCCGTGGGTTGCAGCTGGCTGGTATCACAGCTACTCCCATGCTGTAAATACGTGACCCAGCTGTGCTCAGATCGACATATATCGAATCAAGAACATCGCCTGTAGGTCCTATATGGCCGTGGGTTGTATCTGGCTGGTATCAGAGCTACCCCCATGCCGTATATACGGCGCCCAGCTGTGCTCAGATCGACATATATCCACTCAAGAACATCGCCTGTAGGTCCTATATGGCCGTGGGTTGCATCTGGCTGGTATCAGAGCTACCCCCATGCTGTATATACGTGGCCCAGTTGTGCTCAGATCGACATATATCCACTCAGGAACATCGCCTGTAAATCCTATATGGCCGTGGGTTGCATCTGGATGGTATCACAGCTACACCCATGCTGTATATACGGGGCCCAGCTGTGCTCAGATCGACATATATCGACTCAAGAACATCGCCTGTAGGTCCTATATAGCCGTGGGTTGCAGCTGGCTGGTATCACAGCTACTCCCATGCTGTAAATACGTGACCCAGCTGTGCTCAGATCGACATATATCGATTCAAGAACATCGCCTGTAGGTCTTATATGGCCGTGGGTTGCATCTGGCTGATATCAGAGCTACCCCCATGCTGTATATACGGCGCCCAGCTGTACTCAGATCGACATATATCCACTCAAGAACATCGCCTGTAGGTCCTATATGGCCGTGGGTTGTATCTGGCTGGTATCAGAGCTACTCCCATGCTGCATATACGGGGCCCAGCTGTGCTCAGATCGACATATATCCACTCAAGAACATCGCCTGTAGGTCCTATATGGCCGTGGGTAGCATCTGGCTGGTATCAGAGCTACCCCCATGCTGTATATACGGGGCCCAGCTGTGCTCAGTTCGACATATATCGACTCAAGAACATCGCCTGTAAGTCCTATATAGCCGTGGGTTGCAGCTGGCTGGTATCACAGCTACCCCCATGCTGTATATACGTGGCCCAGCTGTGCTCAGATCGACATATATCGACTCAAGAACATCGCCTGTAGGTCTTATATGGCCGTGGGTTGCATCTGGCTGGTATCAGAGCTACCCCCATGCTGTATATACGTGGCCCAGTTGTGCTCAGATCGACATATATCCACTCAAGAACATCGCCTGTAGGTCCTATATGGCCGTGGGTTGTATCTGGCTGGTATCAGAGCTACTCCCATGCTGCATATACGGGGCCCAGCTGTGCTCAGATCGACATATATCGACTCAAGAACATCGCCTGTAGGTCCTATATAGCCGTGGGTTGTAGCTGGCTGGTATCACAGCTACCCCCATGCTGTATATACGTGGCCCAGCTGTGCTCAGATCGACATATATCGACTCAAGAACATCGCCTGTAGGTCCTATATAGCCGTGGGTTGCAGCTGGCTGGTATCACAGCTACCCCCATGCTGTATATACGGGGCCCAGCTGTACTCAGATCCACATATATCAACTCAAGAACATCGCCTGTAGGTCCTATATAGCCGTGGGTTGCAGTTGGCTGGTATCACAGCTACCCCCATGCTGTATATACGTGGCTCAGTTGTGCTCAGATCGACATATATCCACTCAGGAACATCGCCTGTAGATCCTATATGACCGTGGGTTGCATCTGGCTGGTATCAGAGCTACCCCCATGCCGTATATACGGCGCCCAGCTGTGCTCAGATCGACATATATCCACTCAAGAACATCGCCTGTAGGTCCTATATGGCCGTGGGTTGCATCTGGCTGGTATCAGAGCTACCCCCATGCTGTATATACGTGGCCCAGCTGTGCTCAGATCGACATATATCGACTCAAGAACATCGCCTGTAGGTCCTATATAGCCGTGGGTTGCAGCTGGCTGGTATCACAGCTACTCCCATGCTGTAAATACGTGGCCCAGCTGTGCTCAGATCGACATATATCGACTCAAGAACATCGCCTGTAGCTCTTATATGGCCGTGGTTTGCATCTGGCTGATATCAGCGTTACCTCCATGCTGTATATACGGCGCCCAGCTGTACTCAGATCGACATATATCCACTCAAGAACATCGCCTGTAGGTCCTATATGGCCGTGGGTTGTATCTGGCTGGTATCAGAGCTACTCCCATGCTGCATATACGGGGCCCAGCTGTGCTCAGATCGACATATATCGACTCAAGAACATCGCCTGTAGATCCTATATAGCCGTGGGTTGCAGCTGGCTGGTATCATAGCTACACCCATGCTGTATATACGTGGCCCAGCTGTGCTCAGATCGACATATATCGACTCAAGAACATCGCCTTTAGGTCCTATAAGGCCGTGGGTTGCATCTGGCTGGTATCAGAGCTACCCCCATGCTGTATATACGGCTCCCAGCTGTGCTCAGATCGACATATATCCACTCAAGAACATCGCATGTAGGTCCTATATGGCCGAGGGTTGCATCTGGCTGGTATCAGAGCTACCCCCATGATGTATATACGGGACCCAGCTGTGCTCAGATCGACATATATCCACTCAGGAACATCGCCTGTAGGTCCTATATGGTCGTGGGTTGCATCTGGCTGGTATCAGAGCTATCCCCATGCTGTATATACGGGACCCAGCTGTGCTCAGATCGACATATATCGACCCAAGAACATCGCCTGTATGTCCTATATAGCCGTGGGTTGCAGCTGGCTGGTATCACAGCTACCCCCATGCTGTATATATGTGGCCCAGCTGTGCTCAGATCGACATATATCGACTCAAGAACATCGCCTGTAGGTCCTATATGGCCGTGGGTTGCATCTGGCTGGTATCAGAGCTACCCCCATGCTGTATATACGTGGCCCAGCTGTGCTCAGATCGACATATATCGACTCAAGAACATCTCCTGTAGGTTCTATATGGCCGTGGGTTGCATCTGGCTGGTATCAGAGCTACCCCCATGCTGTATATACGGGGCCCAGCTGTGCTTAGATCGACATATATCGACTCAAGAACATCGCCTGTAGGTCCTATATGGCCGTGGGTTGCATCTGGCTGGTATCAGAGCTACCCCCATGCTGTATATACGGGACCCAGCTGTGCTCAGATCGACATATATCGACTCAAGAACATCGCCTGTAGGTCCTATATAGCCGTAGGTTGCAGCTGGCTGGTATCACAGCGACCCCCATGCTGTATATAAGTGGGCCAGCTGTGCTCAGATCGACATATATCGACTCAAGAACATCGCCTGTAGGTCATATATGGCCGTGGGTTGCATCTGGCTGGTATCAGAGCTATCCCCATGCTGTATATACGGGACCCAGCTGTGCTAAGATCGACATATATCGACTCAAGGACATCGCCTGTAGGTCCTATATAGCCGTGGGTTGCAGCTGGCTGGTATCACAGCTACCCCATGCTGTATATACGTGTCCCAGCTGAGCTCAGATCGAGATATATCGACTCAAGAACATCGCCTGTAGGTCCTATATGGCCGTGGGTTGCATCTGGCTGGCATCAGAGCTACCCCCATGTTGTATATACGGCGCCCAGCTGTGCTCAGATCGACATATATCCACTCAAGAACATCGCCTGTAGGTCCTATATGGCCGTGGGTAGCATCTGGCTGGTATCAGAGCTACCCCCATGCTGTATATACGGGGCCCAGCTGTGCTCAGTTCGACATATATCGACTCAAGAACATCGCCTGTAAGTCCTATATAGCCGTGGGTTGCAGCTGGCTGGTATCACAGCTACCCCCATGCTGTATATACGTGGCCCAGCTGTGCTCAGATCGACATATATCGACTCAAGAACATCGCCTGTGGGTCCTATATGGCCGTGGGTTGCATCCGGCTGGTATCAGAGCTACCACCATGCTGTATATACAACGCCCAGCTGTGCTCAGATCGACATATATCCACTCAAGAACATCGCCTGTAGGTCCTATATGGCCGTGGGTTGCATCTGGCTGGTATCAGAGCTACCCCCATGCTGTATATACGGGGCCCAGCTGTGCTCAGATCGACATACATCGACTCAAGAACATCGCCTGTAGGTCCAATATAGCCGTGGGTTGCAGCTGGCTGGATCACAGCTACCACCATTCTGTATATGCTTGGCCCAGCTGTGCTCAGATCGACATATATCGACTCAAGAACATCGCCTGTAGGTCCTATATAGCCGTGGGTTGCAGCTGGCTGGTATCACAGCTACCCCCATGATGTATATACGTGGCCCAGCTGTGCTCAGATCGACATATATCGACTCAAGAACATCGCCTGTAGGTCCTATATGGCCGTGGGTTACATCTGGCTGGTATCAGAGCTACCCCCATGCTGTATATACGGCGCCCAGCTGTGCTCAGATCGACATATATCCACTCAAGAACATCGCCTGTAGGTCCTATATGGCCGTAGGTTGCAGTTGGCTGGTATCACAGCTACCCCCATGCTGTATATACGTGGCCTAGCTGTGCTCATATCGACATATATCGACTCAAGAACATCGCCTGTAGGTCCTATTTGGCCGTGGGTTGCATCTGGCTGGTATCAGAGCTACCACCATGCTGTATATACGTGGCCCAGCTGTGCTCAGATCGACATATATCGACTCAAGAACAGCGCCTGTATGTCCTATATAGCCGTGGGTTGCAGCTGGCTAGTATCACAGCTACCCTCATGCTGTATATACGTGGCCCAGCTGTGCTCAGATCGACATATATCGAATCAAGAACTTCGCATGTAGGTCCTATATAGCCGTGGGTTGCAGCTGGCTGGTATCACAGCTACCCCAATGCTGTATATACGTGACCCAGCTGTGCTCAGATCGACATATATCGACTCAAGAACATCGCCTGTAGGTCCTATATGGCCGTGGGTTGCATCTGGCTGGTATCACAGCTACCCCAATGCTGTATATACGTGGCCCAGCTGTGCTCAGATCGACATATATCGACTCAAGAACATCGCATGTAGGTCCTACATAGCCGTGGGTTGCAGCTGGCTGGTATCACAGCTACCGCCATGCTGTATATACGTGGCCCAGCTGTGCTCAGATCTACATATATCGACTCAAGAACATTGCCTGTAAGTCCTATATAGCCGTGGGTTGCAGCTGGCTGGTATCACAGCTACCCCAATGCTGTATATACGTGGCCCAGCTGTGCTCAGATCGACATATATCGACTCAAGAACATCGCATGTAGGTCCTATATAGCCTTGGGTTGCAGCTGGCTGGTATCACAGCTACCCCAATGCTGTATATACGTGTCCCAGCTGTGCTCAGATCGACATATATCGACTCAAGAACATCGCCTGTAGGTCCTATATGGCCGTGGGTTGCATCTGGCTGGTATCAGAGCTACCCCCATGCTGTATATACGGCGCCCAGCTGTGCTCAGATCGACATATATCCACTCAAGAACATCGCCTGTAGGTCCTATATGGCCGTGGGTTGCAGCCGGCTGGTATCACAGCTACCCCCATGCTGTATATACGTGTCCCAGTTGTGCTCAGATCGACATATATCCACTCAGGAACATCGCCTGTAGATCCTATATGGCCGTGAGTTGCATCTGGCTGCTATCACAGCTACACCCATGCTGTATATACGGGGCCCAGCTGTGCTCAGATCGACATATATCGACTCAAGAACATCGCCTGTAGGTCCTATATAGCCGTGGGTTGCAGCTGGCTGGTATCACAGCTACTCCCATGCTGTAAATACGTGGCCCAGCTGTGCTCAGATCGACATATATGGACTCAAGAACATCGCCTGTAGGTCTTATATGGCCGTGGATTGCATCTGGCTGATATCAGAGCTACCACCATGCTGTATATACGGCACCCAGCTGTACTCAGATCGACATATATCCACTCAAGAACATCGCCTGTAGGTCCTATATGGCCGTGGGTTGAATCTGGCTGGTATCAGAGCTACTCCCATGCTGCATATACGGGGCCCAGCTGTGCTCAGATCGACATATATCGACTCAAGAACATCGCCTGTAGGTCCTATATAGCCGTGGGTTGCAGCTGGCTGGTATCACAGCTACCCCCATGCTGTATATACGTGGCCCAGCTGTGCTCAGATCGACATATATCGACTCAAGAACATCGCCTGTAGGTCCTATAAGGCCGTGGTTTGCATCTGGCTGGTATCAGAGCTACCCTCATGCTGTATATATGGCTCCCAGCTGTGCTCAGATCGACATATATCCACTCAAGAACATCGCCTGTAGGTCCTATATGGCCGTGGGTTGCATCTGGCTGGTATCAGAGCTAACCCCATGCTGTATATACGGGGCCCAGCTGTGCTCAGATCGACATATATCGACTCAAGAACATCGCCTGTAGGTCCTATATAGCCGTGGGTTGCAGCTGGCTGGTATCACAGCTACTCCCATGATGTAAATACGTGGCCCAGCTGTGCGCAGATCGACATATATCGACTCAAGAACATCGCCTGTAGGTCTTATATGGCCGTGGGTTGCATCTGGCTGATATCAGAGCTACCCCCATGCTATATATACGGCGCCCAGCTGTACTCAGATCGACATATATCCACTCAAGAACATCGCCTGTAGGTCCTATATGGCCGTGGGTGGTATCTGGCTGGTATCAGAGCTACTCCCATGCTGTATATACGGGGCCCAGCTGTGCTCAGATCGACATATATCGACTCAAGAACATCGCCTGTATGTCCTATATAGCCGTGGGTTGCAGCTGGCTGGTATCACAGCTACCCCCATGCTGTATATACGAGGCGCAGCTGTGCTCAGATCGACATATATCGACTCAAGAACATGTCCCGTAGGTCCTATAAGGCCGTGGGTTGCATCTGGCTGGTATCAGAGCTACCCCCATGCTGTATATACGGCTCCCAGCTGTGCTCAGATCGACATATATCCAATGTAGGTCCTATATGGCCGTGGGTTGCATCTGGCTGGTATCAGAGCTACCCCCATGCTGTATATACGGGACCCAGCTGTGCTCAGATCGACATATATCGACTCAAGAACATCGCCTGTAGGTCCTATATAGCCGTGGGTTGCAGCTGGCTGGTATCACAGCTACCCCCATGCTGCATATACGTGGGCCAGCTGTGCTCAGATCGACATATATCGACTCAAGAACATCGCCTGTAGGTCCTATATGGCCGTAGGTTGCATCTGGCTGGTATCAGAGCTATCCCCATGCTGTATATACGGGGCCCAGCTGTGCTCAGATCGACATATATCGACTCAAGAACATCGCCTGTAGGTCCTATATAGCCGTGGGTTGCAGCTGGCTGGTATCAGAGCTACCCCCATGCTGTATATACGGCTCCCAGCTGTGCTCAGATCGACATATATTTAATCAAGAACATCGCCTGTAGGTCCTGTATGGCCGTGGGTGGTATCTGGCTGGTATCAGAGCTACTCCCATGCTGTATATACGGGGCCCAGCTGTACTCAGATCCACATATATCAACTCAAGAACATCGCCTGTAGGTCCTATATGGCCGTGGGTTGTATCTGGCTGGTATCAGAGCTACCCCCATGCCGTATATACGGCGCCCAGCTGTGCTCAGATCGACATATATCCACTCAAGAACATCGCCTGTAGGTCCTATATAGCCGTGGGTTGCAGCTGGCTGGTATCATAGCTACACCCATGCTGTATATACGTGGCCCAGCTGTGCTCAGATCGACATATATCGACTCAAGAACATCGCCTGTAGGTCCTATATGGCCGTGGGTTGTATCTGGCTGGTATCAGAGCTACCCCCATGCCGTATATACGGCGCCCAGCTGTGCTCAGATCGACATATATCCACTCAAGAACATCGCCTGTAGGTCCTATATGGCCGTGGGTTGCATCTGGCTGGTATCAGAGCTACCCCCATGCTGTATATACGTGGCCCAGTTGTGCTCAGATCGACATATATCCACTCAGGAACATCGCCTGTAGATCCTATATGGCCGTGGGTTGCATCTGGATGGTATCACAGCTACACCCATGCTGTATATACGGGGCCCAGCTGTGCTCAGATCGACATATATCGACTCAAGAACATCGCCTGTAGGTCCTATATAGCCGTGGGTTGCAGCTGGCTGGTATCACAGCTACTCCCATGCTGTAAATACGTGACCCAGCTGTGCTCAGATCGACATATATCGATTCAAGAACATCGCCTGTAGGTCTTATATGGCCGTGGGTTGCATCTGGCTGATATCAGAGCTACCCCCATGCTGTATATACGGCGCTTAGCTGTACTCAGATCGACATATATCCACTCAAGAACATCGCCTGTAGGTCCTATATGGCCGTGGGTTGTATCTGGCTGGTATCAGAGCTACTCCCATGCTGCATATACGGGGCCCAGCTGTGCTCAGATCGACATATATCGACTCAAGAACATCGCCTGTAGATCCTATATAGCCGTGGGTTGCAGCTGGCTGGTATCATAGCTACACCCATGCTGTATATACGTGGCCCAGCTGTGCTCAGATCGACATATATCGACTCAAGAACATCGCCTGTAGGTCCTATATGGCCGTGGGTTGTATCTGGCTGGTATCAGAGCTACCCCCATGCCGTATATACGGCGCCCAGCTGTGCTCAGATCGACATATATCCACTCAAGAACATCGCCTGTAGGTCCTATATGGCCGTGGGTTGCATCTGGCTGGTATCAGAGCTACCCCCATGCTGTATATACGTGGCCCAGTTGTGCTCAGATCGACATATATCCACTCAGGAACATCGCCTGTAGATCCTATATGGCCTTGGGTTGCATCTGGATGGTATCACAGCTACACCCATGCTGTATATACGGGGCCCAGCTGTGCTCAGATCGACATATATCGACTCAAGAACATCGCCTGTAGGTCCTATATAGCCGTGGGTTGCAGCTGGCTGGTATCACAGCTACTCCCATGCTGTAAATACGTGACCCAGCTGTGCTCAGATCGACATATATCGAATCAAGAACATCGCCTGTAGGTCTTATATGGCCGTGGGTTGCATCTGGCTGATATCAGAGCTACCCCCATGCTGTATATACGGCGCCCAGCTGTACTCAGATCGACATATATCCACTCAAGAACATCGCCTGTAGGTCCTATATGGCCGTGGGTTGTATCTGGCTGGTATCAGAGCTACTCCCATGCTGCATATACGGGGCCCAGCTGTGCTCAGATCGACATATATCGACTCAAGAACATCGCCTGTAGGTCCTATATAGCCGTGGGTTGCAGCTGGCTGGTATCACAGCTACTCCCATGCTGTAAATACGTGACCCAGCTGTGCTCAGATCGACATATATCGATTCAAGAACATCGCCTGTAGGTCTTATATGGCCGTGGGTTGCATCTGGCTGATATCAGAGCTACCCCCATGCTGTATATACGGCGCCCAGCTGTACTCAGATCGACATATATCCACTCAAGAACATCGCCTGTAGGTCCTATATGGCCGTGGGTTGTATCTGGCTGGTATCAGAGCTACTCCCATGCTGCATATACGGGGCCCAGCTGTGCTCAGATCGACATATATCGACTCAAGAACATCGCCTGTAGGTCCTATATAGCCGTGGGTTGTAGCTGGCTGGTATCACAGCTACCCCCATGCTGTATATACGTGGCCCAGCTGTGCTCAGATCGACATATATCGTCTCAAGAACATCGCCTGTGGGTCCTATATGGCCGTGGGTTGCATCCGGCTGGTATCAGAGCTACCACTATGCTGTAAATACGGCGCCCAGCTGTGCTCAGATCGACAAATATCGACTCAAGAACATCGCCTGTAGGTCCTATTTGGCCGTGGGTTGCATCTGGCTGGTATCAGAGCTACCCCCATGCTGTATATACGGCTCCCAGCTGTGCTCAGATCGACATATATCCACTCAAGAACATCGCCTGTAGGTCCTATGTGGCCGTGGGTTGCATCTGGCTGGTATCAGAGCTACCCCCATGCTGTATATACGGGACCCAGCTGTGCTCAGATCGACATATATCGACTCAAGAACATCGCCTGTAGGTCCTATATAGCCGTGGGTTGTAGCTGGCTGGTATCACAGCTACCCCCATGCTGTATATACGTGGCCCAGCTGTGCTCAGATCGACATATATCGTCTCAAGAACATCGCCTGTAGGTCCTATGTGGCCGTGGGTTGCATCTGGCTGGTATCAGAGCTACCCCCATGCTGTATATACGGGACCCAGCTGTGCTCAGATCGACATATATCGACTCAAGAACATCGCCTGTACGTCCTATATAGCCGTGGGTTGCAGCTGGCTGGTATCATAGCTACTCCCATGCTGTATATACGTGGCCCAGCTGTGCTCAGATCGACTTATATCGACTCAAGAACATCGCCTGTAGGTCCTATATAGCCGTGGGTTGCAGCTGGCTAGTATCACAGCTACCCCCATGCTGTATATACGTGGCCCAGCTGTGCTCAGATCGACATATATCGACTCAAGAACATCGCCTGTAGGTCCTATATAGCCGTGGGTTGCAGCTGGCTGGTATCACAGCTACCCCAATGCTGTATATACGTGGCCCAGCTGTGCTCAGATCGACATATATCGACTCAAGAACATCGCCTGTAGGTCCTACATAGCCGTGGGTTGCAGCTGTCTGGTATCACAGCTACCCCCATGCTGTATATACGTGGCCCAGCTGTGCTCAGATCGACATATATCGACTCAAGAACATCGCCTGTAGGTCCTATATGGCCGTGGGTTGTATCTCGCTGGTATCAGAGCTACCCCCATGCCGTATATACGGCGCCCAGCTGTGCTCAGATCGACATATATCCACTCAAGAACATCGCCTGTAGGTCCTATATGGCCGTGGGTTGCATCTGGCTGGTATCAGAGCTACCCCCATGCTGTATATACGTGGCCCAGTTGTGCTCAGATCGACATATA
Organism: Lordithon lunulatus; assembly: GCA_963942505.1. Lineage (NCBI taxonomy): Eukaryota > Metazoa > Arthropoda > Insecta > Coleoptera > Staphylinidae > Lordithon > Lordithon lunulatus. The sequence continues at coordinate 35,396,258 of OZ012670.1, read as the reverse complement.
TCCACTCAGGAACATCGCCTGTAGATCCTATATGGCCGTGGGTTGCATCTGGATGGTATCACAGCTACACCCATGCTGTATATACGGGGCCCAGCTGTGCTCAGATCGACATATATCGACTCAAGAACATCGCCTGTAGGTCCTATATAGCCGTGGGTTGCAGCTGGCTGGTATCACAGCTACTCCCATGCTGTAAATACGTGACCCAGCTGTGCTCAGATCGACATATATCGATTCAATAACATCGCCTGTAGGTCTTATATGGCCGTGGGTTGCATCTGGCTGATATCAGAGCTACCCCCATGCTGTATATACGGCGCCCAGCTGTACTCAGATCGACATATATCCACTCAAGAACATCGCCTGTAGGTCCTATATGGCCGTGGGTTGTATCTGGCTGGTATCAGAGCTACTCCCATGCTGCATATACGGGGCCCAGCTGTGCTCAGATCGACATATATCGACTCAAGAACATCGCCTGTAGGTCCTATATAGCCGTGGGTTGTAGCTGGCTGGTATCACAGCTACCCCCATGCTGTATATACGTGGCCCAGCTGTGCTCAGATCGACATATATCGACTCAAGAACATCGCCTGTAGGTCCTATAAGGCCGTGGGTTGCATCTGGCTGGTATCAGAGCTACCCCCATGCTGCATATACGGCTCCCAGCTGTGCTCAGATCGACATATATCCACTCAAGAATATCGCCTGTAGGTCCTATAAGGCCGTGGGTTGCATCTGGCTGGTATCAGAGCTACCCCCATGCTGTATATACGGGACCCAGCTGTGCTCAGATCGACATATATCCACTCAAGAACATCGCCTGTAGGTCCTATATGGCCGTGGGTAGCATCTGGCTGGTATCAGAGCTACCCCCATGCTGTATATACGGGGCCCAGCTGTGCTCAGTTCGACATATATCGACTCAAGAACATCGCCTGTAAGTCCTATATAGCCGTGGGTTGCAGCTGGCTGGTATCACAGCTACCCCCATGCTGTATATACGTGGCCCAGCTGTGCTCAGATCGACATATATCGACTCAAGAACATCGCCTGTAGGTCCTATATGGCCGTGGGTTGCAGCTGGCTGGTATCAGAGCTACCCCCATGCTGTATATACGGCGCCCAGCTGTGCTCAGATCGACATATATCCACTCAAGAACATCGCCTGTAGGTCCTATATGGCCGTGGGTTGCAGCTGGCTGGTATCAAAGCTACCCCCATGCTGTATATACGTGGCCCAGCTGTGCTCAGATCGACATATATCGACTCAAGAACATCGCCTGTGGGTCCTATATGGCCGTGGGTTGCATCCGGCTGGTATCAGAGCTACCACCATGCTGTATATACAACGCCCAGCTGTGCTCAGATCGACATATATCCACTCAAGAACATCGCCTGTAGGTCCTATATGGCCGTGGGTTGCATCTGGCTGGTATCAGAGCTACCCCCATGCTGTATATACGGGGCCCAGCTGTGCTCAGATCGACATACATCGACTCAAGAACATCGCCTGTAGGTCCTATATAGCCGTGGGTTGCAGCTGGCTGGATCACAGCTACCACCATTCTGTATATGCTTGGCCCAGCTGTGCTCAGATCGACATATATCGACTCAAGAACATCGCCTGTAGGTCCTATATAGCCGTGGGTTGCAGCTGGCTGGTATCACAGCTACCCCCATGATGTATATACGTGGCCCAGCTGTGCTCAGATCGACATATATCGACTCAAGAACATCGCCTGTAGGTCCTATATGGCCGTGGGTTACATCTGGCTGGTATCAGAGCTACCCCCATGCTGTATATACGGCGCCCAGCTGTGCTCAGATCGACATATATCCACTCAAGAACATCGCCTGTAGGTCCTATATGGCCGTAGGTTGCAGTTGGCTGGTATCACAGCTACCCCCATGCTGTATATACGTGGCCTAGCTGTGCTCAGATCGACATATATCGACTCAAGAACATCGCCTGTAGGTCCTATTTGGCCGTGGGTTGCATCTGGCTGGTATCAGAGCTACCCCCATGCTGTATATACGTGGCCCAGCTGTGCTCAGATCGACATATATCGTCTCAAGAACAGCGCCTGTAGGTCCTATATAGCCGTGGGTTGCAGCTGGCTAGTATCACAGCTACCCTCATGCTGTATATACGTGGCCCAGCTGTGCTCAGATCGACATATATCGACTCAAGAACTTCGCATGTAGGTCCTATATAGCCGTGGGTTGCAGCTGGCTGGTATCACAGCTACCCCAATGCTGTATATACGTGACCCAGCTGTGCTCAGATCGACATATATCGACTCAAGAACATCGCCTGTAGGTCCTATATGGCCGTGGGTTGCATCTGGCTGGTATCACAGCTACCCCAATGCTGTATATACGTGGCCCAGCTGTGCTCAGATCGACATATATCGACTCAAGAACATCGCATGTAGGTCCTACATAGCCGTGGGTTGCAGCTGGCTGGTATCACAGCTACCGCCATGCTGTATATACGTGGCCCAGCTGTGCTCAGATCTACATATATCGACTCAAGAACATTGCCTGTAAGTCCTATATAGCCGTGGGTTGCAGCTGGCTGGTATCACAGCTACCCCAATGCTGTATATACGTGGCCCAGCTGTGCTCAGATCGACATATATCGACTCAAGAACATCGCATGTAGGTCCTATATAGCCTTGGGTTGCAGCTAACTGGTATCACAGCTACCCCAATGCTGTATATACGTGTCCCAGCTGTGCTCAGATCGACATATATCGACTCAAGAACATCGCCTGTAGGTCCTATATGGCCGTGGGTTGCATCTGGCTGGTATCAGAGCTACCCCCATGCTGTATATACGGCGCCCAGCTGTGCTCAGATCGACATATATCCACTCAAGAACATCGCCTGTAGGTCCTATATGGCCGTGGGTTGCAGCCGGCTGGTATCACAGCTACCCCCATGCTGTATATACGTGTCCCAGTTGTGCTCAGATCGACATATATCCACTCAGGAACATCGCCTGTAGATCCTATATGGCCGTGAGTTGCATCTGGCTGGTATCACAGCTACACCCATGCTGTATATACGGGGCCCAGCTGTGCTCAGATCGACATATATCGACTCAAGAACATCGCCTGTAGGTCCTATATAGCCGTGGGTTGCAGCTGGCTGGTATCACAGCTACTCCCATGCTGTAAATACGTGGCCCAGCTGTGCTCAGATCGACATATATCGACTCAAGAACATCGCCTGTAGGTCTTATATGGCCGTGGATTGCATCTGGCTGATATCAGAGCTACCACCATGCTGTATATACGGCACCCAGCTGTACTCAGATCGACATATATCCACTCAAGAACATCGCCTGTAGGTCCTATATGGCCGTGGGTTGAATCTGGCTGGTATCAGAGCTACTCCCATGCTGCATATACGGGGCCCAGCTGTGCTCAGATCGACATATATCGACTCAAGAACATCGCCTGTAGGTCCTATATAGCCGTGGGTTGCAGCTGGCTGGTATCACAGCTACCCCCATGCTGTATATACGTGGCCCAGCTGTGCTCAGATCGACATATATCGACTCAAGAACATCGCCTGTAGGTCCTATAAGGCCGTGGTTTGCATCTGGCTGGTATCAGAGCTACCCTCATGCTGTATATATGGCTCCCAGCTGTGCTCAGATCGACATATATCCACTCAAGAACATCGCCTGTAGGTCCTATATGGCCGTGGGTTGCATCTGGCTGGTATCAGAGCTAACCCCATGCTGTATATACGGGGCCCAGCTGTGCTCAGATCGACATATATCGACTCAAGAACATCGCCTGTAGGTCCTATATAGACGTGGGTTGCAGCTGGCTGGTATCACAGCTACCCCCATGCTGTATATACGGCGCCCAGCTGTGCTCAGATCGACATATATCCACTCAGGAACATCGCCTGTAGATCCAATATGGCCGTGGGTTGCATCTGGAAGGTATCAGAGCTACACCCATGCTGTATATACGGGGCCCAGCTGTGCTCAGATCGACATATATCGACTCAAGAACATCGCCTGTAGGTCCTATATAGCCGTGGGTTGCAGCTGGCTGGTATCACAGCTACTCCCATGATGTAAATACGTGGCCCAGCTGTGCTCAGATCGACATATATCGACTCAAGAACATCGCCTGTAGGTCTTATATGGCCGTGGGTTGCATCTGGCTGATATCAGAGCTACCCCCATGCTATATATACGGCGCCCAGCTGTACTCAGATCGACATATATCCACTCAAGAACATCGCCTGTAGGTCCTATATGGCCGTGGGTGGTATCTGGCTGGTATCAGAGCTACTCCCATGCTGTATATACGGGGCCCAGCTGTGCTCAGATCGACATATATCGACTCAAGAACATCGCCTATATGTCCTATATAGCCGTGGGTTGCAGCTGGCTGGTATCACAGCTACCCCCATGCTGTATATACGTGGCGCAGCTGTGCTCAGATCGACATATATCGACTCAAGAACATGTCCCGTAGGTCCTATAAGGCCGTGGGTTGCATCTGGCTGGTATCAGAGCTACCCCCATGCTGTATATACGGCTCCCAGCTGTGCTCAGATCGACATATATCCAATGTAGGTCCTATATGGCCGTGGGTTGCATCTGGCTGGTATCAGAGCTACCCCCATGCTGTATATACGGGACCCAGCTGTGCTCAGATCGACATATATCGACTCAAGAACATCGCCTGTAGGTCCTATATAGCCGTGGGTTGCAGCTGGCTGGTATCACAGCTACCCCCATGCTGCATATACGTGGGCCAGCTGTGCTCAGATCGACATATATCGACTCAAGAACATCGCCTGTAGGTCCTATATGGCCGTGGGTTGCATCTGGCTGGTATCAGAGCTATCCCCATGCTGTATATACGGGGCCCAGCTGTGCTCAGATCGACATATATCGACTCAAGAACATCGCCTGTAGGTCCTATATAGCCGTGGGTTGCAGCTGGCTGGTATCAGAGCTACCCCCATGCTGTATATACGGCTCCCAGCTGTGCTCAGATCGACATATATTTAATCAAGAACATCGCCTGTAGGTCCTGTATGGCCGTGGGTGGTATCTGGCTGGTATCAGAGCTACTCCCATGCTGTATATACGGGGCCCAGCTGTGCTCAGATCGACATATATCGACTCAAGAACATCGCCTGTAGGTCCTATATGGCCGTGGGTTGCATCTGGCTGGTATCAGAGCTACCCCAATGCTGTATATACGGGACCCAGCTGTGCTCAGATCGACATATATCGACTCAAGAACATCGCCTGTAGGTCCTATATAACCGTGGGTTGCAGCTGGCTGGTATCACAGCTACCCCCATGCTGTATATACGTGGGCCAGCTGTGCGCAGATCGACATATATCGACTCAAGAACATCGCCTGTAGGTCCTATATAGCCGTGGGTTGCAGCTGGCTGGTATCACAGCTACTCCCATGCTGTAAATACGTGACCCAGCTGTGCTCAGATCGACATATATCGACTCAAGAACATCGCCTGTAGGTCTTATATGGCCGTGGGTTGCATCTGGCTGATATCAGAGCTACCCCCATGCTGTATATACGGCGCCCAGCTGTACTCAGATCGACATATATCCACTCAAGAACATCGCCTGTAGGTCCTATATGGCCGTGGGTTGTATCTGGCTGGTATCAGAGCTACTCCGATGCTGCATATACGGGGCCCAGCTGTGCTCAGATCGACATATATCGACTCAAGAACATCGCCTGTAGGTCCTATATAGCCGTGGGTTGTAGCTGGCTGGTATCACAGCTACCCCCATGCTGTATATACGTGGCCCAGCTGTGCTCAGATCGACATATATCGACTCAAGAACATCGCCTGTAGGTCCTATAAGGCCGTGGGTTGCATCTGGCTGGTATCAGAGCTACCCCCATGCTGCATATACGGCTCCCAGCTGTGCTCAGATCGACATATATCCACTCAAGAATATCGCCTGTAGGTCCTATATGGCCGTGGGTTGCATCTGGCTGGTATCAGAGCTACCCCCATGCTGTATATACGGGACCCAGCTGTGCTCAGATCGACATATATCCACTCAGGAACATCGCCTGTAGGTCCTATATGGCCGTGAGTTGCATCTGGCTGGTATCAGAGCTACCCCCATGCTGTATATACGTGGCCCAGCTGTGCTGAGATCGACATATATCGACTCAAGAACATCGCCTGTAGGTCCTATATAGCCGTGGGTTGCAGCTGGCTGGTATCACAGCTACCCCAATGCTGTATATACGTGGCCCAGCTGTGCTCAGATCGACATATATCCACTCAAGAACATCGCCTGTAGGTCCTATATAGCCGTGGGTTGCAGCTGGCTGGTATCACAGCTATCCCCATGCTGTATATACGTGGCCCAGCTGTGCTCAGATCGACATATATCGACTCAAGAACATCGCCTGTAGGTCCTATATAGCCGTGGGTTGCAGCTGGCTGGTATCACAGCTACCCCAATGCTGTATATACGTGGCCCAGCTGTGCTCAGATCGACATATATCGACTCAAGAACATCGCCTGTAGGTCCTATATGGCCGTGGGTTGCATCTGGCTGGTATCATAGCTACCCCCATGCTGTATATACGGCGCCCAGCAGTGCTCAGATCGACATATATCCACTCAAGAACATCGCCTGTAGGTCCTATATGGCCGTGGGTTGCAGCTGGCTGGTATCACAGCTACCCCTATGCTGTATATACGGGGCCCAGCTGTACTCAGATCCACATATATCAACTCAAGAACATCGCCTGTAGGTCCTATATAGCCGTGGGTTGCAGCTGGCTGGTATCACAGCTACCCCCATGCTGTATATACGTGGCCCAGCTGTGCTCAGATCGACATATATCGACTGAAGAACATCGCCTCTAGGTCCTATATGGCCGTGGGTTGCATCTGGCTGGTATCAGATGCTGTATATACGGCGCCCAGCTGTATTTAGATCGACATATATCCACTCAAGAACATCGCCTGTAGGTCCTATATGGCCGTGGGTTGTATCTGGCTGGTATCAGAGCTACTCCCATGCTGCATATACGGGGCCCAGCTGTGCTCAGATCGACATATATCGACTCAAGAACATCGCCTGTAGATCCTATATAGCCGTGGGTTGCAGCTGGCTGGTATCATAGCTACACCCATGCTGTATATACGTGGCCCAGCTGTGCTCAGATCGACATATATCGACTCAAGAACATCGCCTGTAGGTCCTATATGGCCGTGGGTTGTATCTGGCTGGTATCAGAGCTACCCCCATGCCGTATATACGGCGCCCAGCTGTGCTCAGATCGACATATATCCACTCAAGAACATCGCCTGTAGGTCCTATATGGCCGTGGGTTGCATCTGGCTGGTATCAGAGCTACCCCCATGCTGTATATACGTGGCCCAGTTGTGCTCAGATCGACATATATCCACTCAGGAACATCGCCTGTAGATCCTATATGGCCGTGGGTTGCATCTGGATGGTATCACAGCTACACCCATGCTGTATATACGGGGCCCAGCTGTGCTCAGATCGACATATATCGACTCAAGAACATCGCCTGTAGGTCCTATATAGCCGTGGGTTGCAGCTGGCTGGTATCACAGCTACTCCCATGCTGTAAATACGTGACCCAGCTGTGCTCAGATCGACATATATCGATTCAAGAACATCGCCTGTAGGTCTTATATGGCCGTGGGTTGCATCTGGCTGATATCAGAGCTACCCCCATGCTGTATATACGGCGCCCAGCTGTACTCAGATCGACATATATCCACTCAAGAACATCGCCTGTAGGTCCTATATGGCCGTGGGTTGTATCTGGCTGGTATCAGAGCTACTCCCATGCTGCATATACGGGGCCCAGCTGTGCTCAGATCGACATATATCGACTCAAGAACATCGCCTGTAGGTCCTATATAGCCGTGGGTTGCAGCTGGCTGGTATCACAGCTACCCCCATGCTGCATATACGTGGGCCAGCTGTGCTCAGATCGACATATATCGACTCAAGAACATCGCCTGTAGGTCCTATATGGCCGTGGGTTGCATCTGGCTGGTATCAGAGCTATCCCCATGCTGTATATACGGGGCCCAGCTGTGCTCAGATCGACATATATCGACTCAAGAACATCGCCTGTAGGTCCTATATAGCCGTGGGTTGCAGCTGGCTGGTATCAGAGCTACCCCCATGCTGTATATACGGCTCCCAGCTGTGCTCAGATCGACATATATTTAATCAAGAACATCGCCTGTAGGTCCTGTATGGCCGTGGGTGGTATCTGGCTGGTATCAGAGCTACTCCCATGCTGTATATACGGGGCCCAGCTGTGCTCAGATCGACATATATCGACTCAAGAACATCGCCTGTATGTCCTATATAGCCGAGGGTTGCAGCTGGCTGGTATCACAGCTACCCCCATGCTGTATATACGTAGCGCAGCTTGCTCAGATCGACATATATCGACTCAAGAACATGTCCTGTAGGTCCTATAAGGCCGTGGGTTGCATCTGGCTGGTATCAGAGCTACCCCCATGCTGTATATACGGCCCCCAGCTGTGCTCAGATCGACATATATCCAATGTAGGTCCTATATGGCCGTGGGTTGCATCTGGCTGGTATCAGAGCTACCCCCATGCTGTATATACGGGACCCAGCTGTGCTCAGATCGACATATATCGAGTCAAGAACATCGCCTGTAGGTCCTATATAGCCGTGGGATGCAGCTGGCTGGTATCACAGCTACCCCCATGCTGCATATACGTGGGCCAGCTGTGCTCAGATCGACATATATCGACTCAAGAACATCGCCTGTAGGTCCTATATGGCCGTGGGTTGCATCTGGCTGGTATCAGAGCTATCCCCATGCTGTATATACGGGGCCCAGCTGTGCTCAGATCGACATATATCGATTCAAGAACATCGCCTGTAGGTCCTATATAGCCGTGGGTTGCAGCTGGCTGGTATCACAGCTACCCCATGCTGTAAATACGTGGCCCAGTTGTGCTCAGATCGAGATATATCGACTCAAGAACATCGCCTGTAGGTCCTATATGGCCGTGGGTTGCATCTGGCTGGTATCAGAGCTACCCCCATGCTGTATATACGGCTCCCAGCTGTGCTCAGATCGACATATATCCAATCAAGAACATCGCCTGTAGGTCCTATATGGCCGTGGGTTGCATCTGGCTGGTATCAGAGCTACCCCCATGCTGTATATACGTGGCCCAGTTGTGTTCAGATAGACATATATCTACTCAAGAACATCGCCTGTAGGTCCTATATGGCCGTGGGTTGCATCTGGCTGTTATTAGAGCTATCCCCATGCTGTATATACGGCGCCCAGCTGTGCTCATATCGACATATATCTACTCAAGAGCATCGCCTCTAGGTCCTATATGGCCGTGGGTTGCATCTGGCTGGTATCAGAGCTACCCTCATGCTGTATATACGTGGCCCAGCTGTGCTCAGATCGATATATATATATATTGATTCAAGAACATCGCCTGTAGGTCCTATATAGCCGTGGGTTGCAAGTGGCTGGTATCACAGCTACCCCCATGCTGTATATACGTGGCCCAGCTGTGCTCAGATCGACATATATCGACTGAAGAACATCGCCTCTAGGTCCTATATGGCCGTGGGTTGCATCTGGCTGGTATCAGATGCTGTATATACGGCGCCCAGCTGTGCTCAGATCGACATATATCCACTCAAGAACATCGCCTGTAGGTCCTATATAGCCGTGGGTTGCAGCTGGCTGGTATCACAGCTACCCCCATGCTGTATATACGTGGCCCAGCTGTGCTCAGATCGATATGTTCGATTCAAGAACATCGCCTGTAGGTCCTATATGGCCGTGGGTTGCATCTGGCTGGTATCAGAGCTACCCCCGTGCTGTATATACGGCGCCCAGCTGTGCTCAGATCGACATATATCGACTCAATAACATCGCCTGTAGGTCCTTTATGGCCATAGGTTGCATCTGGCTGGTATCAGAGCTACCCCCATGCTGTATATACGGCGCCCAGCTGTGCTCAGATCGACATATATCCACTCAAGAACATCGCCTGTAGGTCCTATATGGCCGTGGGTTGCATCTGGCTGTTATCAGAGCTACCCCTATGCTGTATATACGGGACCCAGCTGTGCTCAGATCGACATATATCGACTCAAGAACATCGCCTGTAGGTCATATATAGCCGTGGGTTGCAGCTGGCTGGTATCACAGCTACCCCCATGCTGTATATACGTGGACCAGCTGTGCTCAGATCGACATATATCGACTCAAGAACATCGCCTGTAGGTCCTATATGGTCGTGGGTTGCATCTGGCTGGTATCAGAGCTACCCCCATGCTGTATATACGGGGCCCAGCTGTGCTCAGATCGACATATATCGACTCAAGAACATCGCCTGTAGGTCCTATATGGCCGTGGGTTGCATCTGGATGGTATCAGAGCTACCCCCATGCTGTATATACGGGACCCAGCTGTGCTCGGATCGACATATATCGACTCAAGAACATCGCCTGTAGGTCCTATATGGTCGTGGGTTGCATCTGGCTGGTATCAGAGCTACCCCCATGCTGTATATACGGGGCCCAGCTGTGCTCAGATCGACATATATCGACTCAAGAACATCGCCTGTAGGTCCTATATGGCCGTGGGTTGCATCTGGCTGGTATCAGAGCTACCCCAATGCTGTATATACGGGACCCAGCTGTGCTCAGATCGACATATATCGACTCAAGAACATCGCCTGTAGGTCCTATATAACCGTGGGTTGCAGCTGGCTGGTATCACAGCTACCCCCATGCTGTATATACGTGGGCCAGCTGTGCACAGATCGACATATATCGACTCAAGAACATCGCCTGTAGGTCCTATATGGCCGTGGGTTGCATCTGGCTGGTATCAGAGCTACCCCCATGCTGTATATACGTGGCCCAGCTGTGCTCAGATCGACATATATCGACTCAAGAACATCTCCTGTAGGTCCTATATGGCCGTGGGTTGCATCTGGCTGGTATCAGAGCTACCCCCATGCTGTATATACGGGGCCCAGCTGTGCTTAGATCGACACATATCGACTCAAGAACATCGCCTGTAGGTCCTATATGGCCGTGGGTTGCATCTCGGCTGGTATCAGAGCTACCCCCATGCTGTATATACGGGACCCAGCTGTGCTCAGATCGACATATATCGACTCAAGAACATCGCCTGTAGGTCCTATATAGCCGTAGGTTGCAGCTGGCTGGTATCACAGCGACCCCCATGCTGTATATAAGTGGGCCAGCTGTGCTCAGATCGACATATATCCACTCAAGAACATCGCCTGTAGGTCATATATGGCCGTGGGTTGCATCTGGCTGGTATCAGAGCTATCCCCATGCTGTATATACGGGACCCAGCTGTGCTAAGATCGACATATATCGACTCAAGGACATCGCCTGTAGGTCCTATATAGCCGTGGGTTGCAGCTGGCTGGTATCACAGCTACCCCATGCTGTATATACGTGTCCCAGCTGAGCTCAGATCGAGATTTTTTCGACTCAAGAACATCGCCTGTAGGTCCTATATGGCCGTGGGTTGCATCTGGCTGGCATCAGAGCTACCCCCATGTTGTATATACGGCGCCCAGCTGTGCTCAGATCGACATATATCCACTCAAGAACATCGCCTGTAGGTCCTATATGGCCGTGGGTAGCATCTGGCTGGTATCAGAGCTACCCCCATGCTGTATATACGGGGCCCAGCTGTGCTCAGTTCGACATATATCGACTCAAGAACATCGCCTGTAAGTCCTATATAGCCGTGGGTTGCAGCTGGCTGGTATCACAGCTACCCCCATGCTGTATATACGTGGCCCAGCTGTGCTCAGATCGACATATATCGACTCAAGAACATCGCCTGTAGGTCCTATATGGCCGTGGGTTGCAGCTGGCTGGTATCAGAGCTACCCCCATGCTGTATATACGGCGCCCAGCTGTGCTCAGATCGACATATATCCACTCAAGAACATCGCCTGTAGGTCCTATATGGCCGTGGGTTGCAGCTGGCTGGTATCAAAGCTACCCCCATGCTGTATATACGTGGCCCAGCTGTGCTCAGATCGACATATATCGACTCAAGAACATCGCCTGTGGGTCCTATATGGCCGTGGGTTGCATCCGGCTGGTATCAGAGCTACCACCATGCTGTATATACAACGCCCAGCTGTGCTCAGATCGACATATATCCACTCAAGAACATCGCCTGTAGGTCCTATATGGCCGTGGGTTGCATCTGGCTGGTATCAGAGCTACCCCCATGCTGTATATACGGGGCTCAGCTGTGCTCAGATCGACATACATCGACTCAAGAACATCGCCTGTAGGTCCTATATAGCCGTGGGTTGCAGCTGGCTGGATCACAGCTACCACCATTCTGTATATGCTTTGCCCAGCTGTGCTCAGATCGACATATATCGACTCAAGAACATCGCCTGTAGGTCCTATATAGCCGTGGGTTGCAGCTGGCTGGTATCACAGCTACCCCCATGATGTATATACGTGGCCCAGCTGTGCTCAGATCGACATATATCGACTCAAGAACATCGCCTGTAGGTCCTATATGGCCGTGGGTTACATCTGGCTGGTATCAGAGCTACCCCCATGCTGTATATACGGCGCCCAGCTGTGCTCAGATCGACATATATCCACTCAAGAACATCGCCTGTAGGTCCTATATGGCCGTAGGTTGCAGTTGGCTGGTATCACAGCTACCCCCATGCTGTATATACGTGGCCTAGCTGTGCTCAGATCGACATATATCGACTCAAGAACATCGCCTGTAGGTCCTATTTGGCCGTGGGTTGCATCTGGCTGGTATCAGAGCTACCCCCATGCTGTATATACGTGGCCCAGCTGTGCTCAGATCGACATATATCGTCTCAAGAACAGCGCCTGTAGGTCCTATATAGCCGTGGGTTGCAGCTGGCTAGTATCACAGCTACCCTCATGCTGTATATACGTGGCCCAGCTGTGCTCAGATCGACATATATCGACTCAAGAACTTCGCATGTAGGTCCTATATAGCCGTGGGTTGCAGCTGGCTGGTATCACAGCTACCCCAATGCTGTATATACGTGACCCAGCTGTGCTCAGATCGACATATATCGACTCAAGAACATCGCCTGTAGGTGCTATATGGCCGTGGGTTGCATCTGGCTGGTATCACAGCTACCCCAATGCTGTATATACGTGGCCCAGCTGTGCTCAGATCGACATATATCGACTCAAGAACATCGCATGTAGGTCCTACATAGCCGTGGGTTGCAGCTGGCTGGTATCACAGCGTCCGCCATGCTGTATATACGTGGCCCAGCTGTGCTCAGATCTACATATATCGACTCAAGAACATTGCCTGTAAGTCCTATATAGCCGTGGGTTGCAGCTGGCTGGTATCACAGCTACCCCAATGCTGTATATACGTGGCCCAGCTGTGCTCAGATTGACATATATCGACTCAAGAACATCGCATGTAGGTCCTATATAGCCTTGGGTTGCAGCTGGCTGGTATCACAGCTACCCCAATGCTGTATATACGTGTCCCAGCTGTGCTCAGATCGACATATATCGACTCAAGAACATCGCCTGTAGGTCCTATATGGCCGTGGGTTGCATCTGGCTGGTATCAGAGCTACCCCCATGCTGTATATACGGCGCCCAGCTGTGCTCAGATCGACATATATCCACTCAAGAACATCGCCTGTAGGTCCTATATGGCCGTGGGTTGCAGCCGGCTGGTATCACAGCTACCCCCATGCTGTATATACGTGTCCCAGTTGTGCTCAGATCGACATATATCCACTCAGGAACATCGCCTGTAGATCCTATATGGCCGTGAGTTGCATCTGGCTGGTATCACAGCTACACCCATGCTGTATATACGGGGCCCAGCTGTGCTCAGATCGACATATATCGACTCAAGAACATCGCCTGTAGGTCCTATATAACCGTGGGTTGCAGCTGGCTGGTATCACAGCTACCCCCATGCTGTATATACGTGGGCCAGCTGTGCGCAGATCGACATATATCGACTCAAGAACATCGCCTGTAGGTCCTATATAGCCGTGGGTTGCAGCTGGCTGGTATCACAGCTACTCCCATGCTGTAAATACGTGACCCAGCTGTGCCCAGATCGACATATATCGACTCAAGAACACCGCCTGTAGGTCTTATATGGCCGTGGGTTGCATCTGGCTGATATCAGAGCTACCCCCATGCTGTATATACGGCGCCCAGCTGTACTCAGATCGACATATATCCACTCAAGAACATCGCCTGTAGGTCCTATATGGCCGTGGGTTGTATCTGGCTGGTATCAGAGCTACTCCGATGCTGCATATACGGGGCCCAGCTGTGCTCAGATCGACATATATCGACTCAAGAACATCGCCTGTAGGTCCTATATAGCCGTGGGTTGTAGCTGGCTGGTATCACAGCTACCCCCATGCTGTATATACGTGGCCCAGCTGTGCTCACATCGACATATATCGACTCAAGAACATCGCCTGTAGGTCCTATAAGGCCGTGGGTTGCATCTGGCTGGTATCAGAGCTACCCCCATGCTGCATATACGGCTCCCAGCTGTGCTCAGATCGACATATATCCACTCAAGAATATCGCCTGTAGGTCCTATATGGCCGTGGGTTGCATCTGGCTGGTATCAGAGCTACCCCCATGCTGTATATACGGGACCCAGCTGTGCTCAGATCGACATATATCCACTCAGGAACATCGCCTGTAGGTCCTATATGGCCGTGAGTTGCATCTGGCTGGTATCAGAGCTACCCCCATGCTGTATATACGTGGCCCAGCTGTGCTGAGATCGACATATATCGACTCAAGAACATCGCCTGTAGGTCCTATATAGCCGTGGGTTGCAGCTGGCTGGTATCACAGCTACCCCAATGCTGTATATACGTGGCCCAGCTGTGCTCAGATCGACATATATCCACTCAAGAACATCGCCTGTAGGTCCTATATAGCCGTGGGTTGCAGCTGGCTGGTATCACAGCTATCCCCATGCTGTATATACGTGGCCCAGCTGTGCTCAGATCGACATATATCGACTCAAGAACATCGCCTGTAGGTCCTATATAGCCGTGGGTTGCAGCTGGCTGGTATCACAGCTACCCCAATGCTGTATATACGTGGCCCAGCTGTGCTCAGATCGACATATATCGACTCAAGAACATCGCCTGTAGGTCCTATATGGCCGTGGGTTGCATCTGGCTGGTATCATAGCTACCCCCATGCTGTATATACGGCGCCCAGCAGTGCTCAGATCGACATATATCCACTAAAGAACATCGCCTGTAGGTCCTATATGGCCGTGGGTTGCAGCTGGCTGGTATCACAGCTACCCCTATGCTGTATATACGGGGCCCAGCTGTACTCAGATCCACATATATCAACTCAAGAACATCGCCTGTAGGTCCTATATAGCCGTGGGTTGCAGCTGGCTGGTATCACAGCTACCCCCATGCTGTATATACGTGGCCCAGCTGTGCACAGATCGACATATATCGACTGAAGAACATCGCCTCTAGGTCCTATATGGCCGTGGGTTGCATCTGGCTGGTATCAGGTGCTGTATATACGGCGCCCAGCTGTATTTAGATCGACATATATCCACTCAAGAACATCGCCTGTAGGTCCTATATGGCCGTGGGTTGTATCTGGCTGGTATCAGAGCTACTCCCATGCTGCATATACGGGGCCCAGCTGTGCTCAGATCGACATATATCGACTCAAGAACATCGCCTGTAGATCCTATATAGCCGTGGGTTGCAGCTGGCTGGTATCATAGCTACACCCATGCTGTATATACGTGGCCCAGCTGTGCTCAGATCGACATATATCGACTCAAGAACATCGCCTGTAGGTCCTATATGGCCGTGGGTTGTATCTGGCTGGTATCAGAGCTACCCCCATGCCGTATATACGGCGCCAAGCTGTGCTCAGATCGACATATATCCACTCAAGAACATCGCCTGTAGGTCCTATATGGCCGTGGGTTGCATCTGGCTGGTATCAGAGCTACCCCCATGCTGTATATACGTGGCCCAGTTGTGCTCAGATCGACATATATCCACTCAGGAACATCGCCTGTAGATCCTATATGGCCGTGGGTTGCATCTGGATGGTATCACAGCTACACCCATGCTGTATATACGGGGCCCAGCTGTGCTCAGATCGACATATATCGACTCAAGAACATCGCCTGTAGGTCCTATATAGCCGTGGGTTGCAGCTGGCTGGTATCACAGCTACTCCCATGCTGTAAATACGTGACCCAGCTGTGCTCAGATCGACATATATCGATTCAAGAACATCGCCTGTAGGTCTTATATGGCCGTGGGTTGCATCTGGCTGATATCAGAGCTACCCCCATGCTGTATATACGGCGCCCAGCTGTACTCAGATCGACATATATCCACTCAAGAACATCGCCTGTAGGTCCTATATGGCCGTGGGTTGTATCTGGCTGGTATCAGAGCTACTCCCATGCTGCATATACGGGGCCCAGCTGTGCTCAGATCGACATATATCGACTCAAGAACATCGCCTGTAGGTCCTATATAGCCGTGGGTTGTAGCTGGCTGGTATCACAGCTACCACCATGCTGTATATACGTGGCCCAGCTGTGCTCAGATCGACATATATCGACTCAAGAACATCGCCTGTAGGTCCTATGTAGCCGTGGGTTGCAGCTGGCTGGTATCACAGCTACCCCCATGCTGTATATACGGGGCCCAGCTGTACTCAGATCCACATATATCAACTCAAGAACATCGCCTGTAGGTCCTATATAGCCGTGGGTTGCAGTTGGCTGGTATCACAGCTACCTCCATGCTGTATATACGTGGCTCAGTTGTGCTCAGATCGACATATATCCACTCAGGAACATCGCCTGTAGATCCTATATGACCGTGGGTTGCATCTGGCTGGTACCAGAGCTACCCCCATGCCGTATATACGGCGCCCAGCTGTGCTCAGATCGACATATATCCACTCAAGAACATCGCCTGTAGGTCCTATATGGCCGTGGGTTGCATCTGGCTGGTATCAGAGCTACCCCCATGCTGTATATACGTGGCCCAGCTGTGCTCAGATCGACATATATCGACTCAAGAACATCGCCTGTAGGTCCTATATAGCCGTGGGTTGCAGCTGGCTGGTATCACAGCTACTCCCATGCTGTAAATACGTGGCCCAGCTGTGCTCAGATCGACATATATCGACTCAAGAACATCGCCTGTAGGTCTTATATGGCCGTGGTTTGCATCTGGCTGATATCAGCGTTACCCCCATGCTGTATATACGGCGCCCAGCTGTACTCAGATCGACATATATCCACTCAAGAACATCGCCTGTAGGTCCTATATGGCCGTGGGTTGTATCTGGCTGGTATCAGAGCTACTCCCATGCTGCATATACGGGGCCCAGCTGTGCTCAGATCGACATATATCGACTCAAGAACATCGCCTGTAGATCCTATATAGCCGTGGGTTGCAGCTGGCTGGTATCATAGCTACACCCATGCTGTATATACGTGGCCCAGCTGTGCTCAGATCGACATATATCGACTCAAGAACATCGCCTTTAGGTCCTATAAGGCCGTGGGTTGCATCTGGCTGGTATCAGAGCTACCCCCATGCTGTATATACGGCTCCCAGCTGTGCTCAGATCGACATATATCCACTCAAGAACATCGCATGTAGGTCCTATATGGCCGAGGGTTGCATCTGGCTGGTATCAGAGCTACCCCCATGATGTATATACGGGACCCAGCTGTGCTCAGATCGACATATATCCACTCAGGAACATCGCCTGTAGGTCCTATATGGTCGTGGGTTGCATCTGGCTGGTATCAGAGCTATCCCCATGCTGTATATACGGGACCCAGCTGTGCTCAGATCGACATATATCGACCCAAGAACATCGCCTGTATGTCCTATATAGCCGTGGGTTGCAGCTGGCTGGTATCACAGCTACCCCCATGCTGTATATATGTGGCCCAGCTGTGCTCAGATCGACATATATCGACTCAAGAACATCGCCTGTAGGTCCTATATGGCCGTGGGTTGCATCTGGCTGGTATCAGAGCTACCCCCATGCTGTATATACGTGGCCCAGCTGTGCTCAGATCGACATATATCGACTCAAGAACATCTCCTGTAGGTCCTATATGGCCGTGGGTTGCATCTGGCTGGTATCAGAGCTACCCCCATGCTGTATATACGGGGCCCAGCTGTGCTTAGATCGACATATATCGACTCAAGAACATCGCCTGTAGGTCCTATATGGCCGTGGGTTGCATCTGGCTGGTATCAGAGCTACCCCCATGCTGTATATACGGGACCCAGCTGTGCTCAGATCGACATATATCGACTCAAGAATATCGCCTGTAGGTCCTATATAGCCGTAGGTTGCAGCTGGCTGGTATCACAGCGACCCCCATGCTGTATATAAGTGGGCCAGCTGTGCTCAGATCGACATATATCGACTCAAGAACATCGCCTGTAGGTCATATATGGCCGTGGGTTGCATCTGGCTGGTATCAGAGCTATCCCCATGCTGTATATACGGGACCCAGCTGTGCTAAGATCGACATATATCGACTCAAGGACATCGCCTGTAGGTCCTATATAGCCGTGGGTTGCAGCTGGCTGGTATCACAGCTACCCCATGCTGTATATACGTGTCCCAGCTGAGCTCAGATCGAGATATATCGACTCAAGAACATCGCCTGTAGGTCCTATATGGCCGTGGGTTGCATCTGGCTGGCATCAGAGCTACCCCCATGTTGTATATACGGCGCCCAGCTGTGCTCAGATCGACATATATCCACTCAAGAACATCGCCTGTAGGTCCTATATGGCCGTGGGTAGCATCTGGCTGGTATCAGAGCTACCCCCATGCTGTATATACGGGGCCCAGCTGTGCTCAGTTCGACATATATCGACTCAAGAACATCGCCTGTAAGTCCTATATAGCCGTGGGTTGCAGCTGGCTGGTATCACAGCTACCCCCATGCTGTATATACGTGGCCCAGCTGTGCTCAGATCGACATATATCGACTCAAGAACATCGCCTGTAGGTCCTATATGGCCGTGGGTTGCAGCTGGCTGGTATCAGAGCTACCCCCATGCTGTATATACGGCGCCCAGCTGTGCTCAGATCGACATATATCCACTCAAGAACATCGCCTGTAGGTCCTATATGGCCGTGGGTTGCAGCTGGCTGGTATCAAAGCTACCCCCATGCTGTATATACGTGGCCCAGCTGTGCTCAGATCGACATATATCGACTCAAGAACATCGCCTGTGGGTCCTATATGGCCGTGGGTTGCATCCGGCTGGTATCAGAGCTACCACCATGCTGTATATACAACGCCCAGCTGTGCTCAGATCGACATATATCCACTCAAGAACATCGCCTGTAGGTCCTATATGGCCGTGGGTTGCATCTGGCTGGTATCAGAGCTACCCCCATGCTGTATATACGGGGCCCAGCTGTGCTCAGATCGACATACATCGACTCAAGAACATCGCCTGTAGGTCCTATATAGCCGTGGGTTGCAGCTGGCTGGATCACAGCTACCACCATTCTGTATATGCTTGGCCCAGCTGTGCTCAGATCGACATATATCGACTCAAGAACATCGCCTGTAGGTCCTATATAGCCGTGGGTTGCAGCTGGCTGGTATCACAGCTACCCCCATGATGTATATACGTGGCCCAGCTGTGCTCAGATCGACATATATCGACTCAAGAACATCGCCTGTAGGTCCTATATGGCCGTGGGTTACATCTGGCTGGTATCAGAGCTACCCCCATGCTGTATATACGGCGCCCAGCTGTGCTCAGATCGACATATATCCACTCAAGAACATCGCCTGTAGGTCCTATATGGCCGTAGGTTGCAGTTGGCTGGTATCACCGCTACCCCCATGCTGTATATACGTGGCCTAGCTGTGCTCAGATCGACATATATCGACTCAAGAACATCGCCTGTAGGTCCTATTTGGCCGTGGGTTGCATCTGGCTGGTATCAGAGCTACCCCCATGCTGTATATACGTGGCCCAGCTGTGCTCAGATCGACATATATCGACTCAAGAACAGCGCCTGTAGGTCCTATATAGCCGTGGGTTGCAGCTGGCTAGTATCACAGCTACCCTCATGCTGTATATACGTGGCCCAGCTGTGCTCAGATCGACATATATCGACTCAAGAACTTCGCATGTAGGTCCTATATAGCCGTGGGTTGCAGCTGGCTGGTATCACAGCTACCCCAATGCTGTATATACGTGACCCAGCTGTGCTCAGATCGACATATATCGACTCAAGAACATCGCCTGTAGGTCCTATATGGCCGTGGGTTGCATCTGGCTGGTATCACAGCTACCCCAATGCTGTATATACGTGGCCCAGCTGTGCTCAGATCGACATATATCGACTCAAGAACATCGCATGTAGGTCCTACATAGCCGTGGGTTGCAGCTGGCTGGTATCACAGCTACCGCCATGCTGTATATACGTGGCCCAGCTGTGCTCAGATCTACATATATCGACTCAAGAACATTGCCTGTAAGTCCTATATAGCCGTGGGTTGCAGCTGGCTGGTATCACAGCTACCCCAATGCTGTATATACGTGGCCCAGCTGTGCTCAGATCGACATATATCGACTCAAGAACATCGCATGTAGGTCCTATATAGCCTTGGGCTGCAGCTGGCTGGTATCACAGCTACCCCAATGCTGTATATACGTGTCCCAGCTGTGCTCAGATCGACATATATCGACTCAAGAACATCGCCTGTAGGTCCTATATGGCCGTGGGTTGCATCTGGCTGGTATCAGAGCTACCCCCATGCTGTATATACGGCGCCCAGCTGTGCTCAGATCGACATATATCCACTCAAGAACATCGCCTGTAGGTCCTATATGGCCGTGGGTAGCAGCCGGCTGGTATCACAGCTACCCCCATGCTGTATATACGTGTCCCAGTTGTGCTCAGATCGACATATATCCACTCAGGAACATCGCCTGTAGATCCTATATGGCCGTGAGTTGCATCTGGCTGGTATCACAGCTACACCCATGCTGTATATACGGGGCCCAGCTGTGCTCAGATCGACATATATCGACTCAAGAACATCGCCTGTAGGTCCTATATAGCCGTGGGTTGCAGCTGGCTGGTATCACAGCTACTCCCATGCTGTAAATACGTGGCCCAGCTGTGTTCAGATCGACATATATCGACTCAAGAACATCGCCTGTAGGTCTTATATGGCCGTGGATTGCATCTGGCTGATATCAGAGCTACCACCATGCTGTATATACGGCACCCAGCTGTACTCAGATCGACATATATCCACTCAAGAACATCGCCTGTAGGTCCTATATGGCCGTGGGTTGAATCTGGCTGGTATCAGAGCTACTCCCATGCTGCATATACGGGGCCCAGCTGTGCTCAGATCGACATATATCGACTCAAGAACATCGCCTGTAGGTCCTATATAGCCGTGGGTTGCAGCTGGCTGGTATCACAGCTACCCCCATGCTGTATATACGTGGCCCAGCTGTGCTCAGATCGACATATATCGACTCAAGAACATCGCCTGTAGGTCCTATAAGGCCGTGGTTTGCATCTGGCTGGTATCAGAGCTACCCTCATGCTGTATATATGGCTCCCAGCTGTGCTCAGATCGACATATATCCACTCAAGAACATCGCCTGTAGGTCCTATATGGCCGTGGGTTGCATCTGGCTGGTATCAGAGCTAACCCCATGCTGTATATACGGGGCCCAGCTGTGCTCAGATCGACATATATCGACTCAAGAACATCGCCTGTAGGTCCTATATAGCCGTGGGTTGCAGCTGGCTGGTATCACAGCTACCCCCATGCTGTATATACGGCGCCCAGCTGTGCTCAGATCGACATATATCCACTCAGGAACATCGCCTGTAGATCCAATATGGCCGTGGGTTGCATCTGGAAGGTATCAGAGCTACACCCATGCTGTATATACGGGGCCCAGCTGTGCTCAGATCGACATATATCGACTCAAGAACATCGCCTGTAGGTCCTATATAGCCGTGGGTTGCAGCTGGCTGGTATCACAGCTACTCCCATGATGTAAATACGTGGCCCAGCTGTGCTCAGATCGACATATATCGACTCAAGAACATCGCCTGTAGGTCTTATATGGCCGTGGGTTGCATCTGGCTGATATCAGAGCTACCCCCATGCTATATATACGGCGCCCAGCTGTACTCAGATCGACATATATCCACTCAAGAACATCGCCTGTAGGTCCTATATGGCCGTGGGTGGTATCTGGCTGGTATCAGAGCTACTCCCATGCTGTATATACGGGGCCCAGCTGTGCTCAGATCGACATATATCGACTCAAGAACATCGCCTGTATGTCCTATATAGCCGTGGGTTGCAGCTGGCTGGTATCACAGCTACCCCCATGCTGTATATACGTGGCGCAGCTGTGCTCAGATCGACATATATCGACTCAAGAACATGTCCCGTAGGTCCTATAAGGCCGTGGGTTGCATCTGGCTGGTATCAGAGCTACCCCCATGCTGTATATACGGCTCCCAGCTGTGCTCAGATCGACATATATCCAATGTAGGTCCTATATGGCCGTGGGTTGCATCTGGCTGGTATCAGAGCTACCCCCATGCTGTATATACGGGACCCAGCTGTGCTCAGATCGACATATATCGACTCAAGAACATCGCCTGTAGGTCCTATATAGCCGTGGGTTGCAGCTGGCTGGTATCACAGCTACCCCCATGCTGCATATACGTGGGCCAGCTGTGCTCAGATCGACATATATCGACTCAAGAACATCGCCTGTAGGTCCTATATGGCCGTGGGTTGCATCTGGCTGGTATCAGAGCTATCCCCATGCTGTATATACGGGGCCCAGCTGTGCTCAGATCGACATATATCGACTCAAGAACATCGCCTGTAGGTCCTATATAGCCGTGGGTTGCAGCTGGCTGGTATCAGAGCTACCCCCATGCTGTATATACGGCTCCCAGCTGTGCTCAGATCGACATATATTTAATCAAGAACATCGCCTGTAGGTCCTGTATGGCCGTGGGTGGTATCTGGCTGGTATCAGAGCTACTCCCATGCTGTATATACGGGGCCCAGCTGTGCTCAGATCGACATATATCGACTCAAGAACATCGCCTGTATGTCCTATATAGCCGAGGGTTGCAGCTGGCTGGTATCACAGCTACCCCCATGCTGTATATACGTAGCGCAGCTTGCTCAGATCGACATATATCGACTCAAGAACATGTCCTGTAGGTCCTATAAGGCCGTGGGTTGCATCTGGCTGGTATCAGAGCTACCCCCATGCTGTATATACGGCTCCCAGCTGTGCTCAGATCGACATATATCCAATGTAGGTCCTATATGGCCGTGGGTTGCATCTGGCTGGTATCAGAGCTACCCCCATGCTGTATATACGGGACCCAGCTGTGCTCAGATCGACATATATCGAGTCAAGAACATCGCCTGTAGGTCCTATATAGCCGTGGGTTGCAGCTGGCTGGTATCACAGCTACCCCCATGCTGCATATACGTGGGCCAGCTGTGCTCAGATCGACATATATCGACTCAAGAACATCGCCTGTAGGTCCTATATGGCCGTGGGTTGCATCTGGCTGGTATCAGAGCTATCCCCATGCTGTATATACGGGGCCCAGCTGTGCTCAGATCGACATATATCGATTCAAGAACATCGCCTGTAGGTCCTATATAGCCGTGGGTTGCAGCTGGCTGGTATCACAGCTACCCCATGCTGTAAATACGTGGCCCAGTTGTGCTCAGATCGAGATATATCGACTCAAGAACATCGCCTGTAGGTCCTATATGGCCGTGGGTTGCATCTGGCTGGTATCAGAGCTACCCCCATGCTGTATATACGGCTCCCAGCTGTGCTCAGATCGACATATATCCAATCAAGAACATCGCCTGTAGGTCCTATATGGCCGTGGGTTGCATCTGGCTGGTATCAGAGCTACCCCCATGCTGTATATACGGGACCCAGCTGTGCTCAGATCGACATATATCGACTCAAGAACATCGCCTATAGGTCCTATATGGCCGTGGGTTGCAGCTGGCTGGTATCACAGCTACCCCCATGCTGTATATACGTGGCCCATTTGTGTTCAGATAGACATATATCGACTCAAGAACATCGCCTGTAGGTCCTATATGGCCGTGGGTTGCATCTGGCTGTTATTAGAGCTATCCCCATGCTGTATATACGGCGCCCAGCTGTGCTCATATCGACATATATCTACTCAAGAGCATCGCCTCTATGTCCTATATGGCCGTGGGTTGCATCTGGCTGGTATCAGAGCTACCCTCATGCTGTATATACGTGGCCCAGCTGTGCTCAGATCGATATATATATATATTGATTCAAGAACATCGCCTGTAGGTCCTATATAGCCGTGGGTTGCAAGTGGCTGGTATCACAGCTACCCCCATGCTGTATATACGTGGCCCAGCTGTGCTCAGATCGACATATATCGACTGAAGAACATCGCCTCTAGGTCCTATATGGCCGTGGGTTGCATCTGGCTGGTATCAGATGCTGTATATACGGCGCCCAGCTGTGCTCAGATCGACATATATCCACTCAAGAACATCGCCTGTAGGTCCTATATAGCCGTGGGTTGCAGCTGGCTGGTATCACAGCTACCCCCATGCTGTATATACGTGGCCCAGCTGTGCTCAGATCGATATGTTCGATTCAAGAACATCGCCTGTAGGTCCTATATGGCCGTGGGTTGCATCTGGCTGGTATCAGAGCTACCCCCGTGCTGTATATACGGGGCCCAGCTGTGCTCAGATCGACATATATCGACTCAATAACATCGCCTGTAGGTCCTTTATGGCCATAGGTTGCATCTGGCTGGTATCAGAGCTACCCCCATGCTGTATATACGGCGCCCAGCTGTGCTCAGATCGACATATATCCACTCAAGAACATCGCCTGTATGTCCTATATGGCCGTGGGTTGCATCTGGCTGTTATCAGAGCTACCCCTATGCTGTATATACGGGACCCAGCTGTGCTCAGATCGACATATATCGACTCAAGAACATCGCCTGTAGGTCATATATAGCCGTGGGTTGCAGCTGGCTGGTATCACAGCTACCCCCATGCTGTATATACGTGGACCAGCTGTGCTCAGATCGACATATATCGACTCAAGAACATCGCCTGTAGGTCCTATATGGTCGTGGGTTGCATCTGGCTGGTATCAGAGCTACCCCCATGCTGTATATACGGGGCCCAGCTGTGCTCAGATCGACATATATCGACTCAAGAACATCGCCTGTAGGTCCTATATGGCCGTGGGTTGCATCTGGATGGTATCAGAGCTACCCCCATGCTGTATATACGGGACCCAGCTGTGCTCAGATCGACATATATCGACTCAAGAACATCGCCTGTAGGTCCTATATGGTCGTGGGTTGCATCTGGCTGGTATCAGAGCTACCCCCATGCCGTATATACGGGGCCCAGCTGTGCTGAGATCGACATATATCGACTCAAGAACATCGCCTGTAGGTCCTATATAGCCGTGGGTTGCAGCTGGCTGGTATCACAGCTACCCCAATGCTGTATATACGTGGCCCAGCTGTGCTCAGATCGACATATATCCACTCAAGAACATCGCCTGTAGGTCCTATATAGCCGTGGGTTGCAGCTGGCTGGTATCACAGCTATCCCCATGCTGTATATACGTGGCCCAGCTGTGCTCAGATCGACATATATCGACTCAAGAACATCGCCTGTAGGTCCTATATAGCCGTGGGTTGCAGCTGGCTGGTATCACAGCTACCCCAATGCTGTATATACGTGGCCCAGCTGTGCTCAGATCGACATATATCGACTCAGGAACATCGCCTGTAGGTCCTATATGGCCGTGGGTTGCATCTGGCTGGTATCATAGCTACCCCCATGCTGTATATACGGCGCCCAGCAGTGCTCAGATCGACATATATCCACTCAAGAACATCGCCTGTAGGTCCTATATGGCCGTGGGTTGCAGCTGGCTGGTATCACAGCTACCCCTATGCTGTATATACGGGGCCCAGCTGTACTCAGATCCACATATATCAACTCAAGAACATCGCCTGTAGGTCCTATATAGCCGTGGGTTGCAGCTGGCTGGTATCACAGCTACCCCCATGCTGTATATACGTGGCTCAGTTGTGCTCAGATCGACAAATATCCACTCAGGAACATCGCCTGTAGATCCTATATGGCCGTGGGTTGCATCTGGATGGTATCAGAGCTACACCCATGCTGTATATACGGGGCCCAGCTGTGCTCAGATCGACATATATCGACTCAAGAACATCGCCTGTAGGTCCTATATAGCCGTGGGTTGCAGCTGGCGGGTATCACAGCTACTCCCATGCTGTAAATACGTGGCCCAGCTGTGCTCAGATCGACATATATCGACTCAAGAACATCGCCTGTAGGTCTTATATGGCCGTGGGTTGCATCTGGCTGATATCAGCGTTACCCCCATGCTGTATATACGGCGCCCAGCTGTACTCAGATCGACATATATCCACTCAAGAACATCGCCTGTAGGTCCTATATGGCCGTGGGTTGTATCTGGCTGGTATCAGAGCTACTCCCATGCTGCATATACGGGGCCCAGCTGTGCTCAGATCGACATATATCGACTCAAGAACATCGCCTGTAGATCCTATATAGCCGTAAGTTGCAGCTGGCTGGTATCACAGCTACACCCATGCTGTATATACATGGCCCAGCTGTGCTCAGATCGACATATATCGACTCAAGAACATCGCCTTTAGGTCCTATAAGGCCGTGGGTTGCATCTGGCTGGTATCAGAGCTACCCCCATGCTGTATATACGGCTCCCAGCTGTGCTCAGATCGACATATATCCACTCAAGAACATCGCCTGTAGGTCCCATATGGCCGAGGGTTGCATCTGGCTGGTATCAGAGCTACCCCCATGATGTATATACGGGACCCAGCTGTGCTCAGATCGACATATATCCACTCAGGAACATCGCCTGTAGGTCCTATATGGTCGTGGGTTGCATCTGGCTGGTATCAGAGATATCCCCATGCTGTATATACGGGACCCAGCTGTGCTCAGATCGACATATATCGACCCAAGAACATCGCCTGTATGTCCTATATAGCCGTGGGTTGCAGCTGGCTGGTATCACAGCTACCCCCATGCTGTATATACGTGGCCCAGCTGTGCTCAGATCGACATATATCGACTCAAGAACATCGCCTGTAGGTCCTATATGGCCGTGGGTTGCATCTGGCTGGTATCAGAGCTACCCCCATGCTGTATATACGTGGCCCAGCTGTGCTCAGATCGACATATATCGACTCAAGAACATCTCCTGTAGGTCCTATATGGCCGTGGGTTGCAGCTGGCTGGTATCAAAGCTACCCCCATGCTGTATATACGTGGCCCAGCTGTGCTCAGATCGACATATATCGACTCAAGAACATCGCCTGTGGGTCCTATATGGCCGTGGGTTGCATCCGGCTGGTATCAGAGCTACCACCATGCTGTATATACAACGCCCAGCTGTGCTCAGATCGACATATATCCACTTAAGAACATCGCCTGTAGGTCCTATATGGCCCGTGGGTAGCATCTGGCTGGTATCAGAGCTACCCCCATGCTGTATATAAGTGGCCCAGCTGTGCTCAGATCGACATATATCGACTCATGAACATCGCCTGTAGGTCCTATATGGCCGTGGGTTGCATCTGGCTGGTATTACAGCTACCCCCATGCTGTATATACGGCGCCCAGCTGTGCTCAGATCGACATATATCCACTCAAGAACATCGCCTGTAGGTCCTATATGGCCGTGGGTTGCATCTGGCTGGTATCAGAGCTACCCCCATGCTGTATATACGGGGCCCAGCTGTGCTCAGATCGACATACATCGACTCAAGAACATCGCCTGTAGGTCCTATATAGCCGTGGGTTGCAGCTGGCTGGATCACAGCTACCACCATTCTGTATATACGTGGCCCAGCTGTGCTCAGATCGACATATATCGACTCAAGAACATCGCCTGTAGGTAATATATGGCCGTGGGTTGCATCTGGCTGGTATCACAGCTACCCCAATGCTGTATATACGTGGCCCAGCTGTGCTCAGATCGACATACATCGACTCAAGAACATCGCCTGTAGGTCCTATATAGCCGTGGGTTGCAGCTGGTTGGTATCACAGCTACCCCCATGATGTATATACGTGGCCCAGCTGTGCTCAGATCGACATATATCGACTCAAGAACATCGCCTGTAGGTCCTATATGGCCGTGGGTTACATCTGGCTGGTATCAGAGCTACCCCCATGCTGTATATACGGCGCCCAGCTGTGCTCAGATCGACATATATCCACTCAAGAACATCGCCTGTAGGTCCTATATGGCCGTAGGTTGCAGTTGGCTGGTATCACAGCTACCCCCATGCTGTATATACGTGGCCTAGCTGTGCTCAGATCGACATATATCGACTCAAGAACATCGCCTGTGGGTCCTATATGGCCGTGGGTTGCATCCGGCTGGTATCAGAGCTACCACCATGCTGTATATACGGCGCCCAGCTGTGCTCAGATCGACAAATATCCACTCAAGAACATCGCCTGTAGGTCCTATTTGGCCGTGGGTTGCATCTGGCTGGTATCAGAGCTACCCCCATGCTGTATATACGTGGCCCAGCTGTGCTCATATCGACATATATCGACTCAAGAACATCGCCTGTAGGTCCTATATAGCCGTGGGTTGCAGCTGGCTAGTATCACAGCTACCCCCATGCTGTATATACGTGGCCCAGCTGTGCTCAGATCGACATATATCGACTCAAGAACTTCTCATGTAGGTCCTATATAGCCGTGGGTTGCAGCTGGCTGGTATCACAGCTACCCCAATGCTGTATATACGTGACCCAGCTGTGCTGAGATCGACATATATCGACTCAAGAACATCGCCTGTAGGTCCTATATGGCCGTGGGTTGCATCTGGCTGGTATCAGAGCTACCCCCATGCTGTATATACGGCGCCCAGCTGTGCTCAGATCGACATATATCCACTCAAGAACATCGCCTGTAGGTCTTATATGGCCGTGGGTTGCAGCCGGCTGGTATCACAGCTACCCCCATGCTGTATATACGTGTCCCAGTTGTGCTCAGATCGACATATATCCACTCAGGAACATCGCCTGTAGATCCTATATGGCCGTGAGTTGCATCTGGCTGGTATCACAGCTACACCCATGCTGTATATACGGGGCCCAGCTGTGCTCAGATCGACATATATCGACTCAAGAACATCGCCTGTAGGTCCTATATAGCCGTGGGTTGCAGCTGGCTGGTATCACAGCTACTCCCATGCTGTAAATACGTGGCCCAGCTGTGCTCAGATCGACATATATCGACTCAAGAACATCGCCTGTAGGTCTTATATGGCCGTGGATTGCATCTGGCTGATATCAGAGCTACCACCATGCTGTATATACGGCACCCAGCTGTACTCAGATCGACATATATCCACTCAAGAACATCGCCTGTAGGTCCTATATGGCCGTGGGTTGAATCTATCTGGTATCAGAGCTACTCCCATGCTGCATATACGGGGCCCAGCTGTGCTCAGATCGACATATATCGACTCAAGAACATCGCCTGTAGGTCCTATATAGCCGTGGGTTGCAGCTGGCTGGTATCACGGCTACCCCCATGCTGTATATACGTGGCCCAGCTGTGCTCAGATCGACATATATCGACTCAAGAACATCGCCTGTAGGTCCTATAAGGCCGTGGTTTGCATCTGGCTGGTATCAGAGCTACCCTCATGCTGTATATATGGCTCCCAGCTGTGCTCAGATCGACATATATCCACTCAAGAACATCGCCTGTAGGTCCTATATGGCCGTGGGTTGCATCTGGCTGGTATCAGAGCTAACCCCATGCTGTATATACGGGGCCCAGCTGTGCTCAGATCGACATATATCGACTCAAGAACATCGCCTGTAGGTCCTATATAGCCGTGGGTTGCAGCTGGCTGGTATCACAGCTACCCCCATGCTGTATATACGGCGCCCAGCTGTGCTCAGATCGACATATATCCACTCAGGAACATCGCCTGTAGATCCAATATGGCCGTGGGTTGCATCTGGAAGGTATCAGAGCTACACCCATGCTGTATATACGGGGCCCAGCTGTGCTCAGATCGACATATATCGACTCAAGAACATCGCCTGTAGGTCCTATATAGCCGTGGGTTGCAGCTGGCTGGTATCACAGCTACTCCCATGATGTAAATACGTGGCCCAGCTGTGCTCAGATCGACATATATCGACTCAAGAACATCGCCTGTAGGTCTTATATGGCCGTGGGTTGCATCTGGCTGATATCAGAGCTACCCCCATGCTATATATACGGCGCCCAGCTGTACTCAGATCGACATATATCCACTCAAGAACATCGCCTGTAGGTCCTATATGGCCGTGGGTGGTATCTGGCTGGTATCAGAGCTACTCCCATGCTGTATATACGGGGCCCAGCTGTGCTCAGATCGACATATATCGACTCAAGAACATCGCCTGTATGTCCTATATAGCCGTGGGTTGCAGCTGGCTGGTATCACAGCTACCCCCATGCTGTATATACGTGGCGCAGCTGTGCTCAGATCGACATATATCGACTCAAGAACATGTCCCGTAAGTCCTATAAGGCCGTGGGTTGCATCTGGCTGGTATCAGAGCTACCCCCATGCTGTATATACGGCTCCCAGCTGTGCTCAGATCGACATATATCCAATGTAGGTCCTATATGGCCGTGGGTTGCATCTGGCTGGTATCAGAGCTACCCCCATGCTGTATATACGGGACCCAGCTGTGCTCAGATCGACATATATCGACTCAAGAACATCGCCTGTAGGTCCTATATAGCCGTGGGTTGCAGCTGGCTGGTATCACAGCTACCCCCATGCTGCATATACGTGGGCCAGCTGTGCTCAGATCGACATATATCGACTCAAGAACATCGCCTGTAGGTCCTATATGGCCGTGGGTTGCATCTGGCTGGTATCAGAGCTATCCCCATGCTGTATATACGGGGCCCAGCTGTGCTCAGATCGACATATATCGACTCAAGAACATCGCCTGTAGGTCCTATATAGCCGTGGGTTGCAGCTGGCTGGTATCAGAGCTACCCCCATGCTGTATATACGGCTCCCAGCTGTGCTCAGATCGACATATATTTAATCAAGAACATCGCCTGTAGGTCCTGTATGGCCGTGGGTGGTATCTGGCTGGTATCAGAGCTACTCCCATGCTGTATATACGGGGCCCAGCTGTGCTCAGATCGACATATATCGACTCAAGAACATCGCCTGTATGTCCTATATAGCCGAGGGTTGCAGCTGGCTGGTATCACAGCTACCCCCATGCTGTATATACGTAGCGCAGCTTGCTCAGATCGACATATATCGACTCAAGAACATGTCCTGTAGGTCCTATAAGGCCGTGGGTTGCATCTGGCTGGTATCAGAGCTACCCCCATGCTGTATATACGGCTCCCAGCTGTGCTCAGATCGACATATATCCAATGTAGGTCCTATATGGCCGTGGGTTGCATCTGGCTGGTATCAGAGCTACCCCCATGCTGTATATACGGGACCCAGCTGTGCTCAGATCGACATATATCGAGTCAAGAAAATCGCCTGTAGGTCCTATATAGCCGTGGGTTGCAGCTGGCTGGTATCACAGCTACCCCCATGCTGCATATACGTGGGCCAGCTGTGCTCAGATCGACATATATCGACTCAAGAACATCGCCTGTAGGTCCTATATGGCCGTGGGTTGCATCTGGCTGGTATCAGAGCTATCCCCATGCTGTATATACGGGGCCCAGCTGTGCTCAGATCGACATATATCGATTCAAGAACATCGCCTGTAGGTCCTATATAGCCGTGGGTTGCAGCTGGCTGGTATCACAGCTACCCCATGCTGTAAATACGTGGCCCAGTTGTGCTCAGATCGAGATATATCGACTCAAGAACATCGCCTGTAGGTCCTATATGGCCGTGGGTTGCATCTGGCTGGTATCAGAGCTACCCCCATGCTGTATATACGGCTCCCAGCTGTGCTCAGATCGACATATATCCAATCAAGAACATCGCCTGTAGGTCCTATATGGCCGTGGGTTGCATCTGGCTGGTATCAGAGCTACCCCCATGCTGTATATACGGGACCCAGCTGTGCTCAGATCGACATATATCGACTCAAGAACATCGCCTATAGGTCCTATATGGCCGTGGGTTGCAGCTGGCTGGTATCACAGCTACCCCCATGCTGTATATACGTGGCCCAGTTGTGTTCAGATAGACATATATCGACTCAAGAACATCGCCTGTAGGTCCTATATGGCCGTGGGTTGCATCTGGCTGTTATTAGAGCTATCCCCATGCTGTATATACGGCGCCCAGCTGTGCTCATATCGACATATATCTACTCAAGAGCATCGCCTCTAGGTCCTATATGGCCGTGGGTTGCATCTGGCTGGTATCAGAGCTACCCTCATGCTGTATATACGTGGCCCAGCTGTGCTCAGATCGATATATATATATATTGATTCAAGAACATCGCCTGTAGGTCCTATATAGCCGTGGGTTGCAAGTGGCTGGTATCACAGCTACCCCCATGCTGTATATACGTGGCCCAGCTGTGCTCAGATCGACATATATCGACTGAAGAACATCGCCTCTAGGTCCTATATGGCCGTGGGTTGCATCTGGCTGGTATCAGATGCTGTATATACGGCGCCCAGCTGTGCTCAGATCGACATATATCCACTCAAGAACATCGCCTGTAGGTCCTATATAGCCGTGGGTTGCAGCTGGCTGGTATCACAGCTACCCCCATGCTGTATATACGTGGCCCAGCTGTGCTCAGATCGATATGTTCGATTCAAGAACATCGCCTGTAGGTCCTATATGGCCGTGGGTTGCATCTGGCTGGTATCAGAGCTACCCCCGTGCTGTATATACGGGGCCCAGCTGTGCTCAGATCGACATATATCGACTCAATAACATCGCCTGTAGGTCCTTTATGGCCATAGGTTGCATCTGGCTGGTATCAGAGCTACCCCCATGCTGTATATACGGCGCCCAGCTGTGCTCAGATCGACATATATCCACTCAAGAACATCGCCTGTAGGTCCTATATGGCCGTGGGTTGCATCTGGCTGTTATCAGAGCTACCCCTATGCTGTATATACGGGACCCAGCTGTGCTCAGATCGACATATATCGACTCAAGAACATCGCCTGTAGGTCATATATAGCCGTGGGTTGCAGCTGGCTGGTATCACAGCTACCCCCATGCTGTATATACGTGGACCAGCTGTGCTCAGATCGACATATATCGACTCAAGAACATCGCCTGTAGGTCCTATATGGTCGTGGGTTGCATCTGGCTGGTATCAGAGCTACCCCCATGCTGTATATACGGGGCCCAGCTGTGCTCAGATCGACATATATCGACTCAAGAACATCGCCTGTAGGTCCTATATGGCCGTGGGTTGCATCTGGATGGTATCAGAGCTACCCCCATGCTGTATATACGGGACCCAGCTGTGCTCAGATCGACATATATCGACTCAAGAACATCGCCTGTAGGTCCTATATGGTCGTGGGTTGCATCTGGCTGGTATCAGAGCTACCCCCATGCTGTATATACGGGGCCCAGCTGTGCTGAGATCGACATATATCGACTCAAGAACATCGCCTGTAGGTCCTATATAGCCGTGGGTTGCAGCTGGCTGGTATCACAGCTACCCCAATGCTGTATATACGTGGCCCAGCTGTGCTCAGATCGACATATATCCACTCAAGAACATCGCCTGTAGGTCCTATATAGCCGTGGGTTGCAGCTGGCTGGTATCACAGCTATCCCCATGCTGTATATACGTGGCCCAGCTGTGCTCAGATCGACATATATCGACTCAAGAACATCGCCTGTAGGTCCTATATAGCCGTGGGTTGCAGCTGGCTGGTATCACAGCTACCCCAATGCTGTATATACGTGGCCCAGCTGTGCTCAGATCGACATATATCGACTCAAGAACATCGCCTGTAGGTCCTATATGGCCGTGGGTTGCATCTGGCTGGTATCATAGCTACCCCCATGCTGTATATACGGCGCCCAGCAGTGCTCAGATCGACATATATCCAGTCAAGAACATCGCCTGTAGGTCCTATATGGCCGTGGGTTGCAGCTGGCTGGTATCACAGCTACCCCTATGCTGTATATACGGGGCCCAGCTGTACTCAGATCCACATATATCAACTCAAGAACATCGCCTGTAGGTCCTATATAGCCGTGGGTTGCAGCTGGCTGGTATCACAGCTACCCCCATGCTGTATATACGTGGCTTAGTTGTGCTCAGATCGACAAATATCCACTCAGGAACATCGCCTGTAGATCCTATATGGCCGTGGGTTGCATCTGGATGGTATCAGAGCTACACCCATGCTGTATATACGGGGCCCAGCTGTGCTCAGATCGACATATATCGACTCAAGAACATCGCCTGTAGGTCCTATATAGCCGTGGGTTGCAGCTGGCGGGTATCACAGCTACTCCCATGCTGTAAATACGTGGCCCAGCTGTGCTCAGATCGACATATATCGACTCAAGAACATCGCCTGTAGGTCTTATATGGCCGTGGGTTGCATCTGGCTGATATCAGCGTTACCCCCATGCTGTATATACGGCGCCCAGCTGTACTCAGATCGACATATATCCACTCAAGAACATCGCCTGTAGGTCCTATATGGCCGTGGGTTGTATCTGGCTGGTATCAGAGCTACTCCCATGCTGCATATACGGGGCCCAGCTGTGCTCAGATCGACATATATCGACTCAAGAACATCGCCTGTAGATCCTATATAGCCGTAAGTTGCAGCTGGCTGGTATCACAGCTACACCCATGCTGTATATACATGGCCCAGCTGTGCTCAGATCGACATATATCGACTCAAGAACATCGCCTTTAGGTCCTATAAGGCCGTGGGTTGCATCTGGCTGGTATCAGAGCTACCCCCATGCTGTATATACGGCTCCCAGCTGTGCTCAGATCGACATATATCCACTCAAGAACATCGCCTGTAGGTCCTATATGGCCGAGGGTTGCATCTGGCTGGTATCAGAGCTACCCCCATGATGTATATACGGGACCCAGCTGTGCTCAGATCGACATATATCCACTCAGGAACATCGCCTGTAGGTCCTATATGGTCGTGGGTTGCATCTGGCTGGTATCAGAGATATCCCCATGCTGTATATACGGGACCCAGCTGTGCTCAGATCGACATATATCGACCCAAGAACATCGCCTGATGTCCTATATAGCCGTGGGTTGCAGCTGGCTGGTATCACAGCTACCCCCATGCTGTATATACGTGGCCCAGCTGTGCTCAGATCGACATATATCGACTCAAGAACATCGCCTGTAGGTCCTATATGGCCGTGGGTTGCATCTGGCTGGTATCAGAGCTACCCCCATGCTGTATATACGTGGCCCAGCTGTGCTCAGATCGACATATATCGACTCAAGAACATCTCCTGTAGGTCCTATATGGCCGTGGGTTGCAGCTGGCTGGTATCAAAGCTACCCCCATGCTGTATATACGTGGCCCAGCTGTGCTCAGATCGACATATATCGACTCAAGAACATCGCCTGTGGGTCCTATATGGCCGTGGGTTGCATCCGGCTGGTATCAGAGCTACCACCATGCTGTATATACAACGCCCAGCTGTGCTCAGATCGACATATATCCACTTAAGAACATCGCCTGTAGGTCCTATATGGCCCGTGGGTAGCATCTGGCTGGTATCAGAGCTACCCCCATGCTGTATATACGTGGCCCAGCTGTGCTCAGATCGACATATATCGACTCATGAACATCGCCTGTAGGTCCTATATGGCCGTGGGTTGCATCTGGCTGGTATTACAGCTACCCCCATGCTGTATATACGGCGCCCAGCTGTGCTCAGATCGACATATATCCACTCAAGAACATCGCCTGTAGGTCCTATATGGCCGTGGGTTGCATCTGGCTGGTATCAGAGCTACCCCCATGCTGTATATACGGGGCCCAGCTGTGCTCAGATCGACATACATCGACTCAAGAACATCGCCTGTAGGTCCTATATAGCCGTGGGTTGCAGCTGGCTGGATCACAGCTACCACCATTCTGTATATACGTGGCCCAGCTGTGCTCAGATCGACATATATCGACTCAAGAACATCGCCTGTAGGTAATATATGGCCGTGGGTTGCATCTGGCTGGTATCACAGCTACCCCAATGCTGTATATACGTGGCCCAGCTGTGCTCAGATCGACATACATCGACTCAAGAACATCGCCTGTAGGTCCTATATAGCCGTGGGTTGCAGCTGGTTGGTATCACAGCTACCCCCATGATGTATATACGTGGCCCAGCTGTGCTCAGATCGACATATATCGACTCAAGAACATCGCCTGTAGGTCCTATATGGCCGTGGGTTACATCTGGCTGGTATCAGAGCTACCCCCATGCTGTATATACGGCGCCCAGCTGTGCTCAGATCGACATATATCCACTCAAGAACATCGCCTGTAGGTCCTATATGGCCGTAGGTTGCAGTTGGCTGGTATCACAGCTACCCCCATGCTGTATATACGTGGCCTAGCTGTGCTCAGATCGACATATATCGACTCAAGAACATCGCCTGTGGGTCCTATATGGCCGTGGGTTGCATCCGGCTGGTATCAGAGCTACCACCATGCTGTATATACGGCGCCCAGCTGTGCTCAGATCGACAAATATCCACTCAAGAACATCGCCTGTAGGTCCTATTTGGCCGTGGGTTGCATCTGGCTGGTATCAGAGCTACCCCCATGCTGTATATACGTGGCCCAGCTGTGCTCAGATCGACATATATCGACTCAAGAACATCGCCTGTAGGTCCTATATAGCCGTGGGTTGCAGCTGGCTAGTATCACAGCTACCCCCATGCTGTATATACGTGGCCCAGCTGTGCTCAGATCGACATATATCGACTCAAGAACTTCGCATGTAGGTCCTATATAGCCGTGGGTTGCAGCTGGCTGGTATCACAGCTACCCCAATGCTGTATATACGTGACCCAGCTGTGCTCAGATCGACATATATCGACTCAAGAACATCGCCTGTAGGTAATATATGGCCGTGGGTTGCATCTGGCTGGTATCACAGCTACCCCAATGCTGTATATACGTGGCCCAGCTGTGCTCAGATCGACATATATCGACTCAAGAACATCGCATGTAGGTCCTACATAGCCGTGGGTTGCAGCTGGCTGGTATCACAGCTACCGCCATGCTGTATATACGTGGCCCAGCTGTGCTCAGATCTACATATATCGACTCAAGAACATTGCCTGTAAGTCCTATATAGCCGTGGGTTGCAGCTGGCTGGTATCACAGCTACCCCAATGCTGTATATACGTGGCCCAGCTGTGCTCAGATCGACATATATCGACTCAAGAACATCGCCTGTAGGTCCTACATAGTCGTGGGTTGCAGCTGGCTGGTATCACAGCTACCCCCATGCTGTATATACGTGGCCCAGCTGTGCTCAGATCTACATATATCGACTCAAGAACATCGGCTGTAGGTCCTATATAGCCGTGGGTTGCAGCTGGCTGGTATCACAGCTACCCCCATGCTGTATATACGTGGCCCAGCTGTGCTCAGATCGACATATATCGACTCAAGAACATCGCATGTAGGTCCTATATAGCCGTGGGTTGCAGCTGGCTGGTATCACAGCTACCCCAATGCTGTATATACGTGGCCCAGCTGTGCTCAGATCGACATATATCGACTCAAGAACATCGCCTGTAGGTCCTATATGGCCGTGGGTTGCATCTGGTTGGTATCAGAGCTACCCCCATGCTGTATATACGGCGCCCAGCTGTGCTCAGATCGACATATATTCACTCAGTAACCTAGCCTGTAGGTCCTGTATGGTCGTGGGTTGCATCTGGCTGGTATCAGAGCTACCCCCATGCTGTATATACGGGGCCCAGCTGTGCTCAGATCGACATATATCGACTCAAGAACATCGCCTGTAGGTCCTATATAGCCGTGGGTTGCAGATGGCTGGTATCACAGCTACCCCCATGCTGTATATACGGCGCCCAGCTGTGCTCAGATCGACATATATCCACTCAGGAACATCGCCTGTAGATCCTATATGGCCGTGAGTTGCATCTGGCTGGTATCAGAGCTACACCCATGCTATATATACGGGGCCCAGCTGTGCTCAGATCGACATATATCGACTCAAGAACATCGCCTCTAGGTCCTATATAGCCGTGGGTTGCAGCTTGCTGGTATCACAGCTACCCCCATGCTGTAAATACGTGGCCCAGCTGTGCTCAGATCGACATATATCGACTCAAGAACATCGCTTGTAGGTCCCATATGGCCGTGGGTTGCATCTGGCTGATATCAGAGCTACCCCCATGCTGTATATACGGCGCCCAGCTGTACTCAGATCGACATATATCCACTCAAGAACATCGCCT
Organism: Lordithon lunulatus; assembly: GCA_963942505.1. Classification (NCBI taxonomy): domain Eukaryota; kingdom Metazoa; phylum Arthropoda; class Insecta; order Coleoptera; family Staphylinidae; genus Lordithon; species Lordithon lunulatus. The sequence goes on along the minus strand of OZ012670.1, from coordinate 35,357,497 downwards.
GTAGGTCCTATATGGCCGTGGGTTGCATCTGGCTGGCATCAGAGCTACCCCCATGCTGTATATACGGGGCCCAGCTGTGCTCAGATCGACATATATCCACTCAAGAACATCGCCTGTAGGTCCTATATAGCCGTGGGTTGCAGCTGGCTGGTATCACAGCTACCCCCATGCTGTATATACGTGGCCCAGCTGTGCACAGATCGAGATATATCGACTCAAGAACATCGCCTGTAGGTCCTATACAGCCGTGGGTTGAATCTGGCTGGTATCAGAGCTACCCCCATGCTGTATATACGGCGCCCAGCTGTGCTCAGATCGACATATATCCACTCAAGAACATCGCCTGTAGGTCCTATATAGCCGTGGGTTGCAGCTGGATGGTATCACAGCTACCCCCATGCTGTATATACGTGGCCCAGCTGTGCTCAGATCGACATATATCGACTCAAGAACATCGCCTCTAGGTCCTATATAGCCCAGTTGTGCTCAGATCGACATATATCGACTCAAGAACATCGCCTGTAGGTCCTATATGGCCGTGGGTTGCATCTGACCGGTATCAGAGCTACCCCCATGCTGTATATACGGCGCCCAGCTGTGCTCAGATCGACATATATCAACTCAAGAACATCGCCTGTAGGTCCTATATAGCCGTAAGTTGCAGCTGGCTGGTATCACAGCTACCCCCATGCTGTATATACGTGGCCCAGTTGTGCTCAGATCGACATATATCGACTCAAGAACATCGCCTGTAGGTCCTATATGGCCGTGGGTTGAATCTGGCTGGTATTAGAGCTATCCCCATGCTGTATATACGTGGCCCAGCTGGGCTCAGATCGATATATATATATATATATATTGATTCAAGAACATCGCCTGTAGGTCCTATATAGCCGTGGGTTGCAGGTGGCTGGTATCACAGCTACTCCCATGCTGTATATACGTGGCCCAGCTGTGCTCAGATCGACATATATCGACTGAAGAACATCGCCTCTAGGTCCTATATGGCCGTGGGTTGCATCTGGCTGGTATCAGATGCTGTATATATGGCGCCCAGCTGTGCTCAGATCGACATATATCCACTCAAGAACATCGCCTGTAGGTCCTATATAGCCGTAGGTTGCAGCTGGCTGGTATCACAGCTACCCCCATGCTGTATATACGTGGCCCAGCTGTGCTCAGATCGATATGTTCGATTCAAGAACATCGCCTGTAGATCCTATATGGCCGTGGGTTGCATCTGGCTGGTATCAGAGCTACCCCCATGCTGTATATACGGGGCCTAGCTGTGCTTAGATCGACATATATCAACTCAAGAACATCGCCTGTAGGTCCTATATAGCCGTGGGTTGCTGCTGGCTTGTATCACAGCTACCCCCATGCTGCATATACGTGGCCCAGCTGTGCTCAGAACGACATATATCGACTCAAGAACATCGCTTGTAGGTCCCATATGGCCGTGGGTTGCATCTGGCTGATATCAGAGCTACCCCCATGCTTTATATACGGCGCCCAGCTGTACTCAGATCGACATATATCCACTCAGGAACATCGCCTGTAGATCCTATATGGCCGTGAGTTGCATCTGGCTGGTATCAGAGCTACACCCATGCTATATATACGGGGCCCAGCTGTGCTCAGATCGACATATATCGACTCAAGAACATCGCCTGTAGGTCCTATATAGCCGTGGGTTGCAGCTTGCTGGTATCACAGCTACCCCCATGCTGTAAATACGTGGCCCAGCTGTGCGCAGATCGACATATATCGACTCAAGAACATCGCTTGTAGGTCCCATATGGCCGTGGGTTGCATCTGGCTGATATCAGAGCTACCCCCATGCTTTATATACGGCGCCCAGCTGTACTCAGATCGACATATATCGACTCAAGAACATCGCCTATAGGTCCTATATAGCCGTGGATTGCAGCTGGCTGGTATCACAGCTACCCCCATGCTGCATATACGTGGGCCAGCTGTGCTCAGATCGACATATATCGACTCAAGAACATCGCCTGTAGGTCCTATATGGCCTTGGGTTGCATCTGGCTGGTATCAGAGCTACACCCATGCTATATATACGGGGCCCAGCTGTGCTCAGATCGACATATATCGACTCAAGAACATCGCCTGTAGGTCTTATATAGCCGTGGGTTGCAGCTGGCTGGTATCACAGCTACCCCCATGCTGTATATACGTGGCCCAGCTGTGCTCAGATCGACATATATCGACTCAAGAACATCGCCTGTAGGTCCTATATAGCCGTGGGTTGCAGCTGGCTGGTATCACAGCTACCCCAATGCTGTATATACGTGGCCCAGCTGTGCTCAGATCGACATATATCGACTCAAGAACATCGCCTGTAGGTCCTATATAGCCGTGGGTTGCAGCTGGATGGTATCACAGCTACCCCCATGCTGTATATACGTGGCCCAGCTGTGCTCAGATCGACATATATCGACTCAAGAACATCGCCTCTAGGTCCTATATAGCCCAGTTGTGCTCAGATCGACATATATCGACTCAAGAACATCGCCTGTAGGTCCTATATGGCCGTGCGTTGCATCTGACTGGTATCAGAGCTACCCCCATGCTGTATATACGGCGCCCAGCTGTGCTCAGATCGACATATATCAACTCAAGAACATCGCCTGTAGGTCCTATATAGCCGTAAGTTGCAGCTGGCTGGTATCACAGCTACCCCCATGCTGTATATACGTGGCCCAGTTGTGCTCAGATCGACATATATCGACTCAAGAACATCGCCTGTTGGTCCTATATGGCCGTGGGTTGAATCTGGCTGGTATTAGAGCTATCCCCATGCTGTATATACGGCGCCCAGCTGTGCTCAGATCGACATATATCTACTCAAGAACATCGCCTGTAGGTCCTATATGGCCGTGGGTTGCATCTGGCTGGTATCAGAGCTACCCCCATGCTGTATATACGTGGCCCAGCTGGGGTCAGATCGATATATATATATATATATATATATATATATATATATATATATATATATTGATTCAAGAACATCGCCTGTAGGTCCTATATAGCCGTGGGTTGCAGGTGGCTGGTATCACAGCTACTCCCATGCTGTATATACGTGGCCCAGCTGTGCTCAGATCGACATATATCGACTGAAGAACATCGCCTCTAGGTCCTATATGGCCGTGGGTTGCATCTGGCTGGTATCAGATGCTGTATATATGGCGCCCAGCTGTGCTCAGATCGACATATATCCACTCAAGAACATCGCCTGTAGGTCCTATATAGCCGTAGGTTGCAGCTGGCTAGTATCACAGCTACCCCCATGCTGTATATACGTGGCCCAGCTGTGCTCAGATCGATATGTTCGATTCAAGAACATCGCCTGTAGATCCTATATGGCCGTGGGTTGCATCTGGCTGGTATCAGAGCTACCCCCATGCTGTATATACGGGGCCTAGCTGTGCTTAGATCGACATATATCAACTCAAGAACATCGCCTGTAGGTCCTATATAGCCGTGGGTTGCTGCTGGCTTGTATCACAGCTACCCCCATGCTGTATATACGTGGCCCAGCTGTGCTCAGAACGACATATATCGACTCAAGAACATCGCTTGTAGGTCCCATATGGCCGTGGGTTGCATCTGGCTGATATCAGAGCTACCCCCATGCTTTATATACGGCGCCCAGCTGTACTCAGATCGACATATATCCACTTAGGAACATCGCCTGTAGATCCTATATGGCCGTGAGTTGCATCTGGCTGGTATCAGAGCTACACCCATGCTATATATACGGGGCCCAGCTGTGCTCAGATCGACATATATCGACTCAAGAACATCGCCTGTAGGTCCTATATAGCCGTGGGTTGCAGCTTGCTGGTATCACAGCTACCCCCATGCTGTAAATACGTGGCCCAGCTGTGCGCAGATCGACATATATCGACTCAAGAACATCGCTTGTAGGTCCCATATGGCCGTGGGTTGCATCTGGCTGATATCAGAGCTACCCCCATGCTTTATATACGGCGCCCAGCTGTACTCAGATCGACATATATCGACTCAAGAACATCGCCTATAGGTCCTATATAGCCGTGGATTGCAGCTGGCTGGTATCACAGCTACCCCCATGCTGCATATACGTGGGCCAGCTGTGCTCAGATCGACATATATCGACTCAAGAACATCGCCTGTAGGTCCTATATGGCCTTGGGTTGCATCTGGCTGGTATCAGAGCTACCCCCATGCTGTATATACGGGACCCAGCTGTGCTCAGATCGACATATATCGACTCAAGAACATCGCCTGTAGGTCCTATATAGCCGTGGGTTGCAGCTGGCTGGTATCACAGCGACCCCCATGCTGTATATAAGTGGGCCAGCTGTGCTCAGATCGACATATATCGACTCAAGAACATCGCCTGTTGGTCCTATATGGCCGTGGGTTGCATCTGGCTGGTATCAGAGCTATCCCCATGCTGTATATACGGGACCCAGCTGTGCTAAGATCGACATATATCGACTCAAGGACATCGCCTGTAGGTCCTATATAGCCGTGGGTTGCAGCTGGTATCACAGCTACCCCCATGCTGTATATACGTGGCCCAGCTGTGCTCAGATCGAGATATATCGACTCAAGAACATCGCCTGTAGGTCCTATATGGCCGTGGGTTGCATCTGGCTGGTATCAGAGCTACCCCCATGTTGTATATACGGCGCCCAGCTGTGCTCAGATCGACATATATCCTCTTAAGAACATCGCCTGTAGGTCCTATATGGCCGTGGGTAGCATCTGGCTGGTATCAGAGCTACCCCCATGCTGTATATACGGGGCCCAGCTGTGCTCAGTTCGACATATATCGACTCAAGAACATCGCCTGTAAGTCCTATATAGCCGTGAGTTGCAGCTGGCTGGTATCACAGCTACCCCCATGCTGTATAGACGTGGCCCAGCTGTGCTCAGATCGACATATATCGACTCAAGAACATCGCCTGTAGGTCCTATATGGCCGTGGGTTGCATCTGGCTGGCATCAGAGCTACCCCCATGCTGTATATACGGGGCCCAGCTGCGCTCAGATCGACATATATCCACTCAAGAACATCGCCTGTAGGTCCTATATAGCCGTGGGTTGCAGCTGGCTGGTATCACAGCTACCCCCCATGCTGTATATACGTGGCCCAGCTGTGCACAGATCGAGATATATCGACTCAAGAACATCGTCTGTAGGTCCTATATGGCCGTGGGTTGCATCTGGCTGGTATCAGAGCTACCCCCATGCTGTATATACGGCGCCCAGCTGTGCTAAGATCGACATATATCCACTCAAGAACACCGCCTGTAGGTCCTATATGGCCGTGGGTTGCATCTGGCTGGTATCAGAGCTACCCCCATGCTGTATATACGGGGCCCAGCTGTGCTCAGATCGACATATATCGACTCAAGAACATCGCCTGTAGGTCCTATATAGCCGTGGATTGCAGCTGGCTGGTATCACAGCTACCCCCATGCTGTATATACGTGGCCCAGCTGTGCTCAGATCGACATATATCGACTCAAGAACATCGCCTCTAGGTCCTATATGGCCGTGGGTTGCATCTGGCTAGTATCAGAGCTACCCCCATGCTGTATATACGGCGCCCAGCTGTGCTCAGATCGACATATATCCACTCAAGAACATCGCCTGTAGGTCCTATATGGCCGTGGGTTGCATCTGGCTGGTATCAGAGTTACCCCCATGCTGTATATACGGCGCCCAGCTGTGCTCAGATCGACATATATCCACTCAAGAACATCGCCTGTAGGTCTTATATGGCCGTGGATTGCATCTGGCTGGTATCAGAGCTACCCCCATGCTGTATATACGGGGCCCAGCTGTGCTCAGATCGACATACATCGAATCAAGAACATCGCCTGTAGGTCCTATATAGCCGTGGGTTGCAGCTGGCTGGATCACAGCTACCCCCATGCTGTATATACGTGGCCCAGCTGTGCTCAGATCGACATATATCGACTCAAGAACATCGCCTGTAGGTCTTATATAGCCGTGGGTTGCAGCTGGCTGGTATCACAGCTACCCCCATGCTGTATATACGTGGCCCAGCTGTGCTCAGATCGACATATATCGACTCAAGAGCATCGCCTGTAGGTCCTATATAGCCGTGGGTTGCAGCTGGCTGGTATAACAGCTACCCCAATGCTGTATATACGTGGCCCAGCTGTGCTCAGATCGACATATATCGACTCAAGAACATCGCCTGTAGGTCCTATATAGCCGTGGGTTGCAGCTGGATGGTATCACAGCTACCCCCATGCTGTATATACGTGGCCCAGCTGTGCTCAGATCGACATATATCGACTCTAGAACATCGCCTGCAGGTCCTATATGGCCGTGGGTTGCATCTGGCTGGTATCAGAGCTACCCCCATGTTGTATATACGGCGCCCAGCTGTGCTCAGATCGACATATATCCACTCAAGAACATCGCCTGTAGGTACTATATGGCCGAAGGTTGCATCTGGCTGGTATCAGAGCTACCCCCATGCTGTATATACGTGGCCCAGCTGTGCTCAGATCGATATATATATTGATTCAAGAACATCGCCTGTAGGTCCTATATAGCCGTGGGTTGCAGGTGGCTGGTATCACAGCTACCCCCATGGTGTATATACGTGGCCCAGCTGTGCTCAGATCGACATATATCGACTGAAGAACATCGCCTCTAGGTCCTATATGGCCGTGGGTTGCATCTGGCTGGTATCAGATGCTGTATATATGGCTCCCAGCTGTGCTCAGATCGACATATATCCACTCAAGAACATCGCCTGTAGGTCCTATATAGCCGTAGGTTGCAGCTGGCTGGTATCACAGCTACCCCCATGCTGTATATACGTGGCCCAGCTGTGCTCAGATCGATATGTTCGATTCAAGAACATCGCCTGTAGATCCTATATGGCCGTGGGTTGCATCTGGCTGGTATCAGAGCTACCCCCATGCTGTATATACGGGGCCTAGCTGTGCTTAGATCGACATATATCAACTCAAGAACATCGCCTGTAGGTCCTATATAGCCGTGGGTTGCTGCTGGCTTGTATCACAGCTACCCCCATGCTGTATATACGTGGCCCAGCTGTGCTCAGAACGACATATATCGACTCAAGAACATCGCTTGTAGGTCCCATATGGCCGTGGGTTGCATCTGGCTGATATCAGAGCTACCCCCATGCTTTATATACGGCGCCCAGCTGTACTCAGATCGACATATATCCACTCAGGAACATCGCCTGTAGATCCTATATGGCCGTGAGTTGCATCTGGCTGGTATCAGAGCTACACCCATGCTATATATACGGGGCCCAGCTGTGCTCAGATCGACATATATCGACTCAAGAACATCGCCTGTAGGTCCTATATAGCCGTGGGTTGCAGCTTGCTGGTATCACAGCTACCCCCATGCTGTAAATACGTGGCCCAGCTGTGCTCAGATCGACATATATCGACTCAAGAACATCGCTTGTAGGTCCCATATGGCCGTGGGTTGCATCTGGCTGATATCAGAGCTACCCCCATGCTTTATATACGGCGCCCAGCTGTACTCAGATCGACATATATCCACTCAAGAACATCGCCTGTAGGTCCTATATGGCCGTGGGTTGCATCTGGCTGGTATCAGAGCTACCCCCATGCTGTATATACGGGGCCCAGCTGTGCTTAGATCGACATATATCCACTCAAGAACATCGCCTGTAGGTCCTATATAGCCGTGGGTTGCAGCTGGCTGGTATTACAGCCTCCCCCATGCTGTATATACGTGGCCCAGCTGTGCTCAGATCGAGATATATCGACTCAAGAACATCGCCTGTAGGTCCTATATGGCCGTGGGTTGCATCTGGCTGGTATCAGAGCTACCCCCATGCTGTATATACGGCGCCCAGCTGTGCTCAGATAGACATATATCCACTCAAGAACACCGCCTGTAGGTCCTATATGGCCGTGGGTTGCATCTGGCTGGTATCAGAGCTACCCTCATGCTGTATATACGGGGCCCAGCTGTGCTCAGATCGACATATATCGACTCAAGAACATCGCCTGTAGGTCCTATATAGCCGTGGGTTGCAGCTGGCTGGTATCACAGCTACCCCAATGCTGTATATACGTGGCCCAGCTGTGCTCAGATCGACATATATCGACTCAAGAACATCGCCTGTAGGTCCTATATAGCCGTGGGTTGCAGCTGGCTGGTATCACAGCTACCCCCATGCTGTATATACGTGGCCCAGCTGTGCTCAGATCGACATATATCGACTCAAGAACATCGCCTCTAGGTCCTATATGGCCGTGGGTTGCATCTGGCTGGTATCAGAGCTACCCCCATGCTGTATATACGGCGCCCATCTGTGCTCAGATTGACATATATCCACTCAAGAACATCGCCTGTAGGTCCTATATGGCCGTGGGTTGCATCTGGCTGGTATCAGAGTGACCCCCATGCTGTATATACGGCGCCCAGCTGTGCTCAGATCGACATATATCCACTCAAGAACATCGCCTGTAGGTCCTATATGGCCGTGGGTTGCATCTGGCTGGTATCAGAGCTACCCCCATGCTGTATATACGGGGCCCAGCTGTGCTCAGATCGACATACATCGACTCAAGAACATCGCCTGTAGGTCCTATATAGCCGTGGGTTGCAGCTGGCTGGATCACAGCTACCCCCATGCTGTATATACGTGGCCCAGCTGTGCTCAGATCGACATATATCGACTCAAGAACATCGCCTGTACGTCTTATATAGCCGTGCCTTGCAGCTGGCTGGTATCACAGCTACCCCCATGCTGTATATACGTGGCCCAGCTGTGCTCAGATCGACATATATCGACTCAAGAACATCGCCTGTAGGTCCTATATAGCCGTGGGTTGCAGCTGGCTGGTATCACAGCTACCCCAATGCTGTATATACGTGGCCCAGCTGTGCTCAGATCGACATATATCGACTCAAGAACATCGCCTGTAGGTCCTATATAGCCGTGGGTTGCAGCTGGATGGTATCACAGCTACCCCCATGCTGTATATACGTGGCCCAGCTGTGCTCAGATCGACATATATCGACTCAAGAACATCGTCTGCAGGTCCTATATGGCCGTGGGTTGCATCTGGCTGGTATCAGAGCTACCCCCATGCTGTATATACGGCGCCCAGCTGTGCTCAGATCGACATATATCCACTCAAGAACATCGCCTGTAGGTCCTATATGGCCGTGGGTTGCATCTGGCTGGTATCAGAGTTACCCCCATGCTGTATATACGGCGCCCAGCTGTGCTCAGATCGACATATATCGACTCAAGAACATCGCCTGTAGGTCCTATATAGCCGTGGGTTGCAGCTGGATGGTATCACAGCTACCCCCATGCTGTATATACGTGGCCCAGCTGTGCTCAGATCGACATATATCGACTCAAGAACATCGTCTGCAGGTCCTATATGGCCGTGGGTTGCATCTGGCTGGTATCATAGCTACCCCCATGCTGTATATACGGCGCCCAGCTGTGCTCAGATCAACATATATCCACTCAAGAACATCGCCTGTAGGTCCTATATGGCCGTGGGTTGCATCTGGCTGGTATCAGAGCTACTACCATGCTGTATATACGGGTCCCAGCTGTGCTCAGATCGACATATATCAACTCAAGAACATCGCCTGTAGGTCCTATATAGACGTGGGTTGCAGCTGGCTGGTATCACAGCTACCCCCATGCTGTATATACGTGGCCCAGTTGTGTTCAGATAGACATATATCGATTCAAGAACATCGCCTGTAGGTCCTATATGGCCGTGGGTTGCATCTGGCTGTTATTAGAGCTATCCCCATGCTGTATATACGGCGCCCAGCTGTGCTCAGATCGACATATATCTACTCAAGAACATCGCCTGTAGGTCCTATATGGCCGTGGGTTGCATCTGGCTGGTATCAGAGCTACCCCTATGCTGTATATACGTGGCCCAGCTGTGCTCAGATCGATATATATATATATATATATATATATATATATATATATATATATATATTGATTCAAGAACATCGCCTGTAGGTCCTATATAGCCGTGGGTTGCAAGTGGCTGGTATCACAGCTACCCCCATGCTGTATATACGTGGCCCAGCTGTGCTCAGATCGACATATATCGACTCAAGAACATCGCTTGTAGGTCCTATATAGCCGTGGGTTGCAGCTGGATGGTATCACAGCTACCCCCATGCTGTATATACGTGGCCCAGCTGTGCTCAGATGGACATATATCGACTCAAGAACATCGCCTGTAGGTCCTATATGGCCGTGGGTTGCATCTGGCTGGTATCAGAGTTACCCCCATGCTGTATATACGGCGCCCAGCTGTGCTCAGATCGACATATATCGACTCAAGAACATCGCCTGTAGGTCCTATATAGCCATGGGTTGCAGCTGGCTGGTATCACAGCTACCCCCATGCTGTATATACGTGGCCCAGCTGTGCTCAGATCGACATATATCGACTCAAGAACGTCGCCTGCAGGTCCTATATGGGCGTGGGTTGCATCTGGCTGGTATCATAGCTACCCCCATGCTGTATATACGGCGCCCAGCTGTGCTCAGATCGACATATATCCACTCAAGAACATCGCCTGTAGGTCCTATATGGCCGTGGGTTGCATCTGGCTGGTATCAGAGCTACTACCATGCTGTATATACGGGTCCCAGCTGTGCTCAGATCGACATATATCGACTCAAGAACATCGCCTGTGAGTCCTATATGGCCGTAGGTTGCATCCGGCTGGTATCAGAGCTAACACCATGCTGTATATACGGGGCCCAGCTGTGCTCAGATCGACATACATCGACTCAAGAACATCGCCTGTAGGTCCTATATAGCCGTGGGTTGCAGCTGGCTGGATCACAGCTGCCCCCATTCTGTATATACGTGGCCCAGCTGTGCTCAGATCGACATATATCGACTGAAGAACATCGCCTCTAGGTCCTATATGGCCGTGGGTTGCATCTGGCTGGTATCAGATGCTGTATATACGGCGCCCAGCTGTGCTCAGATCGACATATATCCACTCAAGAACATCGCCTGTAGGTCCTAGATAGCCGTGGGTTGCAGCTGGCTGGCATCACAGCTACCCCCATACTGTATATACGTGGCCCAGCTGTGCTCAGATCGATATGTTCGATTCAAGAACATCGCCTGTAGGTCCTATATGGCCGTGGGTTGCATCTGGCTGGTATCAGAGCTACCCCCATGCTGTATATACGGCGCCCAGCTGTGCTCAGATCGACATATATCCACTCAAGAACATCGCCTGTAGGTCCTATATGGCCGTGGGTTGCATCTGGCTGTTATCAGAGCTACCCCTATGTTGTATATATGGGACCCAGCTGTGCTCAGATCGACATATATCGACTCAAGAACATCGCCTGTAGGTTCTATATAGCCGTGGGTTGCAGCTGGCTGGTATCACAGCTACCCCCATGCTGTATATACGTGGACCAGCTGTGCTCAGATCGACATATATCGACTCAAGAACATCGCATGTAGGTCCTATATGGCCGTGGGTTGCATCTGGCTGTTATTAGAGCTATCCCCATGCTGTATATACGGCGACCAGCTGTGCTCAGATCGACATATATCTACTCAAGAACATCGCCTGTAGGTCCTATATGGCCGTGGGTTGCATCTGGCTGGTATCAGAGCTACCCCTATGCTGTATATACGTGGCCCAGCTGTGCTCAGATCGATATATATATATATATATATATATATATATATATATATATATATATTGATTCAAAAACATCGCCTGTAGGTCCTATATAGCCGTGGGTTGCAAGTGGCTGGTATCACAGCTACCCCCATGCTGTATATACGTGGCCCAGCTGTGCTCAGATCGACATATATCGACTGAAGAACATCGCCTCTAGGTCCTATATGGCCGTGGGTTGCATCTGGCTGGTATCAGATGCTGTATATACGGCGCCCAGCTGTGCTCAGATCGACATATATCCACTCAAGAACATCGCCTGTAGGTCCTATATAGCCGTGGGTTGCAGCTGGCTGGCATCACAGCTACCCCCATACTGTATATACGTGGCCCAGCTGTGCTCAGATCGATATGTTCGATTCAAGAACATCGCCTGTAGGTCCTATATGGCCGTGGGTTGCATCTGGCTGGTATCAGAGCTACCCCCATGCTGTATATACGGCGCCCAGCTGTGCTCAGATCGACATATATCCACTCAAGAACATCGCCTGTAGGTCCTATATGGCCGTGGGTTGCATCTGGCTGTTATCAGAGCTACCCCTATGTTGTATATATGGGACCCAGCTGTGCTCAGATCGACATATATCGACTCAAGAACATCGCCTGTAGGTTCTATATAGCCGTGGGTTGCAGCTGGCTGGTATCACAGCTACCCCCATGCTGTATATACGTGGACCAGCTGTGCTCAGATCGACATATATCGACTCAAGAACATCGCCTGTAGGTCCTATATGGTCGTGGGTTACATCTGGCTGGTATCAGAGCTACCACCATGCTGTATATACGGGGCCCAGCTAAGCTCAGATCCACATATATCGACTCAAGAACATCGCCTGTAGGTCCTATATGGCCGTGGGTTGCATCTGTCTGGTATCAGAGCTACCCCCATGCTGTATATACGGGACCCAGCTGTGCTCAGATCGACATATATCGACTCAAGAACATCGCCTGTGAGTCCTATATGGCCGTAGGTTGCATCCGGCTGGTATCAGAGCTAACACCATGCTGTATATACGGGGCCCAGCTGTGCTCAGATCGACATACATCGACTCAAGAACATCGCCTGTAGGTCCTATATAGCCGTGGGTTGCAGCTGGCTGGATCACAGCTGCCCCCATTCTGTATAGACGTGGCCCAGTTGTGCTCAGATCGACATATATCCACTCAAGAACATCGCCTGTAGGTCCTATATGGCCGTGGGTAGCATCTGGCTGGTATCAGAGCTACCCCCATGCTGTATATACGGGGCCCAGCTGTGCTCAGTTCAACACATATCGACTCAAGAACGTCGCCTGTAGGTCCTATATGGCCGTGGGTTGCATCTGGCTGGTATCAGAGCTACCCCCATGCTGTATATACGGGGCCCAGCTGTGCTCAGATCGACATATATCGACTCAAGAACATCGCCTGTAGGTCCTATATAGCCGTGGGTTGCAGCTGGCTGGTATCACAGCTACCCCCATGCTGTATATACGTGGCCCAGCTGTGCTCAGATCGAGATATATCCACTCAAGAACACCGCCTGTAGGTCCTATATGGCCGTGGGTTGCATCTGGCTGGTATCAGAGCTACCCCCATGCTGTATATACGGGGCCCAGCTGTGCTCAGATCGACATATATCGACTCAAGAACATCGCCTGTAGGTCCTATATGGCCGTGGGTTGCATCTGGCTGGTATCAGAGCTACCCCCATGCTGTATATACGGCGCCCAGCTGTGCTCAGATCGACATATATCCACTCAAGAACATCGCCTGTAGGTCCTATATGACCGTGGGTTGCATCTGGCTGGTATCAGAGTTACCCCCATCCTGTATATACGGCGCCCAGCTGTGCTCAGATCGACATATATCCACTCAAGAACATCGCCTGTAGGTCCTATATGGCCGTGGGTTGCATCTGGCTGGTATCAGAGTTACCCCCATCCTGTATATACGGCGCCCAGCTGTGCTCAGATCGACATGTATCCACTCAAGAACATCGCCTGTAGGTCCTATATGGCCGTGGGTTGCATCTGGCTGGTATCAGAGCTAACCCCATGCTGTATATACGCGGCCCAGCTGTGCTCAGATCGACATACATCGACTCAAGAACATCGCCTGTAGGTCCTATATATCCGTGGGATGCAGCTGGCTGGATCACAGCTACCCCCATGCTGTATATACGTGGCCCAGCTGTGCTCAGATCGACATATATCGACTCAAGAACATCGCCTGTAGGTCCTATATGGCCGTGGGTTGCATCTGACTGTTATTAGAGCTATCCCCATGCTGTATATACGGCGCCCAGCTGTGCTCAGATCGACATATATCTACTCAAGAACATCGCCTGTAGGTCCTATATGGCCGTGGGTTGCATCTGGCTGGTATCAGAGCTACCCCTATGCTGTATATACGTGGCCCAGCTGTGCTCAGATCGATATATATATATTGATTCAAGAACATCGCCTGTAGGTCCTATATAGCCGTGGGTTGCAAGTGGCTGGTATCACAGCTACCCCCATGCTGTATATACGTGGCCCAGCTGTGCTCAGATCGACATATATCGACTGAAGAACATCGCCTCTAGGTCCTATATGGCCGTGGGTTGCATCTGGCTGGTATCAGATGCTGTATATACGGCGCCCAGCTGTGCTCAGATCGACATATATCCACTCAAGAACATCGCATGTAGGTCCTATATAGCCGTGGGTTGCAGCTGGCTGATATCACAGCTACCCCCATGCTGTATATACGTGGCCCAGCTGTGCTCAGATCGATACGTTCGATTCAAGAACATCGCCTGTAGGTCCTATATGGCCGTGGGTTGCATCTGGCTGGTATCAGAGCTACCCCCATGCTGTATATACGGGGCCCAGCTGTGCTCAGATCGACATATATCGACTCAATAACATCGCCTGTAGGTCCTATATGGCCATGGGTTGCATCTGGCTGGTATCAGAGCTACCCCCATGCTGTATATACGGCGCCCAGCTGTGCTCAGATCGACATATATCCACTCAAGAACATCGCCTGTAGGTCCTATATGGCCGTGGGTTGCATCTGGCTGTTATCAGAGGTACCCCTATGCTGTATATACGGGACCCAGCTGTGCTCAGATCGACATATATCGACTCAAGAACATCGCCTGTAGGTCCTATATAGCCGTGGGTTGCAGCTGGCTGGTATCACAGCTACCCCCATGCTGTATATACGTGGACCAGCTGTGCTCAGATCGACATATATCGACTCAAGAACATCGCCTGTAGGTCCTATATGGTCGTGGGTTGCATCTGGCTGGTATCAGAGCTACCACCATGCTGTATATACGGGGCCCAGCTAAGCTCAGATCGACATATATCGACTCAAGAACATCGCCTGTAGGTCCTATATGGCCGTGGGTTGCATCTGGCTGGTATCAGAGCTACCACCATGCTGTATATACGGGACCCAGCTGTGCTCAGATCGACATATATCGACTCAAGAACATCGCCTGTAGGTCCTATATGGCCGTGGGTTGCAGCTGGCTGGTATCACAGCTACCCCCATGCTGTATATACGTGGCCCAGCTGAGCTCAGATCTACATATATCGACTCAAGAACATCGCCTGTGAGTCCTATATGGCCGTAGGTTGCATCCGGCTGGTATCAGAGCTAGCACCATGCTGTATATACGGGGCCCAGCTGTGCTCAGATCGACATACATCGACTAAAGAACATCGCCTGTAGGTCCTATATAGCCGTGGGTTGCAGCTGGCTGGATCACAGCTGCCCCCATTCTGTATATACGTGGCCCAGCTGTGCTCAGATCGACATATATCCACTCAAGAACATCGCCTGTAGGTCCTATATGGCCGTGGGTAGCATCTGGCTGGTATCAGAGCTAACCCCATGCTGTATATACGGGGCCCAGCTGTGCTCAGTTCGACATATATCGACTCAAGAACATCGCCTGTAGGTCCTATATAGCCGTGGGTTGCAGCTGGCTGGTATCACAGCTACCCCCATGATGTATATACGTGGCCCAGCTGTGCTCAGATCGGCATATATCGACTCAAGAACATCGCCTGTAGGTCCTATATGGCCGTGGGTTGCATCTGGCTGGTATCAGAGCTACCCCCATGCTGTATATACGGCGCCCAGCTGTGCTCAGATCGACATATATCCACTCAAGAACATCGCCAGTAGGTCCTATATGGCCGTAGGTTGCAGCCGGCTGGTATCACAGCTACCCCCATGCTGTATATACGTGGCCCAGCTGTGCTCACATCGACATATATCGACTCAAGAACATCGCCTGTGGGTCCTATATGGCCGTGGGTTGCATCCGGCTGGTATCAGAGCTACCACCATGCTGTATATACGGCGCCCAGCTGTGCTCAGATCGACAAATATCGACTCAAGAACATCGCCTGTAGGTCCTATTTGGCCGTGGGTTGCATCTGGCTGGTATCAGAGCTATCCCCATGCTGTATATACGGCTCCCAGCTGTGCTCAGATCGACATATATCCACTCAAGAACATCGCCTGTAGGTCCTATGTGGCCGTGGGTTGCATCTGGCTGGTATCAGAGCTACCCCCATGCTGTATATACGGGACCCAGCTGTGCTCAGATCGACATATATCGACTCAAGAACATCGCCTGTAGGTCCTATATAGCCGTGGGTTGTAGCTGGCTGGTATCACAGCTACTTCCATGCTGTATATACGTGGCCCAGCTGTGCTCAGATCGACATATATCGGCTCAAGAACATCGCCTGTACTTCCTATAAGGCCGTGGGTTGCATCTGGCTGGTATCAGAGCTACCCCCATGCTGTATATACGGCTCCCAGCTGTGCTCAGATCGACATATATCCACTCAAGAATATCGCCTGTAGGTCCTATATGGCCGTGGGTTGCATCTGGCTGGTATCAGAGCTACCCCCATGCTGTATATACGGGACCCAGCTGTGCTCAGATCGACATATATCCACTCAGGAACATCGCCTGTAGGTCCTATATGGCCGTGGGTTGCATCTGGCTGGTATCAGAGCTACCCCCATGCTGTATATACGTGACCCAGCTGTGCTCAGATCGACATATATCGACTCAAGAACATCGCCTGTAGGTCCTATATAGCCGTGGGTTGCAGCTGGCTGGTATCACAGCTACCCCAATGCTGTATATACGTGGCCCAGCTGTGCTCAGATCGACATATATCCACTCAAGAACATCGCCTGTAGGTCCTATATAGCCGTGGGTTGCAGCTGGCTGGTATCACAGCTACCCCCATGCTGTATATACGTGGCCCAGCTGTGCTCAGATCGACATATATCGACTCAAGAACATTGCCTGTAGGTCCTATATAGCCGTGGGTTGCAGCTGGCTGGTATCACAGCTACCCCAATGCTGTATATACGTGGCCCAGCTGTGCTCAGATCGATATATATCGACTCAAGAACATCGCCTGTAAGTCCTATATGGCCGTGGGTTGCATCTGGCTGGTATCAGAGCTACCCCCATGCTGTATATACGGCGCCCAGCAGTGCTCAGATCGACATATTTCCACTCAAGAACATCGCCTGTAGGTCTTATATGGCCGTGGGTTGCAGCTGGCTGGTATCACAGCTACCCCCATGCTGTATATACGGGGTCCAGCTGTACTCAGATCCACATATATCAACTCAAGAACATCGCCTGTAGGTCCTATATAGCCGTGGGTTGCAGCTGGCTGGTATCACAGCTACCCCCATGCTGTATATACGTGGCTCAATTGTGCTCAGATCGACATATATCCACTCAGGAACATCGCCTGTAGATCCTATATGGCCGTGGGTTGCATCTGGATGGTATCAGAGCTACACCCATGCTGTATATACGGGGCCCAGCTGTGCTCAGATCGACATATATCGACTCAAGAACATCGCCTGTAGGTCCTATATAGCCGTGGGTTGCAGCTGGCTGGTATCACAGCTACTCCCATGCTGTAAATACGTGGCCCAGCTGTGCTCAGATCGACATATATCGACTCAAGAACATCGCCTGTAGGTCTTATATGGCCGTGGGTTGCATCTGGCTGATATCAGCGTTACCCCCATGCTGTATATACGGCGCCCAGCTGTACTCAGATCGACATATATCCACTCAAGAACATCGCCTGTAGGTCCTATATGGCCGTGGGTTGTATCTGGCTGGTATCAGAGCTACTCCCATGCTGCATATACGGGGCCCAGCTGTGCTCAGATCGACATATATCGACTCAAGAACATCGCCTGTAGATCCTATATAGCCGTGGGTTGCAGCTGGCTGGTATCACAGCTACACCCATGCTGTATATACGTGGCCCAGCTGTGCTCAGATCGACATATATCGACTCAAGAACATCGCCTTTAGGTCCTATAAGGCCGTGGGTTGCATCTGGCTGGTATCAGAGCTACCCCCATGCTGTATATACGGCTCCCAGCTGTGCTCAGATCGACATATATCCACTCAAGAACATCGCCTGTAGGTCCTATATGGCCGAGGGTTGCATCTTGCTGGTATCAGAGCTACCCCCATGATGTATATACGGGACCCAGCTGTGCTCAGATCGACATATATCCACTCAGGAACATCGCCTGTAGGTCCTATATGGTCGTGGGTTGCATCTGGCTGGTATCAGAGCTATCCCCATGCTGTATATACGGGACCCAGCTGTGCTCAGATCGACATATATCGACCCAAGAACATCGCCTGTATGTCCTATATAGCCGTGGGTTGCAGCTGGCTGGTATCACAGCTACCCCCATGCTGTATATACGTGGCCCAGCTGTGCTCAGATCGACATATATCGACTCAAGAACATCGCCTGTAGGTCCTATATGGCCGTGGGTTGCATCTGGCTGGTATCAGAGCTACCCCCATGCTGTATATACGTGGCCCAGCTGTGCTCAGATCGACATATATCGACTCAAGAACATCTCCTGTAGGTCCTATATGGCCGTGGGTTGCATCTGGCTGGTATCAGAGCTACCCCCATGCTGTATATACGGCGCCCAGCTGTGCTCAGATCGCCATATATCCACTCAAGAACATCGCCTGTAGGTCCTATATGGCCGTGGGTTGCAGCTGGCTGGTATCAAAGCTACCCCCATGCTGTATATACGTGGCCCAGCTGTGCTCAGATCGACATATATCGACTCAAGAACATCGCCTGTGGGTCCTATATGGCCGTGGGTTGCATCCGGCTGGTATCAGAGCTACCACCATGCTGTATATACAACGCCCAGCTGTGCTCAGATCGACATATATCCACTCAAGAACATCGCCTGTAGGTCCTATATGGCCGTGGGTAGCATCTGGCTGGTATCAGAGCTACCCCCATGCTGTATATACGTGGCCCAGCTGTGCTCAGATCGACATATATCGACTCATGAACATCGCCTGTAGGTCCTATATGGCCGTGGGTTGCATCTGGCTGGTATTAGAGCTACCCCCATGCTGTATATACGGCGCCCAGCTTTGCTCAGATCGACATATATCCACTCAAGAACATCGCCTGTAGGTCCTATATGGCCGTGGGTTGCATCTGGCTGGTATCAGAGCTACCCCCATGCTGTATATACGGGGCCCAGCTGTGCTCAGATCGATATACATCGACTCAAGAACATCGCCTGTAGGTCCTATATAGCCGTGGGTTGCAGCTGGCTGGATCACAGCTACCACCATTCTGTATATACGTGGCCCAGCTGTGCTCAGATCGATATATATATCGACTCAAGAACATTGCCTGTAGGTCCTATATGGCCGTGGGTTACATCTGGCTGGTATCAGAGCTACCCCCATGCTGTATATACGGCGCCCAGCTTTGCTCAGATCGACATATATCCACTCAAGAACATCGCCTGTAGGTCCTATATGGCCGTGGGTTGCATCTGGCTGGTATCAGAGCTACCCCCATGCTGTATATACGGGGCCCAGCTGTGCTCAGATCGACATACATCGACTCAAGAACATCGCCTGTAGGTCCTATATAGCCGTGGGTTGCAGCTGGCTGGATCACAGCTACCACCATTCTGTATATACGTGGCCCAGCTGTGCTCAGATCGATATATATATCGACTCAAGAACATTGCCTGTAGGTCCTATATGGCCGTGGGTTACATCTGGCTGGTATCAGAGCTACCCCCATGCTGTATATACGGCGCCCAGCTGTGCTCAGATCGACATATATCCACTCAAGAACATCGCCTGTAGGTCCTATATGGCCGTAGGTTGCAGTTGGCTGGTATCACAGCTACCCCATGCTGTATATACGTGGCCTAGCTGTGTTTAGATCGACATATATCGACTCAAGAACATCGCCTGTGGTCCTATATGGCCGTGGGTTGCATCCGGCTGGTATCAGAGCTACCACCATGCTGTATATACGGCGCCCAGCTGTGCTCAGATCGACAAATATCCACTCAAGAACATCGCCTGTAGGTCCTATTTGGCCGTGGGTTGCATCTGGCTGGTATCAGAGCTACCCCCATGCTGTATATACGTGGCCCAGCTGTGCTCAGATCGACATATAACGATTCAAGAACATCGCCTGTAGGTCCTATATAGCCGTGGGTTGCAGCTGGCTAGTATCACAGCTACCCCCATGCTGTATATACGTGGCCCAGCTGTGCTCAGATCGACATGTATCGACTCAAGAACTTCGCATGTAGGTCCTATATAGCCGTGGGTTGCAGTTGGCTGGTATCACAGCTACCCCCATGCTGTATATACGTGGCCTAGCTGTGCTCAGATCGACATATATCGACTCAAGAACATCGCCTGTGGGTCCTATATGGCCGTGGGTTGCATCTGGCTGGTATCAGAGCTACCCCCATGCTGTATATACGGGGCCCAGCTGTGCTCAGATCGACATACATCGACTCAAGAACATCGCCTGTAGGTCCTATATAGCCGTGGGTTGCAGCTGGCTGGATCACAGCTACCCCCATGATGTATATACGTGGCCCAGCTGTGCTCAGATCGACATATATCGACTCAAGAACATCGCCTGTAGGTCCTATATGGCCGTGGGTTACATCTGGCTGGTATCAGAGCTACCCCCATGCTGTATATACGGCGCCTAGCTGTGCTCAGATCGACATATATCCACTCAAGAACATCGCCTGTAGGTCCTATATGGCCGTAGGTTGCAGTTGGCTGGTATCACAGCTACCCCCATGCTGTATATGCGTGGCCTAGCTGTGCTCAGATCGACATATATCGACTCAAGAACATCGCCTGTGGGTCTTATATGGCCGTGGGTTGCATCCGGCTGGTATCAGAGCTACCACCATGCTGTATATACGGCGCCCAGCTGTGCTCAGATCGACAAATATCCACTCAAGAACATCGCCTGTAGGTCCTATTTGGCCGTGGGTTGCATCTGGCTGGTATCAGAGCTACCCCCATGCTGTATATACGTGGCCCAGCTGTGCTCAGATCGACATATATCGACTCAAGAACATCGCCTGTAGGTCCTATATAGCCGTGGGTTGCAGCTGGCTAGTATCACAGCTACCCCCATGCTGTATATACGTGGCCCAGCTGTGCTCAGATCGACATGTATCGACTCAAGAACTTCGCATGTAGGTCCTATATAGCCGTGGGTTGCAGCTGGCTGGTATCACAGCTACCCCAATGCTGTATATACGTGACCCAGCTGTGCTCAGATCGACATATATCGACTCAAGAACATCGCCTGTAGGTCCTATATGGCCGTGGGTTGCATCTGGCTGGTATCACAGCTACCCCAATGCTGTATATACGTGGCCCAGCTGTGCTCAGATCGACATATATCGACTCAAGAACATCGCATGTAGGTCTTATATGGCCGTGGGTTGCAGCTGGCTGGTATCACAGCTACCCCCATGCTGTATATACGGGGTCCAGCTGTACTCAGATCCACATATATCAACTCAAGAACATCGCCTGTAGGTCCTATATAGCCGTGGGTTGCAGCTGGCTGGTATCACAGCTACCCCCATGCTGTATATACGTGGCTCAATTGTGCTCAGATCGACATATATCCACTCAGGAACATCGCCTGTAGATCCTATATGGCCGTGGGTTGCATCTGGATGGTATCAGAGCTACACCCATGCTGTATATACGGGGCCCAGCTGTGCTCAGATCGACATATATCGACTCAAGAACATCGCCTGTAGGTCCTATATAGCCGTGGGTTGCAGCTGGCTGGTATCACAGCTACTCCCATGCTGTAAATACGTGGCCCAGCTGTGCTCAGATCGACATATATCCACTCAAGAACATCGCCAGTAGGTCCTATATGGCCGTAGGTTGCAGCCGGCTGGTATCACAGCTACCCCCATGCTGTATATACGTGGCCCAGCTGTGCTCACATCGACATATATCGACTCAAGAACATCGCCTGTGGGTCCTATATGGCCGTGGGTTGCATCCGGCTGGTATCAGAGCTACCACCATGCTGTATATACGGCGCCCAGCTGTGCTCAGATCGACAAATATCGACTCAAGAACATCGCCTGTAGGTCCTATTTGGCCGTGGGTTGCATCTGGCTGGTATCAGAGCTATCCCCATGCTGTATA
Organism: Lordithon lunulatus; assembly: GCA_963942505.1. Taxonomy (NCBI): domain Eukaryota; kingdom Metazoa; phylum Arthropoda; class Insecta; order Coleoptera; family Staphylinidae; genus Lordithon; species Lordithon lunulatus. The sequence goes on along the minus strand of OZ012670.1, from coordinate 35,335,173 downwards.
TACGGCTCCCAGCTGTGCTCAGATCGACATATATCCACTCAAGAACATCGCCTGTAGGTCCTATGTGGCCGTGGGTTGCATCTGGCTGGTATCAGAGCTACCCCCATGCTGTATATACGGGACCCAGCTGTGCTCAGATCGACATATATCGACTCAAGAACATCGCCTGTAGGTCCTATATAGCCGTGGGTTGTAGCTGGCTGGTATCACAGCTACCCCCATGCTGTATATACGTGGCCCAGCTGTGCTCAGATCGACATATATCGGCTCAAGAACATCGCCTGTACTTCCTATAAGGCCGTGGGTTGCATCTGGCTGGTATCAGAGCTACCCCCATGCTGTATATACGGCTCCCAGCTGTGCTCAGATCGACATATATCCACTCAAGAATATCGCCTGTAGGTCCTATATGGCCGTGGGTTGCATCTGGCTGGTATCAGAGCTACCCCCATGCTGTATATACGGGACCCAGCTGTGCTCAGATCGACATATATCCACTCAGGAACATCGCCTGTAGGTCCTATATGGCCGTGGGTTGCATCTGGCTGGTATCAGAGCTACCCCCATGCTGTATATACGTGGCCCAGCTGTGCTCAGATCGACATATATCGACTCAAGAACATCGCCTGTAGGTCCTATATAGCCGTGGGTTGCAGCTGGCTGGTATCACAGCTACCCCAATGCTGTATATACGTGGCCCAGCTGTGCTCAGATCGACATATATCCACTCAAGAACATCGCCTGTAGGTCCTATATAGCCGTGGGTTGCAGCTGGCTGGTATCACAGCTACCCCCATGCTGTATATACGTGGCCCAGCTGTGCTCAGATCGACATATATCGACTCAAGAACATTGCCTGTAGGTCCTATATAGCCGTGGGTTGCAGCTGGCTGGTATCACAGCTACCCCAATGCTGTATATACGTGGCCCAGCTGTGCTCAGATCGATATATATCGACTCAAGAACATCGCCTGTAAGTCCTATATGGCCGTGGGTTGCATCTGGCTGGTATCAGAGCTACCCCCATGCTGTATATACGGCGCCCAGCAGTGCTCAGATCGACATATTTCCACTCAAGAACATCGCCTGTAGGTCTTATATGGCCGTGGGTTGCAGCTGGCTGGTATCACAGCTACCCCCATGCTGTATATACGGGGTCCAGCTGTACTCAGATCCACATATATCAACTCAAGAACATCGCCTGTAGGTCCTATATAGCCGTGGGTTGCAGCTGGCTGGTATCACAGCTACCCCCATGCTGTATATACGTGGCTCAATTGTGCTCAGATCGACATATATCCACTCAGGAACATCGCCTGTAGATCCTATATGGCCGTGGGTTGCATCTGGATGGTATCAGAGCTACACCCATGCTGTATATACGGGGCCCAGCTGTGCTCAGATCGACATATATCGACTCAAGAACATCGCCTGTAGGTCCTATATAGCCGTGGGTTGCAGCTGGCTGGTATCACAGCTACTCCCATGCTGTAAATACGTGGCCCAGCTGTGCTCAGATCGACATATATCGACTCAAGAACATCGCCTGTAGGTCTTATATGGCCGTGGGTTGCATCTGGCTGATATCAGCGTTACCCCCATGCTGTATATACGGCGCCCAGCTGTACTCAGATCGACATATATCCACTCAAGAACATCGCCTGTAGGTCCTATATGGCCGTGGGTTGTATCTGGCTGGTATCAGAGCTACTCCCATGCTGCATATACGGGGCCCAGCTGTGCTCAGATCGACATATATCGACTCAAGAACATCGCCTGTAGATCCTATATAGCCGTGGGTTGCAGCTGGCTGGTATCACAGCTACACCCATGCTGTATATACGTGGCCCAGCTGTGCTCAGATCGACATATATCGACTCAAGAACATCGCCTTTAGGTCCTATAAGGCCGTGGGTTGCATCTGGCTGGTATCAGAGCTACCCCCATGCTGTATATACGGCTCCCAGCTGTGCTCAGATCGACATATATCCACTCAAGAACATCGCCGGTAGGTCCTATATGGCCGAGGGTTGCATCTTGCTGGTATCAGAGCTACCCCCATGATGTATATACGGGACCCAGCTGTGCTCAGATCGACATATATCCACTCAGGAACATCGCCTGTAGGTCCTATATGGTCGTGGGTTGCATCTGGCTGGTATCAGAGCTATCCCCATGCTGTATATACGGGACCCAGCTGTGCTCAGATCGACATATATCGACCCAAGAACATCGCCTGTATGTCCTATATAGCCGTGGGTTGCAGCTGGCTGGTATCACAGCTACCCCCATGCTGTATATACGTGGCCCAGCTGTGCTCAGATCGACATATATCGACTCAAGAACATCGCCTGTAGGTCCTATATGGCCGTGGGTTGCATCTGGCTGGTATCAGAGCTACCCCCATGCTGTATATACGTGGCCCAGCTGTGCTCAGATCGACATATATCGACTCAAGAACATCTCCTGTAGGTCCTATATGGCCGTGGGTTGCATCTGGCTGGTATCAGAGCTACCCCCATGCTGTATATACGGCGCCCAGCTGTGCTCAGATCGCCATATATCCACTCAAGAACATCGCCTGTAGGTCCTATATGGCCGTGGGTTGCAGCTGGCTGGTATCAAAGCTACCCCCATGCGGTATATACGTGGCCCAGCTGTGCTCAGATCGACATATATCGACTCAAGAACATCGCCTGTGGGTCCTATATGGCCGTGGGTTGCATCCGGCTGGTATCAGAGCTACCACCATGCTGTATATACAACGCCCAGCTGTGCTCAGATCGACATATATCCACTCAAGAACATCGCCTGTAGGTCCTATATGGCCGTGGGTAGCATCTGGCTGGTATCAGAGCTACCCCCATGCTGTATATACGTTTCCCAGCTGTGCTCAGATCGACATATATCGACTCATGAACATCGCCTGTAGGTCCTATATGGCCGTGGGTTGCATCTGGCTGGTATTAGAGCTACCCCCATGCTGTATATACGGCGCCCAGCTTTGCTCAGATCGACATATATCCACTCAAGAACATCGCCTGTAGGTCCTATATGGCCGTGGCTTGCATCTGGCTGGTATCAGAGCTACCCCCATGCTGTATATACGGGGCCCAGCTGTGCTCAGATCGACATACATCGACTCAAGAACATCGCCTGTAGGTCCTATATAGCCGTGGGTTGCAGCTGGCTGGATCACAGCTACCACCATTCTGTATATACGTGGCCCAGCTGTGCTCAGATCGATATATATATATCGACTCAAGAACATTGCCTGTAGGTCCTATATGGCCGTGGGTTACATCTGGCTGGTATCAGAGCTACCCCCATGCTGTATATACGGCGCCCAGCTGTGCTCAGATCGACATATATCCACTCAAGAACATCGCCTGTAGGTCCTATATGGCCGTAGGTTGCAGTTGGCTGGTATCACAGCTACCCCCATGCTGTATATACGTGGCCTAGCTGTGTTTAGATCGACATATATCGACTCAAGAACATCGCCTGTGGGTCCTATATGGCCGTGGGTTGCATCCGGCTGGTATCAGAGCTACCACCATGCTGTATATACGGCGCCCAGCTGTGCTCAGATCGACAAATATCCACTCAAGAACATCGCCTGTAGGTCCTATTTGGCCGTGGGTTGCATCTGGCTGGTATCAGAGCTACCCCCATGCTGTATATACGTGGCCCAGCTGTGCTCAGATCGACATATAACGATTCAAGAACATCGCCTGTAGGTCCTATATAGCCGTGGGTTGCAGCTGGCTAGTATCACAGCTACCCCCATGCTGTATATACGTGGCCCAGCTGTGCTCAGATCGACATGTATCGACTCAAGAACTTCGCATGTAGGTCCTATATAGCCGTGGGTTGCAGTTGGCTGGTATCACAGCTACCCCCATGCTGTATATACGTGGCCTAGCTGTGCTCAGATCGACATATATCGACTCAAGAACATCGCCTGTGGGTCCTATATGGCCGTGGGTTGCATCTGGCTGGTATCAGAGCTACCCCCATGCTGTATATACGGGGCCCAGCTGTGCTCAGATCGACATACATCGACTCAAGAACATCGCCTGTAGGTCCTATATAGCCGTGGGTTGCAGCTGGCTGGATCACAGCTACCCCCATGATGTATATACGTGGCCCAGCTGTGCTCAGATCGACATATATCGACTCAAGAACATCGCCTGTAGGTCCTATATGGCCGTGGGTTACATCTGGCTGGTATCAGAGCTACCCCCATGCTGTATATACGGCGCCTAGCTGTGCTCAGATCGACATATATCCACTCAAGAACATCGCCTGTAGGTCCTATATGGCCGTAGGTTGCAGTTGGCTGGTATCACAGCTACCCCCATGCTGTATATACGTGGCCTAGCTGTGCTCAGATCGACATATATCGACTCAAGAACATCGCCTGTGGGTCCTATATGGCCGTGGGTTGCATCCGGCTGGTATCAGAGCTACCACCATGCTGTATATACGGCGCCCAGCTGTGCTCAGATCGACAAATATCCACTCAAGAACATCGCCTGTAGGTCCTATTTGGCCGTGGGTTGCATCTGGCTGGTATCAGAGCTACCCCCATGCTGTATATACGTGGCCCAGCTGTGCTCAGATCGACATATATCGACTCAAGAACATCGCCTGTAGGTCCTATATAGCCGTGGGTTGCAGCTGGCTAGTATCACAGCTACCCCCATGCTGTATATACGTGGCCCAGCTGTGCTCAGATCGACATGTATCGACTCAAGAACTTCGCATGTAGGTCCTATATAGCCGTGGGTTGCAGCTGGCTGGTATCACAGCTACCCCAATGCTGTATATACGTGACCCAGCTGTGCTCAGATCGACATATATCGACTCAAGAACATCGCCTGTAGGTCCTATATGGCCGTGGGTTGCATCTGGCTGGTATCACAGCTACCCCAATGCTGTATATACGTGGCCCAGCTGTGCTCAGATCGACATATATCGACTCAAGAACATCGCATGTAGGTCCTACATAGCCGTGGGTTACAGCTGGTTGGTATCACAGCTACCGCCATACTGTATATACGTGGCCCAGCTGTGCTCAGATCTACATATATCGACTCAAGAACATTGCCTGTAAGTCCTATATAGCCGTGGGTTGCAGCTGGCTGGTATCACAGCTACCCCAATGCTGTATATACGTGGCCCAGCTGTGCTCAGATCGACATATATCGACTCAAGAACATCGCCTGTAGGTCCTACATAGCCGTGGGTTGCAGCTGGCTGGTATCACAGCTACCCCCATGCTGTATATACGTGGCCCAGCTGTGCTCAGATCTACATATATCGACTCAAGAACATCGCCTGTAAGTCCTATATAGCCGTGGGTTGCAGATGGCTGGTATCACAGCTACCCCCATGCTGTATATACGTGGCCCAGCTGTGCTCAGATCGACATATATCGACTCAAGAACATTGCCTGTAGGTCCTATATAGCCGTGGGTTGCAGCTGGCTGGTATCACAGCTACCCCCATGCTGTATATACGTGGCCCAGCTGTGCTCAGATCGACATATATCGACTCAAGAACATCGCATGTAGGTCCTATATAGCCGTGGGTTGCAGCTGGCTGGTATCACAGCTACCCCAATGCTGTATATACGTGGCCCAGCTGTGCTCAGATCGACATATATCGACTCAAGAACATCGCCTGTAGGTCCTATATGGCCGTGGGTTGCATCTGGCTGGTATCAGAGCTACCCCCATGCTGTATATATGGCGCCCAGCAGTGCTCAGATCGACATATTTCCACTCAAGAACATCGCCTGTAGGTCTTATATGGCCGTGGGTTGCAGCTGGCTGGTAACACAGCTACCCCCATGCTGTATATACGGGGCCCAGCTGTACTCAGATCCACATATATCAACTCAAGAACATCGCCTGTAGGTCCTATATAGCCGTGGGTTGCAGCTGGATGGTATCACAGCTACCCCATGCTGTATATACGTGGCTCAGTTGTGCTCAGATCGACATATATCCACTCAGGAACATCGCCTGTAGATCCTATATGGCCGTGGGTTGCATCTGGATGGTATCAGAGCTACACCCATACTGTATATACGGGGCCCAGCTGTGCTCAGATCGACATATATCGACTCAAGAACATCGCCTGTAGGTCCTATATAGCCGTGGGTTGCAGCTGGCTGGTATCACAGCTACTCCCATGCTGTAAATACGTGGCCCAGCTGTGCTCACATCGACATATATCGACTCAAGAACATCGCCTGTAGGTCTTATATGGCCGTGGGTTGCATCTGGCTGATATCAGCGTTACCCCCATGCTGTATATACGGCGCCCAGCTGTACTCAGATCGACATATATCCACTCAAGAACATCGCCTGTAGGTCCTATATGGCCGTGGGTTGTATCTGGCTGGTATCAGAGCTACTCCCATGCTGCATATACGGGGCCCAGCTGTGCTCAGATCGACATATATCGACTCAAGAACATCGCCTGTAGATCCTATATAGCCGTGGGTTGCAGCTGGCTGGTATCACAGCTACACCCATGCTGTATATACGTGGCCCAGCTGTGCTCAGATCGACATATATCGACTCAAGAACATCGCCTTTAGGTCCTATAAGGCCGTGGGTTGCATCTGGCTGGTATCAGAGCTACCCCCATGCTGTATATACGGCTCCCAGCTGTGCTCAGATCGACATATATCCACTCAAGAACATCGCCTGTAGGTCCTATATGGCCGAGGGTTGCATCTGGCTGGTATCAGAGCTACCCCCATGCTGTATATATAGCGCCCAGCAGTGCTCAGATCGACATATTTCCACTCAAGAACATCGCCTGTAGGTCTTATATGGCCGTGGGTTGCAGCTGGCTGGTATCACAGCTACCCCCATGCTGTATATACGGGGCCCAGCTGTACTCAGATCCACATATATCAACTCAAGAACATCGCCTGTAGGTCCTATATAGCCGTGGGTTGCAGCTGGATGGTATCACAGCTACCCCATGCTGTATATACGTGGCTCAGTTGTGCTCAGATCGACATATATCCACTCAGGAACATCGCCTGTAGATCCTATATGGCCGTGGGTTGCATCTGGATGGTATCAGAGCTACACCCATGCTGTATATACGGGGCCCAGCTGTGCTCAGATCGACATATATCGACTCAAGAACATCGCCTGTAGGTCCTATATAGCCGTGGGTTGCAGCTGGCTGGTATCACAGCTACTCCCATGCTGTAAATACGTGGCCCAGCTGTGCTCAGATCGACATATATCGACTCAAGAACATCGCCTGTAGGTCTTATATGGCCGTGGGTTGCATCTGGCTGATATCAGCGTTACCCCCATGCTGTATATACGGCGCCCAGCTGTACTCAGATCAACATATATCCACTCAAGAACATCGCCTGTAGGTCCTATATGGCCGTGGGTTGTATCTGGCTGGTATCAGAGCTACTCCCATGCTGCATATACGGGGCCCAGCTGTGCTCAGATCGACATATATCGACTCAAGAACATCGCCTGTAGATCCTATATAGCCGTGGGTTGCAGCTGGCTGGTATCACAGCTACACCCATGCTGTATATACGTGGCCCAGCTGTGCTCAGATCGACATATATCGACTCAAGAACATCGCCTTTAGGTCCTATAAGGCCGTGGGTTGCATCTGGCTGGTATCAGAGCTACCCCCATGCTGTATATACGGCTCCCAGCTGTGCTCAGATCGACATATATCCACTCAAGAACATCGCCTGTAGGTCCTATATGGCCGAGGGTTGCATCTGGCTGGTATCAGAGCTACCCCCATGATGTATATACGGGACACAGCTGTGCTCAGATCGACATATATCCACTCAGGAACATCGCCTGTAGGTCCTATATGGTCGTGGGTTGCATCTGGCTGGTATCAGAGCTATCCCCATGCTGTATATACGGGACCCAGCTGTGCTCAGATCGACATATATCGACCCAAGAACATCGCCTGTATGTCCTATATAGCCGTGGGTTGCAGCTGGCTGGTATCACAGCTACCCCCATGCTGTATATACGTGGCCCAGCTGTGCTCAGATCGACATATATCGACTCAAGAACATCGCCTGTAGGTCCTATATGGCCGTGGGTTGCATCTGGCTGGTATCAGAGCTACCCCCATGCTGTATATACGTGGCCCAGCTGTGCTCAGATCGACATATGTCGACTCAAGAACATCTCCTGTAGGTCCTATATGGCCGTGGGTTGCATCTGGCTGGTATCAGAGCTACCCCCATGCTGTATATACGGGGCCCAGCTGTGCTTAGATCGACATATATCGACTCAAGAGCATCGCCTGTAGGTCCTATATGGCCGTGGGTTGCATCTGGCTGGTATCAGAGCTACCCCCATGCTGTATATACGGGACCCAGCTGTGCTCAGATCGACATATATCGACTCAAGAACATCGCCTGTAGGTCCTATATAGCCGTGGGTTGCAGCTGGCTGGTATCACAGCGACCCCCATGCTGTATATAAGTGGGCCAGCTGTGCTCAGATCGACATATATCGACTCAAGAACATCGCCTGTTGGTCCTATATGGCCGTGGGTTGCATCTGGCTGGTATCAGAGCTATCCCCATGCTGTATATACGGGACCCAGCTGTGCTAAGATCGACATATATCGACTCAAGGACATCGCCTGTAGGTCCTATATAGCCGTGGGTTGCAGCTGGTATCACAGCTACCCCCATGCTGTATATACGTGGCCCAGCTGTGCTCAGATCGAGATATATCGACTCAAGAACATCGCCTGTAGGTCCTATATGGCCGTGGGTTGCATCTGGCTGGTATCAGAGCTATCCCCATGCTGTATATACGGGACCCAGCTGTGCTCAGATCGACATATATCGACCCAAGAACATCGCCTGTATGTCCTATATAGCCGTGGGTTGCAGCTGGCTGGTATCACAGCTACCCCCATGCTGTATATACGTGGCCCAGCTGTGCTCAGATCGACATATATCGACTCAAGAACATCGCCTGTAGGTCCTATATGGCCGTGGGTTGCATCTGGCTGGTATCAGAGCTACCCCCATGTTGTATATACGGCGCCCAGCTGTGCTCAGATCGACATATATCCACTTAAGAACATCGCCTGTAGGTCCTATATGGCCGTGGGTAGCATCTGGCTGGTATCAGAGCTACCCCCATGCTGTATATACGGGGCCCAGCTGTGCTCAGTTCGACATATATCGACTCAAGAACATCGCCTGTAAGTCCTATATAGCCGTGAGTTGCAGCTGGCTGGTATCACAGCTACCCCCATGCTGTATAGACGTGGCCCAGCTGTGCTCAGATCGACATATATCGACTCAAGAACATCGCCTGTAGGTCCTATATGGCCGTGGGTTGCATCTGGCTGGTATCAGAGCTACCGCCATGCTGTATATACAACGCCCAGCTGTGCTCAGATCGACATATATCCACTCAAGAACATCGCCTGTAGGTCCTATATGGCCGTGGGTAGCATCTGGCTGGTATCAGAGCTACCCCCATGCTGTATATACGTGGCCCAGCTGTACTCAGATCGACATATATCCACTCATGAACATCGCCTGTAGGTCCTATATGGCCGTGGGTTGCATCTGGCTGGTATTAGAGCTACCCCCATGCTGTATATACGGGGCCCAGCTGTGCTCAGATCGACAAGTATCGACTCAAGAACTTCGCATGTAGGTCCTATATAGCCGTGGGTTGCAGTTGGCTGGTATCACAGCTACCCCCATGCTGTATAGACGTGGCCCAGCTGTGCTCAGATCGACATATATCGACTCAAGAACATCGCCTGTAGGTCCTATATGGCCGTGGGTTGCATCTGGCTGGTATCAGAGCTACCGCCATGCTGTATATACAACGCCCAGCTGTGCTCAGATCGACATATATCCACTCAAGAACATCGCCTGTAGGTCCTATATGGCCGTGGGTTGCATCTGGCTGGTATCAGAGCTACCCCCATGCTGTATATACGGGGCCCAGCTGTGCTCAGATCGACATACATCGACTCAAGAACATCGCCTGTAGGTCCTATATAGCCGTGGGTTGCAGCTGGCTGGATCACAGCTACCACCATTCTGTATATACGTGGCCCAGCTGTGCTCAGATCGATATATATCGACTCAAGAACATCGCCTGTAGGTCCTATATGGCCGTGGGTTACATCTGGCTGGTATCAGAGCAACCCCCATGCTGTATATACGGCGCCCAGCTGTGCTCAGATCGACATATATCCACTCAAGAACATCGCCTGTAGGTCCTATATGGCCGTAGGTTGCAGTTGGCTGGTATCACAGCTACCCCCATGCTGTATATACGTGGCCTAGCTGTGTTTAGATCGACATATATCGACTCAAGAACATCGCCTGTGGGTCCTATATGGCCGTGGGTTGCATCCGGCTGGTATCAGAGCTACCACCATGCTGTATATACGGCGCCCAGCTGTGCTCAGATCGACAAATATCCACTCAAGAACATCGCCTGTAGGTCCTATTTGGCCGTGGGTTGCATCTGGCTGGTATCAGAGCTACCCCCATGCTGTATATACGTGGCCCAGCTGTGCTCAGATCTACATATATCGACTCAAGAACATCGCCTGTAGGTCCTATATAGCCGTGGGTTGCAGCTGGCTAGTATCACAGCTACCCCCATGCTGTATATACGTGGCCCAGCTGTGCTCAGATCGACAAGTATCGACTCAAGAACTTCGCATGTAGGTCCTATATAGCCGTGGGTTGCAGTTGGCTGGTATCACAGCTACCCCCATGCTGTATATACGTGGCCTAGCTGTGCTCAGATCGACATATATCGACTCAAGAACATCGCCTGTGGGTCCTATATGGCTGTGGGTTGCATCTGGCTGGTATCAGAGCTACCCCCATGCTGTATATACGGGGCCCAGCTGTGCTCAGATCGACATACATCGACTCAAGAACATCGCCTGTAGGTCCTATATAGCCGTGGGTTGCAGCTGGCTGGATCACAGCTACCACCATTCTGTATATACGTGGCCCAGCTGTGCTCAGATCGACATATATCGACTCAAGAACATCGCCTGTAGGTCCTATATAGCCGTGGGTTGCAGCTGGCTGGTATGACAGCTACCCCCATGATGTATATACGTGGCCCAGCTGTGCTCAGATCGACATATATCGACTCAAGAACATCGCCTGTAGGTCCTATATGGCCGTGGGTTACATCTGGCTGGTATCAGAGCTACCCCCATGCTGTATATACGGCGCCCAGCTGTGCTCAGATCGACATATATCCACTCAAGAACATCGCCTGTAGGTCCTATATGGCCGTAGGTTGCAGTTGGCTGGTATCACAGCTACCCCCATGCTGTATATACGTGGCCTAGCTGTGCTCAGATCGACATATATCGACTCAAGAACATCGCCTGTGGGTCCTATATGGCCGTGGGTTGCATCCGGCTGGTATCAGAGCTACCACCATGCTGTATATACGGCGCCCAGCTGTGCTCAGATCGACAAATATCCACTCAAGAACATCGCCTGTAGGTCCTATTTGGCCGTGGGTTGCATCTGGCTGGTATCAGAGCTACCCCCATGCTGTATATACGTGGCCCAACTGTGCTCAGATCGACATATATCGACTCAAGAACATCGCCTGTAGGTCCTATATAGCCGTGGGTTGCAGCTGGCTAGTATCACAGCTACCCCCATGTTGTATATACGTGGCCCAGCTGTGCTCAGATCGACATGTATCGACTCAAGAACTTCGCATGTAGGTCCTATATAGCCGTGGGTTGCAGCTGGCTGGTATCACAGCTACCCCAATGCTGTATATACGTGACCCAGCTGTGCTCAGATCGACATATATCGACTCAAGAACATCGCCTGTAGGTCCTATATGGCCGTGGGTTGCATCTGGCTGGTATCACAGCTACCCCAATGCTGTATATACGTGGCCCAGCTGTGCTCAGATCGACATATATCGACTCAAGAACATCGCATGTAGGTCCTACATAGCCGTGGGTTACAGCTGGCTGGTATCACAGCTACCGCCATGCTGTATATACGTGGCCCAGCTGTGCTCAGATCTACATATATCGACTCAAGAGCATTGCCTGTAAGTCCTATATAGCCGTGGGTTGCAGCTGGCTGGTAACACAGCTACCCCAATGCTGTATATACGTGGCCCAGCTGTGCTCAGATCGACATATATCGACTCAAGAACATCGCCTGTAGGTCCTATATGGCCGTGGGTTGCATCTGGCTGGTATCAGAGCTACCCCCATGCTGTATATACGGCGCCCAGCTGTGCTCAGATCGACATATATCCACTCAAGAACATCGCCTGTAGGTCCTATATGGCCATGGGTTGCATCTGGCTGGCATCAGAGCTACCCCCATACTGTATATACGGGGCCCAGCTGTACTCAGATCGACATATATCAACTCAAGAACATCGCCTGTAGGTCCTATATAGCCGTGGGTTGCAGCTGGCTGGTATCACAGCTACCCCCATGCTGTATATACGTGGCCCAGTTGTGCTCAGATCGACATATATCCACTCAGGAACATCGCCTGTAGATCCTATATGGCCGTGAGTTGCATCTGGCTGGTATCACAGCTACACCCATGCTGTATATACGGGGCCCAGCTGTGCTCAGATCGACATATATCGACTCAAGAACATCGCCTGTAGGTCCTATATAGCCGTGGGTTGCAGCTAGCTGGTATCACAGCTACTCCCATGCTGTAAATACGTGGCCCAGCTGTGCTCAGATCGACATATGTCGACTCAAGAACATCGCCTGTAGGTCTTATATGGCCGTGAATTGCATCTGGCTGATATCAGAGCTACCACCATGCTGTATATACGGCACCCAGCTGTACTCAGATCGACATATATCCACTCAAGAACATCGCCTGTAGGTCCTATATGGCCGTGGGTTGTATCTGGCTGGTATCAGAGCTACTCCCATGCTGCATATACGGGGCCCAGCTGTGCTCAGATCGACATATATCGACTCAAGAACATCGCCTGTAGGTCCTATATAGCCGTGGGTTGCAGCTGGCTGGTATCACAGCTACCCCCATGCTGTATATACGTGGCCCAGCTGTGCTCAGATCGACATATATCGACTCAAGAACATCGCCTGTAGGTCCTATAAGGCCGTGGGTTGCATCTGGCTGGTATCAGAGCTACCCCCATGCTGTATATACGGCTCCCAGCTGTGCTCAGATCGACATATATCCACTCAAGAACATCGCCTGTAGGTCCTATATGGCCGTGTTTTGCATCTGGCTGGTATCAGAGCTACCCCCATGCTGTATATACGAGACCCAGCTGTGCTCAGATCGACATATATCCACTCAGGAACATCGCCTGTAGGTCCTATATGGTCGTGGGTTGCATCTGGCTGGTATCAGAGCTAACCCCATGCTGTATATACGGGGCCCAGCTGTGCTCAGATCGACATATATCGACTCAAGAACATCGCCTGTAGGTCCTATATAGCCGTGGGTTGCAGCTGGCTGGTATCACAGCTACCCCCATGCTGTATATACGGCGCCCAGCTGTGCTCAGATCGACATACATCCACTCAGGAACATCGCCTGTAGATCCAATATGGCCGTGGGTTGCATCTGGAAGGTATCAGAGCTACACCCATGCTGTATATACGGGGCCCAGCTGTGCTCAGATCGACATATATCGACTCAAGAACATAGCCTGTAGGTCCTATATAGCCGTGGGTTGCAGCTGGCTGGTATCACAGCTACTCCCATGATGTAAATACGTGGCCCAGCTGTGCTCAGATCGACATATATAGACTCAAGAACATCGCCTGTAGGTCTTATATGGCCGTGGGTTGCATCTGGCTGATATCAGAGCTACCCCCATGCTGTATATACGGCTCCCAGCTGTACTCAGATCGACATATATCCACTCAAGAACATCGCCTGTAGGTCCTATATGGCCGTCGGTGGTATCTGGCTGGTATCAAAGCTACTCCCATGCTGTATATACGGGGCCCAGCTGTGCTCAGATCGACATATATCGACTCAAGAACATCGCCTGTATGTCCTATATAGCCGTGGGTTGCAGCTGGCTGGTATCACAGCTACCCCCATGCTGTATATACGTGGCGCAGCTGTGCTCAGATCGACATATATCGACTCAAGAACATGTCCTGTAGGTCCTATAAGGCCGTGGGTTGCATCTGGCTGGTATCAGAGCTACCCCCATGCTGTATATACGGCTCCCAGTTGTGCTCAGATCGACATATATCCAATGTAGGTCCTATATGGCCTTGGGTTGCATCTGGCTGGTATCAGAGCTACCCCCATGCTGTATATACGGGACCCAGCTGTGCTCAGATCGACATATATCGACTCAAGAACATCGCCTGTAGGTCCTACATAGCCGTGGGTTGCAGCTGGCTGGTATCACAGCTACCCCCGTGCTGCATATACGTGGGCCAGCTGTGCTCAGATCGACATATATCGACTCAAGAACATCGCCTGTAGGTCCTATATGGCCGTGGGTTGCATCTGGCTGGTATCAGAGCTATCCCCATGCTGTATATACGGGGCCCAGCTGTGCTCAGATCTCCATATATCGACTCAAGAACATCGCCTGTAGGTCCTATATAGCCGTGGGTTGCAGCTGGCTGGTATCACAGCTACCCCATGCTGTATATACGTGGCCCAGCTGTGCTCAGATCGAGATATATCGACTCAAGAACATCGCCTGTAGGTCCTATATGGCCGTGGGTTGCATCTGGCTGGTATCAGAGCTACCCCCATGCTGTATATACGGCTCCCAGCTGTGCTCAGATCGACATATATCCAATCGAGAACATCGCCTGTAGGTCCTATATGGCCGTGGGTTGCATCTTGCTGGTATCAGAGCTACCCCCATGCTGTATATACGGGACCCAGCTGTGCTCAGATCGACATATATCGACTCAAGAACATCGCCTATAGGTCCTATATGGCCGTGGGTTGCAGCTGGCTGGTATCACAGCTACCCCCATGCTGTATATACGTGGCCCAGCTGTGCTCAGATCGACTTATATCGACTCAAGTACATCGCCTGTAGGTCCTATATAGCCGTGGGTTGCAGCTGCCTGGTAACACAGCTACCCCCATGCTGTATATACGTGGCCCAGTTGTGTTCAGATAGACATATATCGACTCAAGAACATCGCCTGTAGGACCTATATGGCCGTGGGTTGCATCTGGCTGTTATTAGAGCTATCCCCATGCTTTATATACGGCGCCCAGCTGTGCTCATATCGACATATATCTACTCAAGAACATCGCCTGTAGGTCCTATATGGCCGTGGGTTGCATCTGGCTGGTATCAGAGCTACCCTCATGCTGTATATACGTGGCCCAGCTGTGCTCAGATCGATATATATATATATATATATTGATTCAAGAACATCCCCTGTAGGTCCTATATAGCCGTGGGTTGCAAGTGGCTGGTATCACAGCTACCCCCATGCTGTATATACGTGGCCCAGCTGTGCTCAGATCGACATATATCGACTGAAGAACATCGCCTCTAGGTCCTATATGGCCGTGGGTTGCATCTGGCTGGTATCAGATACTGTATATACGGCGCCCAGCTGTGCTCAGATCGACATATATCCACTCAAGAACATCGCCTGTAGGTCCTATATAGCCGTGGGTTGCAGCTGGCTGGTATCACAGCTACCCCCATGCTGTATATACGTGGCCCAGCTGTGCTCAGATCGATATGTTCGATTCAAGAACATCGCCTGTAGGTCCTATATGGCCGTGGGTTGCATCTGGCTGGTATCAGAGCTACCCCCATGCTGTATATACGGGGCCCAGCTGTGCTCAGATCGACATATATCGACTCAATAACATCGCCTGTAGGTCCTTTATGGCCATAGGTTGCATCTGGCTGGTATCAGAGCTACCCCCATGCTGTATATACGGCGCCCAGCTGTGCTCAGATCGACATATATCCACTCAAGAACATCGCCTGTAGGTCCTATATGGCCGTGGGTTGCATCTGGCTGTTATCAGAGCTACCCCTATGCTGTATATACGGGACCCAGCTGTGCTCAGATCGACATATATCGACTCAAGAACATCGCCTGTAGGTCATATATAGCCGTGGGTTGCAGCTGGCTGGTATCACAGCTACCCCCATGCTGTATATACGTGGACCAGCTGTGCTCAGATCGACATATATCGACTCAAGAACATCGCCTGTAGGTCCTATATGGTCGTGGGTTGCATCTGGCTGGTATCAGAGCTATCCCCATGCTGTATATACGGGGCCCAGCTGTGCTCAGATCGACATATATCGACTCAAGAACATCGCCTGTAGGTCCTATATAGCCGTGGGTTGCAGCTGGCTGGTATCACAGCTACCCCCATGCTGTATATACGTGGCCCAGCTGTGCTCAGATCGAGATATATCGACTCAAGAAAATCGCCTGTAGGTCCTATATGGCCGTGGATTGCATCTGGCTGGTATCAGAGCTACCCCCATGTTGTATATACGGCGCCCAGCTGTGCTCAGATCGACATATATCCACTCAAGAACATCGCCTGTAGGTCCTATATGGCCGTGGGTAGCATCTGGCTGGTATCAGAGCTACCCCCATGCTGTATATACGGCGCCCAGCTGTGCTCAGTTCGACATATATCGACTCAAGAACATCGCCTGTAGGTCCTATATAGACGTAGGTTGCAGCTGGCTGGTATCACAGCTACCCCCATACTGTATATACATGGCCCAGCTGTGCTCAGATCGACATATATCGACTTAAGAACATCGCCTGTAGGTCCTATATGGCCGTGGGTTGCATCTGGCTGGTATCAGAGCTACCCCCATGCTGTATATACGGCGTCCAGATGTGCTCAGATCGACATATATCCACTCAAGAACATCGCCTGTAGGTCCTATAAGGCCGTGGGTTGCATCTGGCTGGTATCACAGCTACCCCATGATGTATATACGTGACCCAGCTGAGCTCAGATCGAAATATATCGACTCAAGAATATCGCCTGTAGGTCCTATATGGCCGTGGGTTGCATCTGGCTGGTATCAGAGCTACCCCCATGTTATATATACGGCGCCCAGCTGTGCTCAGATCGACATATATCCATTCAAGAATATCGCCTGTAGGTCCTATAAGGCCGTGGGTTGCATCTGGCTGGTATCACAGCTACCCCATGCTGTATATACGTGGCCCAGCTGTGCTCAGATCGAGATATATCGACTTAAGAACATCGCCTGTAGGTCCTATATGGCCGTGGGTTGTATCTGGCTGGTATCAGAGCTACATCCATGTTGTATATACGGCGCCCAGCTGTGCTCAGATCGACATATATCGACTCAAGAACATCGCCTGTAGGTCCTATATGGCCGTGGGTTGCATCTGGCTGGTATCAGAGCTACCCCCATACTGTATATACGGCGCCCAGCTGTGCTCAGATCGACATATATCCACTCAAGAACATCGCCTGTAGGTCCTATATGGCCGTGGGTTGCATCTGGCTGGTATCAGAGTTACCCCCATCCTATATATACGGCGCCCAGCTGTGCTCAGATCGACATATATCCACTCAAGAACATCGCCTGTAGGTCCTATATGGCCGTGGGTTGCATCTGGCTGGTATCAGAGCTACCCCCATGCTGTATATAAGGGGCCCAGCTGTGCTCAGATCGACAAACATCGACTCAAGAACATCGCCTGTAGGTCCTATATATCCGTGGGATGCAGCTGGCTGGATCACAGCTACCCCCATGCTGTATATACGTGGCCCAGCTGTGCTCAGATCGACATATATCGACTCAAGAACATCGCCTGTAGGTCCTATATAGCCGTGGGTTGCAGCTGGCTTGTATCACAGCTACCCCCATGCTGTATATACGTGGCCCAGCTGTGTCAGATCGATATATATATATATATATATATATATATATATATTGAATCAAGAACATCGCCTGTAGGTCCTATATAGCCGTGGGTTGCAGGTGGCTGGTATCACAGCTACCCCCATGCTGTATATACGTGGCCCAGCTGTGCTCAGATCGACATATATCGACTGAAGAACATCGCCTCTAGGTCCTATATGGCCGTGGGTTGCATCTGGCTGGTATCAGATGCTGTATATACGGCGCCCAGCTGTGCTCAGATCGACATATATCCACTCAAGAACATCGCCTGTAGGTCCTATATAGCCGTGGGTTGCAGCTGGCTGGTATCACAGCTACCTCCATGCTGTATATACGTGGCCCAGCTGTGCTCAGATCGATATGTTCGATTCAAGAACATCGCCTGTAGGTCCTATATGGCCGTGGGTTGCATCTGGCTGATATCAGAGCTACCCCCATGCTGTATATACGGGGCCCAGCTGTGCTCAGATCGACATATATCGACTCAAGAACATCGCCTGTAGGTCCTATATGGCCGTGGGTTGCATCTGGCTGGTATCAGAGCTACCCCCATGCTGTATATACGGCGCCCAGCTGTGCTCAGATCGACATATATCCACTCAAGAACATCGCCTGTAGGTCCTATATGGCCGTGGGTTGCATCTGGCTGGTATCAGAGCTACCCCCATGCTGTATATACGGGGCCCAGCTGTGCTCAGATCGAAATATATCCACTCAAGAACATCGCCTGTAGGTCCTATATAGCCGTGGGTTGCAGGTGGCTGGTATCACAGCTACCCCCATGCTGTATATACGTGGCCCAGCTGTGCACAGATCGAGATATATCGACTCAAGGATATCGCCTGTAGGTCCTATATGGCCGTGGGTTGCATCTGGCTGGTATCAGAGCTACCCCCATGCTGTATATACGGCGCTCAGCTGTGCTAAGATCGACATATATCCACTCAAGAACACCGCCTGTAGGTCCTATATGGCCGTGGGTTGCATCTGGCTGGTATCAGAGCTACCCCCATGCTGTATATACGGGGCCCAGCTGTGCTCAGATCGACATATATCGACTCAAGAACATCGTCTGTAGGTCCTATATAGCCGTGGGTTGCAGCTGGCTGGTATCACAGCTACCCCCATGCTGTATATACGTGGCCCAGCAGTGCTCAGATCGACATATATCGACTCAAGAACATCGCCTCTAGGTCCTATATGGCCGTGGGTTGCATCTGGCTGGTATCAGAGCTACCCCCATGCTGTATATACGGCGCCCAGCTGTGCTCAGATCGACATATATCCACTCAAGAACATCGCCTGTAGGTTCTATATGGCCGTGGGTTGCATCTGGCTGGTATCAGAGTTACCCCCATGCTGTATATACGGCGCCCAGCTGTGCTCAGATCGACATATATCCACTCAAGAACATCGCCTGTAGGTCCTATATAGCCGTGGGTTGCAGCTGGCTGGTATCACAGCTACCTCCATGCTGTATATACGTGGCCCAGCTGTGCTCAGATGGATATGTTCGATTCAAGAACATCGCCTGTAGGTCCTATATGGCCGTGGGTTGCATCTGGCTGGTATCGGAGCTACCACCATGCTGTATATACGGGGCCCAGCTGTGCTCAGTTCGACATATATCGACTCAAGAACATCGCCTGTAGGTCCTATATGGCCGTGGGTTGCATCTGGCTGGTATCAGAGCTACCCCCATGCTGTATATACGGCGCCCATCTGTGCTCAGATCGACATATATCCACTCAAGAACATCGCCTGTAGGTCCTATATGGCCGTGGGTTGCATCTGGCTGGTATCAGAGCTACCCCTATGCTGTATATACGGGACCCAGCTGTACTCAGATCGACATATATCGACTCAAGAACATCGCCTGTAGGTCCTATATAGCCGTGGGTTGCAGCTGGCTGGTATCACAGCTACCCCCATGCTGTATATACGTGGCACAGCTGTGCTCAGATCGACATATATCGACTCAAGAACATCGCCTGTAGGTCCAATATGGCCGTGGGTTGCATCTGGCTGGTATCAGAGCTACACCCATGCTGTATATACGGCGCCCAGCAGTGCTCAGATCGACATATATCCACTCAAGAACATCGCCTGTAGGTCCTATATGGCCGTGGGTTGCATCTGGCTGGTATCAGAGCTACCCCCATGCTGTATATACGGGGCCCAGCTGTGCTCAGATCGACATATATCGACTCAAGAACATCGCCTATAGGTCCTATATGGCCGTGGGTTGCATCTGGCTGGTATCAGAGCTACCCCCATGCTGTATATACGGTGCCCAGCTGTGCACAGATCGAGATATATCGACTCAAGGATATCGCCTGTAGGTCCTATATGGCCGTGGGTTGCATCTGGCTGGTATCAGAGCTACCCCCATGCTGTATATACGGCTCTCAGCTGTGCTAAGATCGACATATATCCACTCAAGAACACCGCCTGTAGGTCCTATATGGCCGTGGGTTGCATCTGGCTGGTATCAGAGCTACCCCCATGCTGTATATACGGGGCCCAGCTGTGCTCAGATCGACATATATCGACTCAAGAACATCGTCTGTAGGTCTTATATAGCCGTGGGTTGCAGCAGGCTGGTATCACAGCTACCCCCATGCTGTATATACGTGGCCCAGCTGTGCTCAGATCGACATATATCGACTCAAGAACATCGCCTCTAGGTCCTATATGGCCGTGGGTTGCATCTGGCTGGTATCAGAGCTACCCCCATGCTGTATATACGGCGCCCAGCTGTGCTCAGATCGACATATATCCACTCAAGAACATCGCCTGTAGGTCCTATATGGCCGTGGGTTGCATCTGGCTGGTATCAGAGCTACCCCCATGCTGTATATAAGGGGCCCAGCTGTGCTCAGATCGACAAACATCGACTCAAGAACATCGCCTGTAGGTCCTATATATCCGTGGGATGCAGCTGGCTGGATCACAGCTACCCCCATGCTGTATATACGTGGCCCAGCTGTGCTCAGATCGACATATATCGACTCAAGAACATCGCCTGTAGGTCCTATATAGCCGTGGGTTGCAGCTGGCTGGTATCACAGCTACCCCCATGCTGTATATACGTGGCCCAGCTGTGCTCAGATCGATATATATATATATATTGAATCAAGAACATCGCCTGTAGGTCCTATATAGCCGTGGGTTGCAGGTGGCTGGTATCACAGCTACCCCCATGCTGTATATACGTGGCCCAGCTGTGCTCAGATCGACATATATCGACTGAAGAACATCGCCTCTAGGTCCTATATGGCCGTGGGCTGCATCTGGCTGGTATCAGATGCTGTATATACGGCGCCCAGCTGTGCTCAGATCGACATATATCCACTCAAGAACATCGCCTGTAGGTCCTATATAGCCGTGGGTTGCAGCTGGCTGGTATCACAGCTACCTCCATGCTGTATATACGTGGCCCAGCTGTGCTCAGATCGATATGTTCGATTCAAGAACATCGCCTGTAGGTCCTATATGGCCGTGGGTTGCATCTGGCTGGTATCAGAGCTACCCCCATGCTGTATATACGGGCCCAGCTGTGCTCAGATCGACATATATCGACTCAAGAACATCGCCTGTAGGTCCTATATGGCCGTGGGTTGCATCTGGCTGGTATCAGAGCTACCCCCATGCTGTATATACGGCGCCCAGCTGTGCTCAGATCGACATATATCCACTCAAGAACATCGCCTGTAGGTCCTATATGGCCGTGGGTTGCATCTGGCTGGTATCAGAGCTACCCCCATGCTGTATATACGGGGCCCAGCTGTGCTCAGATCGACATATATCCACTCAAGAACATCGCCTGTAGGTCCTATATAGCCGTGGGTTGCAGGTGGCTGGTATCACAGCTACCCCCATGCTGTATATACGTGGCCCAGCTGTGCACAGATCGAGATATATCGACTCAAGGATATCGCCTGTAGGTCCTATATGGCCGTGGGTTGCATCTGGCTGGTATCAGAGCTACCCCCATGCTGTATATACGGCGCTCAGCTGTGCTAAGATCGACATATATCCACTCAAGAACACCGCCTGTAGGTCCTATATGGCCGTGGGTTGCATCTGGCTGGTATCAGAGCTACCCCCATGCTGTATATACGGGGCCCAGCTGTGCTCAGATCGACATATATCGACTCAAGAACATCGTCTGTAGGTCCTATATAGCCGTGGGTTGCAGCTGGCTGGTATCACAGCTACCCCCATGCTGTATATACGTGGCCCAGCTGTGCTCAGATCGATATGTTCGATTCAAGAACATCGCCTGTAGGTCCTATATGGCCGTGGGTTGCATCTGGCTGGTATCAGAGCTACCCCCATGCTGTATATACGGCGCCCAGCTGTGCTCAGATCGACATATATCCACTCAAGAACATCGCCTGTAGGTCCTATATGGCCGTGGGTTGCATCTGGCTGGTATCAGAGTTACCCCCATGCTGTATATACGGCGCCCAGCTGTGCTCAGATCGACATATATCCACTCAAGAACATCGCCTGTAGGTCCTATATAGCCGTGGGTTGCAGCTGGCTGGTATCACAGCTACCTCCATGCTGTATATACGTGGCCCAGCTGTGCTCAGATGGATATGTTCGATTCAAGAACATCGCCTGTAGGTCCTATATGGCCGTGGGTTGCATCTGGCTGGTATCAGAGCTACCCCCATGCTGTATATACGGGGCCCAGCTGTGCTCAGATCGACATATATCGACTCAAGAACATCGCCTGTAGGTCCTATATGGCCGTGGGTTGCATCTGGCTGGTATCAGAGCTACCCCCATGCTGTATATACGGCGTCCAGCTGTGCTCAGATCGACATATATCCACTCAAGAACATCGCCTGTAGGTCCTATATGGCCGTGGGTTGCATCTGGCTGGTATCAGAGCTACCCCTATGCTGTATATACGGGACCCAGCTGTACTCAGATCGACATATATCGACTCAAGAACATCGCCTGTAGGTCCTATATAGCCGTGGGTTGCAGCTGGCTGGTATCACAGCTACCCCCATGCTGTATATACGTGGCCCAGCTGTGCTCAGATCGACATATATCGACTCAAGAACATCGCCTGTAGGTCCAATATGGCCGTGGGTTGCATCTGGCTGGTATCAGAGCTACACCCATGCTGTATATACGGCGCCCAGCTGTGCTCAGATCGACATATATCCACTCAAGAACATCGCCTGTAGGTCCTATATGGCCGTGGGTTGCATCTGGCTGGTATCAGAGCTACCCCCATGCTGTATATACGGGGCCCAGCTGTGCTCAGATCGACATATATCGACTCAAGAACATCGCCTATAGGTCCTATATGGCCGTGGGTTGCATCTGGCTGGTATCAGAGCTACCCCCATGCTGTATATACGGTGCCCAGCTGTGCTCAGATCGACATATATCCGCTGAAGAACATCGCCTGTAGGTCCTATATGGCCGTGGGTTGCATCTGGCTGGTATCAGAGCTACCCCCATGCTGTAATACGGGGCCCAGCTGTGCTCAGATCGACATATATCGACTCAAGAACATCGCCTGTAGGTCCTATATAGCCGTGGGTTGCAGCTGGCTGGTATCTCAGCTACCCCCATGCTGTATATACGTGGCCCAGCTGTGCTCAGATCGACATATATCGACTTAAGAACATCGCCTGTAGGTCCTATATGGCCGTGGGTTGCATCTGGCTGGTATCAGAGCTACCCCCATGCTGTATATACGGCGTCCAGATGTGCTCAGATCGACATATATCCACTCAAGAACATCGCCTGTAGGTCCTATAAGGCCGTGGGTTGCATCTGGCTGGTATCACAGCTACCCCATGATGTATATACGTGACCCAGCTGAGCTCAGATCGAAATATATCGACTCAAGAATATCGCCTGTAGGTCCTATATGGCCGTGGGTTGCATCTGGCTGGTATCAGAGCTACCCCCATGTTATATATACGGCGCCCAGCTGTGCTCAGATCGACATATATCCATTCAAGAATATCGCCTGTAGGTCCTATAAGGCCGTGGGTTGCATCTGGCTGGTATCACAGCTACCCCATGATGTATATACGTGACCCAGCTGTGCTCAGATCGACATATATCGACTCAAGAACATCGCCTGTAGGTCCTATATGGTCGTGGGTTGCATCTGGCTGGTATCAGAGCTATCCCCATGCTGTATATACGGGGCCCAGCTGTGCTCAGATCGACATATATCGACTCAAGAACATCGCCTGTAGGTCCTATATAGCCGTGGGTTGCAGCTGGCTGGTATCACAGCTACCCCCATGCTGTATATACGTGGCCCAGCTGTGCTCAGATCGAGATATATCGACTCAAGAAAATCGCCTGTAGGTCCTATATGGCCGTGGATTGCATCTGGCTGGTATCAGAGCTACCCCCATGTTGTATATACGGCGCCCAGCTGTGCTCAGATCGACATATATCCACTCAAGAACATCGCCTGTAGGTCCTATATGGCCGTGGGTAGCATCTGGCTGGTATCAGAGCTACCCCCATGCTGTATATACGGCGCCCAGCTGTGCTCAGTTCGACATATATCGACTCAAGAACATCGCCTGTAGGTCCTATATAGACGTAGGTTGCAGCTGGCTGGTATCACAGCTACCCCCATACTGTATATACATGGCCCAGCTGTGCTCAGATCGACATATATCGACTTAAGAACATCGCCTGTAGGTCCTATATGGCCGTGGGTTGCATCTGGCTGGTATCAGAGCTACCCCCATGCTGTATATACGGCGTCCAGATGTGCTCAGATCGACATATATCCACTCAAGAACATCGCCTGTAGGTCCTATAAGGCCGTGGGTTGCATCTGGCTGGTATCACAGCTACCCCATGATGTATATACGTGACCCAGCTGAGCTCAGATCAAAATATATCGACTCAAGAATATCGCCTGTAGGTCCTATATGGCCGTGGGTTGCATCTGGCTGGTATCAGAGCTACCCCCATGTTATATATACGGCGCCCAGCTGTGCTCAGATCGACATATATCCATTCAAGAATATCGCCTGTAGGTCCTATAAGGCCGTGGGTTGCATCTGGCTGGTATCACAGCTACCCCATGCTGTATATACGTGGCCCAGCTGTGCTCAGATCGAGATATATCGACTTAAGAACATCGCCTGTAGGTCCTATATGGCCGTGGGTTGTATCTGGCTGGTATCAGAGCTACATCCATGTTGTATATACGGCGCCCAGCTGTGCTCAGATCGACATATATCGACTCAAGAACATCGCCTGTAGGTCCTATATGGCCGTGGGTTGCATCTGGCTGGTATCAGAGCTACCCCCATACTGTATATACGGCGCCCAGCTGTGCTCAGATCGACATATATCCACTCAAGAACATCGCCTGTAGGTCCTATATGGCCGTGGGTTGCATCTGGCTGGTATCAGAGTTACCCCCATCCTATATATACGGCGCCCAGCTGTGCTCAGATCGACATATATCCACTCAAGAACATCGCCTGTAGGTCCTATATGGCCGTGGGTTGCATCTGGCTGGTATCAGAGCTACCCCCATGCTGTATATAAGGGGCCCAGCTGTGCTCAGATCGACAAACATCGACTCAAGAACATCGCCTGTAGGTCCTATATATCCGTGGGATGCAGCTGGCTGGATCACAGCTACCCCCATGCTGTATATACGTGGCCCAGCTGTGCTCAGATCGACATATATCGACTCAAGAACATCGCCTGTAGGTCCTATATAGCCGTGGGTTGCAGCTGGCTGGTATCACAGCTACCCCCATGCTGTATATACGTGGCCCAGCTGTGTCAGATCGATATATATATATATATATATATATATATATATATATATATATATATATATATTGAATCAAGAACATCGCCTGTAGGTCCTATATAGCCGTGGGTTGCAGGTGGCTGGTATCACAGCTACCCCCATGCTGTATATACGTGGCCCAGCTGTGCTCAGATCGACATATATCGACTGAAGAACATCGCCTCTAGGTCCTATATGGCCGTGGGTTGCATCTGGCTGGTATCAGATGCTGTATATACGGCGCCCAGCTGTGCTCAGATCGACATATATCCACTCAAGAACATCGCCTGTAGGTCCTATATAGCCGTGGGTTGCAGCTGGCTGGTATCACAGCTACCTCCATGCTGTATATACGTGGCCCAGCTGTGCTCAGATCGATATGTTCGATTCAAGAACATCGCCTGTAGGTCCTATATGGCCGTGGGTTGCATCTGGCTGATATCAGAGCTACCCCCATGCTGTATATACGGGGCCCAGCTGTGCTCAGATCGACATATATCGACTCAAGAACATCGCCTGTAGGTCCTATATGGCCGTGGGTTGCATCTGGCTGGTATCAGAGCTACCCCCATGCTGTATATACGGCGCCCAGCTGTGCTCAGATCGACATATATCCACTCAAGAACATCGCCTGTAGGTCCTATATGGCCGTGGGTTGCATCTGGCTGGTATCAGAGCTACCCCCATGCTGTATATACGGGGCCCAGCTGTGCTCAGATCGAAATATATCCACTCAAGAACATCGCCTGTAGGTCCTATATAGCCGTGGGTTGCAGGTGGCTGGTATCACAGCTACCCCCATGCTGTATATACGTGGCCCAGCTGTGCACAGATCGAGATATATCGACTCAAGGATATCGCCTGTAGGTCCTATATGGCCGTGGGTTGCATCTGGCTGGTATCAGAGCTACCCCCATGCTGTATATACGGCGCTCAGCTGTGCTAAGATCGACATATATCCACTCAAGAACACCGCCTGTAGGTCCTATATGGCCGTGGGTTGCATCTGGCTGGTATCAGAGCTACCCCCATGCTGTATATACGGGGCCCAGCTGTGCTCAGATCGACATATATCGACTCAAGAACATCGTCTGTAGGTCCTATATAGCCGTGGGTTGCAGCTGGCTGGTATCACAGCTACCCCCATGCTGTATATACGTGGCCCAGCAGTGCTCAGATCGACATATATCGACTCAAGAACATCGCCTCTAGGTCCTATATGGCCGTGGGTTGCATCTGGCTGGTATCAGAGCTACCCCCATGCTGTATATACGGCGCCCAGCTGTGCTCAGATCGACATATATCCACTCAAGAAC
The DNA here is from genome assembly GCA_963942505.1 of Lordithon lunulatus. Lineage (NCBI taxonomy): Eukaryota > Metazoa > Arthropoda > Insecta > Coleoptera > Staphylinidae > Lordithon > Lordithon lunulatus. Next base: position 35,308,093 of record OZ012670.1, on the reverse strand, counting down.
ATCGCCTGTAGGTTCTATATGGCCGTGGGTTGCATCTGGCTGGTATCAGAGTTACCCCCATGCTGTATATACGGCGCCCAGCTGTGCTCAGATCGACATATATCCACTCAAGAACATCGCCTGTAGGTCCTATATAGCCGTGGGTTGCAGCTGGCTGGTATCACAGCTACCTCCATGCTGTATATACGTGGCCCAGCTGTGCTCAGATGGATATGTTCGATTCAAGAACATCGCCTGTAGGTCCTATATGGCCGTGGGTTGCATCTGGCTGGTATCGGAGCTACCACCATGCTGTATATACGGGGCCCAGCTGTGCTCAGTTCGACATATATCGACTCAAGAACATCGCCTGTAGGTCCTATATGGCCGTGGGTTGCATCTGGCTGGTATCAGAGCTACCCCCATGCTGTATATACGGCGCCCATCTGTGCTCAGATCGACATATATCCACTCAAGAACATCGCCTGTAGGTCCTATATGGCCGTGGGTTGCATCTGGCTGGTATCAGAGCTACCCCTATGCTGTATATACGGGACCCAGCTGTACTCAGATCGACATATATCGACTCAAGAACATCGCCTGTAGGTCCTATATAGCCGTGGGTTGCAGCTGGCTGGTATCACAGCTACCCCCATGCTGTATATACGTGGCACAGCTGTGCTCAGATCGACATATATCGACTCAAGAACATCGCCTGTAGGTCCAATGTGGCCGTGGGTTGCATCTGGCTGGTATCAGAGCTACCCCCATGCTGTATATACGGCGTCCAGCTGTGCTCAGATCGACATATATCCACTCAAGAACATCGCCTGTAGGTCCTATATGGCCGTGGGTTGCATCTGGCTGGTATCAGAGCTACCCCTATGCTGTATATACGGGACCCAGCTGTACTCAGATCGACATATATCGACTCAAGAACATCGCCTGTAGGTCCTATATAGCCGTGGGTTGCAGCTGGCTGGTATCACAGCTACCCCCATGCTGTATATACGTGGCCCAGCTGTGCTCAGATCGACATATATCGACTCAAGAACATCGCCTGTAGGTCCAATATGGCCGTGGGTTGCATCTGGCTGGTATCAGAGCTACACCCATGCTGTATATACGGCGCCCAGCTGTGCTCAGATCGACATATATCCACTCAAGAACATCGCCTGTAGGTCCTATATGGCCGTGGGTTGCATCTGGCTGGTATCAGAGCTACCCCCATGCTGTATATACGGGGCCCAGCTGTGCTCAGATCGACATATATCGACTCAAGAACATCGCCTATAGGTCCTATATGGCCGTGGGTTGCATCTGGCTGGTATCAGAGCTACCCCCATGCTGTATATACGGTGCCCAGCTGTGCTCAGATCGACATATATCCGCTGAAGAACATCGCCTGTAGGTCCTATATGGCCGTGGGTTGCATCTGGCTGGTATCAGAGCTACCCCCATGCTGTAATACGGGGCCCAGCTGTGCTCAGATCGACATATATCGACTCAAGAACATCGCCTGTAGGTCCTATATAGCCGTGGGTTGCAGCTGGCTGGTATCTCAGCTACCCCCATGCTGTATATACGTGGCCCAGCTGTGCTCAGATCGACATATATCGACTTAAGAACATCGCCTGTAGGTCCTATATGGCCGTGGGTTGCATCTGGCTGGTATCAGAGCTACCCCCATGCTGTATATACGGCGTCCAGATGTGCTCAGATCGACATATATCCACTCAAGAACATCGCCTGTAGGTCCTATAAGGCCGTGGGTTGCATCTGGCTGGTATCACAGCTACCCCATGATGTATATACGTGACCCAGCTGAGCTCAGATCGAAATATATCGACTCAAGAATATCGCCTGTAGGTCCTATATGGCCGTGGGTTGCATCTGGCTGGTATCAGAGCTACCCCCATGTTATATATACGGCGCCCAGCTGTGCTCAGATCGACATATATCCATTCAAGAATATCGCCTGTAGGTCCTATAAGGCCGTGGGTTGCATCTGGCTGGTATCACAGCTACCCCATGATGTATATACGTGACCCAGCTGTGCTCAGATCGACATATATCGACTCAAGAACATCGCCTGTAGGTCCTATATGGTCGTGGGTTGCATCTGGCTGGTATCAGAGCTATCCCCATGCTGTATATACGGGGCCCAGCTGTGCTCAGATCGACATATATCGACTCAAGAACATCGCCTGTAGGTCCTATATAGCCGTGGGTTGCAGCTGGCTGGTATCACAGCTACCCCCATGCTGTATATACGTGGCCCAGCTGTGTCAGATCGATATATATATATATATATATATATATATATATATATATATATATTGAATCAAGAACATCGCCTGTAGGTCCTATATAGCCGTGGGTTGCAGCTGGCTGGTATCACAGCTACCCCCATGCTGTATATACGTGGCACAGCTGTGCTCAGATCGACATATATCGACTCAAGAACATCGCCTGTAGGTCCAATGTGGCCGTGGGTTGCATCTGGCTGGTATCAGAGCTACCCCCATGCTGTATATACGGCGTCCAGCTGTGCTCAGATCGACATATATCCACTCAAGAACATCGCCTGTAGGTCCTATATGGCCGTGGGTTGCATCTGGCTGGTATCAGAGCTACCCCTATGCTGTATATACGGGACCCAGCTGTACTCAGATCGACATATATCGACTCAAGAACATCGCCTGTAGGTCCTATATAGCCGTGGGTTGCAGCTGGCTGGTATCACAGCTACCCCCATGCTGTATATACGTGGCCCAGCTGTGCTCAGATCGACATATATCGACTCAAGAACATCGCCTGTAGGTCCAATATGGCCGTGGGTTGCATCTGGCTGGTATCAGAGCTACACCCATGCTGTATATACGGCGCCCAGCTGTGCTCAGATCGACATATATCCACTCAAGAACATCGCCTGTAGGTCCTATATGGCCGTGGGTTGCATCTGGCTGGTATCAGAGCTACCCCCATGCTGTATATACGGGGCCCAGCTGTGCTCAGATCGACATATATCGACTCAAGAACATCGCCTATAGGTCCTATATGGCCGTGGGTTGCATCTGGCTGGTATCAGAGCTACCCCCATGCTGTATATACGGTGCCCAGCTGTGCTCAGATCGACATATATCCGCTGAAGAACATCGCCTGTAGGTCCTATATGGCCGTGGGTTGCATCTGGCTGGTATCAGAGCTACCCCCATGCTGTAATACGGGGCCCAGCTGTGCTCAGATCGACATATATCGACTCAAGAACATCGCCTGTAGGTCCTATATAGCCGTGGGTTGCAGCTGGCTGGTATCTCAGCTACCCCCATGCTGTATATACGTGGCCCAGCTGTGCTCAGATCGACATATATCGACTTAAGAACATCGCCTGTAGGTCCTATATGGCCGTGGGTTGCATCTGGCTGGTATCAGAGCTACCCCCATGCTGTATATACGGCGTCCAGATGTGCTCAGATCGACATATATCCACTCAAGAACATCGCCTGTAGGTCCTATAAGGCCGTGGGTTGCATCTGGCTGGTATCACAGCTACCCCATGATGTATATACGTGACCCAGCTGAGCTCAGATCGAAATATATCGACTCAAGAATATCGCCTGTAGGTCCTATATGGCCGTGGGTTGCATCTGGCTGGTATCAGAGCTACCCCCATGTTATATATACGGCGCCCAGCTGTGCTCAGATCGACATATATCCATTCAAGAATATCGCCTGTAGGTCCTATAAGGCCGTGGGTTGCATCTGGCTGGTATCACAGCTACCCCATGATGTATATACGTGACCCAGCTGTGCTCAGATCGACATATATCGACTCAAGAACATCGCCTGTAGGTCCTATATGGTCGTGGGTTGCATCTGGCTGGTATCAGAGCTATCCCCATGCTGTATATACGGGGCCCAGCTGTGCTCAGATCGACATATATCGACTCAAGAACATCGCCTGTAGGTCCTATATAGCCGTGGGTTGCAGCTGGCTGGTATCACAGCTACCCCCATGCTGTATATACGTGGCCCAGCTGTGCTCAGATCGAGATATATCGACTCAAGAAAATCGCCTGTAGGTCCTATATGGCCGTGGATTGCATCTGGCTGGTATCAGAGCTACCCCCATGTTGTATATACGGCGCCCAGCTGTGCTCAGATCGACATATATCCACTCAAGAACATCGCCTGTAGGTCCTATATGGCCGTGGGTAGCATCTGGCTGGTATCAGAGCTACCCCCATGCTGTATATACGGCGCCCAGCTGTGCTCAGTTCGACATATATCGACTCAAGAACATCGCCTGTAGGTCCTATATAGACGTAGGTTGCAGCTGGCTGGTATCACAGCTACCCCCATACTGTATATACATGGCCCAGCTGTGCTCAGATCGACATATATCGACTTAAGAACATCGCCTGTAGGTCCTATATGGCCGTGGGTTGCATCTGGCTGGTATCAGAGCTACCCCCATGCTGTATATACGGCGTCCAGATGTGCTCAGATCGACATATATCCACTCAAGAACATCGCCTGTAGGTCCTATAAGGCCGTGGGTTGCATCTGGCTGGTATCACAGCTACCCCATGATGTATATACGTGACCCAGCTGAGCTCAGATCGAAATATATCGACTCAAGAATATCGCCTGTAGGTCCTATATGGCCGTGGGTTGCATCTGGCTGGTATCAGAGCTACCCCCATGTTATATATACGGCGCCCAGCTGTGCTCAGATCGACATATATCCATTCAAGAATATCGCCTGTAGGTCCTATAAGGCCGTGGGTTGCATCTGGCTGGTATCACAGCTACCCCATGCTGTATATACGTGGCCCAGCTGTGCTCAGATCGAGATATATCGACTTAAGAACATCGCCTGTAGGTCCTATATGGCCCCGTGGGTTGTATCTGGCTGGTATCAGAGCTACATCCATGTTGTATATACGGCGCCCAGCTGTGCTCAGATCGACATATATCGACTCAAGAACATCGCCTGTAGGTCCTATATGGCCGTGGGTTGCATCTGGCTGGTATCAGAGCTACCCCCATACTGTATATACGGCGCCCAGCTGTGCTCAGATCGACATATATCCACTCAAGAACATCGCCTGTAGGTCCTATATGGCCGTGGGTTGCATCTGGCTGGTATCAGAGTTACCCCCATCCTATATATACGGCGCCCAGCTGTGCTCAGATCGACATATATCCACTCAAGAACATCGCCTGTAGGTCCTATATGGCCGTGGGTTGCATCTGGCTGGTATCAGAGCTACCCCCATGCTGTATATAAGGGGCCCAGCTGTGCTCAGATCGACAAACATCGACTCAAGAACATCGCCTGTAGGTCCTATATATCCGTGGGATGCAGCTGGCTGGATCACAGCTACCCCCATGCTGTATATACGTGGCCCAGCTGTGCTCAGATCGACATATATCGACTCAAGAACATCGCCTGTAGGTCCTATATAGCCGTGGGTTGCAGCTGGCTGGTATCACAGCTACCCCCATGCTGTATATACGTGGCCCAGCTGTGTCAGATCGATATATATATATATATATATATATATATATATATATATATATATATATATTGAATCAAGAACATCGCCTGTAGGTCCTATATAGCCGTGGGTTGCAGGTGGCTGGTATCACAGCTACCCCCATGCTGTATATACGTGGCCCAGCTGTGCTCAGATCGACATATATCGACTTAAGAACATCGCCTGTAGGTCCTATATGGCCGTGGGTTGCATCTGGCTGGTATCAGAGCTACCCCCATGCTGTATATACGGCGTCCAGATGTGCTCAGATCGACATATATCCACTCAAGAACATCGCCTGTAGGTCCTATAAGGCCGTGGGTTGCATCTGGCTGGTATCACAGCTACCCCATGATGTATATACGTGACCCAGCTGAGCTCAGATCGAAATATATCGACTCAAGAATATCGCCTGTAGGTCCTATATGGCCGTGGGTTGCATCTGGCTGGTATCAGAGCTACCCCCATGTTATATATACGGCGCCCAGCTGTGCTCAGATCGACATATATCCATTCAAGAATATCGCCTGTAGGTCCTATAAGGCCGTGGGTTGCATCTGGCTGGTATCACAGCTACCCCATGATGTATATACGTGACCCAGCTGTGCTCAGATCGACATATATCGACTCAAGAACATCGCCTGTAGGTCCTATATGGTCGTGGGTTGCATCTGGCTGGTATCAGAGCTATCCCCATGCTGTATATACGGGGCCCAGCTGTGCTCAGATCGACATATATCGACTCAAGAACATCGCCTGTAGGTCCTATATAGCCGTGGGTTGCAGCTGGCTGGTATCACAGCTACCCCCATGCTGTATATACGTGGCCCAGCTGTGTCAGATCGATATATATATATATATATATATATATATATATATATATATATATATATATATTGAATCAAGAACATCGCCTGTAGGTCCTATATAGCCGTGGGTTGCAGCTGGCTGGTATCACAGCTACCCCCATGCTGTATATACGTGGCACAGCTGTGCTCAGATCGACATATATCGACTCAAGAACATCGCCTGTAGGTCCAATGTGGCCGTGGGTTGCATCTGGCTGGTATCAGAGCTACCCCCATGCTGTATATACGGCGTCCAGCTGTGCTCAGATCGACATATATCCACTCAAGAACATCGCCTGTAGGTCCTATATGGCCGTGGGTTGCATCTGGCTGGTATCAGAGCTACCCCTATGCTGTATATACGGGACCCAGCTGTACTCAGATCGACATATATCGACTCAAGAACATCGCCTGTAGGTCCTATATAGCCGTGGGTTGCAGCTGGCTGGTATCACAGCTACCCCCATGCTGTATATACGTGGCCCAGCTGTGCTCAGATCGACATATATCGACTCAAGAACATCGCCTGTAGGTCCAATATGGCCGTGGGTTGCATCTGGCTGGTATCAGAGCTACACCCATGCTGTATATACGGCGCCCAGCTGTGCTCAGATCGACATATATCCACTCAAGAACATCGCCTGTAGGTCCTATATGGCCGTGGGTTGCATCTGGCTGGTATCAGAGCTACCCCCATGCTGTATATACGGGGCCCAGCTGTGCTCAGATCGACATATATCGACTCAAGAACATCGCCTATAGGTCCTATATGGCCGTGGGTTGCATCTGGCTGGTATCAGAGCTACCCCCATGCTGTATATACGGTGCCCAGCTGTGCTCAGATCGACATATATCCGCTGAAGAACATCGCCTGTAGGTCCTATATGGCCGTGGGTTGCATCTGGCTGGTATCAGAGCTACCCCCATGCTGTAATACGGGGCCCAGCTGTGCTCAGATCGACATATATCGACTCAAGAACATCGCCTGTAGGTCCTATATAGCCGTGGGTTGCAGCTGGCTGGTATCTCAGCTACCCCCATGCTGTATATACGTGGCCCAGCTGTGCTCAGATCGACATATATCGACTTAAGAACATCGCCTGTAGGTCCTATATGGCCGTGGGTTGCATCTGGCTGGTATCAGAGCTACCCCCATGCTGTATATACGGCGTCCAGATGTGCTCAGATCGACATATATCCACTCAAGAACATCGCCTGTAGGTCCTATAAGGCCGTGGGTTGCATCTGGCTGGTATCACAGCTACCCCATGATGTATATACGTGACCCAGCTGAGCTCAGATCGAAATATATCGACTCAAGAATATCGCCTGTAGGTCCTATATGGCCGTGGGTTGCATCTGGCTGGTATCAGAGCTACCCCCATGTTATATATACGGCGCCCAGCTGTGCTCAGATCGACATATATCCATTCAAGAATATCGCCTGTAGGTCCTATAAGGCCGTGGGTTGCATCTGGCTGGTATCACAGCTACCCCATGATGTATATACGTGACCCAGCTGTGCTCAGATCGACATATATCGACTCAAGAACATCGCCTGTAGGTCCTATATGGTCGTGGGTTGCATCTGGCTGGTATCAGAGCTATCCCCATGCTGTATATACGGGGCCCAGCTGTGCTCAGATCGACATATATCGACTCAAGAACATCGCCTGTAGGTCCTATATAGCCGTGGGTTGCAGCTGGCTGGTATCACAGCTACCCCCATGCTGTATATACGTGGCCCAGCTGTGCTCAGATCGAGATATATCGACTCAAGAAAATCGCCTGTAGGTCCTATATGGCCGTGGATTGCATCTGGCTGGTATCAGAGCTACCCCCATGTTGTATATACGGCGCCCAGCTGTGCTCAGATCGACATATATCCACTCAAGAACATCGCCTGTAGGTCCTATATGGCCGTGGGTAGCATCTGGCTGGTATCAGAGCTACCCCCATGCTGTATATACGGCGCCCAGCTGTGCTCAGTTCGACATATATCGACTCAAGAACATCGCCTGTAGGTCCTATATAGACGTAGGTTGCAGCTGGCTGGTATCACAGCTACCCCCATACTGTATATACATGGCCCAGCTGTGCTCAGATCGACATATATCGACTTAAGAACATCGCCTGTAGGTCCTATATGGCCGTGGGTTGCATCTGGCTGGTATCAGAGCTACCCCCATGCTGTATATACGGCGTCCAGATGTGCTCAGATCGACATATATCCACTCAAGAACATCGCCTGTAGGTCCTATAAGGCCGTGGGTTGCATCTGGCTGGTATCACAGCTACCCCATGATGTATATACGTGACCCAGCTGAGCTCAGATCGAAATATATCGACTCAAGAATATCGCCTGTAGGTCCTATATGGCCGTGGGTTGCATCTGGCTGGTATCAGAGCTACCCCCATGTTATATATACGGCGCCCAGCTGTGCTCAGATCGACATATATCCATTCAAGAATATCGCCTGTAGGTCCTATAAGGCCGTGGGTTGCATCTGGCTGGTATCACAGCTACCCCATGCTGTATATACGTGGCCCAGCTGTGCTCAGATCGAGATATATCGACTTAAGAACATCGCCTGTAGGTCCTATATGGCCGTGGGTTGTATCTGGCTGGTATCAGAGCTACATCCATGTTGTATATACGGCGCCCAGCTGTGCTCAGATCGACATATATCGACTCAAGAACATCGCCTGTAGGTCCTATATGGCCGTGGGTTGCATCTGGCTGGTATCAGAGCTACCCCCATACTGTATATACGGCGCCCAGCTGTGCTCAGATCGACATATATCCACTCAAGAACATCGCCTGTAGGTCCTATATGGCCGTGGGTTGCATCTGGCTGGTATCAGAGTTACCCCCATCCTATATATACGGCGCCCAGCTGTGCTCAGATCGACATATATCCACTCAAGAACATCGCCTGTAGGTCCTATATGGCCGTGGGTTGCATCTGGCTGGTATCAGAGCTACCCCCATGCTGTATATAAGGGGCCCAGCTGTGCTCAGATCGACAAACATCGACTCAAGAACATCGCCTGTAGGTCCTATATATCCGTGGGATGCAGCTGGCTGGATCACAGCTACCCCCATGCTGTATATACGTGGCCCAGCTGTGCTCAGATCGACATATATCGACTCAAGAACATCGCCTGTAGGTCCTATATAGCCGTGGGTTGCAGCTGGCTGGTATCACAGCTACCCCCATGCTGTATATACGTGGCCCAGCTGTGTCAGATCGATATATATATATATATATATATATATATATATATATATATATATATATTGAATCAAGAACATCGCCTGTAGGTCCTATATAGCCGTGGGTTGCAGGTGGCTGGTATCACAGCTACCCCCATGCTGTATATACGTGGCCCAGCTGTGCTCAGATCGACATATATCGACTGAAGAACATCGCCTCTAGGTCCTATATGGCCGTGGGTTGCATCTGGCTGGTATCAGATGCTGTATATACGGCGCCCAGCTGTGCTCAGATCGACATATATCCACTCAAGAACATCGCCTGTAGGTCCTATATAGCCGTGGGTTGCAGCTGGCTGGTATCACAGCTACCTCCATGCTGTATATACGTGGCCCAGCTGTGCTCAGATCGATATGTTCGATTCAAGAACATCGCCTGTAGGTCCTATATGGCCGTGGGTTGCATCTGGCTGATATCAGAGCTACCCCCATGCTGTATATACGGGGCCCAGCTGTGCTCAGATCGACATATATCGACTCAAGAACATCGCCTGTAGGTCCTATATGGCCGTGGGTTGCATCTGGCTGGTATCAGAGCTACCCCCATGCTGTATATACGGCGCCCAGCTGTGCTCAGATCGACATATATCCACTCAAGAACATCGCCTGTAGGTCCTATATGGCCGTGGGTTGCATCTGGCTGGTATCAGAGCTACCCCCATGCTGTATATACGGGGCCCAGCTGTGCTCAGATCGAAATATATCCACTCAAGAACATCGCCTGTAGGTCCTATATAGCCGTGGGTTGCAGGTGGCTGGTATCACAGCTACCCCCATGCTGTATATACGTGGCCCAGCTGTGCACAGATCGAGATATATCGACTCAAGGATATCGCCTGTAGGTCCTATATGGCCGTGGGTTGCATCTGGCTGGTATCAGAGCTACCCCCATGCTGTATATACGGCGCTCAGCTGTGCTAAGATCGACATATATCCACTCAAGAACACCGCCTGTAGGTCCTATATGGCCGTGGGTTGCATCTGGCTGGTATCAGAGCTACCCCCATGCTGTATATACGGGGCCCAGCTGTGCTCAGATCGACATATATCGACTCAAGAACATCGTCTGTAGGTCCTATATAGCCGTGGGTTGCAGCTGGCTGGTATCACAGCTACCCCCATGCTGTATATACGTGGCCCAGCAGTGCTCAGATCGACATATATCGACTCAAGAACATCGCCTCTAGGTCCTATATGGCCGTGGGTTGCATCTGGCTGGTATCAGAGCTACCCCCATGCTGTATATACGGCGCCCAGCTGTGCTCAGATCGACATATATCCACTCAAGAACATCGCCTGTAGGTTCTATATGGCCGTGGGTTGCATCTGGCTGGTATCAGAGTTACCCCCATGCTGTATATACGGCGCCCAGCTGTGCTCAGATCGACATATATCCACTCAAGAACATCGCCTGTAGGTCCTATATAGCCGTGGGTTGCAGCTGGCTGGTATCACAGCTACCTCCATGCTGTATATACGTGGCCCAGCTGTGCTCAGATGGATATGTTCGATTCAAGAACATCGCCTGTAGGTCCTATATGGCCGTGGGTTGCATCTGGCTGGTATCGGAGCTACCACCATGCTGTATATACGGGGCCCAGCTGTGCTCAGTTCGACATATATCGACTCAAGAACATCGCCTGTAGGTCCTATATGGCCGTGGGTTGCATCTGGCTGGTATCAGAGCTACCCCCATGCTGTATATACGGCGCCCATCTGTGCTCAGATCGACATATATCCACTCAAGAACATCGCCTGTAGGTCCTATATGGCCGTGGGTTGCATCTGGCTGGTATCAGAGCTACCCCTATGCTGTATATACGGGACCCAGCTGTACTCAGATCGACATATATCGACTCAAGAACATCGCCTGTAGGTCCTATATAGCCGTGGGTTGCAGCTGGCTGGTATCACAGCTACCCCCATGCTGTATATACGTGGCACAGCTGTGCTCAGATCGACATATATCGACTCAAGAACATCGCCTGTAGGTCCAATGTGGCCGTGGGTTGCATCTGGCTGGTATCAGAGCTACACCCATGCTGTATATACGGCGCCCAGCAGTGCTCAGATCGACATATATCCACTCAAGAACATCGCCTGTAGGTCCTATATGGCCGTGGGTTGCATCTGGCTGGTATCAGAGCTACCCCCATGCTGTATATACGGGGCCCAGCTGTGCTCAGATCGACATATATCGACTCAAGAACATCGCCTATAGGTCCTATATGGCCGTGGGTTGCATCTGGCTGGTATCAGAGCTACCCCCATGCTGTATATACGGTGCCCAGCTGTGCACAGATCGAGATATATCGACTCAAGGATATCGCCTGTAGGTCCTATATGGCCGTGGGTTGCATCTGGCTGGTATCAGAGCTACCCCCATGCTGTATATACGGCTCTCAGCTGTGCTAAGATCGACATATATCCACTCAAGAACACCGCCTGTAGGTCCTATATGGCCGTGGGTTGCATCTGGCTGGTATCAGAGCTACCCCCATGCTGTATATACGGGGCCCAGCTGTGCTCAGATCGACATATATCGACTCAAGAACATCGTCTGTAGGTCTTATATAGCCGTGGGTTGCAGCAGGCTGGTATCACAGCTACCCCCATGCTGTATATACGTGGCCCAGCTGTGCTCAGATCGACATATATCGACTCAAGAACATCGCCTCTAGGTCCTATATGGCCGTGGGTTGCATCTGGCTGGTATCAGAGCTACCCCCATGCTGTATATACGGCGCCCAGCTGTGCTCAGATCGACATATATCCACTCAAGAACATCGCCTGTAGGTCCTATATGGCCGTGGGTTGCATCTGGCTGGTATCAGAGCTACCCCCATGCTGTATATAAGGGGCCCAGCTGTGCTCAGATCGACAAACATCGACTCAAGAACATCGCCTGTAGGTCCTATATATCCGTGGGATGCAGCTGGCTGGATCACAGCTACCCCCATGCTGTATATACGTGGCCCAGCTGTGCTCAGATCGACATATATCGACTCAAGAACATCGCCTGTAGGTCCTATATAGCCGTGGGTTGCAGCTGGCTGGTATCACAGCTACCCCCATGCTGTATATACGTGGCCCAGCTGTGCTCAGATCGATATATATATATATATTGAATCAAGAACATCGCCTGTAGGTCCTATATAGCCGTGGGTTGCAGGTGGCTGGTATCACAGCTACCCCCATGCTGTATATACGTGGCCCAGCTGTGCTCAGATCGACATATATCGACTGAAGAACATCGCCTATAGGTCCTATATGGCCGTGGGCTGCATCTGGCTGGTATCAGATGCTGTATATACGGCGCCCAGCTGTGCTCAGATCGACATATATCCACTCAAGAACATCGCCTGTAGGTCCTATATAGCCGTGGGTTGCAGCTGGCTGGTATCACAGCTACCTCCATGCTGTATATACGTGGCCCAGCTGTGCTCAGATCGATATGTTCGATTCAAGAACATCGCCTGTAGGTCCTATATGGCCGTGGGTTGCATCTGGCTGGTATCAGAGCTACCCCCATGCTGTATATACGGGCCCAGCTGTGCTCAGATCGACATATATCGACTCAAGAACATCGCCTGTAGGTCCTATATGGCCGTGGGTTGCATCTGGCTGGTATCAGAGCTACCCCCATGCTGTATATACGGCGCCCAGCTGTGCTCAGATCGACATATATCCACTCAAGAACATCGCCTGTAGGTCCTATATGGCCGTGGGTTGCATCTGGCTGGTATCAGAGCTACCCCCATGCTGTATATACGGGGCCCAGCTGTGCTCAGATCGACATATATCCACTCAAGAACATCGCCTGTAGGTCCTATATAGCCGTGGGTTGCAGGTGGCTGGTATCACAGCTACCCCCATGCTGTATATACGTGGCCCAGCTGTGCACAGATCGAGATATATCGACTCAAGGATATCGCCTGTAGGTCCTATATGGCCGTGGGTTGCATCTGGCTGGTATCAGAGCTACCCCCATGCTGTATATACGGCGCTCAGCTGTGCTAAGATCGACATATATCCACTCAAGAACACCGCCTGTAGGTCCTATATGGCCGTGGGTTGCATCTGGCTGGTATCAGAGCTACCCCCATGCTGTATATACGGGGCCCAGCTGTGCTCAGATCGACATATATCGACTCAAGAACATCGTCTGTAGGTCCTATATAGCCGTGGGTTGCAGCTGGCTGGTATCACAGCTACCCCCATGCTGTATATACGTGGCCCAGCTGTGCTCAGATCGATATGTTCGATTCAAGAACATCGCCTGTAGGTCCTATATGGCCGTGGGTTGCATCTGGCTGGTATCAGAGCTACCCCCATGCTGTATATACGGCGCCCAGCTGTGCTCAGATCGACATATATCCACTCAAGAACATCGCCTGTAGGTCCTATATGGCCGTGGGTTGCATCTGGCTGGTATCAGAGTTACCCCCATGCTGTATATACGGCGCCCAGCTGTGCTCAGATCGACATATATCCACTCAAGAACATCGCCTGTAGGTCCTATATAGCCGTGGGTTGCAGCTGGCTGGTATCACAGCTACCTCCATGCTGTATATACGTGGCCCAGCTGTGCTCAGATGGATATGTTCGATTCAAGAACATCGCCTGTAGGTCCTATATGGCCGTGGGTTGCATCTGGCTGGTATCAGAGCTACCCCCATGCTGTATATACGGGGCCCAGCTGTGCTCAGATCGACATATATCGACTCAAGAACATCGCCTGTAGGTCCTATATGGCCGTGGGTTGCATCTGGCTGGTATCAGAGCTACCCCCATGCTGTATATACGGCGTCCAGCTGTGCTCAGATCGACATATATCCACTCAAGAACATCGCCTGTAGGTCCTATATGGCCGTGGGTTGCATCTGGCTGGTATCAGAGCTACCCCTATGCTGTATATACGGGACCCAGCTGTACTCAGATCGACATATATCGACTCAAGAACATCGCCTGTAGGTCCTATATAGCCGTGGGTTGCAGCTGGCTGGTATCACAGCTACCCCCATGCTGTATATACGTGGCCCAGCTGTGCTCAGATCGACATATATCGACTCAAGAACATCGCCTGTAGGTCCAATATGGCCGTGGGTTGCATCTGGCTGGTATCAGAGCTACACCCATGCTGTATATACGGCGCCCAGCTGTGCTCAGATCGACATATATCCACTCAAGAACATCGCCTGTAGGTCCTATATGGCCGTGGGTTGCATCTGGCTGGTATCAGAGCTACCCCCATGCTGTATATACGGGGCCCAGCTGTGCTCAGATCGACATATATCGACTCAAGAACATCGCCTATAGGTCCTATATGGCCGTGGGTTGCATCTGGCTGGTATCAGAGCTACCCCCATGCTGTATATACGGTGCCCAGCTGTGCTCAGATCGACATATATCCGCTGAAGAACATCGCCTGTAGGTCCTATATGGCCGTGGGTTGCATCTGGCTGGTATCAGAGCTACCCCCATGCTGTAATACGGGGCCCAGCTGTGCTCAGATCGACATATATCGACTCAAGAACATCGCCTGTAGGTCCTATATAGCCGTGGGTTGCAGCTGGCTGGTATCTCAGCTACCCCCATGCTGTATATACGTGGCCCAGCTGTGCTCAGATCGACATATATCGACTCAAGAACATCGCCTGTAGGTCCTATATGGCCGTGGGTTGCATCTGGCTGGTATCAGAGCTGCCCCCATGCTGTAATACGGGGCCCAGCTGTGCTCAGATCGACATATATCGACTCAAGAACATCGCCTGTAGGTCCTATATAGCCGTGGGTTGCAGCTGGCTGGTATCACAGCTACCCCCATGCTGTATATACGTGGCCCAGCTGTGCTCAGATCGACATATATCGACTCAAGAACATCGCCTGTAGGTCCAATATGGCCGTGGGTTGCATCTGGCTGGTATCAGAGCTACACCCATGCTGTATATACGGCGCCTAGCTGTGCTCAGATCGACATATATCCACTCAAGAACATCGCCTGTAGGTCCTATATGGCCGTGGGTTGCATCTGGCTGGTATCAGAGCTACCCCCATGCTGTATATACGGGGCCCAGCTGTGCTCAGATCGACATATATCGACTCAAGAACATCGCCTATAGGTCCTATATGGCCGTGGGTTGCATCTGGCTGGTATCAGAGCTACCCCCATGCTGTATATACGGTGCCCAGCTGTGCTCAGATCGACATATATCCGCTGAAGAACATCGCCTGTAGGTCCTATATGGCCGTGGGTTGCATCTGGCTGGTATCAGAGCTACCTTCCCGCTGTATATACGGGGCCCAGCTGTGCTCAGATCGACATATATCGACTCAAGAACATCGCCTGTAGGTCCTATATAGCCGTGAGTTGCAGCTGGCTGGTATCACAGCTACCCCCATGCTATATATACGTGGCCCAGCTGTGCTCAGATCGACATATATCAACTCAAGAACATCGCCTGTAGGTCCTATATGGCCTTGGGTTGCATCTGGCTGGTATCAGATCTACCCCCATGCTGTATATATGGCGCCCAGCTGTGCTCAGATCGACATATATCCACTCAAGAACATCGCCTGTAGGTCCTATATGGCCGTGGGTTGCATCTGGCTGGTATCAGAGCTACCCACATGCTGTATATACGGGGCCCAGCTGTGCTCAGATCGACATATATCGACTCAAGAACATCGCCTGGAGGTCCTACATAGCCGTGGGTTGCAGCTGGCTGGATCACAGCTACCCCCATGCTGTATCTACGTGGCCCAGCTGTGCTCAGATCGACATATATCGACTCAAGAACATCGCCTGTAGGTCCTATATAGCCATGGGTTGCAGCTGGTTGGTATCACAGCTACCCCCATGCTGTATATACGTGGCCCAGCTGTGCTCAGATCGACATATATCGACTCAAGAACATCGCCTGTAGGTCCTATATGGCCGTGGGTTGCATCTGGCTGGTATCAGAGCTACCCCCATGCTGTATATACGGCGCCCAGCTGTGCTCAGATCGACATATATCCACTCAAGAACATCGCCTGTAGGTCCCATATGGCGGTGGGTTGCATCTGGCCGGTATCACAGCTACCCCCATGCTTTATATACGTGGCCCAGCTGTGCTCAGATCGACATATATCGACTCAAGAACATCGCCTGTAGGTCCTATATAGCCGTGGGTTGCAGCTTGCTGGTATCACAGCTACCCCCATGCTGTAAATACGTGGCCCAGCTGTGCTCAGATCGACATATATCGACTCAAGAACATCGCTTGTAGGTCCCATATGGCCGTGGGTTGCATCTGGCTGATATCAGAGCTACCCCCATGCTGTATATACGGCGCCCAGCTGTACTCAGATCGACATATATCCACTCAAGAACATCGCCTGTAGGTCCTATATGGCCGTGGGTTGCATCTGGCTGGCAGCAGAGCTACCCCCATGCTGTATATACGGGGCCCAGCTGTGCTCAGATCGACATATATCCACTCAAGAACATCGCCTGTAGGTCCTATATAGCCGTGGGTTGCAGCTGGCTGGTATCACAGCTACCCCCATGCTGTATATACGTGGCCCAGCTGTGCACAGATCGAGATATATCGACTCAAGAACATCGCCTGTAGGTCCTATATGGCCGTGGGTTGCATCTGGCTGGTATCAGAGCTACCCCCATGCTGTATATACGGCGCCCAGCTGTGCTAAGATCGACATATATCCACTCAAGAACACCGCCTGTAGGTCCTATATGGCCGTGGGTAGCATCTGGCTGGTATCAGAGCTACCCCCATACTGTATATACGTGGCCCAGCTGTGCTCAGATCGACATATATCGACTTAAGAACATCGCCTGTAGGTCCTATATGGCCGTGGGTTGCATCTGGCTGGTATCAGAGCTACCCCCATGCTGTATATACGGCGTCCAGCTGTGCTCAGATCGACATATATCCACTCAAGAACATCGCCTGTAGGTCCTATAAGGCCGTGGGTTGCATCTGGCTGGTATCACAGCTACCCCATGCTGTATATACGTGACCCAGCTGAGCTCAGATCGAAATATATCGACTCAAGAATATCGCCTGTAGGTCCTATATGGCCGTGGGTTGCATCTGGCTGGTATCAGAGCTACCCCCATGTTGTATATACGGCGCCCAGCTGTGCTCAGATCGACATATATCCACTCAAGAATATCGCCTGTAGGTCCTATAAGGCCGTGGGTTGCATCTGGCTGGTATCACAGCTACCTCATGCTGTATATACGTGGCCCAGCTGTGCTCAGATCGAGATATATCGACTTAAGAACATCGCCTGTAGGTCCTATATGGCCGTGGGTTGCATCTGGCTGGTATCAGAGCTACCCCCATGTTGTATATACGGCGCCCAGCTGTGCTCAGATCGACATATATCGACTCAAGAACATCGCCTGTAGGTCCTATATGGCCGTGGGTTGCATCTGGCTGGTATCAGAGCTACCCCCATACTGTATATACGGCGCCCAGCTGTGCTAAGATCGACATATATCCACTCAAGAACATCGCCTGTAGGTCCTATATGGCCGTGGGTTGCATCTGGCTGGTATCAGAGTTACCCCCATCCTGTATATACGGCGCCCAGCTGTGCTCAGATCGACATATATCCACTCAAGAACATCGCCTGTAGGTCCTATATGGCCGTGGGTTGCATCTGGCTGGTATCAGAGCTACCCCCATGCTGTATATAAGGGGCCCAGCTGTGCTCAGATCGACAAACATCGACTCAAGAACATCGCCTGTAGGTCCTATATATCCGTGGGATGCAGCTGGCTGGATCACAGCTACCCCCATGCTGTATATACGTGGCCCAGCTGTGCTCAGATCGACATATATCGACTCAAGAACATCGCCTGTAGGTCCTATATAGCCGTGGGTTGCAGCTGGCTGGTATCACAGCTACCCCCATGCTGTATATACGTGGCCCAGCTGTGCTCAGATCGATATATATATATATATATATATTGAATCAAGAACATCGCCTGTAGGTCCTATATAGCCGTGGGTTGCAGGTGGCTGGTATCACAGCTACCCCCATGCTGTATATACGTGGCCCAGCTGTGCTCAGATCGACATATATCGACTGAAGAACATCGCCTCTAGGTCCTATATGGCCGTGGGTTGCATCTGGCTGGTATCAGATGCTGTATATACGGCGCCCAGCTGTGCTCAGATCGACATATATCCACTCAAGAACATCGCCTGTAGGTCCTATATAGCCGTGGGTTGCAGCTGGCTGGTATCACAGCTACCTCCATGCTGTATATACGTGGCCCAGCTGTGCTCAGATCGATATGTTCGATTCAAGAACATCGCCTGTAGGTCCTATATGGCCGTGGGTTGCATCTGGCTGGTATCAGAGCTACCCCCATGCTGTATATACGGGGCCCAGCTGTGCTCAGATCGACATATATCGACTCAAGAACATCGCCTGTAGGTCCTATATGGCCGTGGGTTGCATCTGGCTGGTATCAGAGCTACCCCCATGCTGTATATACGGCGCCCAGCTGTGCTCAGATCGACATATATCCACTCAAGAACATCGCCTGTAGGTCCTATATGGCCGTGGGTTGCATCTGGCTGGTATCAGAGCTACCCCCATGCTGTATATACGGGGCCCAGCTGTGCTCAGATCGAAATATATCCACTCAAGAACATCGCCTGTAGGTCCTATATAGCCGTGGGTTGCAGGTGGCTGGTATCACAGCTACCCCCATGCTGTATATACGTGGCCCAGCTGTGCACAGATCGAGATATATCGACTCAAGGATATCGCCTGTAGGTCCTATATGGCCGTGGGTTGCAGCTAGCTGGTATCACAGCTACTCCCATGCTGTAAATACGTGGCCCAGCTGTGCTCAGATCGACATATATCGACTCAAGAACATCGCCTGTAGGTCCTATATAGCCGTGGGTTGCAGCTGGCTGGTATCACAGCTACCCCCATGCTGTATATACGTGGCCCAGTTGTGCTCAGATCGACATATATCCACTCAGGAACATCGCCTGTAGATCCTATATGGCCGTGAGTTGCATCTGGCTGGTATCACAGCTACACCCATGCTGTATATACGGGGCCCAGCTGTGCTCAGATCGACATATATCGACTCAAGAACATCGCCTGTAGGTCCTATATAGCCGTGGGTTGCAGCTAGCTGGTATCACAGCTACTCCCATGCTGTAAATACGTGGCCCAGCTGTGCTCAGATCGACATATATGGACTCAAGAACATCGCCTGTAGGTCTTATATGGCCGTGAATTGCATCTGGCTGATATCAGAGCTACCACCATGCTGTATATACGGCACCCAGCTGTACTCAGATCGACATATATCCACTCAAGAACATCGCCTGTAGGTCCTATATGGCCGTGGGTTGTATCTGGCTGGTATCAGAGCTACTCCCATGCTGCATATACGGGGCCCAGCTGTGCTCAGATCGACATATATCGACTCAAGAACATCGCCTGTAGGTCCTATATAGCCGTGGGTTGCAGCTGGCTGGTATCACAGCTACTCCCATGCTGTATATACGTGGCCCAGCTGTGCTCAGATCGACATATATCGACTCAAGAACATCGCCTGTAGGTCCTATAAGGCCGTGGGTTGCATCTGGCTGGTATCAGAGCTACCCCCATGCTGTATATACGGCTCCCAGCTGTGCTCAGATCGACATATATCCACTCAAGAACATCGCCTGTAGGTCTTATATGGCCGTGGGTTGCATCTGGCTGGTATCAGAGCTACCCCCATGCTGTATATACGGGACCCAGCTGTGCTCAGATCGACATATATCCACTCAGGAACATCGCCTGTAGGTCCTATATGGTCGTGGGTTGCATCTGGCTGGTATCAGAGCTAACCCCATGCTGTATATACGGGGCCCAGCTGTGCTCAGATCGACATATATCGACTCAAGAACATCGCCTGTAGGTCCTATATAGCCGTGGGTTGCAGCTGGCTGGTATCACAGCTACCCCCATGCTGTATATACGGCGCCCAGCTGTGCTCAGATCGACATACATCCACTCAGGAACATCGCCTGTAGATCCAATATGGCCGTGGGTTGCATCTGGAAGGTATCAGAGCTACACCCATGCTGTATATACGGGGCCCAGCTGTGCTCAGATCGACATATATCGACTCAAGAACATAGCCTGTAGGTCCTATATAGCCGTGGGTTGCAGCTGGCTGGTATCACAGCTACTCCCATGATGTAAATACGTGGCCCAGCTGTGCTCAGATCGACATATATAGACTCAAGAACATCGCCTGTAGGTCTTATATGGCCGTGGGTTGCATCTGGCTGATATCAGAGCTACCCCCATGCTGTATATACGGCGCCCAGCTGTACTCATATCGACATATATCCACTCAAGAACATCGCCTGTAGGTCCTATATGGCCGTCGGTGGTATCTGGCTGGTATCAGAGCTACTCCCATGCTGTATATACGGGGCCCAGCTGTGCTCAGATCGACATATATCGACTCAAGAACATCGCCTGTATGTCCTATATAGCCGTGGGTTGCAGCTGGCTGGTATCACAGCTACCCCCATGCTGTATATACGTGGCGCAGCTGTGCTCAGATCGACATATATCGACTCAAGAACATGTCCTGTAGGTCCTATAAGGCCGTGGGTTGCATCTGGCTGGTATCAGAGCTACCCCCATGCTGTATATACGGCTCCCAGTTGTGCTCAGATCGACATATATCCAATGTAGGTCCTATATGGCCTTGGGTTGCATCTGGCTGGTATCAGAGCTACCCCCATGCTGTATATACGGGACCCAGCTGTGCTCAGATCGACATATATCGACTCAAGAACATCGCCTGTAGGTCCTACATAGCCGTGGGTTGCAGCTGGCTGGTATCACAGCTACCCCCGTGCTGCATATACGTGGGCCAGCTGTGCTCAGATCGACATATATCGACTCAAGAACATCGCCTGTAGGTCCTATATGGCCGTGGGTTGCATCTGGCTGGTATCAGAGCTATCCCCATGCTGTATATACGGGGCCCAGCTGTGCTCAGATCTCCATATATCGACTCAAGAACATCGCCTGTAGGTCCTATATAGCCGTGGGTTGCAGCTGGCTGGTATCACAGCTACCCCATGCTGTATATACGTGGCCCAGCTGTGCTCAGATCGAGATATATCGACTCAAGAACATCGCCTGTAGGTCCTATATGGCCGTGGGTTGCATCTGGCTGGTATCAGAGCTACCCCCATGCTGTATATACGGCTCCCAGCTGTGCTCAGATCGACATATATCCAATCGAGAACATCGCCTGTAGGTCCTATATGGCCGTGGGTTGCATCTTGCTGGTATCAGAGCTACCCCCATGCTGTATATACGGGACCCAGCTGTGCTCAGATCGACATATATCGACTCAAGAACATCGCCTATAGGTCCTATATGGCCGTGGGTTGCAGCTGGCTGGTATCACAGCTACCCCCATGCTGTATATACGTGGCCCAGCTGTGCTCAGATCAACTTATATCGACTCAAGTACATCGCCTGTAGGTCCTATATAGCCGTGGGTTGCAGCTGCCTGGTAACACAGCTACCCCCATGCTGTATATACGTGGCCCAGTTGTGTTCAGATAGACATATATCGACTCAAGAACATCGCCTGTAGGTCCTATATGGCCGTGGGTTGCATCTGGCTGTTATTAGAGCTATCCCCATGCTTTATATACGGCGCCCAGCTGTGCTCATATCGACATATATCTACTCAAGAACATCGCCTGTAGGTCCTATATGGCCGTGGGTTGCATCTGGCTGGTATCAGAGCTACCCTCATGCTGTATATACGTGGCCCAACTGTGCTCAGATCGATATATATATATATATATATATTGATTCAAGAACATCCCCTGTAGGTCCTATATAGCCGTGGGTTGCAAGTGGCTGGTATCACAGCTACCCCCATGCTGTATATACGTGGCCCAGCTGTGCTCAGATCGACATATATCGACTGAAGAACATCGCCTCTAGGTCCTATATGGCCGTGGGTTGCATCTGGCTGGTATCAGATACTGTATATACGGCGCCCAGCTGTGCTCAGATCGACATATATCCACTCAAGAACATCGCCTGTAGGTCCTATATAGCCGTGGGTTGCAGCTGGCTGGTATCACAGCTACCCCCATGCTGTATATACGTGGCCCAGCTGTGCTCAGATCGATATGTTCGATTCAAGAACATCGCCTGTAGGTCCTATATGGCCGTGGGTTGCATCTGGCTGGTATCAGAGCTACCCCCATGCTGTATATACGGGGCCCAGCTGTGCTCAGATCGACATATATCGACTCAATAACATCGCCTGTAGGTCCTTTATGGCCATAGGTTGCATCTGGCTGGTATCAGAGCTACCCCCATGCTGTATATACGGCGCCCAGCTGTGCTCAGATCGACATATATCCACTCAAGAACATCGCCTGTAGGTCCTATATGGCCGTGGGTTGCATCTGGCTGTTATCAGAGCTACCCCTATGCTGTATATACGGGACCCAGCTGTGCTCAGATCGACATATATCGACTCAAGAACATCGCCTGTAGGTCATATATAGCCGTGGGTTGCAGCTGGCTGGTATCACAGCCACCCCCATGCTGTATATACGTGGACCAGCTGTGCTCAGATCGAC